>JAGSMP010000170.1:2312927-2973354 GCA_029286625.1 Parnassius orleans
AATGCATGTAAATTTAAATTACAACTTAATACAAATTATGACTCACTATACAATGTGTTAGTTTGAAAATAAAATGATATTTTATTTTATGTTAATTTCAATATTTTCTTAACATTAAAATAAAATGACTACCAGCACCTGTGATTTCTGGTAAGACGTTGACTTAACCTGCAGTTTTATAAGAAACGAGTGCTAGCGCCTTTTGTTATAGTGTTATAAAAGTGTTGCCAGGTCCAGTAGATCAAATATCGGACGGAAGGTAAAAAATCGAGAATTTGGTTTACAAAACTAATAAAATAAAAATATATAAAACAGGCTTTTTGTAGTCATTTTGGACTCTATGGTATTTTGATACAATGCGAAAAATGATGACTTCTTATATTTAATTTAAAATGCGCAATGTGCTTTATAATTATTTTTGGGACTGTGCTAATGAACGAATAATTAATTTATCGTCCAAACATCGGAAAAACTGCATATTCGTCTATGTGCGTTTTTATGTTTTGTAAATCAGAACTTATTAAACGATTAGTTAACGTTGCAGGCTAATTTACTGAATGACTCATTTAATGTTATTCTGAAAAAAGTAATAAACCTTATGAACTGACATTCACTTCAAAAAACCCTTAAAAGCGGCATCATACAATAAAAAAGCACACATTCATTCATAATCAAATTATCGTATACTCGTTACCAGTAATAAGGGTTTCCGTTTCTCTACACTCACCATACAAAACACAGCAGCATGAAGCTGCTATTTTACGCTGGTATCCTGTGAAAGCTTGGTCCTACCCTTCTCGTAACAATTTGATACATAATGATTTCTTATATTTAAGCGAACACTACACATTTAAATAAAACTAGTTTTACGGATTTTATCGCGTATATTAACTTATTTTATATTCCCGACGTTTCGAGTACTTTACAGCACCCATGGTCACAGGGGGACTGAGGTATTTGACGTCCCAATGTCATAGTTAACCACGGTTACCTCCAGATTAAAAATTATTAATTTTTGTTCCGATCTACGCAGTATGAACTTACAGTATCTTGAAGTCTTGCAGTTGTATGCTTGGGATGGGATTTAATTTTATTAATTATAGGATCCCAAGCAGATGGTAGCACCCAGCCATCTTCTCTATTGAAATTAGGATGTTTTTTGATTTCAATAGCCTCGCGAATCATCCTTGGAAGGAATCAATGTTCTTTAGCGAGGATTTGTGGTCTACCATATCTAATGTAGTGACAGGGGCGATCCTGTACATGTTCACAGACTGCAGACTTCCGGAGCGTCGATTCTTCACATCAGCTATGTGTTCTTTAACGCGGGTTTTATTGATCTTTAGTTTGTCCTATATAAGAGACCACATTCACAATCAAGCTTGTAACACTCCTGCATCTTGCAGAGGACATTACATAACTGATGGTAAAACATTAACCTTCTTCGGCGGCTTGAGTATGTTTAATAAACGCTTCAGGATGTAGCCAATCTTGTCAGTGACACCTCTGACATACAACAGAGCACTCGCTCGACTGGCGCGCTTCATTCGTTCACTGTGACGTAGGCGCGGGACAGCTTATTGTGGTGCAAAACTTGACGACGTGTTGGAGCTCAGGCGGCCAGGTGTTTACTGTCACAGATCCCTCGTGCTCTCTGAAACAAAGTTTACCACGGTAGCTAACTGTGAAGGATGGTGATGAGAGTCACCGTTTAAATATCTATCTGTATGGGTCTTTTTCTATACACGTGTGGCTCAAGGTGTTATCAGGTTCCGTTACTAACACATCTAGAAAAGCTAAAGAGTTGTTTGCCTCTAACTCCATTGTGAATTGAATTTTAGAATTTATGGAGTTAAGATGGTCTAAAATGCAGTTACTTTATCTAAGGTAGAATTGTAGAAAGTTTCGTCTACGTACCGCTTGTAGAATCTTGGTTACAGGAGAAGTAAGTAGGGCTTTCTCCTCAAAGTCTTCCATGAATATATCGACAATGGAGATACAGGTAGGCCATCGCCATTCCATCTACCTTGTAGAACTCCTCCTTCCACAATAGGTAGCCAGATGTAAGGCATTGTCTAGTATAATGCATATTCTATGGGCATGTTGTTTTCCTCCAGCCTTCTAGTTACAATCGAGATGCAGTCTTCAACAGGTAAGCATGTGAACAGAGTTGCACATCAAAATGACCATAGTTTCATTGTCACAGATGTAGGTCTTTAATCTGCTGACAAAATGGTAGGAATCCTTGTGTGTGCTCTTGTCCCTCAGCGGTGTAAGTATTTTCATAAGTGTTGAACCAATCTGTAAGTTGGTGAATCGATTTGGCTAACTATGGGACGCAGTGGAGCATTGGGCTTGTGTATTTTTGGTATATACAACTTCGGTGGTTTGGCACACATAGGGTTATCGATTTTACGTCCAGATTTAATTTTCGGGTGTTTCTTTATGAGATCACTAGTTGTTTTAAGTGTATTGTTTGTTGGGTCGTTTTAACCTTTTATACGTGCTTGAATCTGACAGAAGTTCTTGTATTTTAAAATTATAATCTGACGTATCCATGACTACGTGGCATTTCCTATCTGCGCGGAGAATCGTGAGTTCTGGTTTTATTGCGTAGGTTATTCAACGCTTTATATTCGTCCTTAGGTAGATTCGGTTTCGGCGCTGAACTTCGACATAACATAGACGATATGTCTTGACGTATCGCTTCAAATCTTCCTTTGCATATTGTTTTTAAATAAACAGTCCTCGACACTGCAGATAATTTCCTCGTACGGTAATTTTTTAGGTGTTATGGCGAAATTAAGACCTTTCGATAATACTCTAATTGTTGCATCATCCAGAGTTTGTTTTGACAGATTATAGACCGCGTTTGGTCTATGATCCGTGTTGTGGTCAACGGTTTGTGCTTCGTTCTCACGTTGACACAGATGTTTGACATTTAATTTGGTCGTTAATTTTTGATATTTTACTATATGTTTGTTTTTGCATTCGTTATATTTATTAATTTCTCGTTTATTTAACGTTTCGATGCAAACATTATAATCAAATGTCGTTAAGACTGCCTTTAACTCACTGAATGATGTGTCTATGAATTTGTTTATGTCATGTAGATCGGAGCGTTTTGTTGGATTACCGTTCGTAACAACTTTTTACTTGCCTGATTTAAGATCTTAGCGCTTCCTCGAATGTCCTTTTAGTGGATATTTTGACACGTAGGAATGAGATTATGGTCTCAGCATCTCTTCAAGAAATTTAAGGCTGTTAGATATCTTGCGCGCTTGGTCATGAGATCTTCTAATCGGCGAATTTTATTGCAATTACCAGTCCGTACTGGTTTACATAATGATTTCTTATATTTACGCAGAACACTACATTTAAATAAAACTAGTTTTGGATTTTATCGCGTATATTAACTTATTTTATATTCCCGACGTTTCAGAACTTTACAGCACCCATGGTCACGGGGGACTGAGGTATTTGACGTCCCAATGTCATAGTTAACCACGGTTACCTCCAGATTAAAATTATTAATTTTGTTCCGATCTACGCAGTATGAACTTCAGTATCTTGAAGTCTTGCAGTTGTATGCTTGGGTTGGGATTTAATTTTATTAATTATAGGATCCCAAGCAGATGGTAACACCAACCATCTTCTCTATTGAAATTAGGATGTTTTGATTTCAATAGCCTCGCGAATCATCCTTGAAGGAATCGGTGTTCTTTAGCGAGTTTGTGGTCTATCAAATCTAATGTAGTGACATGGGCGATCCTGTACATGTTCACAGACGGCAGACTTCCCGGAGCGTCGATTCTTCACATCAGCTATGTGTTCTTTAACGCGGGTTTTTATTGATCTTTTAGTTTGTCCTATATAAGAGAGTGTACAAGCTTGATTTTGAGGCTAGATGTAGGTGTCTTTAGGCCGCAGTTTCTTGCTATTTGGTTGATTTTGTGCTAGTTTGGCACCTTTAGTTCACAAAAAACTTCAAAATATGGATAATGTCATTATGTTTTAAATAAAATAATCTCTCGAATATCTTCACACACCTACGTGCATTTTACAAAATTTCTAATTGTACTTTTGCAGATCTTACCCATAACACGTTTAGTTGCACGGAACATTTAAAACTTTCTTCTACTTGGAGAAATGTCGAATGTTGGTTGAGATATCTCGGTAATTGATTTTGAAATTGAAGAATTTAATGTTATACATTTTAAACTTATTTACTCTAATATATTTTCGAAAATGTTACACTTAATAACAGAAAACGAATACATTGATAACATCTCGGCAATAGTGCGAAGCTGCGATGTAAGGTTCAAATGTTGGCAATGCATGCTAATGATATTGCTGACATCTGGGAAAGCAAGAAACCGGGGAGAAACACTATCGCTTCAACTACCGAACGCATTGCTGGATTCCAGTCGTGTCAAAGTTTTTGAGTGATTATAAATTGTAATTATATCTATTAAATACTTAAACGTAGTGCCAGTATGTATTTATCCTCGACACAATTAAAATAGAAGTTTAATTTCAGAAAAAAATACGTCAAGGTTTGATAGATTATCCTTTCACCTCTACCTACTACATAATAATGTGCACCAGACAGAGTTTTGGTCACGGAAGCCAACCTCAACGAATACTAGCCATCTGCACGGAACAGGATTACAGTGCCCAAGTGTATGCGCAAGCACAGGTTCACTCTCTATTCCCTCACTCTCATGGTCCGATGGAACGGTAATCTGACACGACAGGAGAGAGATCAGGCGCAGGACCAACGGCTTTACATACGTGTTTTCTGAGGTTCGGATGTGAAACGCTGCCAACTTCAAGACTCCAGGCTGCTTCTAAAAATTTCTTGATAGAAAAACCCAATAACTGATTTCTGGCCTGACCCGGGATTCGTACTCGGGACCTCAGGATCAGCAATCGCGTATACTATACCAACGAGCCAAACCTACTACATTACACTATATGGTGTGGTTCTGAATGAAATATACGATTTAGCAAGGGCATTATTTAACAACTTCACTTATTTTAGCTTTTACCTTAATATAAAGTTAACTTTTCTAATGTTTTCCTTACTTTACCGATTCAAGCGTTAATGATAAAAGATATAAATCAACGAAAATACGATGTAACGTTGAAAGACGTTAATAAGACGTAAAGCTCATCAATTTCGTTTGGTTTACGACAGACCTATTTCTATTCTTATTGCCCATTCCTTGTTAATAAATCCATCGCAGTATCGATTTTTATATTCCGAGGCGTTTATTTTATAAGATGTTACACGCGAGTCACTCGTTTTTACGCAAGTTTAATTGTTTTCGTGTGGTTACGATAATACCATTTCGGCAGACACGCATCCGAAATCTTATTCAGTTTAAAGAGTTAGAATAGGCACAGAGTTAGAACTAGAATTAGGAATAGGGTTACAGCTTACAAAATTAGAATTATTATTTGAGCTACGATTTATATAATTAGAATTAGTATTAGAGTTATGATTAAAGTTTTTATTAAAATTTTGACGTTGTTGCATATTATATTGTCGCTTTCTACATTGATCAATAGTGTGCCCTATGTTTTTGCAATATTTGCACATTAACTTATCAGAGTTAGAACTAGATATATGAGAAATTTGTTTAATAAATAAATTTAATCATAAATTCGAATGTTTTTTTTATTTTTAAAACACTGAGTAGCAACATGACCTACTTTATTACATATATTACATTGTTTTATTGAATTTTTCGAACACTTTTGGAGATTTTGTAATTTTTCTTCTTCTGTCGCTAATTGAACAGCTTCATTTAAAGTTTGAGGGTCTATACCTAACAATAGTGGAAATAGCAGGGTTTAACCCTAATAAAAATGTGTTTAATGCTAGATCCTCCATGGCGGCTATTCTTCCTGGAAGCTCTTCAGCGTTTTTGCAGTTATACTGTATAGACTGGCTTTTTGTTGAAATTTGTTCTATTTTTAAGGAAAACTTAGTGACGTCCACGGATGACTGTTTACAGTTTTGTAAATCTGATAATAAATGTGTCGCGTGTTTTTTCTCCCCAAAAGTAGAACGGAGAAATGATTTTATTTGGTTCCATGTTTCAAAAGTTTCTAAACTACATGCAACTTGTGCTTTTCCTTCAAGTTATGAGATAATGAATTAGCATAGAATAGGCTGTTGTTCCGGTGTAGCTAAAGACATTGCATTGTCGCAGTTTGTGAGAAAAGCGAGTAGGGACTCCTTCTCCCCATTATAAGATTTTATAAATTTGGTTAAAAACGAAAGTGTGATTTTTCTGACATATTGTCTTTACTTTTTTCTGCTTTATGCGATATAATATTGAAATTAAAATTCATATAAAATAATTACAATAAAATAATGTAAAAAGGTAGTAATAGTACGAAAACAGTGTAAAATAAAAGTAAATTTTAAATTTAAATAACAAAAAACAAAACGACTTACAGGAAAATAGTAACTTCTATATGTAGAATTTAAGCGTCGTAACAATAGTTCGGTGAAACGTTACACTCGTGGCGGCTGGCAGGCGGAATCGCTGACACGGTGACTCCGTCGTGGGAAATAACAGGAATGGAAGATGTAGAAATTTCATCAAATATAATTTTTTTTCGTTGGTTAGTTAGATCCAGCTGGTGCGGATTCCTGGTGGAGACTTATCGTCAGCCAGACAGGAGATTTTAGGACCTGGTGTGAGTGGAGTGGGCTCGCGCTTTAAGGCGGAGGCTGATTGTCGTCCAAAATTGTGGTAGGCGCAGGCTTAGGCACGGCTAAGGCTTAATGTTGACCTTGGTGATTTCGGGGATCCCGGATTCGGATGCCAATGTCTTTATGACCTTCTGTTTGGCATCCCACTTCTGACACCAATTTGTTAGGAAGCCGGTCCCGTTTGAATTTTCAAAAAAAAAAACACTAAGTAAGACTAAGGGTTTATTATAAAAAGTTCACACACACAATTAATATTAACCCTGACTTCCGAACTCTAATACGTCTCGGAATCTATGTCTGATCTACCCGGGGCTCTGAATCTGACTATTGAAATAGAATAAAAATTTAATATAAAAAAGAACAATGCAATTACTGACTGACGTCATATGAAGGAAAAGTACTGTGGATTAAATAAATACTTACTAAGATTTAACTGCGTTATAATACAGTACCAACGCAGTTTGTCATAAGCACACACCTCCCCCGCCGTGAGGTGTGTGCTTAAGACACAAAGGTACACACGTGTTTTTTAAGCCTTGAACTATAGCCGAACTAACCGATGTTTTAAGTCGCGTCTGCCCCGACGTTTGGGCGACCTTTTTATCGCAGCGAGACATGCCCGCGTCCGACCGTGCTTGTTGACGACCCCATGTCGCCGAGCACCGGACCTACGGCCCCGTGTCCGTAGACACAGTTTATGACTTCGTGTCCCCCGCGCTTTTTGCGTTCTCCACCCGTGAGCCGTCCGCGTCGTTCTCGGATGCCGACTGTGCTCCGAGATGGAGATAGATTTAGCGAAACCCACCAAGTCCGAAGACGACGTCTTCACCCTAGTCTCGGGCAAGAAACGTAAGCGCCCCGCCGCGAAGAAGGGTGACAGGCCTCACGCTTTTTCGCGGCCTTTCGCGATCTTTCGTCCCCCAACGCCGCTCCGGCTAAAAAGACCGCACCTTCAGCGCGCCCTAAATCTGCCAAGGTCGCGATTAAAACCGCGAACCCTAAAGTGGATTGTGAGGGCAAGGAAAAGCCGCCGCCCCCAATTATAGTTCTGGACAAATCCCGCTGGAGCAACCTATCCAATGCGCATCTGAAAGCTCAGAAACTGAGCTTTCACACCTACGCCCTCGATGATGAACGAAACCTCTGCGTTGTCGTTCGCGGGCTCTCCAATGAGCTCGAAACTGAACACTTTCTTAGCGATCTTAAATCGCAGAACCTCCTGTCAGAGAAGAGCCCAGAATGCACCACCCCTCTGACAAGAAAAGATTCCTAGACCTTTGCCTAGTTATCCTGGACTTGTAACCAGAAGGTAAAAAAATTTTCAACGTCCGCCGAATCTGCAACTTTACGGGGATTGCAGTAGAAAGCCCCCGCAACAGGGGCATCGTTCGTCAATGCCACCGATGCCAGTTTTACTACCACTCGGCAAAAACTGTTTCGCCCAGCCTAGATTCGTTAAGTGTCTAGGCGATAACGGTACGCCACGCGGATAGCGCTAGCAGGTCCCGTCCTTGGCAACCTGCCCCTTCAGTTGCACCGACCTCGGTGTCACTATCCGCACCCCCTCAGGCCATCGCCAAACCCGCCCCCATTAAAGGGACTTCCGGGCAAGGCGTAAGCCATTCGGTGGCTTCATCACCCAAAACAAACGCTTGGGTTAAGCCTCCGGCGATTGTAAGCGCGGCGGCCTCACGGCCAGTGCCCTCAATCCAGGCTCAAAAGCCCAAAAGCGCCCCTCAGGCATCTTTAACCTTAGCTGCTCACTTCTCGTTAGTCTGCAGCTGCATCAGCAACATTAATGTTGCTGAAATAACTTCTCTGGCCCACAAACTTCGCGAGGCCAAAAACACTCAAGATAAGCTCAATGCCACCATTGAGCATATCAATCTTATCGACGCGATTGTTTCTTTCCAATGCGCCTAAGCCGTCCCCTTTTTAAATCATAATGGCAGCACAGCATACAGTTAGAACCAAATCTAGCTCTCTGATTGTCGCATTATTTAACGCAAACGGCATCAGAGATTAAAAGGATGATATCGTGTACTTTTTACGCGATCATGATGTCGACATCATGCTAGTGCAGGAGATTTTCTTGAAATCTAGCGTGCGCGATCCCAAAATAGCTAATTATAACTTAGTAAGAAAAAACAGGCTGACCGGACCTAAAGGCGGCACCTTGATCTACTACAAAAGGTCCTTGCATTGTGTCCCGATAGATACTCCACCACTTGCTAACTTAGAAGCATCGGTTTGTAAGATAGCACTTACGGGCAATCTGTCCATTATAATTCCATCGGCATATCTGCCACCATTAAAACATATATTAGAAGCCGATATCTCGGCTCTACTTGGATGCTCGAATAGTATTAAATTCACTACACATAATGTTAAACAGGTGAGTACCAATGTGTTTTTAAATGGGGAGGAGCTGGGCCTTGTTGAATCCACTACTTTTATCGGAATTACAATTGACGCGAAGTTTCAATGGGGCCCTCATATATCTAAACTAGCTAGCAAACTTAGTTCTGCAGCATATGCTGTAAAAAAGGTAAGATGCCTTACATGTGTTGAAACAGCTAGATCAGTTTATTTTAGGTATTTCCATAGCATAATGTCATATGGAATCTTGCTATGGGGTAATGCGACTGACATTGAAACTATCTTTGTTTTGCAAAAGAGACATAAAGAGCAATTTATAACCTAGGTCCGAAGGAATCCTTAGAAAAATTTGAAATAAATATATTAACTTTGGCCTCTCAATATATTTACGAAATTTAATGTATGTATACAAAAACAAAATGGTTTTATTAAAAATAGTGAAGTACATTCTGTAAATACTAGGAACAAGCACAAGTTAGTAATACCAGTTACTCGACTCCAAAGAGTCAGTAACTCCTTCATGGGGCAATGTATGCGCTTTTACAACAAAGTCCCAGAAAATATGCGGACCTTTTCTATCAAAAGGTTTAAATTATTTATTAAGCAAAATTGTCTAGTAAGGGTTATTATACTACTAAAGAGTACATGACTGATAATAACCCCTGGAAATGGGGTGATCGCAACCATTCTGTTTCTAATGTTTTCATAACAATTGTATAAAATATTATATTGTAAATTGTACTTTTTAAAAAAAAAGTCCCGCTGGGTTTCTTGCTCGTTCTTCCCAGGACAGAGGTATTTTTGCGAACCAGTGGAAAAGGTAAAAATTACTTTTAATAAGTATTATGTATTGTAATCTATATTGAATAAAAATGATTCTATTCTATTCTATTCTACTAGACCTAGGCCCCAGCGTATTAATTGCGGGAGACTTAAATAGTAAACATGTAAGTTGGAATTATTAATAACGTTAACAACCGAATCGGAAACGTTTTATGTGACCTCACGGAGAGACTCAACTTCGACGTTATCGCTCCCGAGAGTCCAACTTGCTATCCTTTTTCTATAAACCAACTAATGGACGTCCTTGATGTAGCATTACTTAAAGATATCTGGCTCAATATCAACTCGATTGAAACATTCATCGAAATACCTCGGACCACAGGCCAGTCGTATTACAACTGGGCCGGTCGGCAGGTGAGGTCCTTCAGACCCAAACCATCGTCGACTGGCGTAAACTTGAGGTCAAACTTGAGTCTACGAACTCCCAGGATTTAGACACTATACCGGACAAGATAGACACGCCGGAGGAAGCCAATAGAGCGATTAGCGCCCTATCGACACCTCACTTCAGCGGTCGAAGAATGTTCGCGTACGGATCGCGTATCGAGCGATCGGTACACGAAGCTTCCGACGGATCTTCGAAAAGTGATTAGAGCGAAGAACACCGCGCTTAAATTTTACGACCGTTATCTCACGGAAGATAACAAAATTCGGCTACGTTCTCTAAAAAATGAGATTAAACAACGCATAGCCGAATTAGAAACGACAAATGGGAAAAACTCTTAGAAGGAATAGAACCTTCTCAAGACACCTTTTGGAACCTCACTAGATATCAACAGTTTGTCTTTAGAGCTGAACACTCGTGCACTCACCAAATTCATCGCCTAACAGTATAAATATTCTGTCCGGCTTTAATCACGAAACAAAGAAAAAGTCTCGAAACACCGGAGCCCTTTTCTTCGATGTTGCAAAGGCATTTGATAAGGTCTGGAACGACGGCTTGCACTACAAGCTGTATAAACTTAACGTGCCCGATAGGCTCGTACACATCATCCGAGCCTTCCTTACAAATCACTCCTTTCGCTATCGAGTAGAGGGAACCCTTTTCTCGAAACGTTTCCTAAAGACCGGGGTCCCACAAGGCTTCGTCCTGTCTCCACTTCTCTTCACACTCTTCATGAGTTCCGCCTATGGAGAATCGAAGTAGATCCCGAAAAAATTTGTAGCAATATACTTTCAACAAAGTTCAATGCCAAAAAAGATTCGAGGGCCAAAAGCTAAGCTAAATATTATCCCCTTATACGGCCGCCCCATCCCATGGGAAAACTCGGCCAAATATCTAGGAGTCACGTTCGACGTCCGTATGAGTTTTGCGAAACACATAAGAGTAGTTTGCAACAGAGCCAAGACAGTCATTGGCCGTCTCCACCGTCTTATTAACAGGAAGTGTAAGTTGTCACTAAGACACAAACTCCACCTGTACAAAACATGCGTTAGACCTATCATGTCTTACGCAAGTGTTGCTTTTACCCACACGTGTAGGACCACCTATACGTACTACAGAAAGTTCAAAACTTTTTTCATCGCAGCGACTAAAACCCCACCAAAACCCCACCAAAGTTCCACCTTCGCCGCATATTGGCAGGCCCATGGGAACGCTTTCGCACACATCCGCGGCCCCAGCAGCACCGGCCGCCCCATGATAGCCCCTCCTCTGGGGAGGACCTCTCCTCCACATTCTCATTCTCAAGCAAGGCGCAACAGGAACATAAGGCACGCATCCTCCACAGCCTCCAACTCCACCTGCGTAACGGGCCCCCCCAAGTCCGATACGCGGAAGCTTTCCCGACCCCAGCGGCGGATCTGTTCTCTGGCTCCGCCGCCAACCAAGTTTCGGCCGCGGATGGTAGGGAGAGCGGCGCCTCGCAATACCGACACTCCTCTTCCCCCGCTGCCCCACCAACACCGCATCAACGGTACGGCCCCGTCAGAGCCGCGGAGGATAGGGCGAGTGGCGCATCGCCATACCAACACACCTATTCCTCCGCGACTCCACCTCAGCTGCAGCGGTAGGGGGGAGAAGACACCCCACTCGCCGCAGCCCACCGACACACATCCGAAGTGTGCCTGCCAAGGCCACTCGAAGTGGCCACCTCGGATCGGCCCTACACCACGGGCCAGCCAAGCGGTTCCTCTTTGTTCACCGCGGGTGACCAAGCCACGGCCACTAAGCCCCCAGGCGGGAACCCGTTTGGGGAGGGGGCATTACGCTGCCTAGCCAAGTCAGATCCGTCGTTTGACCTCTTGGTCGTTTTATATTATCAGTTATACTATGCGACCATAATTCGACTCGGTATATGCAAGGTGGCATCTTTATGAGGTTAACGTACGCATATTAAGTGTTTCGCATTGTCGTTTTCTGCGAGCACTGCGAAGGGATGGAATTTTTGTTGTCTATCTTTCCAGGCCAGGCAACGCTAAACTCTCGAAAAAAAACGTAAATAATAATTTTTAAAAATAAATTTATTAGTCTTTGTTTGTTTGAGAGTCGAGTGTTGGTCCTTTTTTTTGTTAAAGTTGTAAATATTTACTTTGCCAATACAATATATTTATATATATTTACTTCGACAATATTTACAACTTTAATATAATGGATTTCCGCAAAGTAACGCCTGATTCTATTACTTATCTTTTTTTATTCTTAAAAGTTATAAATAATAAGATGTAGTTTTGTCAGGTTAACGGTAAATTATTTAGAGAAGAGAAGTAAAATTTTATGAAAAATTTTTAAAATTTTGTCGCGCTTAATGGCTCTCTTGTCTAGTGCATTTCTATCTCAGGGACATTAAAGAGCTCTTGGCAATGTGATACGTTTGCGATATTAAGAGATAAGATGGTCGCAGCCACTCAGATGCATTGTCAAACGACTATCAAAAACATTGTAGTACTACTACAGTAGTAAGTAGTAAGAGTATATAGAAGTACACACACAAGTGTAATAATAATACTATATAATCCAATTTATTAATACAATAAAGTGATTCGTTTGTTTGACTCATCTCCTGACATTCGCCCTACATGGCGACCCTGCCGGAAAGATTCGCGACGCGAATATGGGACTCTCCGCCGTATTTAGAGTGGAACATTTTTTATTCTTTGTGCAACTGATGAACTGAATTAAGCTATGGCGTTCTATCTTGAGCTGCGTGACTGTGTACTCTGACAGAAAAGATTCCTAGACCTTTGCCTAGTTATCCTGGACTTCTAACTAGAAGATAAAAATTTTCAACGTCCGCCGAATCTGCAACTCACGGGATTGCAGTGAAAGCCCACAAGGGCATCGTTCGTCAATGCCACCGATGCCAGTTTACTGCCACTCGGCCAAAAACTGTTTCGCCCAGCCTAGATGCGTTAAGTGTCTGAGGCGATAACGACACGCCACGCGGATAGCGCTATGGTCCGTCCTTGGCAGCCACCTGCCTTCAGTTGCGCGACCTCGGTGTCACTATCCGCACCCCCGAGCCGCCAAACCCGCCCCATTAAAGGGACTTCCGGGCAAGGCGTAAGCATTCGTGCCTTCATCACCCAAAACAAACGCTTGGGTTAAGCCTCCGGCGATTGTAGCGCGGCGGCCTCACGTGGTCTCCTCAATCCAGGCTCAAAAGCCCAAAAGCGCCCTCAGGCATCTTTAACCTTGTGCTCACTTCTCGTTAGTCTGCAGCATGTGCGCATTAATGTTGCTGAAATAACTTCTCTGGCCCACAAACTTCGCGGGCCAAAACACTCAAGATAAACTCAATACCACCATTGAGCATATCAATCTTATCGACGCGATTGTTTCTTTCCAATGCGCTAAAGCCGTCCTTTTTTAAATCATAATGGCACAGCATACAGTTAGAACCAAATCACTCTCTGATTGTCGCATTATTTAACGCAAACGGCATCAGAGATTAAAAAGGATGATATCGTGTACTTTTTGCGCGATCATGATGTCGACATCATGCTGGTGCAGGAGATTTTCTTGAAATCTAGCGTGCGCGATCCCAAAATAGCTAATTATAACTTAGTAAGAAACAGGCTGACCGGACCTAAAGGCGGCACCTTGATCTACTACAAAGGTCCTTGCATTGTGTCCGATAGATACTCCACCACTTGCTAACTTGAAGCATCGGTTTGTAAGATAGCACTTACAATCTGTCCATTATAATTCCATCGGCATATCTGCCACCATTAAAACATATATTAGAAGCCGATATCTCGGCTCCTGTATGTCTCGAATAGTATTAAATTCACTACACATAATGTTAAACAGGTGAGTACCAATGTGTTTTAAATGGGGAGGAGCTGGGCCTTGTTGAATCACTACTTTTATCAGAATTACAATTGACGCGAAGTTTCAATGGGGCCCTCATATATCTAAACTAGCTAGCAAACTTAGTTCTGCAGCATATGCTGTAAAAAAGGTAAGATGCCTTACATGTGTTGAAACAGCTAGATCAGTTTATTTTAAATTTCCATAGCATAATGTCATATGGAATCTTGCTATGGGGTAATGCGACGACACATTGAAACTATCTTTGTTTTGCAAAGAGACATAACAATTTATAACCTAGGTCCGAAGGAATCCCTTAGAAAAATTTTAAAAATAAATATATTAACTTTGGCCTCTCAATATATTTACGAGAATTTAATGTATGTATACAAAAACAAAAATGGTTTTATTAAAAATAGTGAAGTACATTCTGTAAATACTAGGAACAAGCACAAGTTAGTAATACCAGTTACTCGACTCCAAAGAGTCAGTAACTCCTTCATAATGAGGCAATGTATGCGCTTATAACAAAGTCCCAAATATGCGGACCTTTTCTATCAAAGGTTTAAATTATTTATTAAGCAAAAATTGTCTAGTAAGGGTTATTATACTACTAAAGAGTACATGACTGATAATAACCCCTGGAAATGGGGTGATCGCAACCATTCTGTTTCTAATGTTTTCATAACAATTGTATAAAATATTATATTATAAATTGCTTTTTAAAAAAAGTCCCTGGGTTTCTTGCTCGTTCTTCCCAGGACAGAGGTATTTTTGCGAACCAGTGGAAAAGGTAAAATTACTTTTAATAAGTATTATGTATTGTAATCTATATTGAATAAAAATGATTCTATTCTATTCTTCTACTAGAACTAGGCCCCAGCAATAGTGCGGGAGACTTAAATAGTAAACATGTAGTTGGAATTATTAATAACGTTAACAACCGAATCGGAAACGTTTTATGTGACCTCACGGAGACTCAACTTCGACGTTATCGCTCCCCGAGTCAACTATCTTTCTATAAACCAACTAATGGACGTCCTTGAGTGGTATTAAAAGATATCTGGCTCATCATATTTGACGACCGCCCATCTTCTTGGTTGTTACTTTTCGTCAACTTTTGTTAAACACATGCACACAGTCACGCAGCTCAAGATAGAACGCCATAGCTTAATTCAGTTCATCAGTTACAAAGAATAAAATGTTCCACTAAATACGGGAGTCCCATATTCGCGTCGCTTGAATCTTTCCGCAGGGTCGCCATGTCAGGGCGATGTCGGAGATGAGTCAAACAAACGAGATCACTTTATTGTATAATAAATTGGATTATATAGTATTATTATTACACTTGTGTGTGTACTTCTATATACTCTTACTACTTACCTGTAGTAGTACTACAATATTTTTGATAGTCGTTTGACAATGCATCTGAGTGGCTGCGACCATCTTATCTCTTAATATCCTGTCACATTGCCAGAGCTCTTTAATGTCCCTGAGATAGAAATGCACTAGACAAGAGAGCCATTAAGCGCGACAAAATTTTAAAAATTTTTCATAAAATTTTTACTTCTCTTCTCTAAATAATTTACCGTTAACCTGACAAAACTACATCTTATTATTTATAACTTTTAAGAACAAAAAAAGATAAGTAATAGAATCAGGCGTTACTTTGCGGAAATCCATTATATTAAAGTTGTAAATATTGTCGAAGTAAATATATATAAATATATTGTATTGGCAAAGTAAATATTTACAACTTTAACAAAAAAAAGGACCAACACTCGACTCTCAAACAAACAAAGACTAATAAATTTATTTTTAAAAATTATTATTTACGTTTTTTCGAGAGTTTAGCGTTGCCCTACCTGGAAGATGACAACAAAATTCCATCCCTTCGCGGTGCTCGCGAAAACGACAATGCGAAACACTAATGCGTACGTTAACCTCATAAAGTGCCACCTTGCATATACCGAGTCGAATGTGGTCGCGCCGTATAACTGATAATATAAAACAGAGGTGGATGACGGCTGGGCAGCGTAATGCCCCTCCCAAACGGGTTCCCGCGGGGGGCTTAATAACGTGGCTTGGTCACCGGTGAACAAAGGAACCGCTTGGCTGGCCCGTGGTGTGAGGGCCGATCCGGTGTACGCTTCGATGTGTCGGTGGGCTGCGGCGGTGGGGTGTCTTCTCCCCCTACCACTGCAGCTGAGGTGGAGTCGCGGAGAATAGGTGTGTGTGGTATGGCGATGCGCCACTCGCCTATCCTCCGCGGCTCTGACAGGCCATACCGTTGATGCGGTGTTGGTGGGGCAGGGGAAGAGGTGTCGGTTGCGAGGCGCGCGCCCTACCATTCGCGCTGTCCAATGCGTACTCGATGTGTTAAAACTGTACTCTTATCTACGGTGCTCGTCGATGTATACATAAACAAACAAAAGCGGTCTACGATCCGATGTAAATCGACACGGGTAGCCAGGCTTCATTTAAGAATCGTGTACAAATCAGTTGGGTTTAAAACGGCGAAGTGCCAGTATACCCGTATTAGGTATTGGGAAAATAAGCCAGTATACCTAGGGGTGTAGTTACAGTATGCATGAGGTCCCATAGGAATGGATCAACCTTCGATTCTGGTTGAAGCATTAATTTTGCCGAAACTTATTTCACGCACGCCTGTGCCACCCATACAGGTGGTCACATATAAAAATTTAAAACTGGCTGATCCTAATTTTCATTACAGCAGCCCGTTGATATGCTGCTGGAGCGGATATACTATCCCATGTATTATTAAGTAACGTAATTAGGGGGCCCGGTTCACCGATAGCTATAAATAGTATCTTTGGTTATTTATTGTTGGGCAACCTCGAATTCGAATCGAATACCCTCACCAGGTGTGTCTTAGCTCATTCTCCGATGACATTGACCTCCGTAGGTTCTGGGAGTTAGAATCTTTGAAGGAAGAAAACCTTCACTCTGAGGAAAGTTTATGTGACCTATATTACATACATACATATCGTGACGAAACAGGTCGTTACGTGGTTGCTCTGCCGTTTAAACCCGATGCACCACCTCTTGGTGAGTCGCGGGATATTGCGCGTTCTAGACTTTTAAAACTTGAAGCTCGATTAGAGCGAAACCCGTCCCGCAAGGCGAGTCACTCGTGCCTTCAAGTATGGATCTCAACCACATGGAGCTGGTTGATAGTCCTCTCCAATGATGGGACGACCTATTACATTCCCCACCATTGCGTGGTTAAAGAGCTAGTGAGACGACCAAGACTCGCGTAGTCTTTGATGCTGGATGTAAAAGTTCAAACGGCATTTCCTCAACGATATTCTTTAACGGGTCCTAAGATGCATAGGATATTATTGACGTTGTTCAAAATTTCGTACACATTGTATCGCTTACAGCCGATATAAAACAAATGTATCGGAACATTTGGTTCAAAGTCTGATAGGGACTACCAGCGCATTCTGTGGCGCACTTCTATATTTTATTACGTGAATATCGTCTTCGTACCGTGACGTTTGGTATGCTTCTCCCTACCTCGCTCTTCGGGTTATAAAACAGCTCGCTCTTGATGAGGCTGAACAATTTCCTCGAGCTTCTCAGGTACTTCGAGACCAGGTCTTTGTCGACGATATTGTCAGTGGCAAATGACTAGAGCTGAGGGCTTGTCCTTCAACAAGAGCTGATAGGTATTGTCAAACAGCAGGCTGAACTCCGAAAATGGCACAGTAACTCGCCCGCGATACTCGCGGCGGTACAATCACCAATTTCTCACGGTGAGCAGGAACTAATTCGAGATGCACCCATGGAAGGGATACAGAAGACGAAGGTCTTGGGTCTCCAGTGGGATCCACAGTCTGATCAATTTAGTTTTAGTGTTTCAGTTTCTATACAAAATGTGACTAAAGCTATTCTCTCACAGATTGCAGGATCTACGATCCTGGGTATGCTATCTGGTCACCGTATACGCAAAACATTTAATGCAGTTGTTGTGGATTTCCGGGGTCGATTGGGATGCTCCTCCCTATTGAAATTATCAATGCTTGGAATAGCTTCATTCAGGATTTGATGTCCTTATCCGACATCACCATACAAGATACATATTTCCTACTCATCGCGTATTATTCAACTTCACGGGTTTTCCGATGCCTCGGAGGCCTACGCTGCGTATGTATATGTCCGTCATATGAAAACGGTATAATTAAATCATATTTGTTACTGGCGAAAACACAGATTGCCATTTCACCTTGTTTGTCCATTCCTCGCTTGGAGCTTATGGCTTTTATTATTAGCCCATCTTATAGTCAAGGTTAAACAGGTATATGATCACATAGAGGACGAAGATATATATATGCAGTGTGATTCTTCCGTCGTTTTGGCGTGGCTTCGCTCACCACTTACGAATGGAAGACGTTTATTTCGAATAGGACAAGCGAGATTTTGTCTATAATTCACTGCTGCTCAGTGGAGACATGCCCTCTGCTGACAACCCGGCAGATGCACCATCACGCGGAATGTTACCATTAATATTCACTAAAATAATACCGTGTGGTTTTCGGTCCGCCCTGGCTTTCTCAGACAGAGTCCCAGTGGCCTGTTCGAAATAATTTTAAAAACGAACGACGAAAACGTAACCTACCTGTAGCGATAGCTCGCGTAACAACTTCTTGATGTCGAAATCATGCAAATTTTCTTCATTAAAGGAAACTTATTAGTGTTACAGCGTTTGTTTTCGTTTTATAATATATTAAAACATAAGTGGACAAATTAAAACCAAAATATACATATTCGCAACATATCACTGTTTCTGAATATAGATTCTGTCTTAAAAGACTTATTCGCCAGGTTCAACATTACAGTTTCATGACGAGATTAATTATCTTTCACAGGAAGGTTCCTTCTAACCAACTTAGAAAATAAATCCATTTATCGATCAAATCTTACGTGGGTGGACGGCTACATAAATCGCTTCTGCCATTTGAGTCAAACATCAAATGGTATTACCCAAAAACATCCCTTAACTTTCTTGTTAGTGACGACGCCCATATAACTCACTTACATGCAGGTCAGCAATTTATTCAGTATCAACTTTTACAGAAATACTGGATCATTTCAAGTCGTGACGTTATTAGACAACGTCTGCATCGGTGTGTTCGTTGTTTTCGTGCGCGTCCGGTGCATCCCCAACCACGCATGGCCCGTTGCCGGCAGTGAGATTGAAGCCGGAACGTCCGTTTCTCAAAACAGCGGTGACTTGCTGGTCTATTTTACGTGCGCGCTAATAAGGTGCGAAACGCGAAGTGGTTAAATGTTATGTCGCAGTGTTTGTATGTATGAGTGTTAAAGCGATTCATCTAGAAATAGTATCCAATTGTCCAAACATTTCTGGCAGCGTTACGACGTTTCACGTCTCGCCGAGCCTTTGTACCGACATTTACTCAGACTGCGGCAAAAATTTTACCGGCTGTGACAACTATCTTGAGATTTATATCAATTTTACAGGATGACGCGGTCAGGTCATCTTCATAACAAAACCACAACAAGGCATTACATGGCATTTCAACCCCATATGCGTCACATTTCAGCGGATTGTTTGAAGCACGGGTTAAAGCTTTAAACACCACTTTTACCGCGTAATGGTACGAATACCCTGACTTATGATGAAATGCATACATTGTTGTGTCAGATCGAGCAGTGTTGAATTCGCGCCACTTTGTGTGTTAAGTGCAGATCCTATCAGTCCTGCCTTAACACCTTCTCATTTTAATGGGTGGACCTCTTACTGCTATCCCGGATATTTGTCTAACTGATACAGAATGCCAGTAGGCTTTCTAGGTGGCGCTGGATACAACAGAATGTTCAACACACTTTGGAAGCGCTGGAGTCATGAGTACCTTCATGAAATTCAACAATTTAACAAATGGTTTTCGGATCAGGTACTCCCATTCGTGAAAATTGTTGTTGTGCTGCGAAGATAATCTCCCTCCCTTACAATGGAGACTCGCTCGAGTTCACGCGTACATCCGGCATTGATGTGTTACTCGCGTAGTAACTCTACAAATAGGAAACAAATTTGTTAAGCGTCCAGTCGTAAAAATTTGCCCTCTTCCATTGGAATAAAGTGAATTACGAATGTCAACCTAGTTCATAATTTATGTTAGTAACTCCATATTTAACTTCTTTAGTTTCCTATTTTATTTATTCAGTTAGTTTAACAATGTTTTCTTTTCAATACTTTTACTTTGTGTTTAGACTTGTTAAAAGCCTCGTCTTTAAGGTGAGCGGCATGTTCCGTACTGGAACCATATTTTTAAATTAATATTTATTGTCTATATATTTATTTTCTTATAAACTTTCGAGTGGCAACAATTACTAAATTAATAGGGATTTATTGAATTCTTGGTCTGGTAACAATCCTTTTTGCTAGAAGCCGCGCTTGCGTCTGATTAGCCGAACGGTTGAGTCACTTGCGCGCCGTACGCCGAAACGTTATGAACTTTCTCTTTCAAAAATTGTGTGTGTGTCCCTTTTATTTTACAGCAGTACTAAACAATTCCGAAGATACTGTGCAGTGACCTATGGACTATTCTATTCGGAGACAGGGTTATATCCTCCAGTCCTTAATCAGCCAGCCAGCTCATGCCGAGCCCCAGCAGCGTGAGGCAGTGGAAGGCGGAGACCGGTGAGTTACCAGACCCTTAGCTCTTTCCTGAACACAAGTGATACGCCTGCCCATGCCAGATGCAGTGCGTCCCAGGACTTTGAATTGCATTGTCAAACGTTGCACTGCACTGCGCTCGTCATCTTGAGACATTAGTTCTTAAGCCTCATTATGCCCAGTAATGTCACCGACTACAGTGCCCTGCAAACCTAAACATAGTAATGCTTCGCAATTACTGCTTTACGGAAGAGTATCTGACACTGCGGTGGTACTCATCCAGGCAGACTCTTCAAGAAGAGTCCTACCACCTGGTGTGGACAGTTTAACGTCATGTCTAGAACGAATACATACAATACATTGTATACATAAAATAAGGAGTCTATAATTATGACCCGCCTTTTAAGTCTTGTCGGAGGTCAGTTGTCTGAGTTTTAGAAAAACTCAGACACTAGCCTCATGCCTATTTTCGAGCATGACCTACGCAAGCGATTCGCGCGATTTCTAAGCATGCGTATTATCACCGCCGCGCTTGCTCGGCTATTGGCAATGCGAACTGTCTGCGCGATCCATCCTTCTCTATCGGGGGTAGGCCAAGTCAGTGACTAAATTGATATACCTACACGAGAAAAGAAAATCAGATGAGGTACTTATTATTAAATGGAGCCTAACTTCAATTTAAAGGACGCATGGCACATGGTTTACGGTTTAGTTAATACCTATTGTCAGCGTTGAACAACTTTAGGTATTGGTTTATTTCCATATCAACAAGGCCAGCTTTTTTTTAAATCTAGTCTTCATCTTTCCTTTCTTATATCTATATCCACGTATGTTTTTATAGTTAACAGTGCTGCAAATCAAACTAAATTACTTAATAACGAAAACCATAATAAACGAATGTAGTTTACGATAGGATGGTATTACATAATTATTCCGACCATTTTATTATACTTCTACCAAAAAATAATGTTTTCTATAAGGTACTATAATAAATTAAATATAAATATCTTACTTACCTATATAAAACAACGTAATTGCACTGTTAAACTGAATTCGATCAATCTGTACGCAGCAGCGGCAGCAATAATACAAGTCCTTTTGCTAAAGCTCTGACGAGCCGACTGGCTTAAGGTCTTCGCACATACACCGATTCGACGCCAATCCAACACGCTTCCAACTAGAACTATCGATTCGGTATCAACGAGCCGTCAACTAGGCAATCAACGCATCGGTCACCAGTGGACAACTTGGCGTCAATGACTGGGCAGTGCGTCGTCAACGAGTGGGAAGCGCGTTGTCAACTAGCTCGACCTCAACCAGATCTATCAGTCGTTACTCGAATTTCATCTAGTGCAAGCGTAAAATGTCTCGCTTCACATATCAAGAACTGGCAATAATAGCGATGATAGTCGATGACGAAAATAAAATAAACCGAAGGAACAGAAGATATTGGGTTCATGATATGTTGAAAAAGAAAAACGGAAGATATTGAGTTCACAATATGTTGACGAAGAAAAATTTTACATATATTTTCATATGCCAAGATATTTATTTTATTATATACTAAATATTACTGAGAACGACATCATCAAAAAAAAAAACCAGCTTCAGAGAAGCCATATCAGCGGAAGAAAAACTGGCAATAGTCTTGAGGTAAGTGACAATAAAAAACTGTTGTATAGAATCATATTTATTTTTTACTGTATTAAATTGAAGTAATCTTTTAACATCCAATGCACAGTGATTTTATAATTCTGCAATTTGATAATTATCTCTCTATTTTTCTGTAATTTCATTTTGTTGTTCGGTGCTATTGTGGCTAGTAGTGGTATACGTGTTTCGAGTGCTGTAGCCCAAAGTAACTGGAGCTAACAAATAATCCGTGTAGTAATTTTGGGTTAACTGACTATCATCTCTCTATTTTTCTGTAATTTTATTTTGTTGTTCGGTGCTATTGAGGCTAGTAGTGGTATATGTGTTTCGAGTGCTGTAGCCCAAAGTACCTGGAGCTAACAAATCATCGTGGTAGTAATTTGGTTCTGTCGCTCTACCTCATAAATTTCGGCTTCTGAAACTAAATTAAAAAAAATTGATTTCAAAAGTGCTTGATTGCAGGTAGTTAATTTCTTCACTGTAGCTGAAATAGATAAAAAGAATTTATCTTTTTTATATTTTATCTGGAACGTAGCAAAAATGCTACGTTCCAGATTTGTGTTGTTTGTATCTGGCGATGGCACTCCCATTAACGAATGAATCGATTTGGGTGCTTTTCTGCATCAATGACTTCATAAATTGCTATTATATGTGCTGATTTACCACGTTGTAGAAAAACATATAGAAGAAACCTACATGTCTGACATTAAAATATTTCGAGGACAAAACATCATTGAGGCAGCAGGGTTGAATTACTTGGTCGCTCTCAGTAATGGGATAAGGCCTGTAATGGGGTTTGTGCGCATAATCTATTTAAGTCATTACTACAGTATAAATAATAGTTGTCTATAGTAATTTTGAATTTCTGCGAAGGTGAAAGAAAATAAGTTTAGTCAAACTATAAATAGCATTGTGTATTTTAACAATATTATACTGATTATAAGCGTAAAAAAATTAACAATAACATTATGAAATAGATTAAATACTAAAATCCTATTTAATAATTCACGTTTTCATTTTGGATTGGATAATTTCCTCAGCTACAGTCAGAAAGTTAACTTCCGTTATACAGTTCACTTTAATCTCCGCTAGCTAAGTGGCCCAGTGGATTCACCTTCTGTTAAAGTTTGCACACAGATGAAAAGTGTATTTAAAACAGCAAACAAAAGTTTTTTTTTAAGTTTGTCAATTTTGAAGAGCAAACATCGAGTATAAACGTTCAGTAACGCATCGTGCAATTTAACCAATTTATAAAACAATATCACTTTGTAGCCAAATTAATACTTTAATTATTAAATAGATATTAAAAAAATTACCACAACATCATTACTACGGCTATTCACAAGTCGATTGCTAAGCCACTTAAGTCCATAAATTTCATGTGATATATTATGTACATGAAGTTCCTTCCAGGTCGTCACTCCATCCACTGGGGAGCCGCCCTACACTCCACTTACCAGTTACCGGATGCTGCAACTCAATAAACTTTTTTGTTCTTGTTATTGTTAATATTTTTTGTTTATGCTTGTAATATAATATTTAATATATCTCCAGAAACTATGTAACTTCATTACGCAAACGACGAGAATTTATACAATTTAATAGAATTATTTAAACAGAAACCAGACATCTTTAAAATATTCTCTATGGATAACTCCGTACGTGGTCTGCCCATCAATAAACTGATTATAAGATTTTCTCCTAACAGCAATTTCTTTTTACCAGGTCGTCACATACTCTTGTGGGGGTTGTCCAACACTTCGCTCACTACTACGAGGCTGTTACTCGAGAACCTTTCTCCACCATCGGTTGTGGGTTCTTCGAGCTATATGGCTAACCCATTACCATTTCAGTTTCTTGATACATTGGGTTATGTGCTGTCTCTGGTATAACAATATAAATAACTATATTATAATAAAGTATAAGAATATAATAATAACATAAATAACGCCTCAAAATAGCAGCTGAATGGCTTAGACAAATTAATTTAAACTTAAATCTAACAAAAACTAAAATTATTCAATTCATATATTACAAAACAAAATCCTTAACTTAAAATATAGCAGATAAAGACACCCAAATAGAAATAGTTGATAACATTAATTTCCTTGGAGTCACCATAGACTGTAATTTAAAATGGAAATCTCACATTGAAAAAAATCTAGCTACAGTTACGCATTATCCATATTAGCAGATAGAACTTCCGTCGATGTATCCAGGTGCATATTTCGGCCAGGTATACTCTCTAACAGTTTACGGCATTATTTTCTGGGGGGGTTCGCAAAAGGGATGTCTGCGGATTATTTATAATATGTACTCAGATGAAAGCCTAAGAAATGTATTCAAAGAAAAAGGCTATCTCACTCTTACTAATATTTACATTTTAGAAAGAGAATGCCCATTAATGTATGGAATCCCGTACCATGTTGCATCAAAATGAAACTTTGTTTTTTATAGACTACACTGATCATATTAACTCATACAAAATTCTTTAAAAAAAAACGGGTTTTAGAGTTATTTTATAAAATCGAAAATAACCTAAAAACTAGGTATTTTTTCGACGCTACCAACGACTTATTTTAAATAGACACATTAAACACGGACGAACATTATGGCTCTAAAAACAGCGTAATCCACAAATATTAGTAAGAATTACGAGTTATAGCAACATATAGCCGCGCCGCAGGATGCGTGACCAAAACTCGGAGATTTGCACGATCTTTATACATATTGCCAATACTATGAGCGGGAAACGTATCTTAAGGTAATATATCATTGGACGCTACTGTGATCACACTACACACCAATACCAATAAAACATTATCATAAGGGTGACCAGTCAGACCGAAAAAAACGCTCGTTGAGTCTAGAGAGCGTTATGAACAATAACCCTTTAATAATCTTAAGATACTATTCATCACAGACACTATTGCTCATGGTCATGTTGTTGTCGTGAATCGATTAGGTAAGTGATAGAAAAAATAAAACAAACAAGTTCATTTTTAATAATAGGTTTTAGGTTTTTAATAGCGATTAAAAGTCAAAAATATTTATTTAAAATACATTTACTTAAATCATTCATCATACTCCTGAAAAAAATCATCTAAAGCCGTCGCCGGCGCAGTTACGTCATTATACCGTCCCCAGCTCAAATACTACACTATCGTCATTATATGAGCACAGCAGCCCACTGTTCGCTTACCGACGAGGCAGCTGCAACAATAGCCTACTATGGTTTCTAATGTGTTGGTCACAGCATCATCTCTGCTAACGAATAAATA
The DNA here is from genome assembly GCA_029286625.1 of Parnassius orleans. NCBI lineage: Eukaryota > Metazoa > Arthropoda > Insecta > Lepidoptera > Papilionidae > Parnassius > Parnassius orleans. The sequence goes on from JAGSMP010000170.1 coordinate 2,338,727, forward strand.
CGTGTGATAAGTACGACTGTTGACATGTCTAGATTTAATCCTACCTCTTAAGAGGTAATTATTAAGCCTGGTGGAAAATGGGAAATGGACTGTAATTTATATAGACGCTGGCTGATTCTACTCGATACCGTTGACTAGACAATATTACTAAGGTCGGACGTACCTGAATATACGAAGGTGGATGCTTCTACTCTCGTGTGCTTAGTCGGGGTCCCAGCGACATGGATTTCGATCACTCACAATTATCCAATTCGAGGAAGAACTTGTGGCAGAACATATATTTGGGAGCTTTCGCTCACGATGCGCGGCGTTGACATTACATTTCGATCATGTGACTAAAAGATGTCCATAATTTTAACGGACCAATAGTAAGCAAAAATTACATCGACCCGCGAAATACACGGACATCCAAACCAAAGTAACATTGCTATAACAGTTGCGAGTATTCAGAGCAAATAAACAAACAAATTACGACTGTTAATTAAACTAGCCGAACCATTCCTCCCGGCCTTGAGAGGGAAGCTTTCAAAGGTGTAATCATATTTATCGAGTAAATTAATTTATTCTTGCTTCTATGAACTTTATTACGGCATACTAAAGAATGTTTGTTGACTACTTATGTCTACTTAATTTCATTATCTTATCTATGACTTATTATCTAGAAGCTAATCTACCCTTTACCTAAATAATTTGTGAATTTACTGAGTTGGTAATGGACATTATTTAACCACTGTTCTTTGGTAAGTACCGTGCTAGTCCTTACCATTGTTACACGTATAACGTCCTCCTTACCTTTAAAAGTTTGTATTGTAATGCCTAAGGGCCAATGTAAGGGCATGACGTTATCCTGTATTACTACAACAACCGTTCCTTCCTTAACTGGGAAGGATGGTGAGTTCCACTTTTGGCGGGCTTGTAGGGTATGAAGATATTCTCTCCGCCATCGCATCCAGAATGACTGTACCAACTTGTCTAAGAGTTCATATCGAGTAAGAAGATGCGGAATCGAATCATCAAGGTCAGGTGCTGGCAGAAAATCAAGCGGGACGGTATGTAAAAAATGAGCTGGCGTCAAAGCTGCTGGATCTGAAGGATCAGAGCTGAGCACTGTAAGTGGTCGTGAATTTAATAGGGATTCAATCTGGCTTAAAACTGTTTGAAGCTACTCAATGGTTAGAATTTGCTGGCCGATGACCCTATTTAAATGGGTTTTTGCACTTTATGTTGCTTTCCCAGCAACCACCGAAGTGTGGGGCATTAGAAGGAATTAGTTTCCATTGGACACGACTTTCTGCTAACTGCTTTTCCCACACTGGTTTATATTAATCTTTAGAAATCCGTAAAAATCGCGAAGATAAGACGGGCACCTATAAAATTGGTTCCGTTATCGGTATAAAAACATTGAACCGATCCTCGTCTAGCTAGGAATCGTTTCATGGCTGCCGAGAAACAAGCTGTGCTGAGATCGCTTGCGAGCTCAATATGCACCACTCGTGTAGTAAGGCATGTAAAGAGGCAGATGCAAGCCTTACGACTTTTTATACCTTCACCACGATATGGTGTTACTAGGACTGGGCCGGCATAATCGCATCCAATATGGACGAAGGCTTTGATAACCGCTCTCACTCGAGGTTCGGAGTACAAAAGATGGCAATCCTGGTCCCGTATGTAAATATTTGCAGTGGTATGAGCGTATGAGCAAGTCTACCACATGATCCTTACAAGGAAGAAGAATAGGATGCTTAAAATCAAAACTCTCCTTTGAGTTTGCCAAACGGCCACCTACGCCTAATACGCCATCCTTAAGAAATGGGTTTAATTTTTTAATAGATGGGGAACGATATACCCCTTTCTCCAAACGTTGAAGGTCATCACTAAAATGTATTGACTGTATTACCTTGATAATTTCTAATTCCATAAATTCCAAATCTAACTTAACTATGGGTCCGAGGGGCAGCTTCTTTATAAATTTGTATATGTAGCTCGCCACGTTAAGGAACCGTTGCTACGAAGAGTAATTACGTGCTAGCTTATAAAGAAAAGGTTCTTCGATTGGTTTTATTATTACCAGGGAAAAAGACTTAAGCTCCGGCGCGTCGGAAGATTCCTTTGGCACAATTTTTTTTATTAGCCATTCGACTTTAGGTAAATTGGCCCAAGGAGGCCCCTTCAGCCACAGAGGGTGATTCATAAGTTGTGTAGGAGTTAATCCACGGGACAAACTATCGCACGGGTTTTCGTTACCCTTGATGTGGTAAAAGTGATCCGATGGTAAGTTGTCCTGGATTTTTGAGACTCTATTGGCAACAAATGTGTGCCATCGGTGTGGAGAAGAGTGAATCCAATTTAATACTACGGTCAAGTCTAAAAATGCTAACACCGAATTAATTGGGTACTACTCGAATATATTTCAAAAATCCTTTTTATTAATTTAGAAAGCAACAAGGCTGCGCATAATTCCAGACGTGTTAATGAAACTACTTTCAAGGGCGCAACCTTTGACTTTGCGCAAGACAAAATGACAGTTGTCTGATATTGTTCGACGTCTACTCGAATATAAACTGCAGAACCATAAGCCTTTTCACTCGCGTCAGCGAAACCTAGAATTGTTACCGAACAGCCATGAACCACTCCAAGGTGCCAAGGAAATTTCATCTGGGCAAGCAGAAGTTCCCGTCGGAATTCATTCGACATTCGTGTAATTCGTTGTAGGGGATCAGCGCCCCAGTCTATTTTAGCTATCCAAAGCTCCTTGATTATAAGCTGGGCATACAAGATTACAGGTGCTCCCAGGCCCAAAACATCAAACAAACGTGCGACAGAGGACAAAATGTTTCTCTTAGTGCAAGGGCGATCATCTGAAATCACCTCGAAGGTGAATTCATCATCACGAGGGCGCCAGTAAAGACCTAATATTTTCAAGGTATCGTCCTTATGAAATTCGACATTTTGCGACAGGCAATAATCTTCAGGAATATGTTCAAGTACCGTTGTGCTATTGCTACTCCATTTGTCTAGTTGGAAGCTCCAGCCTTGAATAGCCCGATTAACTCTTGAAAGGCAGAGATCGCTCGATCAGAGTTCATCAGTGAGCTAGCTATATCGTCCATGTAAAGATCTCTCTGCATGATTTCTTTACCTATAGGGAAATGGTGACCCTCATCCTGTACTAGTTGTGAGACAGTGCGAAGAGCTAAAAATGGGCTACACTTTAGTCCAAAGGCTACCCTATTGAATTCCAATGATTTTATTGGACTTTGTATATCTGAATCACTTCCTAAATTGTCATCCCGACTGAAGCGATATAAGATACGCTGAAAACTTCGATCCTGCTTACGCACGCCTATCCTGAGTAATGTGGTGTGATGGCAACAGGTAATAGTCTCATATTCATTAAGATTGTAAAAAGGTCGCGTTGAAGATTGGGACCGGCATATAAAAATCTTTAGATTTAAGGAAAATCTGCTACTAGATTTAGCACTTGCACTTGCATCCAGGACAGGTCGGATCCGTGTTGATAGTTTATCATCCCTAAGAACAGCGTGGTGTGGCATGTAAAAGTGTATAGGATCTTTATCGGCTGTATCAACAGGAAACAAATAACCTTGATCTATATAATCCTTCATTACACTGTCGTACGTCTCAAAAAATCTGCGCCTAGCAACTTCAAAGGAATTACCAAGAAAATCTGGACTGCATTTGAAAGGTAAAGCTAGTTCGTAGCGTCCGAAAGCAGCACGCGTGACAGTCTTGCTATAATATTCTTTGCATCTTTTATCATCAGCACTAAAGATATGTTTAGGATCTATTTCTTCGAGTTCCCACATTTTCTTAACTAGAGTCTCGACCTCAGATGTTGAAATAGCATGAAACGCTACGATGGTTGGGGCTTGAGCCTGGATAACCACTGGAGCATCTCCTATAACGATGTATCCTAAAACGGTCTCAAGCGCGTCCGGAGAACCGGGTTCCCCGATAATTTTACCAGGCCGTAGCATTTTGTATTATTGAATCGAGATCGAAAAGAAACATTTGCCGCCCCATTGACTATCTGTGATGAGCCACCTATTCCCTTCACCGTTACAGTTCAGTATTTCACTAATATTATGTTCCTCGTTCACGGCTACAGTGGCGGTGCATGACTGCGCTGGAAATGGTTCATTTCCAAAATGAAGCAGCGTGCCGCACGTGTAACGCCAGGCATCAGCCTGGCGTTGCACTTGCGGCAAGTAGTGTTTGAGTTGCAATAAAAAGGTGTATGTTAGTTACTCAAAAATTTACGCAGTAACGATTGTCTTGAACGAATTTAAATTTGTCGGCAGCCGAAAGGTTAGCAAAGGGTTTACATGCATAGAGATGCGTATGCACCGTGTTGTTGCAAAGCTTACATGGCCTAGTACGAACTTGGGTCTGCTGCGTGGAAACTAAGACGCGTGGCGGCACGTTTAAAGCCCGCGAGCTAGATGGGCGACTGCCCGAGTTGGGCTGCGGTGCCATGTAACTGCCACGAGTCTGTGATAAAGTGCTAGTTCGATACAAAATTTTTACCTGTTCTCGTAAGAACTTGACAAAGTCGTCGTATTTAGGATGTCCGTTTGACTACGAACCGTTGTTTCGAAACACTTCGCAGTATCGGAATCTAAGAGCTTTAGGCTCATGTAAACAAAGATAAAGTCACTTAAATTATTGATATTAAGTTGTTTGCTGAGTGCTGCGATCGTGGCCGCGTATTTATCAACCAATTTTTCTAAATTTATTGCAGAGGGACCGTTAATATTTTTTATTGCAAATAACTGATTTAAATATGTCGTAGCTAAAGCTCTGTTATCCTTGTATTTGTCTAGTAACGTTTGCCAAATAATTATGTAATTATCTGCCGCCGGGACTATACCAGCACATATATGTTTTGCCTTTCCAGAAAGGTGGCTCATTAAATAATGAATACGTTCCGAATCCGTTAACGTTTTATTTTCGTGTATAACACGTTTAAACGTTTCGTAAAAATACGGAAAGTTCTGTAATTCACCATCGAAAATAGGCAATTCAATACGAGGAATCTTAATAGTATGTTCCTGAGTAATAACATGTGTGACGGCTTGCGATTGTGGGTTTGGTCTCTCCATACTATTCAAAATATCCTTAATAAAATAATATAAATCGTCAAACGCTGATAGCGGCTGGTAATTAATACTATAATCGGGATCTACTTCCAAATTTAATAAATTTATATCATCAACCGAAGTTACAAATTTCTTACGTAGTTAGTTGATCGACGGCGCGAGTTTATGATAAGAAATTATGCCGCGATTTATCATCGGTTTTTGATGATAGTTGAAAGGTCTTATTTATTTGTGAGAAATACAATTGACGCTTAGCTTCTAACAATTTAATTTGCATAAGGCGTCTATCTTTTCCTGCACCCTTTCCGTCATTGTAAATATATTTTTTAGAACACGGTTATATTACACTAAGGTGATTAAAAGTATCTTTATGATTACGAATTAAATGTAAAATAAAATTTACGCGTGATTGAAGAAATATAAATGAGCAGATTAGTTAATAACTATTTAAAGAACTTGTATTTATAGTATACAAAGTTTGCGAACTAAAAATTCAAATCAGTTTTAATATATGTAATGCGCTGCATACGTGTATGTACCAAACTTAAAGAAAAAGGTGCGATACGGTACTTAGATAAACTGCACAACGGCTGACAGCGCGGCGCGGCGGCGCGGCGGTTATTCCTACCCACTAGGTAAATTAAATGGAACCGATTTAAATATTCACGGAGCGAAATGATAATAAGTAAATTAAATGCGATAGCTGTCTAAAAGTCGATGCGATTAATAAGAATGTTTCTTAGTAATAAACATATAATAATCGATCTTGTAAACAGCTGTATGCGATGCGGAAAATACTTGAAAATTAGGTAATATTTACAAGTCGGCAACTAACAGTATAAAATAGTCGACATCAACCTAAGTATGCCACAATAAGGTTCAGTATCAATTACGTCGAAGAGTCGAATCACAATCGGATTTACGTATTTAATAATTCCAATCCAATTGTCATCCGGGGAGATGGACCATTTTTTGGTGGAAAATAGGAAATGGACTGTAATTTACATAGACGCTGGCTGATTCTACTCGATACCGTTGACTAGACAATATTAGTAAGGTCGGACGTACCTGAATATACGAAGGCGGATGCTCCTGCTCTCGTGTACTTCTTCGGAGTCCCAGCGACACGGATTTCGATCACTCACAATTATCCAATTCGAGGAAGAACTTGCGGCAGAACATATATTTGGGAGCAGCGAAAAAATGTGCTTTCGCTCACGACGCGCAGCGTTGACATTACATTTTGATCATTTCGATCAACAATTAATTTTAACGGACCAATAGTAAGCAAGAATTACATAGACCCGCGAAATACACGGACATCCAAACCAAAGTAACATTGCTATAATAGTTGCGAGTATTCCGAGCAAATAAACAAACAAATTTCGACTGTTTAATAAACTAGCCGAACCAAAGCCCTAAAATCAAAGGTACATCATCAGAGATAGTATTACTCACCTCAACTGAATAAATACCAGTCTGACGGATGTGTTCCCCATAATAAGATCTAGCCTTAATATTGAGATCCCCACTTGATCCAGCATCTGGCAAAATAGCGTCTGACAGACAAGGGCGATTGGAGTCGTGCTGATCACGACGTTGTAATTCTCTTGTAGCTGATCTCCAGCAAGCAGCACATACTCTTTCCAAACTTGAGATCTAAAAAATAACATGATTAAACATGTAATATAAAACATTTCACAATGGGTTGTAATTTGATAAAAGTATGTACTATAATGTGATGTAACTGTTAAGAATACATGATAATGATCGACCAGTAATTGTCAAAATAGATAATATTATCTAATACCTGCAATATTATTTGTTTGTGAATCCTTCTTAATTTTTCATTGTTTATAGTTATTTACGTAAAAAGGTTTCCTGGAAGAAATAAACTACCGAACGTTAATGGCGCCCATTTAACTACTTTATGTATTACAATTTTATTGTTTGACTTGTGTATTGGAGTACAAATAAGCATATTGATTAATGCATTCATTAAATGACTTATTTTCAAATCTATGGTTGAGTTTGTCTTACTACCGTTACAGCCTAATTTAGTCCGCTGCTGAACATATATTGCCTCTTAGGGGGATATTTGCCATAATTGCCCGCTTCGCAAGCGGGTTGGCAACCGCAGTTTTATTTTTATTTCTAATCGTTATTAGGAAGACGCTGCTGCTCATCTCCTGATTTTTTTCCTCTGTCACCTCTTACGACACTAACGGGATGATAATATAGAGTAGTGGATATTCTTACACCGTCACTACATAGTAAAATGTATTTCTAATCTCCCAAAAAAATAATAGCACATAATATTAGATATGTGGGTCCCTTAATATGCGGAAAATGTTTACGGGAATGGGTATGTGCAATCAAGTAAATAATGTTGAAATTCTAACTCCAGAAGAGTTTAAAACTTTCAGCTAGCATAGTTAGATAAAATGAAATATCTCTCCTATAACACACAAAATTTTACGAAGATATGATTCCCCTTTCAAAAACATATTTCATTTCTAATAGACCATATCTGAACAAAGGTCGTTTGCACGTTAGGAAGATACTCCATAATTCTCACACTTGTCAGTTGCACTGGCGATAACAATACCAAACACCTGAGTAGCTGTTACTGATAAATGCCCTGCACATAATAGTTGTTTTCTGAAGATGTTTGTGTTATTCTGTGTTTTGATTATATTTTTATTATTTCCCGAACTTTTCTAAATCGCTATAATAGTTTCTTATATTTACGCGAATACTACGTTTTCAAACTACTAATTGAAAGCAATATGTATGTTAAATTAACCGTGTAGTGGCGGTGTAACAATATCACACTACTCCGTATGATCGCCGTGGGTGTCGTAAGTGGATAGAAGGAAACTAAACCAGGAGATGGGCAGGAGCATCTTCTTGATAACAGCTGAATAAAAAAGAAAAAATGCGCTTGAAAACCCTCAATCTATGGGGAGGCATTAGTTCAGTATTGGACTTTATAGGCTATAATATTATTATAATGGTAATGGTAATATGTTAAATAGCTACTTACCGTATAGTGACGGTGTATGATTACGCAGTACCATATATTATAGTCCCTTGTGTTTCGTTAGAGCCGTCAGAGGGAAACAAACCAGTAGATGGGCAGCAGCGACTTCTTAATTTCAACAAAAAATGTAAAAAATGCAGTTGACAACCTGTCTGCAAATATTAGAGGAATATCTATGAGGGAGGCTTATGTTCAGTAGTGGACTGTGATTACAGCCTAACACAGTCCACATTTTTTTTTAAATAAATTTATTTTAACAATGATATTTAGAGCCGTGGTAGCTCAGATGGTTAGCGCTCGCTGTAAGTTTCACAGTACGCGAGCAACTCGGTTTCGATCCCCACCGGCACCAATGAAATTGTTTATTGCAATTTTAAGTGCTGATTTACCACGTGCTCGGCGGTGAAGGAAAACATCGTGAGGAAACCTGCATGTCTGTCAAGACATGTGAAGTTCGCCAACACGCATTGGGGCAGCACGGCGGACACTTCCTTGCCCTAAAAACCCTCTCAGAAATGAGAGGAGGCCTGTGCCCAGCAGTGGGACGTATATAGGCTGTAACTTTTTTTTAAAGATATTTTGGTTTTTTTAATTCCAGGATTTTGCTTTGCTTTTCATGAATTTTAGGATCTAGCAAAACCTAATAAGAAAACATTTCGAGCCATGTTTGAAGCACTGGGTCACATATCGACACAATGGCGTTCGCATGATGTCATGTTCTAACAAAAATATTATTTCTTCTAACAAAAAATAATAATGAAGAAGATATTTTAAAAAGCCAGCATGTTTTCTTACGTTATTCGCTCATCATAATTTCATCATCATCATCATCATTACAGCCCTTCACAAGTCCACTGCTGAACATAGGCCTCCCCCAAGGAATTCCAAAAAGCACGGTCCTGAGCCAACTGCATCCATCGACTTCCTGCATGTCTTACCAGGTCGTCACTCCATCTAGTGGGGGGACGGCCTACACTTCGTCCGGCGGTACGAGGCCGCCACTCGAGAACCTTTTTTCCCCATCGGTTGTCGGTTCTTCGAGCTATATGGCCGGCCCATTGCCACTTCAGCTTACTAATCCGTTGGGCTATGTCGGTCACTCTAGTTCTACTGTGGATATCATCATTTCTAAGTTTATCACGCAGCATAGCATAGCCCTCTCCATAGCTCGCTGAGAGACCTTGAGCTTCCTCATCCGGCTAGCAGTGAAGGACCACGTCTCAGTTCCATAGGTCATCACTGGCAACACGCACTGGTTACACAGTCTCGTTTTCAAGTTTTGAGATATACCTGACGAGAAGAAGTGCCGTAATTTCTCGAACGCTGCCCAGACGAATTGAATCCGCCGATTGACCCTCTTGGTCGAAGTTGGACTTACCTAGTCGGAATATTTGACCCAGGTAAACATACTCGTCAACAACTTCGAGCTTAGTGCTCCCAACAACTACCGGCATAGGCATGACATGGACGTTATACATGATCTTTGTTTTGTCCATGTTCATCTTAAGACATATCCGTTGGGGGGCACTATTGAGTTCATTGATCATAGTGCTTAGGTCCTCCAGCGATTCTGCCATAAAACTATATCGTCGGCAAATCGAAGGTGAGTGATGTACTTGCCGTTGATGTTAATACCGTATCCTTTCCAGTCCAGAAGCTTGAAAACGTCTTCCAATGCAGCGGTGAAGAGTTTCGGGGATATAACGTCACACTGTCTTACACCTCTCTGCAGTTGGATGGGTTTCGTACTCTGGTTCTATACTCGGGTAGCCATCGTAGCCCTACTGTACAAACAATTCAGCACTTCGATATACCGACAGTCAACTTGACACCGCTGAAGGGACTGCAGCACCGCCCAAATTTCGACGGAATTAAAGGCTTTCTCATAGTCCACATACGCCATACATAGTGGCAAATTGCACTCCTCTGACTTCTGTACAATTTGCGGAAGGGTATGTATGTGGTCTATGGTGCTAAAGCCTTTTCGGAAACCGGCTTGATCGGGAGGCTGGAAGTCGTCGAATCTGCATGCGAGACGGCGGCGTAGTGGCGGGTAAGAATACCCATTACCCCACATCTTCCCGTGGGGGTCGTAAGAGGCGACAAAGAGATACTCAGGCAGAAAATGGGCAGCAGCATCTTACTAATAACAGCAAAACAACAATAAAAAAAACTGCGGTTGCCAACCCGCTCGCCAAACATGGCACTATGGCAATATACCCCCCATGATTAAAGTAACGAAGAGACGGCTCCCAGTCCCCTACGGCCCCGCTATTCCTATTCCTGGCTACGGTGGCGACCATGTTAACGGCTGGGCAGGGGTTGCTAGGAATCTCCGGTGGAGGTTCGGTTGCCACCTAAGACGAGTCGACCTGGCAACATATAACGCACGCACCCTGAGGACTGACGAGAAGATCCTAGAGCTGGAAGAAGAAATAGACAAGTTGCATAAAAAGTCTTAGGTTCAAATCCACCATTCGACAATTATACACACCCCGTGTATTAGCGGCGAAAGAGAATCCACTGTACCCACTGTACCATATCATTTCGTTGGTGTCGATAGAGGGAAACGATGAAGATGACTTCAACCTGATAACTAATCAAAATAATAAAAAAAAACTGCAGTTACCAACCCGCTTACAAAGCGTGGCAACTTTGGCAAATATCTCCCCTATGAGGCAATGTATGAAGGAGACCTATACTCAGCATTGGACTTTTGATAAGCTGGAATGTAAGAATTGATAATGGATTCGGTTATTGTCGTAATCCACTCCTAGCAACAATTTTAAGGTAAAGTAAAAAATTTACTACTGTTACTGTTACTAGAAATGCATTTATTTTATTTTAGAAACACAAAAAAAATCCAAAATTTGTTAAAAATTGTAGCTTGCAGACGCTTGATTACAAAGGGAGCGTTGCACCGGTGCAAACAACTGAAATCAGTTCAAGCATAGGAGACAAAAATATAATTAAAATAATATAATTCTGCCTTTCATGGATAATAAACAAAGTGATTTGATTTTCCTGGGCCCTTTTAATTCAGTTATTGTGAATAGTATTTAACGTGCAGAGGCAATGTAGAATATCTATTACCTATCTTTCCATGGGCAGGCGTCGTAAGAGGCGAAAGGGGGAATAGAAACAGGAGGTGGGTAACAGTATCTTCCTAATAACTACTCAATATAATAAAAAACTGTGGTTGCCAACCTGCTTGCCAAACGTCACAACTATGCGAAATATGGAGAATGTTATAATGAATTCTATGGAGGAGGCCTATGTTCAGCAGTGGACAGCCAAGCAAGGCTGTAATGATGATGTAAACAGGATTTTTGATAAGATTTTTGAAACCAATCGTTTATTTTTTAAATATTCACATGTGGAGAATGAAACACTCGTATTTTTTTTATAAATTAATTTATAGAAATTTTATGGTTATAAGTTTTTTTCTCTCCGTGATTAAATGCTAGTTCTATAGGTATTTTCACGCCCGAAAAAATATTAATATAACGTTTTCTTATACTAATATTTTTTTACAGAACTGTATATTACTTTTTTTTACATATTTTTTGTTCCAAAATGAAAGTTGTATAATCCTTTTCGTGTGTACCAAATTTCAAGACAATTCCAGGAAGTCCCTTATCCACATAGATGATCCATATTACAACATTATTCTAGTTATGACCTAATGTTGGTCTCAATCTCAACTAAACGTAAATATCATATTTCAGGATGATATATGAAACGGAGAAATTATATTTCGATATATTTTTTATAGTATTAGGGTGACAAGCGAGCACACAGTCTACCTGATGGTAAGTGGTTGCTGTGACATTTACACCTATCTTCGATTACGAATCAAAATGCAGATGCGTTGTCATCCGTGAGGACTAAGATGGAATGCCTCGTTTCCAGTAAAAAGGGTCTCCGGTTCTCTACACTCACTAATCGGAGATCTAGTCCTTCTTCGGTCTAGCCGACCCATTCGTTCTTCAACTATACTACTAATATAGCTGCAGCATGGCTCTACCACGTAAAAAATGCCATGGGAATATCATACTCACAGCATCAGCTCAAGGTTAATATTATGGGATTCTGACTTTATCCAAAATCGAAGTGAATTCTATCTTTAAGAATATCCTTTTAAGAACTTCTACGAGGAAGATATGGTCTAGAGACATAAATCATGAGAAATATTTTTATTAGGCCTTAACGCGCCTAAACAAGTATTAACTTTAAAAAATATGACAATAATTATAATATATAATATGTATTAACATTTTATTTAAAACTTGGATGCCCACTTAGTATTTTTCCAAATTTTAAATGATGGATAGTCAAATCTTTAAGCAGAAAGCGCTGGTATCTTTCCTAGCAATTTTAGAAGTTGTGCAATTGCAGATAATATTAAAGCGAATAGTAGGTATATATGGATAAATTGAATAAGATATCAAACAATATTCAGAAAATAAAATGTCCTCAATATTCCGTGAATTGCTTCATTGTTAAGTATTAACTCTTAGAACACTTCTCGCTAAGAAACAAATAATGGTTGTACTTCATCATAATGGCGACTTTATATTAAAAGAACTGCGTTATGTATGGTACTTAAAACAACCTTTTCAAGTATTTAATGACGCTTTTAAATTTTGCGCCTTTCCTAAAATGAAAGCAATATAAAAAAAATCTTATGATTTTTTTTAGATCTTGGCAGAAAATTCAAAACTTTTTTCCTAATTATTTTAAATAAAACCTTAAAAGTTATCAATAATTAATTTTAACTAAATTTGCTGCGGTTGTTCGAATATATCACAACAATTAGAATATCAAAAAAAAAATTAGATAGATCACAACTGCAATTCCCGAGTGGGTAGGCAGAGTCCAAAGAGCAGCATTTACGCTAAACAATTTTTGTTGTTGTTGACACATTCTTTTTTATTATAAAACCTTTTAAAATAAACACAGGGCCTACAGATTATTATGGAACCTACACTCTGTTCGGTCTGGGAACATCAACAACGTGGTTCCCAGACCGACATGGACGTTAAAAATTTAAAAATATTACTTGTTATTTTAAAAAGATGAGCTAATTTTCAACAACGAAGAGATATGTTCTGAATAATCGGAAACTGTCAACTACGCACGAGATATAATAACCCAAAAAGTATACGTGGGAGCATATAATATAATGTGATATTAGCGTTACAGCCTATCAAAAGTCCACATCTGAACATAGGCTGAAAGATTGCCTGATAGAAGGGATATTTGCCAAAGTTACCACGCTTGGCAGGAGAGTTGGCAATCGCAGATTTTAATTTTTAGTTGTTAGGAATGCCCATCTCCTGGCTTATTTCTCCCTGTCGCCTCTTACGACATCATATGGGACGATTTAGGGTAGGTTTCACAATCGCGTGCCCTCTTATAATGCAGTATAAAGGGTATGGCTAGTCAAAAAACAAGCTGTGGGGCATTCGATTAAAGTTCCTGCTTTGTAATATTCTTAGTTGATCATCGGTGATGGCATCACTTACTCGGCTGTGAAGAAAAAATATAACAACACAAGCTCATTTAGTATAATAAAACAAGACGACGACTCTTGTCGTGTAAAACCCCTAAGCCGCACTCGTGCAGCATGGCAAGATCTCTTTAATTCTCTTAGATAAAAAGACCTGTAGGGAAAACTGTGACACATAATATGTGAATAAGAAGGACCTATCTATAAAAATATTTAATAAGGTTATTATGCTGCTAAAAAGTACGTGATTGATAGTAAGTCCTGGGAATTAGTTTAGAGTCACCAAGCTGTTTCTAGATACATAATTGTATAAAATATTTATGTTGTATATTTAAGTTTAAAAAAATCAGAGCTGGGTTTTTTTCTGGTTCTTCCCAAGACATAGGTTTTTTTCGACCCAGTAGTAAAGCTTAAATGACTTTCAGTAAGTAATCATGTAAACTATTACATATTGAATAAAATATATTCATATTTACTTATTTTTAATTGTGTTATAATATCCACAATACCAATGCAGTGTTAATATAGCGACTACTGAAATAAATTTTATTTAAACCTAACATCCTACATTACAGACTTAAGGTGAAGGTAAAATATTAATGCTTCACGTTTATGAGTCTGTCATCATCAAAACGTCCCTACGAAATATAAACTCTAACACCTGAATCAAAGGTTGAGATTCTTTTCGAATACATCTAAAGGATGTATTCGTATACGTTGAGTAAGATACCACAATAAAGAGTAAGTAATGTGTATCTTTATGATATGTAAAGTGAAGCTTTAACATTAAAGTAAATGAACATAAACGGTGAAATAAAATTTTGAGTTTATACGCAATAATGATGACTTGCGAGAATATAGGGTAATAATTTATGTACTGTGTATATGGAATTTTCTTTACATATGCATATAGCATTTTTTATCAAATTTTTCATAGTGATTTATAGCTGTGCCTGGCGTACGTTTCAGTGCCTTTTTTGGTCAGAAGCATTCGCGGATACGCGCCCGACTGGTAACCAATAATAATATTAATTTTCATCGTAATCGGGTAAATAGTAAAAGAGCGCACAGAAAACGAACAAACGAATAAACAAACAAAAACACGCATTTTGTCAGAAAACGTGCACTGCTGAATATAGACCTTTCCCACAGATTGCCTCATAGGGAACGACACTTATGATAGTAACCACGCTTGGCAGGCTGCTTGGCAACCGCATATTTTTTTGTTAGAGATAGGAGTACGCTGGTGTCCATTTTCTGGTATTTCTCTGTCTGTCGCCTCTTATGACACCCACAGGACGATATGAGGTAGTGGATATTATTATAATGCCACTTCACGGTCTTATCGCCTATTACGCGCTTGTTTATTTTCTATACGCTTCACGCTTTTTTACGCTAGGCGTAAGTTACGCATCAGACCAGCAGCGGACCTTTCAGTAAGCCACATTTTTTTATAGAACTGAAGTGACAAACGAACTTGCACCTGACGGTAAGTTACTATCAGCTGATTACTGTTTACAACATGAGAGATTTCACAGCTAAGTGAATAAGTTTTTGTCAAGGCAAGCCAATGTGCTTCACCATCTATGGATAAATCATCTCTTACCGTCAGGTAGGAGACTGGCTTATTGTAAGTAAAAAAATGCTGCTTTGTGCAGGTCTTCGCTCCATTTAGCCTAACTGCCATCTCTAATCTGCAATATGTATACTTCCGTGACTGTCACTTCTGTACTTATTTACTTTACTTTCTGTGCCCAACAAGAGCATAAAAAGGTTTTTGCCATCTGGTAGATGACGGAATGACCATCCAAATTATCTGCGAGGTCAAGGTATCAAAGTCTGTAATTGGATGCAGGATAACAAATGCAACGTGTGAGTACTGTGATTACTAACCTACATGACTAGATTGGTAATTAAGTACTAGTCCTCCTGTAGCTAACGAAAAAAGCAATGGACACCCGTTACTGATCTTCCTACTATTTTTGTGGTAGTGGTCACAGAACTTTCCGGTGTAATTTCTTGGAGGAAGGCAGACCAGACACTGCGTCAAGAGCAGACCTTCTTAAAAACTTTTAAAAGTACTAGAAAGTACACATTCCAAGGCTTATAAAACTGATTTTTAGGTATTGATAATTAAATATATTAGAACGGCAGTAGACTAATGGGTGCGGACTGCAAACTCAGAGAGTTGTGGTTTCGAATTTGCTATTCAACGACTGTACCACTTTTAACACAAGCCTCTTAAACTAATGTATTGTTTTATCTCTAACTTTTAAAATTTTAAGAACTATTAGTTATTAGACGTGTGTAGTAAAGTAATATTTAACATTGTTAAAAAAATGTATAAAATTAAATCTAACTAAACGGTCATACACAATATTAAAAACAAAAACTATAATAATGAAAAACTAAAACAAAAATTTTAATTGTCACACAGTCCTATATCCCGTAGTATCGTGCCAAGAACGCTAGCTGCGTTTCCTCGCTGAATAGCTATACTTAGCCTTTGAGCCAGAAAAGAATCAGCCCATTTAATCACCAGCTGCGATGACCAGTCGAGTATACAGTTCCCTTAGGTACTTCACCGCACGTGGACCCCAAGAAACCGATACTCTCTAGAGCGAATGGCAGTAATCTGAGAATTTGATATTTATAATTAAAGTTACAAGCGAATTTCTTAGAGTAGTTAATACTCTGTCACGGTGTTGGAAATTATGATAGACTTACTAGTTAGTATTTTTATTAAATATATATATGTAGGCGAAAGAGGATCATCCTAGATGCACTCATGATGGATGGCGCAAATATGCGTGCGTTACAACATAAAGTACAAGAAAATATATAAACAGATCGTTAGCAATTCGTCGCAAATTTATGGTACGCTTTCCTGATGATGTTCATTTAAGAAATCGATATAACAACAACGGTTGCCACGATACCACAGATACGATGCTTTGCTAGAGTAAAACCGTTCTACCGTTCACTTTCGATCCGGCCAGTATTTTATAGTCGTGCCTACATGGCCAATCCTGACATACGACCGTCCTCGGGCGTGTATCTTCATGAATTCCTGTAACAAACCGCTCCGTCCGCTCGTCTATCCTGACATGAATAGGTTTACTGTCCCTATATTTGGACATTTACTCACACATACGCAAGGCGTTACGTTTGACCACATGCAAACTAACACTAGCTAAGGCGTCCTTTTGACCAGCCATCATCTCATATGACAACATGGATCGGATAACTGGCTCTTTCCACTAAGCACAAACAGACACACGGCTCTTTGTACAGCTTGCATGGCACTATTAGCATCGATAGATGATATACGCTTTAACAACACATACCCTCTTGTAAATATACTAACATCCTCAATCATACAATAATCGAAAGCGTGCGTCCCTTCGACCACGCATGGACCGGATGGCACCTTTCTCTCAAGCCACCACATACAGCTGTAAACTAGTATGTCTCTACGACCAACCGCTCGGGTCTGGCCCGGACGATACTGTTATCTGTACTGTGTTCAACCAACCTGACTGGACCGGCCGGGTGCGTCCCTTCGACCAGTGTAACTCCACAATTCACAAGACTGGACCGGAAAAATGTGTCCTTTCAACCAGCCGCGCGCGGCTTGGCCCGGTACGACATTATCCCTTCGACCAGCTTCACACGAATCCAACCATCAACGTCAAAAGTTCATAAGCCTGGACTGGGTGAATGTGTCCTTTCAACCAGCCGCGCGTGGCATCGCCCGGTACGACATTTTCCTTTCGACCAACTTCACAGAAATCCTACCCTCAACATCAAACATTCATAAGCTTGCACCGGACGAATGTGTCCTTTCAACCAGCCGCGCACGGCATGGCCCGGTACGATATTGTCCTTTCGACGAGCTTCATACAAAGCCAACCCTCAACATCAAACACCAATTCTGTCGACCACACAATATTCATAGCAAAACTGCCACACTCATCAACACATTAGAACATAAAAATGCCACTCATTCTCTCAATTTATAGCATTTTAATGTTAAACATTGCCCCAGTACATCGCTAAACATTTCGAACTTTAAAATGTACCCAATGTAAATCATATTTCGCAATGAGGTAACAAATCCAGTAATAACTTCATCAGGCACGATTGTTTTAGGAATTTACTCGATAAGGGATCATAAGTGAAGACCAGTTTCAGACGCAGTTTCTTTAACTCGGGTTTTTTTTCTAAGGGATATGCCATTTTAGTAAACTTATTTTACTAAACTTTAAAGCTATTGTAAATGCTATTAACAAATCAAATCATTTTCTATCGAAGCGTTTATTTTGTGCAATAATTTTTAATACATTACACCATCCCTCTATATTCCAGGTTGGATGGTCTGGATTAAAATGCAAAAGTTGCGTAGGATGTTTTATTCTCCATTGACATATGCGGCATTACCAATCCAATACTCGTGATAAAACGCCTCCTTTCGTCCACATATGTACTTACGCGTACATGCTCGTTGGTTAAAGGTACTTAACAAAACATACTTTGTATAATAATAATTACGGAGCAATTACACGTTTTGTCACTCTTCCCGCCAAGTTTTCCCGAAAAAGTCATGATGTATAGTGTGTCACAATGACGCAATGACTAGCAACAAACTGTTGCTATATCTTCATCACTTCTTGTGATACGATCTACTGTAGAGATAACGACTATCAGGTCGTTCCAAGTCGACCAACAGTAGTCTCTACGAGACAAAGGCCTTCCACCACACCATCAGATGTTCATCTCTCCTGAATGACTCACAAGTAAATTGTAGTTACAACTACGCACCAATTCGTGCAATGCGACTAAATAGTAATAACAAGTGACTAAAAGAGTATGAACGCTTAAAAATACCTCCGGCAACTTCTTCAATACTTAATTCTACTTCAACTAGATCAATTTAAAGGAAACTTCATATCACAAAATAAAATGTCCAAGAGCCATAACCTTTTTAATCGTTCGTTACGCAACAAATGTATACTACACTTTATTTTATTTTTACGAGCACTCATCTATATGTTCAGTCATCCCCGTTACATCTCAACGACGACTAATCTAGACCTCTACCAAAACCACACGGGCACCGCACCCACTCTTTGAGCTACGACTACGGTATGGCTGTTGACATAGTCATAACACAAAATAAAATGAAGTAAGCAACTCTACAATTTAACAGGTTCATTAAACACCCAAATAGACTTAGGTTAGTCAAATGAAATAAGCTTGGCTTTCAGACATTTCTCTCAACCAATTAAAAAGTTAACCACTTGTACTACGAAATATTTTTTTCAAAGTAATTATTAAGACAATTTACTTCCCTCACGCATCAAATGTAGGCCGTCAGCAGCGTTAAATAATACGTCCGCGGCGTCCCACGCTGACAGCATTTTTCGAAGATTATATGTGGGCGATAACTTTATCCCACTTCTGATGTAGGCGAAAGAAGATCATCCCAGATGCACTCATGATGGATGGCGCAAATATGCGTGCGTTACAACATAAGGTACAAGAAAATATATAAACTGAACGTTAGCAATTCGTCGCAAATATATGGTACGCTTTCTCGATGATGTGCACTTAAAAATCCTATATAACAACAACGGTTGGCACGATACCACTGATACGACGCTTTGCTAGAGTAAAACCTTTTTACCTTTCACTCTCGATCCGGCCAGTAATTTATAGTTATATATATGTGTGTATATATATACATACACACACACACACGCATATATATATATATATATATATATATATTTGTATCTTACTTTGTATGTAACTTTTTTACTTAGTTGTATATAGTATGTGGCAATAACATGGCGTTAGAAACTTACAAATTTAGCTCACGATACAAAATAGGCATCTAGCCGTTCTTGCAAACGTTCCATCTACAAACGCCGCACGTTAGAACAGCCACTTTAATCCACATTTAAAGGACACATTGAGGTCACAATTTCTGAGTGGAAATGTTTCATTCCAAAATGAATCTTATGGCATTGACGAAAAAGCTAATTTGTAATGTCGTGACGAAAAACGGGAATAGCGCTGTCTTTGTGTGAATATGAACCATATCTTAATGTAAACAAGGCTCTTGACATATTTGTCGCTAACTAAAAGTAAACTTTGCAATGTATTTTAAGAAATAGGACAAAGAGAATTCCTATAAGTGTAATAGCAAAACAAAAGCAAATTGAAAAAGAAAAATATGCATTTAAGTAGGTCCTAGAGATGACTCTATGAGAGATGCTACGCCTTTTTTTACAAGAAAATAAATATTAAAAATGATAAGGGCTAATTCTGATTTTTTTAAAGAAATGTATATTAAATGGGATTAGCTGAGCTTTCTTCTCTACATAGTGTATTACAACGTCTAGGGACAATTTATGAATTATTCTAAATTCAGTTGAAAACAAGGTTTTTTAGAGAAACTGTCACGTCTAAATAAGGATTTCTTTTTTTGTAATGTATCCATTAAGTCCATTCTAATTATTAAAAATATCTTGTAAATAATAAGTTTGTACACCGCAAGAATAAAATACAGCCAATTTTTGTTGAAATTATTAAGATCTATTGTAACACATATACCGCAAACGAATAAATTAATTTGAATTTGAAAATATATTTTATTTAATACTTTCCGAGGGGCAACTATGGGACTCATAGACTATGTGGCTACTAACAGACAAATGTTATGGTTACCGATAGATGGTGGTATAAGCATCCCGTTCACACCAGGCTTAAAATACGCAGGCAAATGTCCACCAGTGGACTTTTACGATCTGACGCAGAAGAAGAATATGATTCGGCTGCATCACCGCTACTATCAGGTGGGATAGAAGTCAAGCACTGACTGGGCTGAGACGGCGGTAACCTATCTGACGAGTATTCAGTTGGTTATTTTTCTTCATACAATAAAATTAAAATATCACAACAAAAATATTTTGCATGCATAATCACAAAAGATCATCGTAGATATTGATAACCCGCCAGCTTTCAAACTTTTAAAACAAACGTAGATTTCAATCCAAACCACGTTGGCAGGAAATTTTATCGTGGAAAGAGAATTCCACCTTTTTGTTGAACATTGATTAATAGTCGAACCGAAAATTCTGCTGCTGAAATATTTGAACTTAAATATGATGCAAAATTCAACTTTTCTTAAATATAAAACATTTATTTTGTTCTAGTTGTCGCCCAGTGGTCAAAATTCGAGCGTGTTTCAATACATTTTTAAGTATGTATATTGAGCAAGTTGCATTTCTCTTTTAACTGCACATTAATATATAAAACACAGATATTACATAATATACAATATATAAAATAAACAGTCTTACGCCCTAACACCTGCCCAACACTCCATAGACTTGAAAAAGAAACATTTTATCACACAAATTTCACAGCTCCTTCTGTCAATTTGTCAATAATTATTTATTGGCAACATTTTAAACTTCTTTAGTGACAATCTGTACCGTAGAGAGTATATTGTTTTGTGATCCTCTGCGCGACTCTTTGACCACAGACTGTAATGGACATGTTTGTCATTGTCAGTATAAACGTAAACAATGACTGGTTTATTTTATTTTATTTAATGTATTTGTAACACATGTTTTAATAAATTTCAGCTTATTGTACTCCTTCTCTATATAAACTTTAACTATGTCAAATCTTACACTTCTCCGTGCACGCAATATGCTTAAAAGGGGTACCTACAAAGTTTTCTTTTCACGTATTAATATATAGATTAATGTCACAAAAAGTAGTGAGCTTATTAATTTCATGTATAGATAGGTAAGGTCTGAGAGAGCGGTTTAAGGTCAGTGTTTCCTGGTGGCGTATACGGCTAATAAATCAAGTAGCCCATGTGTAGAAACTCGATGACAACCGTATAGCAAGGAGGGCGCCTGACAGACATGATAAACATACGTTCTTATAACAAAATCAAAACTTATTATTCAATTTAGGCTTCTTTATCGCTCTTATGTACATCAAAATCTACACCAGTTTGCAAAAACAAAACATTCTCAGAGAACCGAGTGATTGAGGCTTTGTAGTTACGGTGTCGTGCACGTCGTAATAGACGAATAGCGAAATATAAAAAATAAATGTTGAAAGCTTCCGAGTAGCTTTTGAGAACCAAATGGAAGCGATCGTAAACAGCGGGGCGAAGAGCCTGTGAAGCAAATGAAATGCTTGACGTATTGTGAACACATTTATTTAGTCATTAGTTTATGAGACACAATAGTCGGTAATTGCTGGAAATATTATTACTCTTGGAAGTTGATGAAAATTATTAAACCATTACGTGTTGCCCACGTAACCTCGACATCCTGTTTCCCTATTTCTGTTAGGAAAAATCTAAGAGACTTTAACGAGCTACCTTCTTTGTTATCTTCTTAAAGTACGAGTATAATTGATTAATAAATCCTTAACAGAAATATTTTCAGCGGAATCAAAGTAACTGAAATACTCCAATGGATCCATAAGCTAAAGTGGCATTGCCCGGCCATAAAGCTCAAAAGACCGACATCCAATAGAGAAACATATTCAACAGTCATTATTAACAATCTCTATTAGTAACATCGTTGGTTCTAATCTTAACTAGTAACATAGCGTATACGAGCGCAGTGATGAGGTGGGCTCCAACTATGCTCCTTAGGGCCCTCACGAAGGTTTGACATAGGACGATACGACATCTTATAACATGTAGGTGTCTCCGAAGCAGTGGACATGTGTTGGACTGTAGTTATAAAATTAATGGGCATTGTCAAACTAAATATGTCAGAATGTAAATATGTCAAACCAAATTAATTGTGTTTAATAATATTCTTATTTTATTACGTCTGCATTTTTGTACCATTAAAATATGTATAATAAAGTTATATGCCATCATTATCGTGTTTATTTTATTCCATTTATATTCTCATAAAATACGTCTTCGTACGCAATATGCAATCTTTATTATATCGATTATTTAAAATTAATCAATAAAATAGTGATTTGCACAATTTGATTGCAAACGCCAGAAACTGGTATCACTGAATGGCGTGTATGTGTGCGTGTGACGAGCGTAGGCACATTCGACTCGTGCCACTAACATAATGACCTTGCACGTCACTTTAACGCTCGTGTTTTGTTCTGAACTGCGTTTCTATACGTAATAATTCTATGTTATGTATAGTTAATATACATGGTTACATACGACTCGGCTATGCAGGGTTGCATCTACATGTGGTTAACGTATGCATATAAAGTGTTTCCTTTGCCGTTTTCTGCGAGCACTGCGAAGGGTTGAAATTTTTGCTGTTCATCTTTCCAGGCCAGAAATCCGAAACTCTTAAAAATAAATAATTTCAAAAAATAAATTTACTGGACTTTGTCAAGTGTTGGTCCTTTTGTTCAAAAAAATTATAAATAATTTTAAGAAAGAAGAAGAAAGAAAATAACTTTATTTAGTAACTCATTTAAGAATTTTTAAATTATTATATTAAAAATTTTGAAGTAATTTTCTTAAGTTAAAGGTAAATTCCTAGATTTTTTCTTTCTATTTCTGTTTTCAGAATAGGAAGAGGTTAATAATTAAAAATTTTGAAGTTTTGAAAAATTATAAATTTTTGTCGCACTCAGTGGCTCTTTAAGTGCATTAGATATATTTCAGTGACATTAAAGAGCTCTTGGCAATGTGATGCGTTGGCGGTTTTAGGAGATAAGATGATCTAGCCAAAACCACTCAGATGCATTATAAAACGACTACAAAAACATGAATTCTCACGAAAGTCATTCTATAAGAATGGAAGTTAACCTTAATATTCAATTTAGGCTTCTTTATCGCTCTTATGCACGTCAAAATTTACACCAGTTTGAAAAAACAAGACATTCTCAGAGAACCGAGTGATTGAGGCTTTGTAGTTACGGTGTCGTGCACGTCGTAATAGACGAATAGCGAAATATAAAAAATAAATGTTGAAAGCTTCCGAGTAGCTTTTGAGAACCAAATGGAAGCGATCGTAAACAGCGGGCGAAGAGCCCTGAAGCAAATGAAACGCTTGACGTATTGTGAACACATTTATTTAGTCATTAGTTTATGAGACACAATAGTCGGTAATTGCTGGAAATATTATTACTCTTGGAAGTTGATGAAAATTATTAAACCATTACGTGTTGCCCACGTAACCTCGACATCCTGTTTCCCTATTTCTGTTAGGAAAAATCTAAGAGACTTTAACGAGCTACCTTCTTTGTTATCTTCTTAAAGTACGAGTATAATTGATTAATAAATCCTTAACAGAAATATTTTCAGCGGAATCAAAGTAACTGAAATACTCCAATGGATCCATAAGCTAAAGTGGCATTGCCCGGCCATAAAGCTCAAAAGACCGACATCCAATAGAGAAACATATTCAACAGTCATTATTAACAATCTCTATTAGTAACATCGTTGGTTCTAATCTTAACTAGTAACATAGCGTATACGAGCGCAGTGATGAGGTGGGCTCCAACTATGCTCCTTAGGGCCCTCACGAAGGTTTGACATAGGACGATACGACATCTTATAACATGTAGGTGTCTCCGAAGCAGTGGACATGTGTTGGACTGTAGTTATAAAATTAATGGGCATTGTCAAACTAAATATGACCTCAATTATTTTTTTATATATAATAGGGAGCAAACGAACATCCGGCACATCTGATCGCAAGTGTCGACAGCTGCCCATGTAAAACTGAAACACCAAGGGTATTGCAGGTAAGTTGCTAGCCTTTTAAAAAGGAGTTAGCTCGATTCTTGAAATTTTCTAAGTTGTATCGGTCCGAAAAAATCACCGATGGTAGACGATGTCACTAAGAAGTCGTGCGATAAAGAAAACTCCTAGTAAATCGTGCAGAAGTAGTAAAGTAGAAGGAGATGTCACTCGAAACCACACTTTCCCCTTATTTCCCTATCGTCTTCAAAATTTTTTTTAATCAAAGTAAAGGTTAATTCATTAAATAGGTACACTAAATTAGAAATTTCTCTGTAAAATCCAATTGTTCCAAAAGACAAACAAGTTTCAATCAGTATTCTGAAACGTTTCCAAGGAAGACTTAGACAAAGACAAACAGAATGTCAGTATTTCTGTCGTTTAAACATAGTGTAATTTACTCTATTTGCAACGATAAACCATGAATGAAACCGCAAAATTGGTACAATTTTATTAATAATGTGTGAGAATAGTTCTCTGTTTTAATTTTCTTCATAAGCCTGGAAAATCACATTGCTAGATATGAGAATCTCCAATTAAGAGAGGATTTGCCTTAATCGTTACCAATGGCAGTCCGATTGATGATCGCAGTAAAAGATGTTTTACACCTTTGACGCTGCATCCCGTCGTCAATGTGGATATTTTACGCCTGTTCTATACGAGATGGTTATACCGCCATCTATCGGAAGCCATTATATTAACTTTTTGGGACGTCCTAGAATAACATTTTACGATACCCAGAAAGAGTGATGAATACACGGTATGTGATTTAATTTAGAATTTTTGTAAAGCAATATTTTAATATGTTTTATTGTGATAAGACACGCGGGAATGTTGATGGATCCTCGTTATTTAAATACTCCTTGGGTGAGGCCTTTATTCAGCAGTAGACTTGTGAGGGGCTTAATAATGATGATAATGACGGTTTTTTCACACGGCGAGCAGTGACGTACACTTGTTTTCAAGTTTTGAGGTATACGTGACAAGGTATTGTATGCCATTACGCTACCTAGACATAACCTAGACACTACTACTTAGTCGGGTAATTTTCCCTTAATCCAATACAGCCTATAAAAGTCCACTGCTGAACTTAGCCTCCCCATTGGCCATTGCCTCATATGGGGGATTTTACCTTAGTTGCCACACTTGGGTGGCATGTCGGCAAACGCAGTTTTTTTAATTATTTTGTGTTGTTTCTTATCAAGAAGATACTGCTGCCCATCTCTTGCTTTAGTTTCCATAATATTTCGCCTCTTACGACACCCACGGGATGATATGTGGTAGTGGATGGATGTTCTCACACTGCCACTACACGTTCTTTAATATTTTAGTTAATATTCATAGAATTATTACGTATAGAATACTAGTACGCGCACCGAACGTGAAGCAAGTAAACTAACGCGAAACCGCGTAAGTTCTCTCAGCGACGCGTCAGTGCGCAACGTCACGTCTTACAGAGAAGAGCTCGCGAAAATTGTAAAATGACCGTTTGTGTTGTAAAATATTGACACAACCTGATGATAAACATAAAAAGTGATGGTATTACATTTCACAGGTAAGTTCATATTTAATTCATTATTAGTACGTAAAACAAAAAATACTTACCTAAGCTATCATAATACAAATGTTGCTATTTGTGGGGAAAAATCACAATTTTCTTTTAAAAATATTTATTTTCTATTTGTGTTTAAAACGTTTAATCGCAACGCTCTGTGTAAACTCAGATATTTATATGTAGATACCTACTTCTAAGTATTAACATAATATTAACAATGGGTGCCTATTTAAAACTAATACGGGTGATCAGCTGATCGCGATCCGTCGCCGCCATTTTAACGCAACTAATTTATTTTTATTGCTTTATTCATTGACCAAGTCGACGTTTTAGAGTATAGAATAAAAACTTTTTATTTAATACATCAAGAGATTATTAATAAGAACGCCTTTACGAAGCAGATGTCACTTTACACCCAAACATAGTCTATTTTAACCGACTCCCAAAAGGAGAGGTTATCAATTATGTATGTACGCTGATTTCTAAGACGATTCTAGATTAATTCGTATATACTTGCTATAATTTTAGTGGTTGTTTTCTCGCATTCCTGACTCAATGCAAATTATAATTTTAAAATATTTAGGTATATAATGACAATATTGATAATTATTTAAATTTAAAAATAATCTTAATAATTATTGAAAAATCTTTTAGTCATAAAAGCATTCAATGTTTAACCAATTATACAAATATTTGTTATATAATCTTTCGCTTAATAATTTAAATTCTTTAGGTGTTTTATTAAATATTTTTACACACATATTAAGACAATTTTTGTTATATTTAACGAGCCTAGGAATGACATCTAGGACAAGTTGGTCTGGTTCATGTCGATTTCGAGGATTTTAATAAATATTCAGAGCTAAATAAATTTAATGCGTAATAATACGGCATAAGCTAGCCTGCACGCCCGACCTACTCACGAAATATTGCTATTGGTTTGAGATCGCATTCGAGTTTTGTTTTTCTATTGTAAATCTGCTATTTTTACATCCTAATAATTTTATTTTAATAAATCTATTGTACTACCAAGACAAAATCATTTGACTTCGGGAAAACAACCATTAAAATTTCAGCGTGTATATGAGACAATCTGTGTATCTCCTTCCAATAAAAATTTAAATTGGTTTAGAAACAACAGAATTTGAGGTAAAAACATTAAAAATACACCGAATTGAGAACCTCCTCCTTTTTGAAGTCGGTTAAAATTAAACATTACACGATGTGCTTATTGTATATGAGCAAATTAATTGTGTTTAATAATATTCTTAAATTTTATTACGTTTGAATTTTTGTACCATTAAAATATGTATGAAAATTATATTAGTACCATCATTATCGTGTTTATTTTATTCCATTTTATATTCTCATAAAATACGTCTTTGTACGCTATACGTAATCTTTATTATATCGACTATTTTAAATTAATCAATAAAATAGTGATTTGCACAATTTGATTGCAAACGCCAGAAACTGGTATCACTGAATGGCGTGTATGTGTGCGTGTGACGAGCGTAGGCACATTCGACTCGCGCCCACTAACATAATGACCTTGCGTCACTCTAACGCTCGTGTTTTGTTCTAGACTGCGTTTCTATACGTAATAATTCTATGTTAATATTATAGTTAATATACATTGCGACCGTAATACGACTCGGCTATGCAGGGTTGCATCTACATGTGGTTAACGTATGCATATAAAGTGTTTCACTTTGCCGTTTTCTGCGAGCACTGCGAAGGGTTGAAATTTTTTGCTGTCCATCTTTCCAGGCCAGGAAACCAGAAACTCTTAAAGAAAGAAGTAAATAATTTCAAAAATAATTTACTGGACTTTGTCAAGAGTTGGTCCTTTTTGTTCAAAAAAATTATAAATAATTTTAAGAAAGAAAAAGAAAGAAAGAAAATAACTTTACTTAGTAACTCATTTAAGAAATTTTCTTACAATAATAACATATTATTATTTTAAATTATTATATTAAAAATTTGAAGTTATTTTGTTAGGTTAAAGGTAAATTCTTAGATTTTTCTTTCTATTTTTGTTGTCAGAATAGGAAGAGGTTAAAAATTTTAAATTTAAAAGTTATGAAAAAATTATAAATTTTTGTCGCACTCAGTGGCTCTTAGTGCATTAGATCTTTTGTTAGTGACATTAAAGAGCTCTTGGCAATGTGATGCTTTGGCGGTTTTAGGAGATAAGATGATCTAGCCGAAGCCACTCAGATGCATTGTAAAACGACTACCAAAAACATGAATTATCACGAAAAGGTCGTTCTATAACAATGGAAGTCAATACTTTAATATAATTCACTTAAATACTGATAATATAGCGTAATCTTACTCCGGTCGAACCAAACCGTTCACTCATATCATCCCGTTGTAGAAAGAAACTAAAACGGGGAATGAGAAAACTGTGGTTGTCAACCCGCCTGCCCAACGTGGCAACTATGGCAAATATCTAAACAATCCATGAGGGTTAGGAAAACTATCCGGGAGGCCTATGTTCAGCAGTTGACTTTTAATAGTAAGTAATAATGTTGATGATATTGCGCTATGTTAAAATCTAGTTTGCTTTTATTAGAATTGTGAATAAGTTATATTCATGAGGCGATGGTTATAAAATTTACCAAATATTAAATACTGGATAAATGAGTAAACAATCACTAAATGGTACGTAACTAACAACAGTAACATATTAAACCTGTTTCGAATGAGTGTTTCTTGTCTTTGACATTTTGTATCCAATGAAAAAGTAAAGAGAAATATAGACATGAAAAAAGGTAGAGAGAAGTATGCAAATACATTTTTGCATTTTCACAGCTTTGCAGTCACGTAATTTAGATTAACTTGCACGGCTGCAGTTGTGCAGGAAATTTTCAACTGGATTACAGTAAACCGAATAAGCATATGCCAGCTCGTATCTATCTTTTTTGGCTTAAACTAAAAACGTAAATATAGAATAAAATACACTTATACAGAAAAAAAACCTATATAGAATACGAAAAGAATAGTAACAAATAGAATTGATTATGTTTAAAACAATAAATTCATCAAAGCTTCTATCTTTATCAGTGTTCTATGTTTAAATTTCACTGTTGAACATTGGCCTGTTAGTAGGGCTTTTTAGGGTAGAAAGTATGAATATACCTGTTCGAACCGGGGAAGTATAGGTCCAGCTGATACTTCATAATATCTATCCTACCCGGAGTAAAAATAAGAAAACACCTTTGTACCTTGGAACGCAGTTGACGTATGAAGATGGTATCTGTTTTCGACGCCTCGACAGTCTTGACATCCCTGCGTCTACGGAGGTATTTATAGGTCCCATTGTGGTAACACCAAAACTGATTGATTCATATATCACGCCCAAATAGCTACAGATTAATTGTTACCACAAATCCTATCCGCAGAGATCGTGATTTTTTATGTTTTCAAAGTCCACCATGCATAATTGCTTGGTTCTCGAAAAATCGATTATGCCAGGATCGATGTTTCGAGAACCAAGCCATGATCTGTTTACGATTTTGCCTTGAATTATGGTTTGACATAACTGGTTACTTCACCTACGCGGCCAGACGAAGAAAACGATTCATCTTCCCTGTAGCATATTCTGCTAATCCGTCATCGGGGCATGTCGGATATCCATCAATACTCCTCTGTACCCTATGGATCAATGTCTGACCCGGAGTACGGTTCCCCTCACCCGCCTATCGCGTTTGAAAAATGCAGGCTGCCGTCGTATTGATACTATATGTCAGCGGAATGCGAATTGCTTAAATATCGACGGATTATAAAAAGTTGTTGCTGATTCTGTCACTATGAGTTGCTTCAGGGAACGGGCTCTTTATTCCATCATCTGTGGTGCCCTTTGGAGAGAGGTTCCAGATTTGTGTTGTTTGTATCTGGCGATGGCACTCCCGTTAACGAATGAACCGATTTGGGTGCTTTTCCGCATGAATGCCTTTATTAATTGCTATTTTAAATGCTAAATTACCACGTAGTGGAAATACATAGAGGAAATTTACATGTCTGACATTAAAGATATTTCGAGGAAAAAACGTCATTGGGGCAGCAGGGTCGACTTACTTAGTCGCTATCAGTGATAGGATAAGGCCTGTAACAAGGTTTGTGCGAATAATGTATTTAAGCCATTACTACAGTATAAATAATAGTTGTCAATTGTAATTTTGATATAATTTCTGCGTAGGTGAAAGAAAATAAGTTTAGTTTTCACTTTGGATACTTTCCTCGGCTACAGTCAGAAAATTAACTTCCGTTATACAGTTCACTTTAATCTCCGTTAGCTAAGTGGGCCAGTAGACTCGCCTTCTGTGAAAGTTTGCATACAGTGAAAAGTGTATTAAAAAAGGCTACACAAAAAAAATCAATTTTGAATAGCAAATATTGATTATAAACGTCCTGCAACGTATCGTGCAATTTAACCAACTTAAAACAATATTGCTTTGTATATAAATGAATCATAATCATTATCATTAGCATTACAGCCCTTCACAAGTTCACTGCTGAACATAGGCCTCCCCCAAGGAATGCCACAAAGCACGGTCCTGAGCCACCTGCATCCATTGACTTTCTGCATGTCTTACCAGGTATATATAATAAAATATATATATAATAAATGAATAGTTTACTTTAATTTCCACTAGCTCTGTAGACCAGTAGACTCGCCTTCAGTTAAAGTTTGCACACAGATGAAAAGTGTATTAAAATAGCTACACAAAAAAAAAACAATTTTAAAGAGCAAAGATTGATTATAAACGTCGTGTAAAGTATCGTGCAATTTAACCAATTTAAGTACAATATTACTTTGTAGCTAAATGAATAGTTTATTTTTAAAATATCAAATAAGAAAAATATTCACCACAACAACATTTACTACGGCTATTCACAAGTTCATTGCTAAGCCACTAATCCATAAATTTCCTGTATGTCTTTCCATCCACTGGGGAGCCGCCCTACACTCCGCTTACCAGCTACTGGATTCACAACTCAATAAACTTTCTCGTTCTTTTTGTTTTTAATGTTTCTTGTTCATACTTGTAATATAATATTAAATATATCTCCAGAAAATATGTAATTTCATTATACAAACGACGAGAACCTCAACAATTTAATAGTATTATTTAAACAGAAACCAGACAGCCTTAAAATATTCTCTATAGATAACTCCGTACATGGTCTGGCCACTAATAAAGGAATTTTTCTTCTAATAGCATCTTCTTTTTACCAGGTCATGTCTCTATCTATTGGGGGGTTGTTCTACACTTCACTTAGTAATACGAGACTGTTACTCGAGAACGTTTCTCCGCCATCGGTTGTCGGTTCCTTGAGCTTTATGGCCAGCCCATTACCATTTAAGTTAATCGATCCATTGGGCTATGTCGGGTTCTCTGTTTCTATTTATAATCTTTATTTATTTATTTTATTTACTTATTTCCAACTATACAATTATCATTACAGGTTTATCACCTAATGCGATAATGTAGACAACTATTTTTATAAACTACAATTGCAATTACACAGCTACAATCTAATAATTATTGATCTATTCTATCCTCACTTCGAATTCTATCACGCAGAGAAGCTCCGACCATAACTCTCTTCATAGCTTTAGTAAGATAAGGGCTGTAATGGTGATGATAATTTCTTTAGTTTTTAATTTCTTTTTTAATGAAGTAAAATTTTGTTAGTCACAACCAATATATTATGTTTCATTGCTAGGGTCACTGCCACTGCTAGATTTTCTACTACTAAGAGGGTTTTGAGCAGTTATTAGTCCACCACGCTGCTTTAATACGTGTTAAGTGAATACATGATACAATTTATCTTTCTCAGACATGCACAATTCTTCACGATTCTTTCGTTCATCTCTCTGGGAATCCAATGGCACTTAAATTTCAAATTACTATTTTACTACGGCGGGAAATTTCCTTACGAATGAGCAGCTTTTTCAGCAGTGGGTTTGTAATGATCATAGATCAAAATACACTTTATATTATGTTATCTGTAAATATAAGACATAGGCAGTTACTTTGACATTCCATAATTGTCACTTGCATATTATATAGATTTTAGAGTAATTACATACATACGTATGCATAGAGAGAACCTACAATTTTACATAAATTAAGTCAATATACTTGTCTCGCTTTTCCCAATTTTATTTTCAAATAAGGCAAAAAGAGACAAATCTGTTGAAAGATGATGCGTGTAATTTATGCGTGGAAATAGAAATGTCAAGTGGTCATCTTTGGTCTCTTTATACTATGCCAAATATAAGAGTAAGTACACTCGTATCTTCTGATTTACTAGAAAAATTACATCCTTATTATAGTAGTATTATATGTGACGTTACTTTACAAGACATGAAGTCTTTAATCTATAGTGATTTTGTTTGCAATGTTAGCAAAATTCGTCATCGATATTTACTCGTTTTTGTTAAGTTATTTATTTTTATTACTTTATTATAAGTCTAAAAATATAAAGAAAATAGGACTAGACCTAATATTATTCGAATGTTCAAGTAAATTGTTTTCTAAATCAAGTGATGATGGTTATTATATTACATAGCAAATATTCATTTCGCAAACTTTAAAAACTAGTAGTTAGGGAGGTATGAATACTAAGTCTTTTTTTATTATGATTTTAGGAGAACCCACAGCTAGTTATAAATGTATGAACAATAAAAAATAAATGTACTGAAGGCCAATTAAAAGTTCCCACTTATAAAAAAAGTACAGAGAAAAATTGCACAAGTAACGTAGATGAAGACGTAATTACACAATAAAGATGATTTAAGTAAAATGAAATAAATAACAATGTATGGTATATGTAATACACATCAGTAAACGAAAACTTATTACTCAGAAGACGTTTAAGTTGCCTGCTAGAGGTGTTAAATAAGTCTACATTTTGTATTTTCGCCACGTCATTGAAACACTTGCTCACTCTTATTAAATAAGAATTTTGCCTGTAGTTTGTATTTACAGTGCACATTTAGTTTGCACGGCTTGCGTGAAGATGCGTATGGAACTATGGAACATATTTGCTCCAACAGTTCGGGACAGTCGATCGTGCTATTTGCTATGTTAATTAGAAACGATAGATTCGCTATGCGCCTTCTTTCATATAGTGGCAAAATGTTAAACTTTTAGCAACGTGTTGTAATCCAGTAGAAAGATCTTGGCTCTAAATTGAAGATAGCGAAAAAATATTTCTGAATTCGTCCAATACGCGTAGAATAAATATTATAAGTAGGATTCCATATTTGAGAGGCATACCCTAGAATCTAGATGACTTCGTACGAAAGCACAGTAAAGAATTTTGAAGGTTTTAATAGAATTGAAATCAGAAGATATTTTTAAAATAAAGCCAAGCGCTTTAGAGACTTTGTTTATAATATTGTCAATATGTTCATTAAACAGCAATTTGGAGTCAAAAATTACTCCTAATTCGCGGATAGTGTTGACTCTTGTTATATCTGTATCTTTTATAGTGTATCGGAAAATTATAGGTTTAGTCTTCGGTGTGTATGTGCAAATACAGCATTTAGAAACATTTAAGTCCAATTTTTTGTATATATAGTAATGTTCAACCTATTCAAGTCTTCTTGCAAAATGGTATAGGACTTAATATTTTCATATCATCGGCGTAAAGTAGGATTTTAGAGTACTTGAAACATGTGAAGATGTCATTAACAAAAATATTAAAGAGTAAAGGCCCTATCAAGGAGCCTTGTAGGACACCAGATGGTATTGGCATGGCCTTAGAGGTGTAACCATTTAAGACAACTGTCTGACTCCGATTTTGGACGTAGGATGTGAACCACCGATATATATTACCTCGTATTCCTACTGATTGCATTTTATGCAATAGTAGCAAATGGTTTATTCGATCAAAACATTTACTATAGTCTGTGTAGAACACATCGACTTGAGAGAGCTCTGACATATGTTCCGATAAGTAGTCACTACATAATATAAGATTAGTAGTTGTTCACCGACCCTTGACGAAACCGTGTTGTTGAAAGCTAAGTGTAAGTTTTAGGGCAGCATATAGTTGATCATAGACAATTCTTTCTAGTACTTCTGCAAATAGACATAATTTGGAAATAGGTCGGTAGCTGTCGACTTGATCTTTTGGTTTTTTTTATAAGTTGGTGTGACATAAGCCGCTTTCCAGATTCTTGGCATTAAACCTTCTGACAAAGAACGCCGATACAATACAGTCAAAGGAAACGCAAGGCTCTTGGCGCATCTCACGATAAAAATAGCCGGTATGTTGTCAGGCCCAGCTGATTTACTTAAGTCAAGTGATTTTAAAAGCTTAAATACTCCGTCAAATGTGACCTCTATATCACCTATATCAGATGGTATATTATTGTTCATTTGAGAGGCGACATCTGGATTAATGTGCGTATGGGTAGTATTCAAAAAGTTGACTGAAAATAATCACTAAACAAATTGCAAAAACTCTGCGCCACAATCTGATGATTTCTTTACAAAACGTAATACAGCGGGATATGAATTAACTTTCTTTTTTATTTTTATATAAGACCAAAACGCTTTAGGATTATTACAAATATTTTTTTCTACGTTATAAATGTATCAAACATTTGTTTTTCCAGAGTCTTGGCTTGTTCTCCGAGTTATTAGACTCGGAAATGATTGAAGGTCAGATTGATTCCCGTATTTCTTATATTTCAAGTGATACTTATGCTTTTCTTTCAAAATTTTAATTAGGGGTTTCTTATAACATAAGGGATATTTAAACCTTGGTGTAAAAGTCTTAGTAGGGATATAAGTTTGACGGAGGTCAGCTAATTTATTATAAAACAATAACAAGGCATCTTCTAACGGCTTAGAGTTAAGTGCTTGATGTCAATCAATGGCATCAAGTTTTGAAATAATAGAATCTTAATCACCAGATTGATATAGAAATTTAGTATAAGGACGACTTTTAAGAGTGTGAAGTTGAATAAATTCTGCAAACACAGACAGAGCTGGATGATGAGTATCTTCGGGTATTAGCGGGTTTCCGCAGTGGTAAACAGCTACCGTGCTGTTAGAAAATATTAAGTCTAAAATTCTATTATTTATGTTAAGTATATAATTGTATTGCGATAAATTGCATATATTAACGTTATCAAATAAATCAAATTGACTACAGCCCTGTATGTTCTCGGGAATATATAAAATGTTTTGATCACACGACTTCCAAATTGTGTTAGGCATGTTAAAGTCGCCAAGAATTATAATTTTATCGCAAGGATATTTTAATATTATATCACAAAGTGTTTCGGAGTATGTGGCTAACTGAGTTGGCAGTGAACAAAATACGCTTTGGTTACATATATATATACCGTACAAATATGCAATTTCTACACTACCTTAGGATTACGGCATTTAAGTGTCAATGTTACCCATAAGAGAGGTCCCGGCGAACAGCAATTAACACTCAATGTTTGATTAATTCTTTTGTAATCTCGATACCGTCGCCAAACTAAGTACCTATCATCGAATAATTTGCTATTTTTAACGCTTTCATTCAACCAAGTTTCTGATAAACATATAACATCATAAGAATTCATGTTAATATTTCTATAGAAGGCCGAAGTTTTTGTACGTAAGCCACGTACATTTTGGTAATATATATTAATCGCCATTTTTGAACCTTAAAACTAGTACATAATTAGTTATAAGAACAATTAATAAGTGTAGAAAGGCGGAATAAAGTAATATGTTTGAAATGATGCATAAAAATTTGTTAAATTTTTAGGCAACATTTAAAAAAAAACTAATAATACAACAAGGCTATAAGCGTAAACAAAATATACAAAAATGCAAAAGAAATTGACGGTGGAGCGATATAATATGATTGAGTAAACAAGTGTGCAGCGGGAGTACGTGAATGCATAACGATATCATGCAGGTAAACAAACTTAAAATTTAGAGAGCAAGCGTTTCTCTAACTAACTAAAACACAGTTAAAAAAAGGGAAAATGATTTTAACAATATCAAAGCACTAATTGTGATGACTAGGAAAACTTTTTTAAATCGGCGTCTGATTTTATTGTAATTATATGAGACGTTGGGTTTTTTTTGCAAATATTTTGCATCCCTTTACCCAAACATACGCAAACTCCCGCTCCGTGGCTAGTGTTTTGGCTTTATGTAGCAACATCTTGTTTTCCAGAGTAAGATGGTCATTAACAAAGATTCTATTGTCACCTCTCAAATCCAGGTCCGCTGGAACAATAGTGCCTTCTTCGCTGCGGCTACGAAGTCCTCCTTAAGGTATCTATTATGCACTGAGATGATAATTGTTTTATTTAGTTTATCGTTGCGCTTAGGAATCCTCGTGATGTAATTAATTTGATTTTAGCTTAGATTAGCTTACTAAAAATCTCGAAAAGGTTTTCTGATGGAGACATCGGTACTCTTTTGATCTCGATATTATTCATACGCTAGACGTATGAATATCATCAATATCAAAAACGTAGACCGTGCTTTGTGTTATTTCTTGGGTGTGGCATATGTTCAGCAGTGGACTTGTGAAGGGCTGTAATGACAATGATGATGATGAAGTGAGTTTGCGGTTTGACCAATATAACGACTAAAAATAGGACGAAGGTTACTGAAGACTTATTTTCCAAGCAGACTTACAGGGATTACTTAGGGACTTACGACTTCATCTGAAGACGAAGCTTCCATAAACTTTCATTGATTTAAATAAGTATTACGAACCGGTATAATATAAATCCCTAATTTTATAGCATTGTTAAAAAACCTCTTAGGTTTGTATACAATGCCAGAAGCATTATTCGGCTCACCATTGAAGAAAAAAACTTAATGGACAACATAAAAAAATAATCTTATAGAAACAACGCAATCAGAGCATTATTTCAAACAAAGGATTTAGTGTTAAAGTTCTCTCTTTATTTTCTCAACAACTTTAAAGAAAATTCGATTTTTGTTATAGAATAAGGGTGACAAACGAGCACACCGTCCACCTGATGGTAAATGGCTACCGTGGTCCATAGACATATACACGTATCCTTATTTTAAAATCAAAATGCAGATGCGTTGTCACCCCTGAGGACTGAGATGGAATGCCTCGTTTCCAGTAGAAAGGGTATCCGGTTCTCTACACTCATCATACAAATCACAGCAGCATTAAGCAGCAATTTTACGCTGGTATTATGTGAGAGCGTGGTCCTTCCTCGATCGAGCCGACTCATTCGAGCTACAACCATAATATAGCTGCAGCGTGCCTCTTCCACGTTTCAGAAGCAGAAAGACTAAAGTTTACTTTTAATTCATTCATGTCATAACGGGTATAAAAATGTAAGTAGCTTTAACTTTCTTTTTTGTTATTGTGAATAATTGATAATCACATACTATTTTTCACTGCCATTATACATAACATTATGGAGATAGGAAGAAGTTAAAAAAAAATAGAATTGCAATAATTGCTTTGCACAATTTATGTATGGAGCTGACAGTTATTTTTAAGAAAATGTAGTTGTTATTGTAACATAAAATAGGCATTGTCCGTATATATTACTTGTATCGCACTGTCGACCGGTACAACAACAATTCCTCTGTCGAAGACCACAAAATATCAGAGCGACGCCTTGCTTTTATAAACAGCCAAACGACGTTGTTAAAGACAGAGTTCGACGAAACACTATAAGAAAACAAAATATTACCGCGGAAAATAAAATTCCTTGCCCTAGGACCATCGTGCCACCCACGATGATCCTAGCAAGGAATTTTATTTTCCATCACCATCGTGTTTTATTTTAACTTCAAATATTGAAAAATAGACTAGTTTAAACATCACATCAATGTTAATCATAACTTTTAAATAAAAATAAACAAATTACATTTATATTTGAATAAATAAAATAGTTTAATTGTTTTTACTTTATTCAGCCATGTTACAACTATGTAAGTTGATAAAATTTGAAGATTGAATTCTACTTTATTTATATGGTTATTGTTGCATTTGTAATGAACATGATAAAATAACAAATACGTTTGTTATATCCATGTACATGGATTATCTGTGAATGGGGAAATATTGAAAGGAAAAAAATACACTTTCATGAGTATTGAATTACCAATCAGTATCATCTATTGATTGCTTACATTGAAGTCGACGCGTGGGTTGTGTCAAGACCCGCGCCACATTTTTCAAAACTCCTGAGAGAAATAGCACGAAGGCCCGGCCAGTGTGGAAATTTATCGCTTGTATGTTCTCAATGTATCACTGGCGCTTATTGCTTCGCTTACAACTTTTAAATGTAGTATCCATATATCCAGTAGAGGACGGATTTAGTATAAGCAAGTTTTATTTAATTTAGTATTTTTAGTGGCATCGGGTTGAAGCCTGGGAGATTTTTATTAGTATCACCAACTATATACACAACATCGTCGATGAAAAATCACAGCATGCTTATTATTTATTTAAATTTTGGATTATTTACATAACCTAAAGCACCCTTAAAGTGAATTTGATTTTGTGCGTTGTGTGCGTATGTGTGTGTATGCGTGTGTGCGTGATTGCGTGTGCGTGCTTGTGTGTGCGTTCTCATTACTACTATTGATTGAATAGTAGTGACAAAAACGAACAATGAAAGGTTTTTACGGTCGACGTTTGTTAGTATGAGGTTAAAAATAGTATGTTACCAAAATATCGCGAAAATCTCGATTTTTTTTCCACTATTATTTTCCTTATTATATTTAGAATCTTGCGTGACTCTCACTCCAAATAACTGAAGTTAAAACCAAACATTTAAATTCTCAAATAATAATCAGTGTTCATAATAGCCCAGAAGTATTTTATTTCTTTTTAAAGTACTTTTAAAGCGCCATTCATGAGTAATTAACAAATAAGTATCTGATCTGTGCTTGTGCATTTTTTAAGTAATTACAGAAATTCTTATAAAACCAACATGCAGAATCAAAATTAATATCAATGATATCGCTATAAATTCATTAAAATAAACTAAAAACTTACACAGACCTACGTGGTCGGTACTACAATTACATCTAGCTGAGTTATTCTTTTTCTTCTTCTTCTTTATCTTTTTTATGAGCCCGTATGATTCTACTGCTAGATATTCGTTTCAGAAAAGATTTTTGTCAATCGCCATGGTTTTTACGCATATTGGCAATGGCATTACCTAGTAAAGCGTATCATTGAAGCGCCGTGTCAGCGGTTTTGATATTTTAGAACTAAAATCCTAGAGAATGTTTTCACCAGAATCTATTGGAGGCTTTGAGATCCTTCTGGCTCTACCCACAGTCGCCATGTACATACACCCTCGGGGTGAAACGGAGAGATCGATTCTCTTACATCACAGAGCATTTGTTACTTAAATTTTAATTAACATTTGAATTATTCCAAATGAATGAAGCAGTCAATAATGAGTAGAATTCAAAGTCTATTAAGATATAATTTCTTAAATCAATAAACATATTTTCCGCTGACGGTTTCCCCACCTGCAGCCAGATTATTGTGTCAATTCCCACAGTGTTATACATTTGTTGTCCCTTCTCTTCATTTTTCATGGATTACAGTCCTTTGCGTAAAACGGTTTTCTGGAAGAAATCACCTACAGAATGATAATAGCGCCTGCAAAGCGTGCAAACTATGGCGAATATCCCCCTTTTAAGGGGGGATTTCTGTGGGGTAAGCCTACGATCGGCACTTAGACTATGTACAGATGGTGATATACTTTAATGGTAACGGTAATATGTTAATAAGAAATTTGTTATAACAAAGATATTTCAGATTTTTTTATTCAAAGGTTTTGCTTTACTGAATTTTGCGATCTAGCAAAGCCTAAATAGAAAATATTTTGAGTTATTTTTGAAGCACTGGGTCATATATCAATACAAAGGCGTCCGCATATCACGACGACAAGGGCTCTTGAAAACGAGGAAAAGGTCATTCTAACACGCTTTTAAGGTTACATTTTACGGAGAAATCAGAAAGGTCACTTGAACTCAAATAATATTTGTTCCAATTCTCTGGAAATCTATTTAATGTTCTAACAAAGATATTATTTGTTCTAAAAAAAAAAACATTAATAAAGGCGATACTTTAAATAGCAAGCATATTTTCTCACGTTTTTCGCTCATTCTAATTTATGAGTAACAAAACATAAAAGACTTTGAAAAGCCTGATAGAAAATAATAAAGAAACGAGAACGACGTTACTTTTTCTAAGATACATTCTATTTCTTTAGTAATCAATACTTACTCGTATATCTTATTTGTCTTATATTTTTACGTTAAATTGACTTGTTTTATATATTTTTTAACTTATTATACTATTTACGTTTAATATAACTTATTGTACGTGGTGATGAAGCCCTAGATGGTAAATCGCACTATCTTAGCGTAACAAAAGTCTATTTACTCCTGCCTTAAAGACGCCCTAACCTTCTTACGGAAAGACAGACGCCAGAAATTATTCCATTCCTTTGCTGTATGTATTACAAAAGACGAATCAAACCGTTCGGTTAGATTCGTCATTTCTAGTACTTTCATTAATTTATTCATTACAGTCCAATAATGTCCACTGCTGAACACAAAACATAGGCCTCCCCATAGCTTGCCTCATAAGGGTTATATTGGCCTTAATTAGTACTTTTTCTAGTTTTTATTAGGAAGATACCGCTGCCCATGTTCTGATTTGTGTCGTGCCTTACAAGAAACCCACTTTTACAATGCCCTTACACAGTACTACTTTGCAGCCGTGAAAAATAATGGTAAAATAAAGCTGAAGTGCTTAAGAACATGTATATGAAAATAACCCAGATTACTATTAATTTGCTGTTTGGTCCGATAAACACAGAACAAGCTGCAGATATGTATATCTTGCGCTCTTTGCAGTGGTATTCTGTATTTTGATTTGATGAAAAGAGCCTAAGTAAGATGTGTCATGGTAACACCCAGTAATCTTAATTATTATCAATTTATCGATAAATTCAGTAAGAATTTTATATAAAATATTTTCCTTATAGAAAATTGAAGTATCAAAGAAACCTACAGCCTACATGATAGGAAGTTGTAGCCAATGCACACCTTCAACCAACTTCAAACAAAGATGGCTAGGTTCGTTGTCACTTACGAAGACAAAGCTGGAATGCCTGATAGTTTGTATTGATACTAATTCTTTATTACTTACACAGAATAGGAGCGATTTTTAAATACCATTGTGACAAATAATTAAAAGTTAAAAATTTTGTACAACCAACTTCAATATAAATTATTTAGGATAACTCAAAAACTACTTGCTAAAACTCAATCAAATTTATATCGAACTACATGAGAAGCACCAGCTTTCAAATAAAAAAAGAATCATTGAAATCGGTTCACCCAGAAAAAAGTTATTAGGAAAACCACAAAAAAAACATACAGTGGAATTGAGTACCTCCTCAATTTTGAAGTCGGTAGAAAAGCTTTTAAATAGTCTGTTTAATCTAAATGGTATCTAATCTCTAGTCTCTCTTTTGTACTCACACCCAGTTTCTTTTAGTTATTTATTTCTAACCATAATCTCACATTAAATTTGATCTAATTTAATGCTACTAAAACAGAAATAATAATTAAATTCAACAAAGGAACCTGTGATTCTCTAACTATATAATATAATTATATTTAAGTGCCATGAAAATTCACTCAGCCATTTTCATTGTGCCGGAAAAGGCATTCCAGCTACCATCACTTCACGTTTGTGCCCCGCTTGAATGTGAAATTGCGGTCACAATGTCTTTACGGTAAGGTATTGTTCTATACAACAATATGAGATGTTTGCCAAAGATTTATTTCACTTTGGGGCTGTAATAATATGCGTCGTGTAGTTTAATGTGTTGTAGAGTTTTGCATACAAATGAGTTTCGTTGTTTTATTATAT
Source organism: Parnassius orleans (assembly GCA_029286625.1). Lineage (NCBI taxonomy): Eukaryota > Metazoa > Arthropoda > Insecta > Lepidoptera > Papilionidae > Parnassius > Parnassius orleans. The sequence goes on from JAGSMP010000170.1 coordinate 2,380,670, forward strand.
AAAAATAAATAGATATAGGAATATTTGGTAGCAATCTATTTCTTATTAACTATTTAATTCACAGGTTTTTTTTCAAGGTTTTTTCTATTTTAGATACAGGCCTTTAATCTTCCTGGCCACGAATCTATTGTATTACGCACTGTCTCCATGAGAAATTTATTCACAACTAGCCGCAAAGATTATTTATAATATTTATTGGAAATTACCCTAATATGAATATTATTTAAAAAATAAAAAATATTTATTAAAAAATATACATATCTTAGTAACGACCTTACGTTAATAAATACTGAAAAAACTGTTAAAAAATAAAAGATGAAGTACCAACAGCAGGAAATAACTATGTCACTGACTAAAACTCGTAGAATGAATGCACCAAGCGAGCTGCCTAGGACGAGTTTAAGTTAAACTGGAACAGTTAAACTGGAAACAGTTTAACCCTTACTTCTTTGTATTTTCTAATCTCTTATCCATAACACTATATTGAATAGCAATTATTTTATTTTAATATTATATTCTATGTTCACCCATCGTCAGTCGTTTTTGGAGTATTATCAGATAGTCGACTATTGTCTAAGACCTTTTATTTAAGGCCATTTATTTTATTTCAGAAACCGCAATAGCGTATAAACTGTAACTGTGTAACTAAAAACTTTCTTGGGTTCAAATCCACCATTCGACAATTATACACACGCCGTGTATCAGCGGCGTGAGAGAATCCACTGTACCATGTCTTTCCGTTGGTGTCGACAGAGGGAAAAGAAGAAGATGGCGTCAACCTTATAACTACTCAAAGTAATAAAAACTGCGGATACCAACCCGCTTACAAAGCGTGGCAACATTAACAAATATCTCCCCTATGAGGCAATATATGAGGGGAGGCCTGTATTCAGCACTGGAATTTTGATAAACTGTAATGAAAGAATGAATAATGGATTCGACTATTTTCGTATTTTTTATAGAAGAGGGGTCAAACGAGCTTGTGGCTCAACTGATGGTAACTGTGAACAACTGCAACACTAAGTTTTTCGTAGTTCACTCCTAGCAACAATTTTAAGGTTATTTCGTGAGGACAACTGGTGCATTGTTAGAAATTTATACGTAACATTTTATAGCAATGTTATGCGTAAATTAATACAAAGTATTAATAGCAATGCATTTATTTTATTTTAAAAATACAAAAAATAAAATTTTGATACAAATTTTAGCTTGCAGACGCTTGATTACAAAGGGAGCGTTGCGCCAGTACAAGCAACTGAAATAAGTTTAAGCATAGGAGACAAAAATACGATGAAAAGGATAAAAGTCCGCCTTTCATGGATAACAAACGAAGTTATTTGATTTTCCTGGGCTGTTATTATTGTTCAGTAATTGTAAATAGAATTTACGTAGTGGCGTAGTGTAGTGGCGGTGTACGAATATCCATTACCCTATATCTTTCCATGGGTGTTGTCGTAAGAGGTGACAGAGTAAAAAATTTTAAAATTCTATCCCCAAAGGGGTTAAATAGGGGTTGAATGTTTGTATGATAGTCCTTCATTTTTGAAGTTATGTTTATAAAACTTGGGATTTTGGCTCTTGATTAAAAATAAAGAAGTACATATTTTACACTTTTTGAAAATTCTATCCCCGAAGGGGTCAAATAGGTGTTGATAATTTGTATGTATGGAGATGAGCAGCAGCATCTTCCTATAACTTTATTACACATATGCTATAACTACTCAAAATAACATAAAAACTGCGGTTACCAAATCGTCTGACAAGCGTAGCAACTATTGAAACATCCTCCCTATGATTCATTATATGGAGGAGGCATATGGTCACCAGTGGACTTTTGATAGGCTTTAATAATTCAGATTGTATTTTTGAAACTAATCATTTATTTTTAATAATCAAATTTAGTACATGATATATTTCAACGCTCAATGTACATATTATGGGATTACAGCTTTATCCAATATCAAATTTAATTCTAAATTTCAGGAATATCCATTTAGGAACTTCTGCGAGGAAGATATAGTCCAGGGACATAAACCATGAGAAATGTTTATCATATTCTAATACAGATTAATGTGAAAACAAATTTAATATTTTTTTAATATGCCGCAACGCGCCTATACAAGTAATTACTTTAAGATATATGACAATAATTATGTATGATTTTTTTTTCCAAATTTAAAATGATGGATAGTCAAATCATTAAGTAGAAGTAAACAAGCTCACGTCTTTGTTTTTTGAGGTGCTGGGATAAAAGCTCTCACTAGCCGAACAGACCTAATGTATGGGTAAGACAAAATCTTTCCTAGCAATTTTCTAAATCGTGCAATTCCAGATAATTCAAAAAGTGAATAGTACGTATATATGAATAAATTTAATAAGATATCAAACAATATTCAGAAAAAAAATTGTACTCAATATTCCGTGAATTGCTTCAATGTTAAGTATTAATTCTTAGGACACTTCGCTGAGACAAAAATAATAGTTGTTGTACTTTATCATTATGGCGACTTTATATTAAAAGGACTTCGTTATGTATGGTAAATAAAACAAAATTTTCAAGTATTTAATGACGCCTTTAAATTTTGCTTCTTTCCTATAATGAAAGAAATATAAAACAATACTTCGAGATTTTTTTATGTCTTGGCAGAAATATCAATGACTTTTTTTCCTTGATCTTCTAATAAAACCTTAAAAAGTTATCAATAACTAATTTAAGCTAAATTTGCTGCGATAGTTCGAAGGAAAGGGTTTTTTAAATATACATAGAATCAATCACAACTGCAATCTCTGAGTGGGTAGCGAAAGTCTCTACCAGAGACACACTGCGTTCAATATAATTTTTAAATTTAAGTTGATTATGAGAAAAATACTTCCAAATTTAAACTTTAACGTAGTAGGTGGTACTAAGTTTCTGCCTAGGAATCATTCTAGATAGAATCATCTAGTTATGAGATATAAATAATTTAGATCCGTGTGCAAAAATAGAATGTTGTGCGTTGCGTGTTCTTTTCACAATCGCGTGCACTATTATAGTGTATTACAAATGCTATGGATAGTCATGAAACAAGTTGTGAGGCATTTGATCAAAGTTCCTGCTTAGTACTAGCCTTGGTTGATCATCGGTGATGGCATCACTTCCTCTGTTCCAGCTGAGAAGAAAAAATATAACAACGCAAGCTTGTTTGTAGAATAAAACCAAGACGACACTTTGCATGTAAATCCCCTAAGCAGCACTCGTACAGCATGACAAGCGCTCTTTTACGCCCGAATAAAACTCATTTGTATTTATTTATATATTTCTTTATTAATGGGATACTTAGGCCTATATTACAAATAGGTGGTTTTTCAGGGTGTACTATTTGAAGTACAATGGGCACTTATGAGTGATAATTTCTGAAACATTATTTATCAATGCACAGATTTTTCTAGCAACGTATATTTTGCCATTTTATGCGAGTATTGCATATAACAGATCATAATTGTTTAGGTAGTTTTCCTTAATTATGTCCATTGTTACTTGGGCTTAGACCACCTATGGTTGAACCAGAACGGCGGCTTTTGTTGCAGTTACGAAGTTGAAGGTAATTTCGTGCTATATGTCTCCTAAAAGCCAACTGGTCCAAGCACTCGCTACCAGCCAAAGTATGCAAACGCCAAGCATCCACCTCATCAACGCCGCCGATCCCTTTATTGTACTTTAGGAATAAACGTGGAATAATCACGTCTACCTTTTGTCTACTCTGTGAACACCAGCGTTTTACTTTGCCAATAGGTTCAACTGTATCAAAGTTTGTACTTAAGGTACACACGCTATTGTCTTTCCACCTAACAAGCAGCAGTTCATTATTTGTATGAAAGTTATTATCAAATTCTGCTCTTGCAGACTTTTTCATGATATTTACGGGACGTAATGGGCATTTTTTTTGTCCGATTATCACGTACTGTCCCAGTAGCTTTATATCCAGATCCTTCAAGTCTCTCAACAAATCACAACAAGTAAAAAAGTTGTCGAAATACACTGTGTGCTCTTCTGGTATAGTCGGCATTTTATTCAGTAGATACTTCACAACTCTGATACCAAGTGGTGCTTTTGTACTTTCAGGTGTTTTACCACAGTACAAATCGAAAGCGTAGCAGTACCCATCAGAACTGGCAGCTACCCAATTTTTAATACCAAATTTGATGGGCTTATCTCTTATGGACTGTTTTGACGAGACTTTTTAACGAGTTTATGATAAAATATTATGGCCACCACTCGGTGGCAATAATATTTCTTCATAGAATCGTACGTTACGTATAGTCATAGCGCAAATCTCGTCATCTAATATTTTTTAGAAAATCTCAACAGGTGAAAATCTTTGTAATTAGTTAATTACCTGGCTTTTTCGTAACGAAAAAGCCAGGTAATTAACAGTCGTATTGTCAGATAATTGAGATGAAGTTGAGTAAGATGGCGTACATTGTCTCCACTTAGGCACTAAATCACGTGAGTCTTGGCGACTCCGCTTGTTGGACAAAAGTTCGTCATTACTGTCTTCCCATTCAGAAGAATCGTGACGTCGACGCATTACCTCCAACATTCCTGGTACCTCTCTAGTAAAATCTGATGGCTGCAAGTCATCTTCGCCTTCTTTTTCGTCAGTAACAATAGCTGGATCTGGCGGTAAAATCACCACATGTTATTTTTGGTCGCTCTCTTCTTGCGCTATAGCATTGACAGCTTCTACTAGGCCAATAAAAATTTTAGAAGCTCGAAACACTCTGCATAAAAGAGAAAAACATAATTTTATCATGGGTGCCCATTGTACTAAAAACGACAGTCAAATAAATCAATCCGTAAATCTTAGGAATGGCAAAAAGATATATAGCATTTTAAGATTTCATTAACGTTAGATTATTATTTATTCATATGGTATAAAATTGTGTCAAAACACATAGTAAATACATACATGAAAAATAAAAATAAAAGCACTCACCTCTTTACAAAAATTAATGTATCTGATAAATGTCAAAAAATGGCGGTAATGTCATAGTCAATTGACTTTTTATTCAATTAATATTGTTAATAGTGACATCTGTCAGTAATTATAAGAGCCTACTCCTTTTTAAAAGGCCGGCAACGCATCTGCAATTCCCCTGGTGTTGCAGTTGTTCATGGGCGGCGGTAGTCACTTACCATCAGGTGAGCTGCATGCTCGTTTGCCCCCTCTCCTATAAAAAAAAATATGTAGATTAATTTATCAATAGATAAAGTGGTATTTTTGAAATTAGGATTTGAAGAGGTGCCGTTTGTTTGGTACAGAGGGCTCAAATGGGTTAAATAAAAAGACCTGAAGCGAAAACTGTAACATATATGAAAATATGCAGTGCCTATGTATCAAAAAGTTTAAAATTTTAATAAGCAAAAATTGTTTAATAATGGTTAATATACTCGTACTACTAAAGAGTACATAATTGAAATAATAACCTCTGGGAATGAGGTGAGAGCTACCATGCTGTTTCTAAAGGTTCTCACATATCACATCGTTTTATAAAATATTATATTGAAAATTAAGTTTTGAAAAAGTCCCTTTGGGTTTTTTGCTTGTTCTTTCCAGGACAGAGGTTTTTGACCCAGAGGTGAAGCTTTAATGACTTTCATTAAGTATTCTTGTAACCTATATTGAATAAAAATATTTTCTTCTATTATTTTCTATTCATATATTATTTATTGCGTTACGATACACTGATGTATGTGTACAGACACTTCGACATAATGAGTTAGTAATAAATTAGTTCTCCGACATTAGTACGGTCGTTTGATTTTAATCGCGTACACTACATAAACAGAATACTATTTACGGTGTTAACATAGCGATTATTGAAATAAATGTAATTAAAACCACATTACAGACTTAGGGTAAAGGTAAAATATTAATGCTACACGTTTATGAATCTGCTATCATCAAAACGTGCCTACGAAATATAAACTCTAACACCTGAATCAAAGGTTGAGATTCTTTTCGAATACACGTAAAGGATGTATTCGTATACGTTGAGTATGATACCACAATTAAGATTAAGTAATGTGTATTTTTACGGCATTTATGATACGTAAAGTGAAGCTTTAACATTAAATTAAAATGCACGTAAACGATTATAATTATAAAAAGTTTATTATATATGCAATAATGATACGAAAATTACTTAAAAGAACAGTGGTGTAATTTATTAACTGTTGAAGCTCATTAACTTGAATCATATACATACATTTGCGACCAATTGTATCTAATATGCTTTGTAATACCTCTTTTGGTCAGGAACATCAATATAATATAATAATCGGGTGAAGAATAATAAAGGAGCGCATAAAAGAGAACAATCAAACCAAAATATGCTTTTTTTCACAAAACTTCGCGGGCGCTGACACAACAACTAACCAAAATTTCGCCGTAAACGGATGTATGAAATAGGAACGTATTTGGAACATACAAAAAACATTCATTTTTAACATATGAAATAAGCGCTATACAGTCTATTGACACTTGTAGCTTGTAGTAAACTTCAAACAAACAAGGCTTCTACTTTGAAATAAGATAGAATATCTCGTAGCTTGTAATAGTACCGGCTTTATTCCACTTTCAACAAGTACGCAACAGTAGATGGAACTTACCAAGGCGGAAGAAGGAGCCTTCATACGAAGTAAAAGTAGTGTGTAATAGATTATAACATATTTCTACATTAACATAGGGGTTTTAAACTCCATATAATGATGGACGAAATGCCACAAAGTACGCAATATTAAGGCACATAGTAAGTTAACATTATAAGCATTAACATTACAGCCAACCAAAATTTCACTACTGAACACATAGGCTGCTCCCATAGATTGCCTCGTAAGGAAGATATTTGCCATAGTTGCTACGCTTGACAAAAAGTTTGGAAACCGAAGTTAACATAATAATAGACAAGAAATAGAAACACTAAGAAAAACCAGGAAGATACATAACATAATATATAACTAAATATATGTATTTCTAAAATATGATTTATACTAATTTTATTATTCAAATTTGTCAAAACATGTCGTGACAATATTGTATGTTGTGGTGCATTGCGAAAACCATCCCCCTCAGCTTCATGCTGATGTCGAAACTTCACGCTAGTTTCAACATTAACACAAATACACTAAATATTTGTTTGGTTTTACATTAAACGGATTTACCCATAGTAAAAATGCGACACTATACTTAGTGTAAAATCGGACATCTATCTCCTTCGCTTGTAACCTATTTAGTCTTTTACATTAATTTATCAGCTAAAAACAAATATAACTTTAAAATATAGGCCTTTCATAGAATGTGTCAACTGGCGTGCTCATTTAGTGAAATCGCATCATACTTACCATATAGTATATTATTGAACACAGAGCGAAATGCTAAACATAAACTTGAGAAAAGAATTTAGTCGTAAATAGGAGAACGCTGCTGTACATTTTCTGGTCTTTCTCTGACTGTCGCCTCTTATGACACCCACGGAACGATATGGGGTAGTGGAAATTCTTATAAATTTCTTATTCTGGTACTGCGATCGGCTACCTTTCAGTAAGCCACATGAAGTTTTTTTTTTATCAAACTGAAGTGACAAACGAACTTACAGTCTAACTAATGATAAGTTGCTACCAGCTAATTCCCGTTTAATTTTTCTTATCCGTTTATAAATTGGGAGAATTCACAAATAAGTGAATAAGCTTTTTTTTAAGATAAGCCGGTGAGTTTCACCATCTATGTAAAAATAAGCTATTACCATCAGGTAAGAGGCTGGTAAGTAGAAAAATGCTCATTTGTGCAGTTCTTTGCTCAATTTAGCTTAACAACCGTATCTAATCTGAGATATGTCTACACCAATGCCCAACAAGAGCATAAAAAAGCTTTTGTCATCTAATAGATAGAGGAATGCCAATCCAAATTCTCAGTGAGGTGAAAATATCAAGGTCTGTAAATGGGGTGCGCAATATAAGATACAATTTGTGAGTACTGCGATTGTAAACCTACATGAATAGCGTGGCAATTAAGGATTCTAGTAGTAGTCATAGAAACTACGGAGGCCTAATTTCCTGGAGGAAGGCAGACCTGACGACCATTACAGAACTTGAATAAGTACCAGAAAATACAATAGCATATTCTAGGGCTAATAAAACTGTTTTTTTTTTATTAGAGTTACTTGTTTATTAAGTTTAATTCTTTTAAAAATATATTTGTCCCTAAAATAATTATTAATTATCATAATTGCCTTGTAACCATCACATTTTGCATCCTTTTTACACATCTTTCTAATTTATATTATTTCTTTAAAGTTTTATTTTTTGTGAATTATTAGCAATATTATAGATTTTTGGAAAATGAAGTGAAATGAAAAGTGAAAATGAGTCACCTGTAATGCGTATTATATTTAGATTATTTATTATTAAAATTGTAAATATGTAACACGTTTGTTGTGTATCTGGTTTCCATAAATATATATAATTTTATTTTTAGTCGTTATTAGGAAGACGCAGCCGCCCATCTCCTAATTTGGTGTGGATATTCTTACACCGCCACTTCGCACCCTAACCGGCCAGAAAACTAAAAAACAAATATCTTATACATTTCTTGTGTTAGGTAAATGCTACGCGTGGAGCGAAACTAATTTTTACGATTTTTTGGTTAAAATATATTATATTTAATATTTTCCAAGAGGCAACTATGTGAGGAATGCACTATGGGACTAATGGACTATGTGGCTAATAACAGACACATTTTATGACTACCAATAGATGGCGGTATAAGCATCTCGCTAACGTCAAACGTAAAATACCCAGACCGGCGATGGGGAGCAGCGTCAAAGATGAGAGACTTCTGGTACTGCGATTGCCATCCACCAAGCGTGGTGATTAAAAAATCTCCCCAAACGCAGCAGGCCAAGTTCCAGCAGTGGATTTTTACGATCTGATGCAGAAGAAGAATATTATTCGGCTGCATCTTCGTTTACCATCAGGTGGGATAGAAGTCAAGCTTTGGCTTAGACTAGTTAAAAAATATGCGGTAACCTTATCTGGCGAGTATCCACATGGTTATTTTTTCTTCATACAATAACATTAAAAATATCACAGCAAAAATATTTTGCAAGCATTATCACAAAAGATCATTGTATATATTGGTAACGACTAAAAATAAAAAACTGCGGTTGCCAACCCGCTTGCCAAGCGTTGCAAATATGACAACTATGATGCAATATATAGGGGAAGCCTATATTCAGCAGGGGTGGTTATAGGCTGTAACGGTGTTTGTTGTGATAGTGATGAGAAAAAATATGGGAGGAAAAAAGACGAACATTTTTTTAAATTTAATATCGGTGGAACGCGGATGCTCCGTGCGATGTTTAGTGCAACGTTGCAGAGGTGGGCGATATTTGTGGCAGTAAAATTTTGTGCTCCCCATTATTTCCATGGCCAATGGCCAGGAGTGGAAGGAAACTGTAAGAAGAGGGAGGAGGTAATTTTATTATTTGAAAAAATATTTTTGTGTGTAAAAAAATAGTCATCAAACATCAACATCAAATAATTTATTGAACAAAAGTTGCGTAAACAAGTTCAATGGTTAAAAGAGTAATAAATAACAAAACCAAACAAGTTTACTAAAAAGAAAAAAAGACAAATATTATTTGTCACTTCTACAACTAAGACAAATCTAACGAATCCCCTTATGTTAAAATTCAATATCTATATGTTAAAATCAAATAACTACTATGAAGAAAGAAACAAGGGCATAAAAACACTCGATTTTCATAAAGAAAAGAATATATGGATATAATTATATCGATATATTCAGTAAGAGCCTCTAAAAAATAAAAAAAATATTCAATCATAGGCATTTACTTTTAGACGTCATTTTTGACCAACGCTATTTTTTGTTGAAAACAACTTCGCCTTAATATATATCGTAATTATAACATAAAACTTTGTGGAATATGAAAATTTCTGTTTTTTACATGATTTATAGTGATAACTCAAACTTTATATTTAATTTTCAGTTACTTCTGACTATTAAATATAAAGTGATACGTGAACGACACAGTATTTGAATTGGAAATTTTATAAAGTGTATAAAATTGTTACGAAGCAAATATAAGCAGATAACTTTCAAAAACAGAGTAATTACTTACCTTTTATATAAAAAACTATCAACAAACTTTCTTTTGTACTCGCTTATTTTTTTTTAATTTGTAGTTGCCTCTTACACTCACGAGGCGAAGGAAATAGACTAAAGTATATTAAATAAAGTATATTAAGTAAAGGCGGAAACTCGTCATTTGAAGTTATATACTCTTTGGTTCTGGGGGGTCCGTTCTAAATATTACCATACTCTTTGGATGGTTCTACAAAGGTGACATCTGATTAACTCATATATAGGTCCGGCAGGTGACAGATTAAGCAAGCTGTATTTCCCATTCAACTATCACATATTATATGTATAAATGTCAATTCGTACACAAGACCTTTTCAGAAAAGAACCGAGTGATCGAGACTTTGTAGTTGCGGTGTCGTGCGTGTCGTAATAGGCAAATAGCCAAATAAAAAAAATCCTAATGGCATTTGAGTAGGCAAATGGGAGCGAGTGTACGCAGCGGGGAGGTGAGCATGTAGACAATATTAGTTAGTTTTGTTTTTTATTAGTTTTTTTTAAAAACGTTACCTCAACACTAGGATTTTCTCCTGAATCGTGGGGCAGTTTACATACATAGATCTCATAAGGACAAACATCCAGACCCAGAACAATTATTTGTAGGCCATACAAATACTTGTTCCGTGCGGGATTCGAACCCGCGGCCCTTAGCGCTGCAACTCATTGCCAAGCCACTGCGCCACGGAGCCGTCCCACATGTACACATTTAAAAAGTTAGGATTGTTTTTACGAGTGATATAATTTTTTTTCAGTTTTTAATAACATTCTGTAACATTCAACTTTTTTTATTTCATTTTTCATACGTCCATTTATAAAAAAAAACATCAATATAAATTCGAACTAAAATTATGGATCAAGTGTTTAGCAGATGTTCCAAAATTTTGTCACGTAGTCGACCCGGAATAAAGTAAATTTCTCCCGGGAATGTAGAAAAACTTTTGTACGAGATATGTCATGACGGATAGGTCAATAAGGCGATCAATAAAGTATGTGACAGGTTTATTGGATATTTTTCTTTTTTGATACAAGATCGACCTTGTATTGATATCAGTTTTGTGGGATACGGTCTATAGATTTCGTGTCTGTTCGCCGCGATGGAATTAAGGATATTTCATAAGAACAGTTTTTATTACTTTTTTTCTTTGGCTTTATTTCTTGGTTTAAAACAAGGATTTATACTTAAAAAACCAATACATACAAAAATATCCTGACCGTAATATATCATTTGATCAATGAAGTTTGACATAATATTAAAAAAGAAAGAAAGAAAGGGAGAAAGAAAGACAATGCAATATAAGCTCATGTTATATAAGATAATCTATAGAGGAAGGCTTATGTTAAGCAGTGGACTTTTGTATGATAATTTAAATTTGTAGATTTAGTTTTTTTTCTGTAAATATATTGAACATTTTAATGTTATATGCTTATAGAACTTGCTTTTAAAGGTTAATTAAACAATTTTATGCGATGAAGTATTTCTAGAATGTTTCCAGTTATATTAAAGCTGCCAAAAAGTTTTGAAATTCTTTTTCAGTTTAATTAGTTACCGGTTTGTTGACAAACTGCTTTAAACCCTTTAACCCATATGTGCTCACCGCCCCATTTTTAAAACGGCAGGTTATTTATGATCTGTGTCGATCTAAAACTGTGGTTTGATTTTTGAATGGTACTGTTTGCTTTGTTTACATTTTGGCATCATGAAAAAAAGAAAACGTCAAAGTGTTGGCGCCATTTTTTCTGACTTTTGGAAAAATAAAAAGTGCAAATGTGGTGTTCTCGAAGGCGAGAAGTAAAAAGTAAGTTTATTATTATTTTTTTATAAGTAAAACCGTGTAAAGCAGTTTTTTAATATGTATTAGTTTATACTTGGTTAGTTTTGTAATAAAAATCGATTCTTTCTGTTGAGAGTTAGTTTTTTAGAGGCATTATTTATAGCGCCCCATTATTGGGGCGCTGGGAGCGTACTTGCATGTTGATTTTAAACTTCATAGTATATGTGTTAATTTTATTTACATTGTTTATAGCAACTACCAGTTATATTGGTACTTTATATGTTATATTTTTATATTTATCATGTTGTTTTAAGTTGAGTTTGGCAGAAATTATCGACATATTGGAGACGGAAGATGACATTGTTGAGGGCACTATCTACACATGCCCGCCCAGCAATCATATGTTGAGTCACTGCGATAGTGACGAGGAAGATGCGCTTGTATGTGATATCAATCACCTGACAGGCAATCAACTACGAGCCGAGGCGCAGCTTGAATGTGTGCGCAAATCGGGTCCACTTCGTGGCCCTTGAACGCTTCTATGAATATATGTAGTATATGTAGCGTGGGAGCTATGATCAAATCATTGATGAAACATCGGGAGTGTCTATAGTGTGATAAAACGACAATAACGTCGTTACCGTAGCTTCGACCTGTGAAGGTGTTTTTCTAGTTGGATTCACACAGCGATGGTCAAGTGTTGAAAAAAAAATCTCGATTCAACAGCCCTTTTGTATTCAAATGTATAATCAATATATGGGCGAATTAGATCGTCCAGATCAAAATATAGGCTGCTACCGCATTAGCATAAATAAGAAAATAGTATTGGCAACTTTTGATCCTTGAACCAGAAAGAGAAGGGGCATCTTGATTTCCTAGCCTTTATCAGGTCTGTGGTTACAACTTATCTACGAAGATATGCGTCGGCTCGCTCTTTAGGCCGTCCTATGAAGTCGTCTAGGAAAACGAGGGTGCCAGACGATGTACGTCAAGATGAGGCTGATCATATAATTATTTCCAGTGCAACTCAGATACGTTGTGCTGAATGCCATAAAAATAATACGAAGGAATGCCGAAAATGTGATATCGGCTGTCATACTAATTGTTTTAAAATTTTCCACTCCTAAATATATAATAGATACTGATAGAATAAGCACTATTATAATATAATAAATGTTCTTGAGATATAATAAAAATTTCTTTACAACCTCTATTACAGTTATTTTATTAATATTACCCTTTAAATTAATTGAAATAGAAAAATTTAAGGAGTTGTTATGGGCGTGGTCTGCCGTGCTCAGCGCCCCAAAATTGGGGCGGTGAAAGTGTCCAATATGGTATTTTTTTTACTATTGAATTCTTAGAAAACCTTATTTTTATGCTAATTGGACTTAGAATAAAAGAAAAAAAAACAGTTTTTACGAAAATAAAAGTTGAGCACATACGGGTTAAGCAGGTTTCAGACTCCCACACAAATATAATCGTCTGTCACTACGAAACTCACACATAACAATTAAAATAATATATTAACAATTTCACATACACAAAGGTATATTCTGTGTCATAACAGTGTAATGAAGTAACGCAACTACATTGACAAGTTGCATACAGTCATGGATGTAACAAATGTCGATACGCATTGTAGATAAAAAGCTGGATATTATAATAAAGATAGGACTTTGTTTATTTCTACTATAATTACCTATCATTTTACTAATAAACTTAAAGTTTATATAATTTTTAAAACCAGTTGTAGTTTTATCTATCACTGATTTTTAAAATGGACTACTTTTGTACATAAATAACGAATAAATTTTGGTGGGCTTGCTTTTTTCGTTAAGAAATAAATTCTTGTATCAGTATAGAGCGTTAAATCAAAACATCGCAGTTGTGGTGAATACTTAGCTCGTGACAGCTTCACACTTAATTTTTTTCTTAAGTTGACGTTGACGTTATAGTTTCTAATATTATTATAATCTATATGTCGGAGAATTCAATAGAAGATCACAATTTTGATCTCGGATATACATCAGGATAGCGTTAATTGTTAAAAATAATAAAAGTGTGAGAGCGGATGTTCAACTTGCTCTCTTCCTTACGCAATTAATCATTATCAGTAATAAGACAGCGTAACGCACTATACATTCAGTATAGAGAAATTACAGTTCGACCACACCGTAACACGTTCCCGCCACAATCACACACCAGTGTAACGTGAGGTACGTAATTACATGATAACACCAAAGTATGCAAACCAACAGCAACACTACTTATCTCAGTGTAACACAGGGCAGCCTCTCAGCAACACCATCCTCCTTGCCTGCACTAGAAGAATTACTACAACGAACAGAACCACAACACAGTCTTAATTATCAACACTGAATTAATAATAATAATCTTGGTACTCGTAGCGTGACTTCACTCGTAGAATGACTCAAACAGAATCTCTTGCGCACGGCGCTTACAGTGAAATTTATACTGCACCAACAAGTGGGGGTTTCTCGATATACCCTCAATGACGTCTTGCTGCTCACGTACTGTGCGCCGCGGTGGATGACCACGATCGATTGATACAGGATGGAATTGCCCGTAATCTCGCAATCGCTGTGTAGCGCCTAGCATCGTAGCGTAGCTCGGTGCACGTGAGTTGGGAAATCGTCTTGAATGTTCACGGCAGGCTTCACTAACGTTATCATTGCAAATTGCTAAAATTCGCACCATTTTGATATACTCAACATTTGAGTATTGGTAAGCCATCGTAACAAGTTAACGTTTGCAATATTAATCTCACAACGGAAGGAGAAACGTCGCGGGCGCTTCAAAGGCGACCGACGACACAGGTAATTAGGTCAAGTTCAAATGAGCAAGCGCCGCCTCCTACACACCTCCACCCCTACCCCGCCACGCGCTTTCTTTTGCTAATACTAGGACTATTACAGTTTAGACGGTCCAATTAAAATATTTTTATTTTTGTATAAAAATAAAAATTGAAGATTTTTTTTTTCTTACAGATGTTGTTTTTAGGATGTAAATAATATATTCCCAAAAGGCCTTCAGTAAAATAAAAATTACTCTGTATATGAAAAATGTTATAATATAAAAATAAAAATAAACGCGATAAAATCCGTAAGATTAGTGAATATTATCCCTTTCCCTGTCCCGTGTTCATATATGAATCATATGAACATTTCTATTGTAAAACTATTGTGTCTATACAGCGGACAGGGAAATTGTTATTGTGCAACCGCGTAAATATAAGAAATCATTATATCGAAGACCTGTGAAGTCCACTAACAGGCACTGGAACAGTGTGGCGGACTAATTACCACATTACTATCTTAATAGTCAAAGTAGGACTTTACATAGGAGTTTGATGCATAAATGCGTAACTTATTTGTGCCGCTAAATAGCCTATAAACGCTGTTACTTTATTTCTGCGCTACACAGCAGTTCGTGAACTGCTGTGTTCTGGTTTGAAGGTTATAGAGTGCTAGTGTTATGCAGTTATAGATTGTGAGGTATTTTATTCGTCCATAAAGGTGACAACGCATCTGTAGCCTTTGTTTAAAGTTGGTTCCAGGTCTCTATCAACTGCAATAGCCCCTAATCATCAGGTGGACTGTAATTTCATTTTTAACTACGTTGTTAAAAAAAATGTATGTTTTAGTTTGTGTTGTTTTAAATAGTTACACGGTATCTACATATATAAATTGATCTAAACATTATATTAATATTCAGATAAAAGTCTATGTTTTGGTTCTAGAATATAGTATAGTATGTATATAAAATAAAGCAGCGTAAGTACATTAATTAAAACCATTAGTTAAAAACTCGCACTAGTGCATAAGAAACGTAATTAAATTTTGTTAAACTACAAAACAATTGTAATGAATGAACACGGAAATAATTAAAAAATGTTTCCCTTGATGTTAACGTCGTTTCTGGTTGCGAGAAAATTAGCTTTCACTGAGCTACTCATATAATTTTAATTCGAAGTGACTGTAGCTTTATATCCTACAGTACAGATTTAAAATATAATTTTGAGGTCTTATATTAAATTAATGAAAACTTAATCAACACGCATGAGCTGTGATGGCTCTCGTGATAACACACCTAGTTTAATACAATATTAATGAAATTATTGTATGTTTTGGTATTTAATACGTTTGCAAAATTTCAGACGTCTGGAAGTGAGTAAAAGCAAAGGTAAAATATGTCATTACATTCATGCATACTCAGCATACATACAGGTCTTTACCGTTACCGTTACAGCCTATCAAACGTCCACTGTTGAACGTAGGCCTTCAAAGATTGCCGCGTAGTAGATTTAATATATTTTTTTAGTATTTTTACTATAGTTATCACGCTTGGCAGGCTGGCTGGAAACCATAGTTTTTAGTTTTTAGTTGTTATCATAATGACGCTGCTGCCCATCTTCTGGTTTCCCTCTGTCATATTATACTAAAAAAATGTGTTGCTTTTATTTTTGTATTTTTTATATAAGAAAAATACAAAAATAACTTCTGTCGCCTCTTACGACGCCCACAGGACGATATGGAGTAGTGGATATACTTACACCCCCACTTCACCACCATATATTCGGGATAAGCTAAT
The DNA here is from genome assembly GCA_029286625.1 of Parnassius orleans. Taxonomy (NCBI): domain Eukaryota; kingdom Metazoa; phylum Arthropoda; class Insecta; order Lepidoptera; family Papilionidae; genus Parnassius; species Parnassius orleans. The sequence goes on from JAGSMP010000170.1 coordinate 2,397,258, forward strand.
ATAAAGTGTGTTAAAATATTCGAACTCATCATTGAAATATTTCCATCTGCTTTATCTTATTTATTAGTCAGAGAAATTTCTCTGCTGGAATGGGCACGATTGCCAGACGGATTGAAGATCGCATTACCAGATGTATCGCAGCTGTGACACTGCTGCCATTCATCGTTCCAAGTATTTTACACCGCCATCTTATTAATGCCATAAGATTTTTTTGGATTTCCATAGTTGCCTTTAAACATAAACTTAAATCCCCAGTTATTTTATCTTTTTTCCTTCTTTAAAATGGTATCATCATATTATATTATTTTATCACAATTGCTGTCAGCAATATTTCGTATACTGTCCTATAAAGTTTACAATAGGACGAAAAAGGACACTCAAATTGAAAAGAATTTATAGAAAAAATATCTGTCGAAGATAATAAAATAAAGGATTATTTAAAGATTATCAATTATACTTTTGAAAGCTACTACTTTGTTTATTTACCATTTATTCAAAAAATACCGGTGACTTCGTAAGAACTAGCAAGAAAACCAGCAGGGAGTATTTGACACTTAAACCTAAAAATAAAAAGGTAATCTATGTATATCTATACATATAATAAATCTGTAGAAAAGTCGTGTCTGTAATTCTAATATATTCTTGAAAAAACAAGTCCAGGGGACTAAATAAAGGGTTCTGAAGCAAATTAGTGATTTTTAGAATTTTTGTCTGTCTGTCTGTATGTGTATTTCGGATTCACGCAAAAACTACTGGGCCGATTTACATGAAAATTTTTACGTAGATATTTAGTAACCCGGGGCAACTTGCCTTTAAGTTCGTACGTAAGTACTTTTTATCCGATTACGGAACTTCAAAAAAAGAAGGTTAAGTATTTTCCTTCCTTTAGATGTTAATTTGCTATTTTATCTTAGTTATAGGCGGGATGACGGGTGTTATTCAAATAAATAGCATATTTATATAGTAGCGTTTAAAATATAGTTACAACCTTGGTAAACTAATTAGAAATTACACCGATTTAGTTATCAAAACAGCGCCATCTATCATCAAATTGAAAAGTAGTATATTTTGCCTTCAGTTACTAATAAATTAAATAATATAAATAACTTACATTTATATGTTTAAATAATTACATTTTAAAATTTTAAAAAAATTCTAACGTTTAGCATTTTAGTATTTTTGTTATTTTATTTTAAAAGTGTAATAATTTCAATCGAAAAATAGTGACGTCTATCAAAAATATGGAAAGGTCTGTCTACAATTATTGCAAAATTTTCATTATCTTTATATTATTATTAAAGAGAGTTTTTATATATGTCGTGGCCAGATCGTAGAATTAATCATATATCATACAGTAGTCTATCATTTCGTGAAATGGTGTAGTTATTTCATGATATTTAACACTGTTTGTTGACCATGTCATGATATAGCCTGACCAAATCAATGAATAGAAATCGTTTGAAGATATTAATATCTAAACACAACGTTGCTATTTCATGATATGGTCATATGACGATATCATTTAATCGTTTTTCACCGCTAGGGGCGCTGATAGCGTATTATTTTACAGAAACAGATCTTTTAACAGAATTGACATCACTTTATGCCTTATTGATATAATAAATAAATGTTCGCTCCTATCGCTGATATTACTAGATAGTATAGTTTTGGCTTTCATTATTTCATCTAATAATAGCGCCATCTTTTTACTTCTAAATAAACTAAAATGATAAGTCACTGCTAAAATTAAATAATAGAATGCTACTGAATATACGATGTTAATAATTGAAAATTCGTTCGTGGCATCTTTGGATGCGTAATTACTAGGTAGATGTGGTCAACAATCACGCAAAAGCTTAGTTTCAGTTTTATGAATTGTATTTAAACAAATACGAGGGCCGTGTACCTCGCCGTGAGATTTCATCATGGCACGGAATCAAAACATGTACGATTCCCTCGAGGATGAATCTGTTAAAGAAAATTTTACGTGCTGACTTAACACATGTCCGTTAAAGTGGTGAAGAATAACTTCGTGGGGAAACCTAGATGTCTGAGTAATTGAAATAGTCGTGGAGATGGGAAATCGGTTAACATGCATTGAAGCATTGCAGCATACTCTAATTTTCTGCCCACAAAACACTATAGGTAATGAGGAGCCCTGTGCTCAGTAGTGAGAAGTTTATTAGCTGCTACTTTACTTTTTACCTTTAATGAGACTTATAAATCAGTTTGTAATTTATGATAGCTTTCATATTTTCAGACATATTAAGATATTTGTGACAGTCATGTTTCCTAGCTCATACTAGTATATGTAAATGAACAGGCTCTTACGGAAAAATACTTAATTAACGAAAGCAAATTTTACTTAAACAAAGGTTCATTTTATTTTACTTGTCAAAGGTGGTAATCAAACTGATTAAAACTTAAATTGCATGGTACCTAAGCATTATTATATATTTTAGCATATATTTAAATTTCAATTTGAAGTGTCGATTTACCACATTCTCGGCGGTGAAGGAAAACCTGCATATCTGAGAAGTTTCCCAGTTGAGGTCATCCCGCGTAGGAATTAGCGCAGTGAACACTTTTTTGGCCAAAAACCCAGTAGTAACGTGTAAGCTGCTACTTTTTTACTTTTCATGGGGCAATATATGCAGTTTTTATTTCATTCATATTTTCGGGTATGTTACTTTATGTTTTCATTCTACCGTAAATATTAAGGGTTTCAAAGATGAGTAGAACTTATTATCATCAGCCTATCAAAAGTCCACTGAAATGAACATAGGCCTCCCCCATAAATTGTCAAGTAGCTGGATATTTGCTATAGTTGCCATACTTGGTAGGCGGGTTGGCAACCGCAGCTATTATTATTTCGATCTGTTGTCAGGAAGATGATGCTGCCCATCTCCTGTTTGTTTTCATATGTCGCCTCTTACGACGGGACGATATGAGGTGGCGGATTCTCTTTCACCGTCACAACAAGGCGAGCATTTTTCTACTCCCGTTCATGAGTGTAGTGCTTCCCACGTTCACTATAAATAAAATGTATAAGGAATAAAACTAATTTTAAGGATTTTATCGCGTTTAATTTTAACTTTATTTATTCCCTATGTTCTGGGCACTTTACAGCACCCATGGTCACGGGAGGACTTAAGTGTTTGACGACCTGATGTCATAGTTAGAATAGAATAGAATAAGAATAGAATAGAATAAATGCAGCAGTATGCTTGGGTTTGAATTTAATTTTATTAATTATGGGGTCCTTATCAGATGGTAGCACTCAGCCATCTTCCCTATTAAAATTAGGATGTTTTTTAATTTCAATAGCCTGGCGAATCATCATGTTCTATTGCAAGTATTTTTTGTCTATCAGAACCGATATAATGGTTGGGACGATACTAAACATGTTTACATACTTTAGACTTTCCGGAGCGTCGATGCTTCACATCAACGATATGTTCTTTACGCGGGTTTTTATGGAATTTTCATCCAAAGATGCGTAAAAAAACCCCACGATAAAAAAAGTTTAAGTTAAACGTTTAGGGGATAAGCTTTAAAATAAATTTTTATAATGAATTTAATAATAATAATAATTAAAATTAAAAATTTATATTGTTTATAAAATATATTTTTTTATAAATAATTTTAATTAATTTAAAATTTATTTAATTTTTTATTAAAACATATATTTTAATAATTTAAATTTAGATATAATGATAAAATTAGTATATGATTAAATAAAAATAATTTATTATTTGATAATTTAATAAAAGGAATTCGGCAAAAATTTATATGTAGTATTTATATGCAGTATACATCATTATAGAACTGCGTTTATGAAATTTTGAAGTCTACTCGAACGTAAAAAAATATCTACATCTATTTTATGGTGCCAATCAATATTAAATAGGACCAAAGGTATGAATAAAATGTCTCAAATAAACATTATACCGTAAATTAATAGAAGACCATGAAATACATCATTAATTAACTTTAATTATGAATGAATGAACGGCTCTGTGACGCAGTGGCTTAGCAATGGGTTGCAGCGCTGGGGGCTGCGGGTTCGAATCCCGCACGGAACATGTATTTGTATGGCTATATATAATTGTTCCGGGTCTGGATGTTTGTCCTTGTGCAATTTATGTTTGTAAACTGCCTCCAAAATACAGGAGAAAATGCTAGTGGGGGGTAACGTTAAAAATTATGATTGAATGGAAAGAGTAAAATGTAAATAATAATAATAAATTATTTATTTGTTTATTTAATATTTTATTTGATTCCAAGACAACTTACCTTTCTTATGGATACATCGGAAGACACGCCCGATATAAAAATAGTATGTGTTTCTAGACATATATATTCACGTGTTCCTGTAGCATTTTAAATCTATGCCAAATACCAACTATCTACGTCTAATATTCTTTTAGAATTCGAAAACATAGCGACACAGACACCGAGCTGACTATAAAGTGTTCCAATTTTGCTAAATTTGCATATATTTTAGCAGCATTTAATGATGTTTCTAAATTCTGCGGGTAAAAAGCTAGTATTTTATATTTTATTAAAAATTTCCGAAACGATAGTTGCACAAGCGGACGCCTCAAATCGCTTACACTAGTTTATGTTTGATATTATTCAATGTAGTAGCTTAGGTGAAACGACGACCGACATGGACGTCTTGAACAAACAAGAAATATTGTCACGTTTTCGACCGGTTAGGATGTTTTCTTAGCTTATTTCTCTCGGGAATATAGACAAATAGGAGGCGAGTTATGATAAGACCAATAACTTCAAAGTAAGGGTTAGATAAGACGTTGGTTAGAGTTGCTCAAAAACAATGTACCTACCACTTAATTTATGTAATAAGTAACATTTTGTGTGACACGCCTGTGGCTTTATTCTCGTAAAAATAATACATTTCCTTGTTTATTTTTACGAGGTAACTTTCATTTTACCTTGGTAAAAGGAACATTTTGTGTATATCTTCATCAAAGACATTTAGGCGCGATTGAGTGAGAGACATTTATTATATATCACTTTCCGTAACGTGATATAATCAATTACTATATAACTTTAGGGAGTTGTTGGAAATAAAAAGAAATAATATTTCTTTGTTTGTATCTTTTATTGCTCATTTTCTATGCATTTTTCGATTTTCCATTTACCCGATTATGACAAAATTTTGGTGAGCGCACTCCGAATGTTTCTGACAAAAAATACACATTGCAACGCATGCCGGATGCAGCTAGTATAATAATAAAAACAGTTGACTTAGAGAAACTGTTAATTCTTCTAAATTCTAAAATTCTCGTAGCAGCAAAACAAGCATTGTAGGTAACAATGAGTGAGATCAAATAAAAAAAGACAAAACTAATTTATAATATGCGAGTACAATACCAGCCGCATTTACTTCCGTGAAAAGGAATACGGAATCTCAGTTCTTATTGTACTTATGATTTGCTGGTTTCGCTGTCCTTTTTATTTTATTATTTTGTGTGGAATATGAAAGACAGTAACAAAGAAAAATATATTTATTTTTAGAAATAAACAATTGCCATTGTCCTTTACAGTCTACCGCTATAGTACAAGGAATCTTATAACTTCCTTCAGTCCTTACAATGTTTAGTACTAGTACTACTTTTCTACCTAAGAGTCTATCTACGTTAGAGCCACCCTCATACCCATTTCTGTCGCCAAACAGCAGTGGAACGACTGTTGTGTCCCGGAGAAGGATGAAGCATTCCATCAAAGTCCTCAGAGGTATATTCTATCTAAGATGTAACGCACCTGCAGCCTACGTTATGTGAAGTTAGTTGCATTTATCCATGTACTGTAGTAGTCACCATCAGGTTTTATACGTGGTAGAGCCATGCTGCAGCTATATTTAATCGTATAGTTGTAGCACGAATGGGTCGGCTCGACCGGGGAAGGACCACGCTCTCGCAGAATACCAGCGTAAAATAGCAGCTTAATGCTGCTGTGTTTAGTATTAGCTATTATTAAAACAGTTTGTCAACAAAACGTTAACTTATTAAACTGAAAAATAGAATTGCAAAACTTTTTGGCATCTTTAATGATGTGCATGTACTGCTTCTCAATTTTTAATGCGTTAGCAGTCTTAGACTGGTGCATGCATATTTTTGCACCTTGCTTTTGTATATTTTTTAAATGTGTACTTGTATATCAAATAAATAGTTATTTCTTTCTTTCTTTATTTCTATAATGTAACTCTAAATATTCTAGAGATACTTCATCACATAAAATTGTTTAATTAACCTTATAACTATATTAGCATATAACATTAAAATATAAATATATTTAGAAGAAAAAAAATCTGCAAACTTAAATTATCATACAGTCCCCGTCGTATAGTAAAAAGGACGCTGGATGGCTGAATGGCAATAATCAGCTTTTGAGTGACAAAATAACCAGCCTTCGTTTCACCTAGCGGTGACGAAAAGTTGCAGATACAGTTCTCTTAGTTAGGATTGGTACATTATGGCAATATTTCAATCCACTGTGAAGTTGCACAATAAGGGCTCTGATCGACGGCAAAACTCTACCGCGGTAGTAGAGCCATGCTATAACTATAGTAGCACCACGAACTGGTCGGCTTTTCCAGGGAAGGACCATGCTTTCACAGAATATTAGCGTAAATTAGCAGCTTATTTCTGCTGTGTTTTCTATGGTGTGTGTTAATAACCTGAGATACTTTTTACTGGATGCTTCGTATCCATCTTTTTACTGCACTTAATTCTTAATCGAGAATAGATGTAGGCGTCTATGGGCCTCATCATCCACTTAAAACCATGTGGACTATGTGCTCGTTTGTCACTCTTATTCTGTAAAAAATATCGTTGGTGGATTATCACAAAATCGCGGTTTTGTGAACCGACGAGCCAGGCTCGCAGCTCGCTAGCGTAGTATAAAATTTGTCACATTGCTTTAACAAGCTTTAAAAAACAAGTTCATGGCACGCCAGTGTATCACGAACGACGAGCCGTAAGTAAAACCACCGTAATCTTAACCGCAAGTTTGTAGCTCGCACGTCACTCAAGGCTTAATAGACTAGACGAATAAACGACGTTGCAACCACGTTAGCATAATTTTAGCACAAGTAATGTTCAATGTTGTAGATGACTCGGGATCGTGCTTTATGGCATTATTTAGGGAATACCTATATTCAGCAGTGTGCTTGTGAAGAACTGTCTCTCTGTTTAATCGTCTTTGAGTACATCACAGAACATAATTCAGTTACCGATGAAGCTTGTCACGTTTTCCATTCTGTAAACACTATGATTTATTACTTTAAAAAAAAATGACAAATATAAAGAGGATACCTGCTGAAATTCTTTTGCTGTTTCTACTCGGTTCAGAGGAACTTCTATTCAAAACGGTAGTAAATTTAATAGGATTGACAAAGTGACATTTGACAAAGGAAACTTATTTACCTACACCGAAGAAATAAAGATATACATTTCGTTTCATATAATTTCTGTAATTATGATGATGGCAATGAACTTTAAATATAAAGTTTGTTAAAATTTGACAATTCAACAACACTGAGAAACGGTCTCTGCGTTAAATTAAAATGAATGGTATTTAAACTATAAGTGGAGGCAAAGAAATTCAATGTTATTTAAACAACTAAACAGAAAAGTTCACAGTAATCCAGTTTCACGCTTTGCACAGACACATCGCTAATTCCGACAGAGGACATTTTCAATCGTAGCTGAGTTAATTTAATTTGAACTTTTTTCTCTGCTGCAGGCAGAAAGTTGACTTCCGCCTACACTGTGCTTTAATCTCCACTGAATCTGTAGAAATTTTGGACAAAATTTATTTAATGAAAAAGCGTTCAAGCATTTGTGATTGAATTTTGTATAATTAATAGTATATGTCCCATAGTCACGAAACGCCTAAAATTGTATGACTTCCCATGAATGGAGGTATATCATTTCATTTATTTATTCTACCCGCCAAGCATGATGATTGAAGGAATATTCCTTACAACGGGAGAGGCCTGTAATTAGGAGCATACAGCAGTGGACTTTTATGTACTGATAAAGAAGAATAATAGTTCCTTCGGTGGAAATGGTTGCAGCTGTCTATGGGTTTTGTCTGTAGATAGCATGCTGCCATTAATTCTAAGGATAATTTGGCAGAAATATACCGGCTGAATTTAAGTAGATTTCATAGTGAACTTTGGACGATATATTTTTAATTATACAACGTTAGTACGAAATTCCGCAACATTTGACTACGTTTTTGTTGTAAGCTCGACAGAATACAACAAAAAAGTAGACCGTGCTTTGTGTTATTTCTTGTGTGTGGCATATGTTCAGCAGTGGACTTGTGAAGGGCTGTAATAACAATGATGATGATGAAGTGAGTTTGCGGTTTGAACAATATAACAACTAAACGACTAAAATAGGACGATGGTTACTGAAGACTTATTTTCCAAGCAGACTTACAGGGATTACTTAGGGACTTACGACTTCATCTGACGACGAAGCTTCCATAAACTTTCATTGATTTAAATAAGTATTACGAACCGGTATAATACAAATCCCTAATTTTACTAAGTCGTAGACTAAATGAATTGATCGACAACGTTTTGTGTTTCACTAATGGCACATCAATAGAGGTGTCTATGGAATGAAAAAACGGCAACAACCTTGTAAAAGAAAGAAGATGAGAATAATATAGCTATCTTATTTTGTACCATGTTAAACGTCTAAGAATAAACGTATAAGAATTTTGTTCTTATTTTATGACTCTCTCTATGCTAGTAATTACTCTGAGATAGATTTTAGAGTAATTACATAATATAGATACATCTCAGAACAATAAGTTATTGTTTTGAATAGAACACCGCAATCACCTATGCACTGTCTTGTTTTATGGTTATCTATCGAAGCTCGTATAATCGACGCGAATAAAAACACGTGTTTCAACAAAGAGTTTTAGTTATAAATATGTAAACAATTACAGGGCTTATAGGTTTTGCAGACATAATAACTAATCTGGCCAGAAATAATGTAATAATTTATAGTTCTAATTTTGCACACCTCAAGCGTTAAGCGAAGAGGTTGGACTTTATTTGCGTCATGTCAATCAAGCTCACTCTGCCAGCTCGCATTAAATCGTGTTTGTTATTTTTATAACGCACTAACACGGGAAGAGGAGCATATTAATAGTAAGAGAAAATAATAATGCATAAGGTTGATGCTTTTTTATGTTTTGTAGTTAATTTCATACAAAATCGTTCAATGAAAACTTTTTACCGTCGCTGTTCTTTAGTATAGAGTAAAACATGTTACCAAAATTTTGCAAAAAAATCTCGGCTTAATTTTTCTTCTAAAATTTTTCTCATTATATTCAGAAACTTGCTTAGTTGGTTTCTTTCGAAAATCACTGCTGTGCTCATTCCCGTTTTTTAATATTTTAATATCAAAATAAAAACTAAAATTTTACATTAACGTTCTCAAATAGTAATTAGTGTTCATAGTGAACCAAAAGTACTTTTCACTTTTAAATTATATTGTCTTTTATAATTTTTCATTTATTTGTATATTTATATTTCTTTTATTGTCTTTTATATAACTGTAGAAATTTTTTATTAAATTATTACTTACTGTTCTGTCAGTTAGTCTGTGAGTGTGCGAGTTAATATTATAATTACGTATTAAAACTAAAATAATTAATCGACTAAGCTAATTTTCACTGTTAACGAAAACTTTTGGAGAATATACTTCTGTTAATATACAATTTTTAAAGGTTTAATTTAAAAAAACTCATTTTTATAGCATTGTTAAAAAACCTCTTAGGTTTGTCTACAATGCCAGAAGTATTAGTCGGCTCACCATTGAAGAAAAAAACTTAATGGACAACATAAAAAATAATCTTATAGGAACCACGCAATCAGAACATTATTTCAAACAAAGGACTAAGTGTTAAAGCTCTCTCTTAATTTTCTCAACAACTTTAAAAAAAAATCGATTTTTGTTATAGAATTAGGGTGACAAACGAGCACACCGTCCACCTGATGGTAAATGGCTACCGTGGTCCATAGACATATACACGTATCCTTATTTTAAAATCAAAATGTAGATGCGTTGTCACCCCTGCAGACTGAGATGGAATGCCTCGTTTCCAGTAGAAAGGTATCCGGTTCTCTACACTCATCATACAAATCACAGCAGCATTAAGCAGCGATTTTACGCTGGTATTATGTGAGAGCATGGTCCTTCCTCGGTCGAGCCGACTCATTCGTGCTACAACCATAATATAGCTGCAGCGTGCCTCTTCCACGTTTCAGAAGCAGAAAGACTAAAGTTTATTTTAATTCATTCATGTCATAACGGGTATAAAAATGTAAGAAGCTTTAACTTTCTTTTTTGTTATTGTGAATAATTGATAATCACATACTATTTTTCACTGCCATTATACATAACATTATGGAGATAGGAAGAAGAAGTTAAAAAAAATAGAATTGTAATAATTGCTTTGCACAAATTATGTATGGAGCTGACAGTTATTTTAAGAAAATGTAGTTGTTATTGTAACATATAATAGGCATTGTCCGTATATATTATTTGTATCGCACTGTCGACCGGTACAACAACAATTCCTCTGTCGAAGACCACAAAATATCAGAGCGACGCCTTGCTTTTATGAACAGCCAAACTATGAACGTTGTCAAAGACAGAATTCGACGAAACACTATAAGAAAACAAAAATATTACCGCGGAAAATAAAATTCCTTGCTAGGACCATCGTGTTTTATTTTAACTTCAAATATTGAAAAAATAGACTAGTTTAAACATCACATCAATGTTAATCATAGCTTAAAATACAAAATAAACAAATTAAAGTTATAGTTGAATAAATAAAATAGTTTAATTGTTTTTACTTTATTCAGCCATGTTACAACTATGTAAGTTGATAAAATTTGAAGATTGAATTCTACTTTATTTATATGGTTATTGTTGTATTTGTAATGAAGATGATAAAATAACAAATACGTTTGTTAAATCCATGTACATGGATTATCTGTGAATGGGGAAATATTGAAAGGAAAAAAATACACTTTCATGAGTATTGAATTACCAATCAGTATCATCTATTGATTGCTTACATTGAAGTCGACGCGTGGGTTGTGTCAAGACCCGCGCCACATTTTTCAAAACTCCTGAGAGAAATAGCACGAAGGCCCGGCCAGTGTGAAAATTTATCGCTTGTATGTTCTCAATGTATCACTGGCGCTTATTGCTTCGCTTACAACTTTTAAATGTAGTATCCATATATCCAGTAGAGGACGGATTTAGTATAAGCAAGTTTTATTTAATTTAGTATTTTTAGTGGCATCGGGTTGAAGTCTGGGAGATTTTTATTAGTATCACCAACTATATACACAACATCGTCAATCAAAAATCACAGCATGCTTATTTATTTAAATTTTGGATTATTTACATAACCTAAAACACCCTTAAAGTGAATTTGATTTTGTGCGTTGTGTGCGTATGTGTATGAATGCGTGTGTGCGTGATTGCGTGTTCGTGCTTGTGTATGCGTGCTCATTACTACTATTGATTGAATAGTAGTGACAAAAACGAACAATGAAAGGTTTTTACCGTTAACGTTTGTTAGTACGAGGTTCAAAATAGTACCAAAATATCGCGAAAATCTCGATTTTTTTTTCCACTATTATTTTCCTTATTATATTTAGAACCTTGCGTGACTCTCACTCCAAATAACTGAAGTTAAAACTAAACATTTAAATTCTCAAATAATAATCAGTGTTCATAATAGGCCAGAAGTATTTTAGTACTTTTAAAGCGCCATTCATGAGTAATTAAGAAATAAGTACACGATATGTGCTTGTGCATTTTTTAAGTAATTACAGAAATTCTTATAAAACCAACATGCAGAATCAAAATTAATATCAATGATAATGATTGCTTAAGTTTACGCGAACACTACACATTGAATAAAACTATTTTTACGGATTTTATCGCGTTTAATTTTACTAATTTTGATTGCCGACGTTTCGGGTGCTTTACAGCACCCATGGTCACGGGGTTGACTGAGGTGTTTGACGTCCCAAGGATTGTCTGTTTAAAAACAATGTGGGAAAGGAAGATTTAGAGGCCATACGTCAAGACATTTCGTCCTTGTTACGTCGAAGTTCAGTGCCAAAACTAAATCTACCCAAAGACGAGATTAAAGCGTTGTACAACTTACGCAACAGACCAGAGCTCACGATTCTCCGTGCAGATAAAGGAAATGCTACGGTAGTAATGGATACGTCAGATTATTATTCTAAAATACAACAACTTTTATCGGACAAAAGTACGTACAAAAAGGTCAAAACAGACCCTACAACCAATGTGCTTAAAACAACAACCGCTTAACTGCAAACTAAGCGGTTATATTTCATCTATTAAGCAAGTTGATCACGCTTAGGCGCAGTGTGTACTTCTTGTTCTCTCTCTGAATATAAAATTACCTTTACTAACATTGCTATTAGGCATGCATTAAGTATGTTTTTCTCTTTGACAAACACAAATATGTACTTCATTTAATTATGTCTAAAGTTTTCGCAATGTAATTCTTAACGTTGGAAACTGTTCTGGCTAATGTATTGTTAACATTCACCTTACATTCAAATGTGATATAATAGCTGAAAGTTTCTTTGAATAAATAAAAAAAAAACAAGCGATCTGTTAAAGAATTACTCCGAAAAATTAGATCTCGACGTAAATTCGATAATACCACCATTTATCAAACCACCAAGGTTGTATGGGTTACCAAAAATACACAAACCAAACGCTCCACTACGTCCTATAGTGAGCCAGATCTACTCACCAACTTATAAATTGGCTCAACACTTGGCAAAAGTTCTGTCACCGCTGAGAGGACAAACCAGAGCACACACGAAGGATTCGTACCATTTTGTTAGTGAGATAAAAGACCTACATCTCGCTGACAATGAAACTATGGTCAGTTTTGATGTTCAGTCACTATTTACATGCTTACCTATTGAAGACTGCATCTCAATTGTAACCAGGAAGCTAGAAAAATACAACATGCCTACAGAATATGCAGTAGTACTAAAACACTGCCCATCTGGCTATCTATTGTGGAAGGAGGAGTTCTACAAGCAAGTAGATGGCGTAACAATGGGCTCACCGTATCTCCCATAGTCGCCGACATATTCATGGAGGACTTTGAGGAAAAGCCCTTCTTACTGCTCCTGTATATCAAGATTCTACAAGCGGTACGTAGACGACACTTTCACAATTTTATCATCTGACAAATTAACTGCATTTTAAACCACCTTAATTCCATAAATTCTAAAATACAATTCACAATGGAGTTAGAGGCAAACAATTCTTTAGCTTTCCTAGATGTTTTAGTCATCCGAAATCCTGATAACACTATTGTTCACACTGTGTATAGGAAAAAGACCCATACCAACCGATATTTAAATGGTGAATCGCACCATCATCCATCTGATTAGCTACCGTGGGAAAATCTTTGTTTCAGAGGCACGAGGATCTGTGACAGAAAACATCTGGCCGCCGAGCTTCAGCACGTCGAGCAAGTATTGCAAGACAACAAGCTTCGGGTCCCGCACCTACGTCACAGTGACCGAGTAAAACCGGCCACAGTCGAGCGTGTTCCTGCTGTACTACCCAATGTCAGAGGAGTCACAGACAATGTTGGCTACATCTTGAAGCGAGCTTCTATTAAAACATACTTCCGGCCGCCGAAGAAGATTAGTTAATTTTTACCATCCGTGAAGTGTAATATCCCTCTACAAGATGCAGGAGTGTACAAGTTTGATTACGAATGTGGTCTCTCTTACATAGGACAACCAAAAGATCCATTAAAACCGCGTGAATGAACATATAGCTGACGTGAGGCACCGACGCTCTGGGAAGCCTGCAGTCTGTGAACATGTTCAAGATCGTCCCCGCCATGACATCAGATTTGATAGACCACAAATCCTCGCAAAAGAACACCGATTCCTACCAAGGATGATACGCGAGGCTATTGGAATTAAAAAAAACATCCTAATTTCAATAGAGAAGATGGATGGGTGCTGCCATCTGCTTGGGATCCTATAATTAACAAAATTAAATCCAAACCCAAGCATACCACTGCAAGACTTCAAGATACTGTAAGCTCATTCTGCGTAGATCGGACCAAAAATTAATATTCAAAAAACTGAAGGTAGCCGGGCTAACTATGACATTGGGACGTCAAACACTTCAGTCCCCACGTAACAATGGATGCTGTAAAGCACCCGAAACGTCGGGAATCAAAATTAGTAAAATTAAACGCGATAAAATCCGTAAAAATAGTTTTATTCAATAATATCAATGATATCGCTATAAATTCATTAAAATAAACTAAAAACTTACACAGACCTACGTGGTCGGTACTACAATTACATCTGGCTGAGTTATTCTTTTTCTTCTTCTTCTTTATCTTCTTTATGAGCCCGTATGATTCTACTGCTAGATATTCGTTTTAGAAAAGATTTTTGTCAATCGCCATGGTTTTTACGCAGATTGGCAATGGCATTACCTAGTAAAGCGTATCATTGAAGCGCCGAGTAATCGGTTTTGATATTTTAGAACTAAAATCCTAGAGAATGTTTTCACCAGAATCTATTGGAGGCTTTGAGATCCTTCTGGCTCTACCCACAGTCGCCATGTACGTACACCCTCGGGGTGAAACGGGGAGATAGATTCTCTTACATCACAGAGCATTTGTTAATTAAATTTTAATTAACATTTGAATTATTCCAAATGAATGAAGCAGTCAATAATAAGTAGAAATCAAAGTCCATTAACATATAATTTCTTAAATCAATAAACATATTTTCCGCTGACGGTTTCCCCACATGCAGCCAGATTATTATGTCAATTCCCACAGTCTTATACATTTATTGTCCCTCCCCTTCATTTATCATAGATTACAGCCCTTTGCGTAAAACGGTTTTCTGAAAGAAATCACGTACAGAATGATAATAGCGCCTGCAAAGCGTGCAAACTATGGCGAATATGGGGGATAATCGCTATAGTTTGCACGCTTTACAAGCTTTTTAAGGGGGGATTTCTGTGGGGTAAGCCTATGATCGGCACTTAGACTATGTACAGATGGTGATATACTTTATAGGTAACGGTAATATGTTAATAAGAAATATGTTATAACAAAGATATTTCAGATTATTTTTTCAAAGGTTTTGCTTTACTGAATTTTTTGTTATTTTTGAAGCAATGGGTCATATATCAATACAAAGGCGTCCGCATATCACGGTGACAAGGGCTCTTGAAAACGAGGAAAAGGTCATTCTAACATGCTTTTAAGGTTACATTTTACGCAGAAAGCAGAAAGGTCACTTGAACTTAAATTATGTTTGTTCCAATTCTCTGGAAAACTATTTAGTGTTCTAACAAAGATATTATTTGTTCTAACCAAAAAAAAAAAACATTAATTAAGGCGATACTTCAAATAACAAGCATACTTTCTCACGTTTTTCGCTCGTTATAATTTATGAGTAACAAAACATAAAATACTTTGAAAAGCCTGATAGAAAATAATAAATGATAATAAGAATAGATGTTACTTTTTCTTAGAAATATTCTATTTCTTTAGTAATATATACTTATTTCTTATTTGTCTTATTTTTTACGTTTGACTAATTTTATATATTTTTAACTTCTTATAAGCCAATGCTTGACCACAATCCCACGTGGTGATGAAGCCCTAGATGGTAAATCGCACTATCTTAGCTTAACAAAAGCCTATTTACTCTTGCCTTAAAGACGCTCTGATAGTATTCTGACGGAAAGACAGACGCCAGAAATTATTCCATTCCTTTGCTGTATGTATTACAAAAGACGAAGCAAATCGTTCGGTTAAATTCGTCATTTCTATTACTTTCATTAATTTATTCATTACAATCCATTAATGTCCACTGCTGAACACAAAACATAGGCCTCCACATAGTTTGCCTCATAAGGGTTATATTTGCCCTAATTTGTACTTTCTAGTTTTTTTACGAAGATGCAGCTTATGTTCTGATTTGTGTCGCGTCTAACGATAAACCTACATTTACGATGCCCTTACACAGTACTACTTTGCAGCCGTGAAAAATAATGGTTAAAGAAAGCTGAAGTGCTTAACAACATGTATATGAAATAAACCCAGACTACTATTAATTTGCTGTTTGGTCCGATGAACATAGAAAAAGCTGCAGATATGTATATCTTGCACTCTTTGCAGTGGTATTCTGTATTTTGATTTGATCAAAAGAGCCTAAGTAAGATGTGTCATGGCAACATCCAGTTATCTTAATTATTATCAATTTATCGTTAAATTCAGTAAGAATTTTATAAAAATATTTTCCTTATAGAAAATTGAAGTAACAAAGATACCTACAACCTACATGATAGGAAGATGTAGCCAATGCACACCTTCAACCAACTTCAATCAAAGATGGCTAGGTTCGTTGTCACTTACGAAGACAAAGCTGGAATGTCTGACAGTTTGTATTGATACTGATTCTTTATGACTTTCAGACCCGATCACAACAAGGAGACGGAATCCTAGACAGAATAGGAGCGATTTTTAAATAACATTGTGACAAATAATTAAAAATTAAAAATTTGTACAACCAACATCAATATAAATTATTTAGGATAATTCAAAAACTACTAATTAAAACTCAATCAAATTTATATGGAACCACATGAGAAGCACCAGCTTTCAAATAAAAAAGAATCATCGATATCGGTTTACCCAGAAAAAAGTTATTAGGAAAACCACATAAAAAACATACAGTCGAATTGAGTACCTCCTCCATTTTGAAGTTGGTAGAAAAGCTTTTAAATAGTCTGTTTAATCTAAATGGTATCAAATCTCTAGTCTCTCTTTTGTACTCACACCCAGTTTCTTTTACTTATTTATTTCTAACCATAATCTCACATTAAATTTGATCTAATTTAATGCTACTTTAACAGAAATAATAATTAAATTCAACAAAGGAACCTGTGATTCTCTAACTATATAATATAATTATATTTAAGTGCCATGAAAATTCACTCAGCCATTTTCATTGTGCCGGAAAAGGCATTCCAGCTACCATCACTTCACGTTTGTGCCCCGCTTGAATGTGAAATTGCGGTCACAATGTCTTTACGGTAAGGTATTGTTCTATGTAACAATATTGTATGAGATGTTTGCCAAAGATTTATTTCACTTTGGGGATGTAATAATATGCGTCGGGTAGTTTAATGTGTTGTAGAGTTTTGCATACAAATGAGTTTCGTTGTTTTATTAAATAAAAATAAATAGATATAGGAATATTTGGTAGCAATCTATTTCTTATTAACTATTTAATTCACAGGTTTTTTTACAAGGTTTTTTCTATTTTTTCTATTTTAGATACAGGTCTTTTATCTTCCTGGCCACGAATCTATTGTATTACGCACTGTCTCCATGAGAAATTTATTCACAACTAGCCGCAAAAAATTTTTGTAATCTTTTGTTGGAAATTACCCTAATATGAATATTATTTAAAAAATAAAAAATATTTATTAAAAAATATACATATCTTAGTAACGACCTTACGTTAATAAATACTGAAAAAACTGTTAAAAAATAAAAGATGAAGTACCAACAGCAGGAAATAACTATGTCACTGACTAAAACTCGAAGAATGAATGCACTTGGGATTTTGGCTCTTGATTAAAAATAAAGAAGTACATATTTTACACTTTTTGACAATTCTACCCCCGAAGGGGTCAAATAGGGGTTGATATTTTGTATGTATGGAGATGGGCAGCAGCATCTTCCTATAACTTTATTATACATATGCTATTACTCAAAATAACATAAAAACTGCGGTTATTAAATCGTCTGACAAGCGTAGCAACTATTGAAACATCCTCCCTATGATTCATTATATGGAGGAGGCATACGAGTATGGTCACCAATAATTCAGATTGTATTTTTGAAACTAATCATTTATTTTTAATAATCAAATTTAGTACATGATATATTTTTATAAATTAATATAAATTTTATAAAAATATTTTACTTATTATGCGGCGGTATGGTTCCTTTCTCTCCGTGATTAAATGTTATAGTGCTAGTAGTATTTTCGTGTCAATAAGAATATTATTATAACGTTTTTCTATTCCGATATCATTGTTTGTACCAAATTTTAAGACTATTCCAGACGCCGTTTAAGAATTCCCTTATCCACATAGATGATCCATGTTACAGACAACATTAGTTCTTAACTAGAATAATGCTTCTCAAATCTCCAATTTTCAAATCTCAACGTAAATGGGAATATCTTAGCCACAGCATCAGCTCAATGTACATATTATGGGATTACGGCTTTATCCAATATCAAATTGAATTCTAAATTTCAGGAATATCCATTTAAGAACTTCTGCGAGGAAGATATAGTCCAGGGACATAAACCATGAGAAATGTTTATTACATTCTAATACAGATTAATGTGAAAATGAATTTAATATTTTTATTAATATGTCTCAACGCGCCTAAAGAAGTATTAACTTTAAAATATATGACAAAAATTATGTATTAATTTTTTTTCCAAATTTAAAATGATGGATAGTCAAATCATTAAGTAGAAGTAAACAAGCTCACGTCTTTGTTTTTTGAGGTGCTGGGATAAAAGCTCTCATTAGCCGGACAGACCTAATGTATGGGTAAGACCAAATCTTTCCTAGCAATTTTCCAAATCGTGCAATTCCAGATAATTTAAAAAGTGAATAGTACGTATATATGAATAAATTTAATAAGATATCAAACAATATTCAGAAAAAAAATTGTCCTCAATATTCCGTGAATTGCTTTAATGTTAAGTATTAATTCTTAGAACACTTCGCTGAGAGAAAAATAATAGTTGTTGTACTTTATCATTATGGCGACTTTATATTAAGAGTACTTCGTTATGTATGGCACTTAAAACAACATTTTCAAGTATTTAATGACGCCTTTAAATTTTGCTTCTTTCCTATAATGAAAGCAATATAAAACAATCCATCGAGATTTTTTAATGTCTTGGCAGAAATATCAGTGACTTTTTTTCCTTGATCTTCTAATAAAACCTTAAAAATTTATCAATAACTAATTTAAGCTAAATTTGCTGCGATAGTTCAAAGGAAAGGGTTTTTTTTTAAATATACATAGACTCAATCACAACTGCAATCTCTGAGCGGGTAGCGAAAGTCTCTACCAGAGACACACTGCGTTCAATATAATTTTTTAAATTTAAGTTGATTATGAGAAAAATACTTCCAAATTTAAACTTATCCTATAATGTAGTAGGTGGTACTAAGTTTCTGCCTAGGAATCATTCTAGATAGAATCATCTAGTTATAAGATATAAATAACTTAGATCCGCGTGTAAAAATAGAATGTTGTGTGTTGCGTGTTCTTTTCACAATCGCGTGCACTATTATAGTGTATTACAAATGCTATGGATAGTCATGAAATCAGCTGTGAGGCATTTGATCAAAGTTCCTGCTTAGTACTAGCCTTGGTTGATCATCGGTGATGGCATCACTTCCTCTGTTCCAGCTGAGAAGAAAAAATATAACAACGCAAGCTTGTTTGTAGAGCAAAACCAAGACGACACTTTGCATGTAAATCCCCTAAGCAGCACTCGTACAGCATGACAAACGCTCTTTTGCGCCCGACGACACTTTGCATGTAAATCCCCTAAGCAGCACTCGTACAGCATGACAAACGCTCTTTTACGCCCGAATAAAACTCATTTGTATTTATTTATATATTTCTTTATTAATGGGATACTTAGGCCTATATTACAAATAGGTGGTTTTTCAGGGTGTACTATTTGAAGTACAATGGGCACTTATGAGTGATCATTTCTGAAACATTATTTTTCTGGCACCTTTGTCCAACAAGCAGAGTCTTTGCGACTCCGCTTGTTGGACAAAGGTTCATCATCACTGTCTTCCCATTCAGAAGAATCGTGACGTCGACGCATTACCTCCAACATTTCTGGTTCCTCCCTAGTTAAATCCGATGGCTGCAAGTCATCTTCGCCTTCTTCTTCGTCAGTAACAATAGCTGGATCTGGCGGTAAAATCACCACATGATATTTTTGGTCGCTCTCTTGTTGCGCTATAGCATTGACAGCTTCTTCTAGGCCAATAAAATTTTTAGAAGCTCGAAACACTCTGCATAAAAGAGAAAAACAAAATTTTATCACGTGTGCCCATTGTACTAAAAACGACAGTCAAATAAATCAATCTGTAAATTTTAGGAATGGCAAAAAGATATATAGCATTTAGAGATTTCATTAACGTTAGATTATTATTTATTCATATGGTATAAAATTGTGTCAAAAAACATAGTAAATACATGAAAAAATAAAAATAAATGCACTCACCTCTTTACAAAAATTAATGTACCTGATAAATGTCAAAAAATGGCGGTAATATCATAGTCAATTGACTTTTTATTCAATTAATATTGTTAATAGTGACATCTGTCAGTAATTATAAGAGCCTACTCCTTTTTAAAAGGCCGGCAACGCATTTGCAATTCCCCTGGTGTCGCAGTTGTTCATGGGCGGTGGTAGTCACTTACCATCAGGTGAGCAGCCGCATGCTCGTTTGCCCCCTCTCCTATAAAAAAATTATGTAGATTAATATATCAATAGATAAAGTGGTATTTTTAAAATAAGGATTTGAAGAGGTGTCGTTTGTTTGGTACAGAGGGCTCAAATGGGTTAAATAAATAGACCTGAAGCAAAAACTGTAACACATATCATTCATCATTCATTTATTGATAAAATATAAGCTTACAGTATATACAACCAAATCGCTTATATCTATACTAAACTTACAAAATAGAATAAAATACACAAAAAAAATCACCGATAATTAAACATTAACATACACAGTATAAATTACATACACAACAGTTTATGAGATCTTTTTACTTTATCATAAATAAAAGCTTAATTACCCAAACTTATACTATTCTACTATCTTACGAAGTTATTTGAAAATTAACACATTTTATACATTACGCTAGGTTTGTCGAAAAATATCTGTGCTTCTGGATTGGCCTGAAAGAAACAGTTTATTAGTTTAACGGCTCTGGAAGTGGGACTGTTATCCGCGCGTGGGGGCGCCACGTATGCGGACAGGAGAGAGTCTACGCTTTCGTCTACCAGCGCCTCGCATATGTTCAGTCCGGTGCATGAGTCATAGCTCTCGTACTGCAGGGTTATCTACTGTTAGTTAACAAAAGTAATAATGTACTATATGCATAAGTTCCGCTACTACACTGGCAGGGTATCCAGACCAACCATGCCCGACACAAATGACGGATATAGAAATGGGTAGTACCCATATTGGCGTTTGTATAAATATCTGGCGAACTTACGTTGGATTTTTTCCACCATCATTATATACATGGTTTCTCAGGGTTCCATACTAAGTTATACTCTAACTTACTTCGCACGTAGGCGTTGTACAGGAGTTTTATAACGGACATTTTAAACTGATACAAGTTCTAATTATGAAACTAGACTTTTATTCGCTTCTTTGCACGTTTTAATAAGATGTTCATGGAATTAAATTACTATCCATGATTAGGCCTAGATCATGGTGTATAGACACGTCTAATGGAGTACCTGCTGGCTGGTATGTCGTTGTGATTGGATTGCGTGACCGAAAAAAGTTAGAGTTTTACACTGAATTATTAAAGGGCAATTTGTTTTTACACTCCATTCAACCACTGCGTCAATATCGCGCTGTAATGCCATACAATCCTCAGCTCCGGTCACTGCATGGAAAAGTTTTAGATCATCAGCGAACATTAAACATTTTGCCGTTGAGATAATACTGGTCAGATCGTTAATCATTATTAAAATAGAGTTGGACCGAGCGTACTACCTTGACTCACACCGAGCGTGTGTAATATTCTTGAGAAATATAACCTCAAGCAACAAATTGCTTTCGGTCTCTAAGATAATCTGCCATAAATATTAAAATATGTAGAAATCAAGCATTGCTAATTTCAATAAAAAGGATCATCATTATCAACAGGTCAAACGCCTTCTTAAAATCAAAATAGGCCGCGTCGACTTGACAACCTGACTTACTTGAGTGGTCACGTAGTCAAACTGTATGTGATTCGTCAAGTAAAGTTCGGCCGGAATCCATGTTGAACTACATATGAAAATATGCAGTGCCTATGTATCAAAAAGTTTAAAATTTTAATAAGCAAAAATTGTTTAACAAGCGCTAATATACTCGTACTACTATAGAGTACATAATTGAAATAATAACCTCTGGGAATGAGGTGAGAGCTACCATGCTGTTTCTAGTACGGTCGTTTGATTTTAATCGCGTACACTACATAAACACAATACTATTTACGGTGTTAATATAGCGATTATTGAAATAAATGTAATTAAAACCACATTACAAACTTAGGGTAAAGGTAAAATATTAATGCTACACATTTATGAGTCTGCTATCGTCAAAATTTGCCTAAGAAATATAAACTAACACCTGAATCAAAGGTTGAGATTCTTTTCGAAAACACGTAAAGGATGTATTCGTATACGTTGAGTATGATACCACAATGAAGATTAAGTAATGTGTATCTTTACGGCATTTATGATACGTAAAGTGAAGCTTTAACATTAAATTAAAATGCACGTAAACGATTATAATTATAAAAAGTTTACTATATACGCAATAATGATACGAAAATTACTTAAAAAAACAGTGGTGTAATTTATTAACTGTGGAAGTTCATTACCTTGAATCATATACATACATTTAAGGCATATTTATTATAAAATATTTCATAGTGATATTTTTGGGACCAATTGTATCCAATATGCTTTGTAATACCTCTTTTGGTCAGGAACATCAATATAATATAGTAATCGGGTGAATAATAAAGGAGCGCATAAAAGAGAACAATCAAACCAAAATATGCTTTTTTTCACAAAACTTCGCGGGCGCTGACACAACAACTAACCAAAATTTCACCGTAAGCGGATGTATGAAATAGGAACGTATTTGGGACATACAAAAAAAATTCATTTTTAACATATGAAATAAGCCCTATACAGTCTATTGACACTTGTAGCTTGTAGTAAACTTCAAACAAACAAGGCTTCTACTTTGAAATAAGATGGAATATCTCGTAACTTGTAATAGTACCGGCTTTATTCCACTTTCAACAAGTACGCAACAGTGGATGGAACTTACCAAGGCGGAAGAAGGAGCCTTCATACCAAGTAAAAGTAGTGTGTACTAGATTATAACATATTTCTACATTAACATAGGGGTTTTAAACTCCATATAATGATGGACGAAATTCCACAAAGTACGCAATATTAAGGCACATAGTAAGTTAACATTATAAGCATTAACGTTACAGCCAACCAAAATTTCACTACTGAACACATAGGCTGCTCCCATAGATTGCCTCGTAAGGAAGATATTTGCCATATTTGCTACGCTTGACAAAAAGTTTGGAAACCGAAGTTAACATAAAAATAGACAAGATTTAGATACACTAAGAAAAACCAGGAAGATACATAACATAATATATAACTAAATATATGTATTTCTAAAATATGATTTATACTAATTTTATTATTCAAATTTGTCAAAAAATGTCGTGACAATATTGTATGTTGTGGTGCATTGCGAAAACCATCCACCTCAGCTTCATGCTGATGTCGAAACTTCACGCTAGTTTTAACATTAACACAAATACACTAAATATTTGTTTGGTTTTACATAAAACGGATTTACCCGTAGTAAAAATGCGACACTATACTTAATGTAAAATCGGACATCTATCTCCTTCGCTTGTAAGTCTTTTACATTAATTTATCAGCTAAAAACAAATATAACTTTAAAATATAGGCCTTTCATAGAATGTGTCAACTGACGTGCTCATTTAGTGAAATCGCATCATACTTACCATATAGTATATTATTGAACACAGAGCGAAATGCTAAACATAAACTTGAGAAAAGAATTTAGTTGTAAATAGGAGAACGCTGCTGTACATTTTCTGGCCTTTCTCTGACTGTCGCCTCTTATGACACCCACGGAACGATATGGGGTAGTGGAAATTCTTATACTGCCACTAGACGTTCTTACCACCCTATTTACGCTGGACGCGTAAATCACTCATCAGACCAGCGACGGGCGGCAGGTAGACGGTGATACGTCTGGTACTGCGATCGGCTACCTTTCAGTAAGCCACATGAAGTTTTTTATCAAACTGAAGTGACAAACGAACTGACAGTCTAACTAATGATAAGTTGCTACCAGCTAATTCCCGTTTATTTTTTCTTATCCGTTTATAAAGTGGGAGACTTCACGAGTAAGTGAATAAGTTTTTTTTAAGATAAGCCTGTGAGATTCACCATCTATGTAAAAATAAGCTTTTACCATCAGGTAAGAGGCTGGTAAGTAGAAAAATGCTGATTTGTGCAGGTCTTCGCTCAATTTAGCTGAACAACCATATCTAATCTGAGATATGTCTACACCAATGCCCAACGAGAGCATAAAAAAGCTTTTGTCATCTAATAGATAGAGGAATGCCAATCCGAATTCTCAGTGAGGTGAAAATATCAAGGTCTGTAAATGGGGTGCGCAATAAAAGATACAATTTGTGAGAACTGCGATTGTCAACCTACGTGAATAGCGTGGCAATTAAGGATTCTGGCAGTAGTCACAGAAACTATGGAGGCCTAATTTCCTGGAGGAAGGCAGACCTGACGACCCTTACAGAACTTGAATAAGTACCAGAAAATACAATAACATATTCTAGGGCTAATAAAACTGTTAATTAATTTAAAACATATATTTGTCCCTAAAATAAATATGACATATTTTCAATTAGTTGTATGATAGTATCTTGCAATAACATGACGTTAGAAACTTACAAATTTAGCCACGTTATAAAATAGGCATCTAGCCGTTCTTGCCAACGTTCCATCTAAAAACGCCGCACGTTAGAACAGCCACTTTAATCCACCCTTTAATGTCACATTCAGGTCACAATTTATGAGCGGAAAAGTTTCATTCCAAAATGAATCTTAACGCATTGACGAAAAAGCTAATTTGTAATGTCGTGACGAAAAACGTGAATAGTGTCCTTGTGTGAATATGAACCATATCATAATGTAAACAAGGCTCTTGACATATTTGTCACTAGCTAGAGGTAAACTTTGTAATGTATTTTAAGAAATAGGACTAACAGAATTGCTTTAAGTTAATAGCTAAACGACAGTAAATAGAAAAAGAAAAATATGCATTTAAGTAGATCCTGGAGATAAGTTTATGAGAGATGCTACGCCTTTTTTCCAAGAAAAAAAAAATTAAAAAGGAAAAGAGCTGCTTCTGCTTTATTAAAAGAATTGGATATTAAATGGGGTTAGCTGGGCTTTATTCTCGACATAGCGTGTTAAGCGTTACAACGTCTAGGAAAAATTATGAATTATTCTAAATTCAGCTGAAAACAAGCTTTTTTTAATTTAATGTCGTGGTGTTTATAGAGAGATAGACACATAAGCTTTGTATCTAAAACCTTTCAAATATTTTCAGCAGAGAGAAACTGTTACGTCCAAATAATGGTTTCGTCTTTTCTAATGTATCCTTTTCAATTGGGTCTAATTAATATAGAGAATAATTCTTCATAAGTTTCACTTTCAAAACACAAAATTACCATGAAATCTTAATTACTGCCACAGTCGAAAGAAATGTCCTTTCGCCACTTCACAGGCAGAGATAAAGAAGTAATACGCTTTCCGAAACGGGGAAAGGAAGTGGGAAATTGTCTGTTATGAGGTTCTTAAATATTCCAGCTAAATATTAAAAGTGATGGTGTGTAAGGTACACAAAATTTTATACTCTTTATTTATTATCTTAATTGCCTTGTAACCATCACATTTTGCATCCTTTTTACACATTTTTCTAATTTGTATTATTTCTTTAAAGTTTTATTTTTAATATTATAGATTTTTGGAAAATGAAGTGAAATGAAAAGTGAAAATGAGTCACCTGTAATGCGTATTATATTTAGATTTTTTATTATTAAAATTGTAAATATGTTACATGTTTGTTGTGTATCTGGTTTCCATAAATATATATAATCGTATAGTATAGTAAGCGGGTTGGCATCCGTAGTTTTTTTATTTTTGGTGTGGATATTCTTACACCGCCACTTCGCACCCTAACCGGCCAGAAATCTAAAAAACAAATTTTTTATACATTTCTTGTGTTAGGCAAATGCTACGCGTGGAGCGAAACTAATTTTTACGATTTTTTTGGTTAAAATATATTATATTTAATATTTTCATGCCATCCACCAAGCGTGGTGATTAAAAAAATCTCCCTAAACCTAAAGGCCAAGTTCCAGCAGTAGATTTTTACGATCTGATGCAGAAGAAGAATATCATTCGGCTGCATCTTCGTTTACCATCAGGTGGGATAGAAGTCAAGCTCTGGCTTAGACTAGTTAAAAAATATGAGATAATTTTGACGGCGGTAACTTTATCTGACGAGTATGCACATGGTTATTTTTCTTCATACAATAACATTAAAAATATCACAGCAAAAATATTTTGCAAGCATTATCACAAAAGATCATCGTAGATATTGGTAACGACTAAAAATAAAAAACTACGGTTGCCAACCCGCTTGCCAAGCGTTGTAAATATGACAACTATGATGCAATATATAGGGGAGGCCTATATTCAGCAGGGGTGTTTATACGCTGTAACGGTGTTTGTTGTGATAGTGATGAGAAAAAATATGGGAGGAAAAAAGACAAACATTTTTTTAAATTTAATATCGGTGGAACGCGGATGCTCCGTGCGATGTTTAGTGCAGCGTTGCAGAGGTGGGCGATATTTGTGGCAGTAAAATTTTGTGCTCCCCTTTATTTCCATGGCCAATGGCCAGGAATGGAAGGAAACTGTAAGAAGACGGAGGAGGTAATTTTATTAATTGAAAAAATATTTTTGTGTGTAAAAAAAAAGTCATCAAACATCAACATCAAATAATTTATTGAACAAAAGTTGCGTAAGCAAGTTCAATGGTTAAAAGAGTAATAAATAACAAAACCAAACAAGTTTACTGAAAAGGAAAAAAATCAAATATTATTTGTCACTTCTACAACTAAGGCAAATCTAACGAATCCCCTTATGTTAAAATTCAATATCTATATGTTAAAATCAAATAACTACTATGAAGAAAGAAACAAGGGCATAAAAACACTCGATTTTCATAAAGAAAAGAATATATCGATATAATTATATATATATTCAGTATGAGCCTGTAAAAATTAAAAAATATTCAATCATAGGCATTTACTTTTATACGTTATTTTTGACCAACGCTATTTTTTGTTAAAAACAACTTCGCCTTAATGTTCACTCTATATATATCGAAATTATAACATAAAACTTTGTGGAATATGAAAATTTGTGTTTTTTACATGTTTATAGTGATAACTCGCACTTTATATTTAATTTTCAGTTACTTCTGACTATTAAATATAAAGTGATACGTGAACGACACAGTATTTGAATTGGAAATTTTATAAAGTGTATAAAATGGATACAAAGCAAATATAAGCAGATAACTTTCAAAAACAGAGTAATTACTTACCTTTTATATAAAAAGAAAACTAACAACAAACTTTCTTTTGTACTCGCTTATTTTTTTTAAATTTGCAGTTGCCTCTTACACTCACGAGGCGAAGGAAATAGACCAAAGTATATTAAATAAACGCGAGGCTTAAGTAAAGGCGGAAACCCGTCATTTGAAGTTATATACTCTTTGGTTCTGGGGGGTCCGTTCTAAATATTACCATACTCTTTGAATGGTTCTACAAAGGTGACATTTGATTATCTCATATATAGATCCGGCAGGTGACGGATTAAGCAAGCTGTATTTCCCATTCAACTATCACATATTATATGTATAAATGTCAATTCGTACACAAGACCTTTTCAGAAAAGAACCGAGTGATCGAGACTTTGTAGTTGCGGTGTCGTGCGTGTCGTAATAGGCAAATAGCCAAATAAAAAAAATCCTAATGGCATTTGAGTAGGCAAATGGGAGCGAGTGTACGCAGCGGGGAGGTGAGCATGTAGACAATATTAGTTAGTTTTGTTTTTTATTAGTTTTTTTTAAAAACGTTACCTCAACACTAGGATTTTCTCCTGAATCGTGGGGTTACATACCTAGTTTACATACATAGACCTCATAAGGACAAACATCCAGACCCAGAACAATTATTTGTAGGCCATACAAATGTTCGAATTGAACCCGCGCTTAGCGCTGCAACTCATTGCCAAGCCACTGCGCCACGGGGCCGTCCCACATGTACACATTTGTGTACATGTGGGGCTCCGTGGCGCAGTTTTTAAATAAAAAGTTAGGATTGTTTTTACGAGTGATAAGATTTTTTTTTTCAGTTTTTAATAACATTCTGTAACATTCATCTTTTTTTTCAACTACATATTTCATTTCATGGGTCCATTTCTAAAAAAAAACATCAATATAAATTGAACTAAAATGATGGATCTAGTGTTTAGCAGATGTTCCAAAATTTTGTCACGTAGTCGACCCGGAATAAAGTAAATTTCTCCCGGGAATGTAGAAAAACTTTTGTACGAGATATTTCATGACGGATAGGTCAATAAGGCGATCAATAAAGTATGTGACAGGTTTATTGGATATTTTTCTTTTTTGATACAAGATCGACCTTGTATTGATATCAGTTTTGTGCGGGATACGGTCTATAGATTTCGTAAGTCTGTTCGCCGCGATGGAATTAAGGATATTTCATAAGAATAGTTTTTATTACTTTTTTTCTTTGGCTTTATTTCTTGGTTTAAAACAAGGATTTATACTTAAAAAACCAATACATACAAAAATATCCTGACCGTAATATATCATTTTTGATCAATGACGTTTGACATAATATTAAAGAAAGAAGGAAAGAAAGGGAGAAAGAAAGACAATGCAATATAAGCTCATGTTATACAAGACAATCTATAGAGGAAGGCTTATGTTAAGCAGTGGACTTTTGTATGATAATTTAAATTTGTAGATTTTTTTTTTCTGTAAATATATTGAACATTTTAATGTTATATGCTTATAGAACTTGCTTTTAAAGGTTAATTAAACAATTTTATGCGATGAAGTATTTCCAGAATGTTCTCAGTTACATTAAAGCTGCCAAAAATTTTGAAATTCTTTTTTTCAGTTTAATTAGTTACCGATCTGTTGACAAAATGCTTTAAACCCCTTTAAGCAGGTTTCAGACTCCCACACAAATATAATCGTCTGTCACTACGAAACTCACACAACAATTAAAATAATACATTAACAATTTCACATACACGAAGGTATATTCTGTTTCATAACAGTAATGAAGTAACGCAACTACATTGACAAGTTGCATACAGTCATGGATGTAACAAATGTTTTTTTTGTTTTTTTTAAAAAACGTTACTCCCACACTAGGATTTTCTCCTGTATCGTGGAGGCAGTTTACAAACATAAATTGCACGAGGACAAACATCCAGACCCGGAACAATTATTTGTAGGCCATACAAATACTTGTTCCGTGCGGGATTCGAACCCGCGGCCCCCAGCGCAACAACTCATTGCTAAGCCACTGCGCCACGGAGCCGTCGATACGCATTAAAGATAAAAAGTTAGATATTATAATAAAGATAGGACATTGTTTATTTCTTCTATAATTACCTATCATTTTACTAATAAACTTAAAGTTTATATAATTTTTAAAACCAGTTATAGTTTTATCTATCACTGATTTTTAAAGTGGACTAGTTTTGTACATATATAACGAATAAATTTTAGTGGGTATGCTTTTTCGTTAAGAAATAAATTCCTGTATCGGTATAGACAGTTAAATCAAAACATCGCAGTTGTGGTGAATACTTAGCTCGTGAGTGCTTCACACTTTTAATTTTTTTCTTAAGTTGACGTTGACGTTATAATTTCTAATAATATTATAATCTATATGTCGGAGAATTCAATAGAAGATCACAATTTTGATCTCGGATATACATCAGGATAGCGTTAATTGTTAAAAATAATAAAAGTGTGAGAGCGGATGTTCAACTTGCTCTCTTGCTTACGCAATTAATCATTATCAGTAATAAGACAGTGTAACGCACTATACATTCAGTATAGAGAAATTACAGTTCGACCACACCGTAACACGTTCCCGCATCAATCACACACCAGTGTAACGTGAGGTACGTAATTACATGATAACACCAAAGTATGCAAACCAACAGCAACACTACTTATCTCAGTGTAACACAGGGCAGCCTCTCAGCAACACCATCCTCCTTGCCTGCACTAGAAGAATAACTACAACGAACAGAACCACAACACAGTCTTAATTATCAACACTGAATTAATAATAATAATCTTGGTACTCGTAGCGTGACTTCACTCGTAGAATGACTCAAACAGAATCTCTTGCGCACGGCGCCTATAGTGAAATTTATACTGCACCAACAAGTGGGGGTTTCTCGATATACCCTCAATTCCACCTCGCTACCCTCAATATGACGTCTTGCTGCTCACGTACTGTGCGCCGCGGTGGATGACCACGATCGATTGATACAGGATGGAATTGCCCGTAATCTCAAAATCGCTGTGTAGCGCCTAGCATCGTAGCGTAGCTCGGTGCACGTGAGTTGGGAAATCGTCTTGAATGTTCACGGCAGGCTTCACTAACGTTATCATTGCAAATTGCTAAAATTCGCACCATTTTGATATACTCAACATTTGAGTATTGGTAAGCCATTGTAACAAGTTAACGTTCGCAATATTAATCTCACAACGGAAGGAGAAACGATAGATAAATCCGTAAGATCAGTGAATATTATCCCTTTCCCTGTCCCGTGTTCATATATGATTCATATGAACATTTCTATTGTAAACTAATGTGTCTATACAGCGGACAGGGAAATTGTTATTGTGCAACCGCGTAAATATAAGAAATCATTATATCGAAGACCTGTGAAGTCCACTAACAGGCACTGGAACAGTGTGGCGGACTAATTACCACATTACTATCTTAATAGTCAAAGCAGGACTTTACATAGGAGTTTGATGCATAAATGCGTAACTTATTTGTGCCGCTAAATAGCCTATAAACGCTGTTACTTTATTTCTGCGCTACACAGCAGTTCGTGAACAGTGCTGAGCTACTCATATAATTTTAATTCGAAGTGACTGTTACTTTATATCCTACAGTACAGATTTAAAATATAATTCTGAGGTCTTATATTAAATTAATGAAAACTTAATCAACACGCATGAGCTGTGATGGCTCTCGTGATAACACATCTAGTTTAATACAATATTAATGAAATTATTGTATGTTTTGGTATTTAATACGTTTGCAAAATTTCAGACGTCTGGAAGTGAGTAAAAGCAAAGGTAAAATATGTCATTACATTCATGCATACTCAGCATACATACAAGTCTTTACCGTTACCGTTACAGACTATCAAACGTCCACTGTTGAACGTAGGCCTTCATAGATTGCCGCGTAGTACATTTAATATATTTTTTTATTATTTTTACTATAGTTATCACGCTTGGCAGGCTGGCTGGAAACCATAGTTTTTAGTTTTTAGTTGTTATCATAATGACGCTGCTGCCCATCTTCTGGTTTCCCTCTGTCATATTATACTAAAAAAGTGTGTTGCTTTTATTTTTGTATTTTTTATATAAGAATACGATACCTTCTGTCGCCTCTTACGTCACCCACAGGACGATATGGAGTAGTGGATATACTTACACCCCCACTTCACTTCCATATATTCAGGATAAGCTAATATAAAGCGTGTTAAAATATTTGAACTCATCATTGAAATATTTCCATCTGCTTTATCTTATTTATTAGTCAGAGAAATTTCTCTGCTGGAATGGGCACGATTGCCAGGCGGATTGAAGATCGCATTACCAGATGTATCGCAGCTGTGACACTGCTGCCATTCATCGTTCCAAGTATTTTACGCCGCCATCTTATTATTAATAAGATTTTTTGGTTCAATAGTTGCCTTTAAACATAAACTTAAATCCCCAGTCATTTTATCTTTTTTCCATCTTTAAAATGGTATCATCATATTATATTATTTTATCACAATTGCTGTCAGCAATATTTCGTATACTGTCCTATAAAGTTAAATAACAATAAGAAGAAAAAGGACACTCAAATTGTGAAGAATTTATAGAAAAAATATCTGTCGAAGATAATAAAGGATTATTTAGAAATAGAAACAGAAACATTTAATTTTCATTACAGATTATCAATTATACTTTTGAAAGCCACTACTTTGTTTATTTACCATTTATTCAGAAAATACCTCGAAAGAACTAGAAAGAAACCCAGCAGGGAATGTTTGACACTTAAACCTACTCGTAAGAATAAAAAGGTAATCTATGTATAATACATATAATAAATCTGTAGAAATGTCGTGTCTGAAATTCTAATATATTCTTGAAAAAACAAGTCCAGAGAACTAAATAAAGGGTTCTGAAGCCAAGTTAGTGATTTTAGAATTTTTGTCTGTCTGTGTATTTCGGATTCACGCAAAAACTACTGGACCGATTTACATGAAAATTTTTACGTAGATATTTAGTAACCTGGGGCAACTTGCCCATCGGATAAAAAGTACTTACCCACGTAAGTACTTTTATCCGATTACGGAACTTCAAAAAAAGAAGGTTAAGTATTTTCCTTCCTTTAGATGTTAATTTGCTATTTTATCTTAGTTATAGGCGGGATGACGGGTGTTTTTCAAATAAATAACATATTTATATAATAGGGTTTAAAATATAGTTACAACCTTGGTAAAATAATTTGAAACTACACCGATTTAGTTATCAAAACAGCGCCACAGAACACAATTACTCTCTACCAAGAGAAGAACGCCAACTTCATACTAAAAAAAAGGAAACACGTGCTTATGAACGTACACGAAAAGCGCCTCGGTGGGCGCCCATATAAAACTTTTGGCAGGGTTTCAAACCTTTGTATTGTGTAACTTTGAACTTTTTATTTAAGGCATATTCGAGTAATTTATGGCTCAAGCCTCACAAATCTATGGAGTAAATACCCATATATTTGAGAGGTTGCACCAAAATTACTCGAATGGGATAAAATAAAACTAAAAATAGGTATAGTTATGTAGTTTTATTTTTTGGAAGATATTGTTTTATACACTATATATTATTATTTATGTTTTTTATTGCTTTTGCAGATAATATTTCCACGCGTATTATTGATTTATAACATATGTTATCGTGAGAGCTATTCTTCACAGAACATTAACGTAAATTTAAATCAGCAAAATTCTCATGTCGAAAACTTAACTCATCCCAAATACATGATCTGAAATAGATAAAATTCGAGTTAATATAGTAATAATCCCTACAAATAACGATGAATAAATTCAAAATGCTTAAAGACTTACCACAATATTATCAAAAGTTTTTCTATTTTTATTGTAGGAAACCTGCTGAAAGTGATCGGATGATTTTGTGCTTTTTGTTTGCATAATTTTTAAATAATAAATTAATTTATAGTCAATATCTCATACAGAGTCAGTATCTCACAAAAATCTTCACACACACAATCGCGAAGAATTGCCTACAAACGAAAATGAAGTATTCTGAACCGATAATAACTGAATTAAAGCAAAACGCAATAACAAATATTAAAATCTAAATCATTAAATAAATTTGAATCAATTTCAGAAAATATTTTCAAAATGAAAGACGTTGACAAACAAATGTCATTTTTTTTATTCTTTTAGTTCATGGCTTCTCTTGATAGAATTCTGCTAATATTTAATAATTTAATTTTAATCAATTAGTAGGTCAATTAATTGTGCAAACCTTAAAGTAATATGTATATAATTACTGTAAGGTGCAAACATAAGAAAAAATATAGCATAGAATTAAAAAATTTCAGTTTCTTCCGATATAATAGTTATGTATATTTGTACCTAATTTTTATAATGGAAATCTGAAACAACGCGAAAGAATGAAACGGCGATATCTTTTTCTCGCTTTAATTTTACACACCCACCCCACACATAGATAAAATTATGATTGTGTGCAAGTTTCTCGGGCTTCATACAGAGTTGAATCACCCTGAACAGCGCCATCTATCATCAAATTGAAAAGTAGTATATTTTGCCTTCAGTTACTAATAAATTAAATAATATAAATAACTTACATTTACATGTTTAAATAATTACATTTTTAAATTTGCTAAAAATTCTAACGTTTAGTATTTTTGTATTTTTGTTATTTTATTTTAAAAGTGTAATAATTTCAATCGAAAAATAATGACGTCTATCAAAAATATGAAAAGGTCTGTCTACAATTATTGCAAAATTTTCATTATCTTTATATTATTATTAAAGAGAGTTTTATATATGTCGTGGCCAGATCGTAGAATTAATCATATATCATAAAGTAGTCTATCATTTCGTGAAATGGTGTGGTTATTTCATGATATTTAACACTGTTTGTTGACCATGACATGATATAGCTTGACCAAATCAATGAATATAAATCGTTTGAAGATATTAATATCTAAACACAACGTTGCTATTTCATGATATGGTCATATTTTTTTTTTTTCATTCATTACAGCCCTTCACAAGTCCACTGCTGAACATAGGCCTCCCCCACGGAATGACACAAAGCACGGTTCCGAGCCACCTGCATCCATTGACTTCCTGCATGTCTTACCAGGTCGTCTCCATCTAGTGGGGACGCCTACTTCGCCTGCCGGTACGAGGCTGCCACTCGAAACCTTTCTTCCCCATCGGTTGTCGGTTCTTCGAGCTATATGGCCGGCCCATTGCCACTTCAGCTTACTAATCCTTTGGGCTATGTCGGTTACTCTGGTTCTGCGGATATCCTCATTTCTAAGTTTATCACGCAGAGAGCCCCAGCATAGCCCTCTCCATAACTCGCTGAGCGACCTTGAGCTTCCTCATACGGCCAGCAGTGAAGGACCGTCTCAGTTCCGTATGTCATCACTGGCAACACGCACTGGTTGTACAATTTAGTTTTGAGGTTTTGAGGTATGCCTGACGAGAAGATGGGTCGTAATCTCCCGGCGCTGCCCAGCCGAGTTGAATCCGTCAATTGACCTCTCGGTCGAGTTGGACTTACCTAGTCGGACTATTTGTCTCAGGTAAACATATTCGTCAACAACTTCAGCTTAGTGCTCCCAACAACTACCGGCATAGGTGTGACATGGACATTAAACATGATTTTTGTTTTGTCCATGTTCATCTTGAGACCTATCCGTTGGGAGACACTATTGAGGTCATTGAGCATAGTGCTTAGATCCTCCAGCGATTCTGCCATAAGGACTATATCGTCGGC
This sequence comes from Parnassius orleans, assembly GCA_029286625.1. Lineage (NCBI taxonomy): Eukaryota > Metazoa > Arthropoda > Insecta > Lepidoptera > Papilionidae > Parnassius > Parnassius orleans. The sequence continues at coordinate 2,432,804 of JAGSMP010000170.1, forward strand.
AAATCGAAGGTGAGTGATGTACTCGCCATTGATGTTAATACCGTATCCTTTCAGTCCAGTAGCGAAAACGTCTTCCAATGCAGCGGTGAAGAGTTTTGGGATATTACGTCACCCTGTCTTACACCTCTCTGCAGTTGGATGGGTTTCGCACTCTGGTTCTGTACTCGGATAGCCATCGTAGCCCTACTGTACAAACACTTCAGCACCTCGACATACCGACAGTCCACTTGGCACCGCTGAAGGGACTGCAGCACCGCCCAAATTTCGACGGAATCAAAGGCTTTCTCATAGTCCACATACGCAAGGCAAAGTGGCAGATTGTACTCGTCGGTCTTCTGTACAATTTGCCGAAGAGTATGTATGTGGTCTATGGTGCTAAAGCCTTTTCGGAAACCGGCTTGTTCGGGAGACTGGAAGTCGTCGAGTCTGCATGCGAGACGATTCGTAATGACTCTCGAAAACAGCACGTAGACGCGGCTCAGAAGGGAAATCGGTCTGTAGTTCTTCAAGAGACGTTGTCGCCTTTCTTGAAGAACAAGACCACCACACTTCTGCTCCACGCCTCGGTGTAATACCACCATGGAGAACGGAATTAAAGAGCTTCTGAAGGACTTCAAGTACCGGTTTTCCACCCGCTTTCAAGCTCCGCTGTAATTCCATCCTCGCCTGGGGCCTTGCCGTTTTAAGGTGCTGGAGAGCCTAATCTCGCTCAGACTGACGTCCGGGATATCATCGGAATAGTGTCGGATAAGACTTGCTCTTGGATCGTTACTCACACTTGCGCGTGGCTCCAACGATGACGTGTACAGCTGCCCATAGAACCTCTCAATCTCACTCAAAATCTCAGGTGTCCCGGAAACGATGCTGCCACAATCGGTCTTCAATTTCGACAGTTGGCTCTTTCTGGCAGACAGATCTCTGGCAAAGACTTTGGAGCCCTGGTTCCGCTCGATCGCTTCTTCAATACGAGCTGTATTGAAGTTGCGCAAATCCCACCGCATGCATTTGGAGATCTGTCTGTTCAGTTGCCTGTATGCTGTCAAATCTGCTGAAGACTGCAGCTTCATCTCCCGTCTAACAACCATGAGATTAAGAGTGTGATCGGAGAGTTTTGTGTTCTTCTGCGGGTCTTACAGAACTTAGCTCCGACCGCATGGACAGTTTCCACAAGCTTGTCATTCATATCGTCCACTTCATTGCCAAATTCTAGGCACAAAACGATTTTGTAACTCGAGCTGAAAGTTTTCGGGACTTTGGATTAGAGCACGAGGGGACGGGCGTTGACTTCATTAGACGTGACCTCTCAACTTAACGTTTAGGTTCAGTGTGCCTCTCACCATTCGGTGATCGCTGCCAGTTTTCACCCTCGCGATCACTGAGACATCACTGAACAGTTGTCGTCTGGTCGTCATAATGAAGTCAATCTCATTTTTTGTCGAACCGTCGGGCCTCGACCAGGTCCAATTTCTATGGGGCCGCTTTTGGAAGAAAGAGTTCATCATAAAGAATCCCTCTTTCTCCATAAAGTCGGCCAGCTGCTATTATGGGTTCCGTTGCCCTATTCCGAATTTCCCTACTTTCAGCTCACCGCTCTCTCTTGTGCCTAGTTTTGCGTTGAAGTCTCCCATTAACACCGTATAGTGGGATTTGGAGGAATGCATGGCTCTAGAGATATCCTCATACATTTCCTCCACCTCCTCATCGGGGTGTGCCGAGGTTGGTGCGTTAACCTGTATGACCTTCAGCGAATACCGTTTGGTGATTCTGAGTATAAGGTACGCAACCCTCGTCGACACACTCCGATCTTTACAACGTTGTTAACGAGAGACTTGTGGACGATAAATCCGACACCTCCTTGGGACAGATGGTCGCCCTCGGTGATAGAATAAGTTGCCGGATTCGAGGATTACCGTGTCCTCCCCTCTCTTCGGACCTCGGATGGTCCTATTATATTCCAGCGTAACTTATCTATCTCTTCTTCCAGCTCCAGGATCTTCTCGTCAGTTCTCAGGGTGCGTGCGTTATATGTTGCCCGGAGATTCTTAGCAGCCCCTGCCGCGCCGTTACCATGGTCGCCACCGTAGCCAGGAATAGCGGGACCGCCGGGGACTGGGGGCCGTTTATTTGTGTCGTTGCTCATGGGGGGTATATTTCCATAGTTGCCACGCTTGGCGAGCGGGTTGGCAACCGCAGTTTTTTATTGTTTTTTGGCTTTTATCAGAAAGATGCTGCTGCCCATCTTCTGTATCAGTTTCCCTTTGTCGCCTCTTACGACACCCACGGGAAGATATGGGGTAGTGGGTATTCTTACCCGCCACTACACGGGAATCATGTAGTGGCGGGGAATCATGTAGTCATATAACGATATCATTTAATCGTTTTTCACCGCTAGCAATTTTTTTACAGAAACAGAACTTTTAACAGAATTGACATCACTTTATGCCTTATTGATATAATAAATAAATGTTCGCTCCTATCGCTTATATTACTAGATAGTATAGTTTTGACTTTCATTATTTCATCTAATAATAGCGCCATCTATTTACTTTTAAATAAATTAAAATGGTAAGTCACTGATAAAATTAAATAATAGAATGCTACTGAATATACGATGTAAATAACTGAAAATTCGTTCTTGGCATCGTTTGATGCGTAATTATTAGGTAGATGTGGTCAACAATCACGCAAAAGCTTAGTTTCAGTTTTATGAATTGTATTTAAACAAATAAGAGGGCCGTGTACCTCGCCGTGAGATTTCATCATGGCACGGAATCAAAACGAGTACGATTCACTCGAGGATGAATCTGTTATAGAAAAATTTACGTGCTGACTTAACACGTGTCCGTTAAAGTGGTGAAGAATAACTTCGTGGGGAAACCTAGATGTCTGAGTAATTGAAATAGTCGTGGAGATGTGAAATCGGTTAACATGCATTGAAGCATTGCAGCATACTCTAATTTTCTACCCACAAAACACTATAGGTAATGAGGAGCCCTGTGCTCAGTAGTGAGACGTATATTAGCTGCTACTTTACTTTTTACCTTTAATGAGACTTATAAATCAGTTTGTAATTTAAGATAGCTTTCATATTTTCAGACATATTAAGATATCTGTGGCAGTCCTGATTTCATAGTTCATATTTGTATATGTAAATGAACAGGCTCTTACGGAAAAATACTTAATTAAGGAAAGCAGATTTTACTTAAACAAAGGTTCATTTTATTTAAGTAAAATATTAATATTTTATTTTAGCATATAATTTAATTTCAATTTGAAGTGTCGATTTACCACATTTTCGGCGGTGAAGGAAAACCTGCATATCTGAGAAGGTCATCCCGCGTAGGAATCAGCACAGAGAACACTTTTTTGGCCAAAAACCCAGTAGTAACGTGTAAGCTGCTACTTTTTTACTTTTCATGGGGCATATGCAGTTTATATCTCATTCATATTTTTGGGTATGTTACTTTTTGTTTTCACTCTACCGTAAATATTAAGGGTTTCAAAGATGAGTGGAACTTATTATCATCAGCCTATCAAAAGTCCACTGAAATGAACATAGGCCTCCCCCATAAATTGTCAAATAGCTGGATATTTGCTACAGTTGCCATACTTGGTAGGCGGGTTGGCAACCGCAGCTATTATTATTTTGATCTGTTGTCAGGAAGATGATGCTGCCCATCTCCTGTTTGTTTTCCTATGTCGCCTCTTACGACGGGACGATATGAGGTGGCGGATTCTCTTTGACCGTCACAACAAGGCGAACATTTTTCTACTCCCGTTCATGAGTGTAGTGCTTCCCAAGTTCTCTGTGAATAAAATGTATAAGGAATAAAACTAATTTCAAGGATTTTATCGCGTTTAATTTTAACTTTATTTAGTCCCAATGTTCTGGGCACTTTACAGCACCCATGGTCACGGAAGGACTGAGGTGTTTGACGACCTGATGTTATAGTTAGAATAGAATAGAATAAGAATAGAATAGAATAAATGCAGCAGTATGCTTGGGTTTGAATTTAATTTTATTAATTATGGGGTCCATATCAGATGGTAGCACTCAGCCATCTTCCCTATTAAAATTAGGATGTTTTTTAATTTCAATAGCCTGGCGAATCATCATGTTCTATTGCAAGTATTTTTTGTCTATCAGAACCGATATAATGATTGGGACGATACTAAACATGTTTCCATACTTTAGACTTCCCGGAGCGCCGATGCTTCACATCAACGATATGTTCTTTACGCGGGTTTTTATGGAATTTTTATCCAAAGATGCGTAAAAAAACCCCACGTAAAAAAGTTTAAGTTAAACGTTTAGGGGATAAGCTTTAAAATAAATTTTTATAATGAATTTAATAATAATAATAATTAAAAATTTAAAAATTTATATTGTTTATAAAATAATTTTAATTAATATAAAATTTATTTATTTTTTATTAAAACATATATTTTAATAATTTAAATTTAGATATAATGATAAAATTAGTATATGATTAAATAAAAATAATTTATTATTTGATAATTTAATAAAAGAAATTCGGCAAAAATTTATATGTAGTATTTATATGCAGAAGACATCATTGTAGAACTGCGTTTATGAAATTTTGAAGTCTACTCGAACGTAAAAAAATATCTACATCTATTTTAAGGTGCCAATCAATATTAAATAGGCCCAAAGGTATGATAAAATGTCTGAAATAAACATTATACCGTAAATTAATAGAAGACTATGAAATACCTCATTAATTAACTTTAATTATGAATGAATGAACGGCTCTGTGACGCAGTGGCTTAGCAATGGGTTGCAGCGCTGGGGGCTGCGGGTTCGAATCCCGCACGGAACATGTATTTGTATGGCTATATATAATTGTTCCGGGTCTGGATGTTTGTCCTTGAGCAATTTATGTTTGTAAACTGCCTCCAAAATACAGGAGAAAATGCTAGTGGGGAGGGGGGGGTAACGTTAAAAAAAATTATGATTGAATGGAAAGAGTAAAATGTAAATAATAATAATAAATTATTTTTTTTATTTAATATTTTATTTGATTCCAAGACAACTTACCTTTCTTATGGATACATCGGAAGACATGCCCGATATAAAAATAGTGTGTGTTTCTAGACATATATATTCACGTGTTCCTGTAGCATTTCAAATCTATGCCAAATACCAACTATCTACGTCTTATATTCTTTTAGAATTCGAAAAAAAATCTTTGACAGACATAGCGACACAGACACCGAGCTGACTATAAAGTGTTTCAATTTTGCTAAATTTGCATATATTTTAGCAGCATTTAATAATGTTTCTAAATTCTGTGGGTAAAAAGCTAGTATTTTATATTTTATTAAAAATTTCCGAAACGATAGTTGCACAAGCGGACGCCTCAAATCGCTTACACTAGTTTATGTTTGATATTATTCAATGTAGTAGCTTAGGTGAAACGACGACCGAAATGGACGTCTTGAACAAACAAGAAATATTGTCACGTTTTCGACCGGTTAGGATGTTTTCTTAGCTTATTTCTCTCGGGAATATAGACAAATAGGAGGCGAGTTATGATAAGACCGATAACTTAAAATAAGCGTTAGATAAGCCGTTGGTTAGAGTTACTCAAAAACAATGTACCTACCACTTAATTTATGTAATAAGTAACATTTTGTGTGACACGCCTGTGGCTTCAGTCTCGTAAAAACAAAACATTTCCTTGTTTATTTTTACGAGGTAAATTTCATTTTACCTTGGTAAAAGGAACATTTTTGTGTATATCTTCATCAAAGACATTTAGGCGCGATTGAGTAAGAGACATTTATTATATATCACTTTCCGTAACGCGATATAACCAATTACTATATGACTTTAGTGAGTTGTTGGAAATAAAAAGAAATTATATTTCTTTGTTTGTATCTTTTATTGCTCATTTTTTATGCATTGTTCGATTTTCCATTAACCAGATTATGACAAAATTTTGGTGAGCGCACTCCGAATTTTTCTGACAAAAAATACACATTGCAACGCATGCCGGATGTAGCTAGTATAATAACAAAAGCAGTTGACTTAGAGAAACTGTTAATTCTTCTAAATTCTAAAATTCTCGTAGCAGCAAAACAAGCATTGTAGGTAACAATGAGTGAGATCAAATAAAAAAAGACAAAACTATTTATAATATGCGAGTACAATACCAACCGCATTTACTTCCGTGAAAAGGAATACGGAATCTCAGTTCTTATTGTACTTATGATTTGCTGGTTTCGCTGTCCTTTTTATTTTATTATTTTGTGTGGAATATGAAAGACAGTAACAAAGAAAAATATATTTATTTTTAGAAATAAACAATTGCCTTTGTCCTTTACAGTGTACCGCTATAGTACAAGGAATCTTATAACTTCCTTCAGTCCTAACAATGTTTAGTACTAGTACTACTTTTCTACCTAAGAGTCTATCTACGTTAGAGCCACCCTCATACCCATTTCTGTCGCCAAACAGCAGTGGAACGACTGTTGTGTCCCGGGGAAGGATGAAGCATTCCATCAAAGTCCTCAGAGGTATATTCTATCTAAGATGTAACGCATCTGCAGCCCTCGTTATGTGAAGTTAGTTGCATTTATCCATGTACTGTAGTAGTCACCATCAGGTTTTATACGTGCTAGAGCCATGCTGCAGCTATATTTAATCGTATAGTTGTAGCACGAATGGGTCGGCTCGACCGAGGAAGGACCACGCTCTCGCAGAATACCAGCGTAAAATAGCAGCTTAATGCTGCTGTGTTTCGGATGGTGAGTGTAGAGAACCGGAGACCCTTTTTTACTGGAAAAGAGGCATTCTATCTTCTATTCTATTCGTCCTCACGGCTGACAACACATCTGCATTTTAATTCGCAAACGAAGATAGATGTAGATGTCTATGGGCCACAGCAACCACTTACCATCAGGTGGACTGTGTGCTCGTTTGTCACCCTTACTCTATAAAAAAAAGGTGGACAGTAAGTTCGTTTGTCACTTCATCTATACATATTATGAATAAAATTGAAATATCTGTACTGGCTTCTATAATAGAGGCTCTGGGGTTTATTTGCATGCTATTAAGACATTAAAAAGCATTTAAAAAAATTGTCTGTTTGTCTGACCAGGCTTATCTTCGGAATGGTACCGATTATTATGAAATTTTATGAACAGATAGAGAGCAATGCCAGGAGGGATCTACTCGTAAGCTATATTTTATTCGAAAACTTGGAATTTTAAAAACAAAGACTAAAAATTGATAAAATGGTCTTAAATTTAAATAACGCTACATTAATAGATCCTATGCAGGCGAATCTAGGATCTAGGTTAGGTTTACAATAAAACCATTGTACATTATATAATTACAGAGGTGGTTTTCATGGGGTGTTTGGATATGTTTAAACCAGATCAACACTCTACGGTTGTAATTAATTTAGCATAAGTTTCCACATATGGGTAGGCGAAGTGTACATGTTAAAAAAAAAGATATGTTATAATTTCTAATATTATTATAATATTCTAATATAAGGAGACACACAATAACTTAATTGTTAAATTAAAAAAATCGGTAACAATTTTACAATTTAGCCTCTGAGCCCCACTTATTACCAACGTGAACAAATATTTTAAGGTGCTATCATAACTTGAAATCTGCTTAAAGGGTTTAAAACAGTTTATCAACAAAACGTTAACTTATTAAACTGAAAAATAGAATTGCAAAACTTTTTGGCATCTTTAATGATGTGCATGTACTGCTTCTCAATTTTTAACGCGTTAGCAGTCTTAGACTGGTGCATGCATATTTTCCCCTTGCTTTTGTATATTTTTTTAATGTGTACTCGTATATCAAATAAATAGTTATTTCTTTCTTTCTTTATTTCTATAATGTAACTCTAAATATTCTAGAGATACTTCATCACATAAAATTGTTTAGTTAACCTTATAACTATTATAGCATATAAAATATACAATATATTTAGAAGAAAAAAAAATCTACAAACTTAAATTATCATACAGACCCCGCCGTATAGTAAAAAGGACACTGGCCGAGTCTTTTTGCTGAGTGGCAATAATCAGGTTTTGAGCGACAAAATAACCAGCCTTCGTTTCACCTAGCGGTGACGAAAAGTTGCAGATACAGTTCTTTTAGTTAGGATTGGTATATTATGGCAATATTCCAATCCACTGTGAAGTTGCACAATAAGGGCTCTGATCGACGGGAAAACTCTACCGCGTAGTAACGTAGTAGAGCCATGCTATAACTATAGTAGCACCACGAACGGGTCGACTCGTCCAGGGAAGGACCATGCTCTCACAGAATATTAGCGTAAATTAGCAGCTTATTTCTGCTGTGTTTTCCTATGGTGTGTGTTAATAACCTGAGATGAGAGATCCTTTTACTGGATGCCTCGTATCCATCTTTTTACTGCACCTAATTCTTAATCGAGAATAGATGGAGGCGTCTATGGTCCTCATCATCCACTTAAAACCAGGTGGACTATGTGCTCTTTTTTCACCCTTATTCTGTAAAAAATATCGTTGGTGGATTATCACACAATCGCGGTTTTGTGAACCGACGAGCCAGACTCGCAGCTCGCTAGCGTAGTATAAAATTTGTCACCGACGAACCGTAAGCTAAACCACCGTAATCTTAACCGCAAGTTTGTGGCTCGCACGTCACTCAAGGCTTAATAGACTAGACGAATAGATGACGTTGCAACCACACGTTAGCATAATTTTAGCACAAGTAATGTTCAATGTCGCAGATGACTCGGGATCGTGCTTTGTGGCATTATTTAGGGAAGACCTGTATTCAACAGTAAGCTTGTGAAGAACTGTCTCTCTGTTTCATCGTCTTTGAGTACATCATAGAACATAATTCAGTTACCGATGTAGCTTGTCACGTTTTCCATTCTGTAAATACTATGATTTATTACTTTAAAAAAAATGACAAATATAAAGAGGATACCTGCTGAAATTCTTCTGCTGGTTCTACTCCGTTCAGAGGAACTTCTATTCAAAACGGTAGTAAATTTAATAGGATTGACAAAGTGACATTTGACAAAAGAAACTTATTTACCTACATCGAAGAAATATTCATTTCGTTTCGTATAATTTCTGTAATTATGATGATGGTAATGAACTTTAAATATAAAGTTTGTTAAAATTTGACAATTCAACAACACTGAGAAACGGCCTCTGTGTTAAATTCAAATGAATGGTATTTAAACTATAAGTGGAGGCAAAGAAATTCAATGTTATTTAAACAAACTAAACAGGAAAGTTCACCGTAATCCAGTTTCGTGCTTTGCACAGACACATCGCTAATTCCGACAGAGGACATTTTCAATCGTAGCTGAGTTAATTTAATTTGAACTTTTTTCTCTGCTGCAGGCAGAAAGTTGACTTCCGCCTACACTGTGCTTTAATCTCCACTGAATCTGTAGAAATTTCGGACAAAATTTATTTAATGAAAAAGCGTTCAAGCATTTGTGATTGAATTTTGTATAATTAATAGTATACGTCCCATAGTCATAAACGCCTAAAATTGTATGACTTCCCATGAATGGAGGTATATCATTTCATTTATTTATTCTACCCGCCAAGCGTGATGATTGAAGGAATGTTCCTTACAACGGCAGAGGCCTATAATTAGGAGCATACAGCAGTGAAGAATAATAGTTCCTTCGGTGGAAATGGTTGCAGCTGTCTATGGGTTTTGTCTGTAGATAGCATGCTGCCATTAATTTTACCCGGGTAGACTAAGCTGAAAGTAGGATAAAAATTCTAGTATTTTGCTCATATACTAGAATTTTTATCCTACTTTCAGCTTACCATTATTTATTCCCTTACATTCCCCAAATAGCGTAAAAGAAAAAGATGACCTGAAACCTGATAATTTAACCATAAAAACATATTTCCGGTTATATCTATTTGTGTATTATTCTTATCGTTATTTTTGTGATATAAAGTAAAAGCATATAAACGCGACGTATCTGCGTATATAGGCTGTAACTGCTCAACAAAAGCCTTCTCTCATTTCTGAGAGGGTTTGTTTTGAAAATCTCCACCGCGCTGACCCATAACGTGTTTGCGGACTTCATATATGTCTCCAAAATATTTTTCTCTCAAATGCAGGTTTCACGTTGTTTTCTTTCACCGCCGAGCACGTAGTAAATTAGCACTTAAATTGCAATTATCTATTTCATCGTTGCCAGCTGGGATTTAACACTGGTTACATGCGTGCTTAGCCCATGTGATACCGCGGATCGTTTTTATCGATCTAAATTTATTTACATATAAATATAAATTAATGGGTGAAAATAAATATAAGAAAGTTGAAAAGTAAAAGTAGTTTTATTCGATAAGAAAACTAATAAAATAAACATAATAGGCATTTGATCCCCGAAACTCGACATAGATACGCTACATTTTTAATATTTAGTGAATTTCACAACCTTATAGGTATGTATTGGATTAAATTAAAACTTGCAATTTACACCGTAATACCAAAATGCGGCCGTAACTGATCCGAGCTGAAAAGAGCGGATTAACGATCGCTTTGAGTGGCTTAATTATTATTACAACAGCTAATATAATATCTACTAGAAATGGCTTTATGGCTGAAATTTTCAGCATATTTAATTAAAATTACAACGCACATATATCGCAGATTTTAAACAACTCAAAAGATAGACGATTAAAAATTTATTAAAAATTATAACATTATTAAAGTCATAATTATCACGATTAATTAACACGCTTTTATTAGCTTGGTATGTATCTATGTAACGGAATTTTTGAATGTAATTTTCATCCCCTTCAAAACGTCGGATTGGACCGATGACAATTCAATAATTTAAATGGTTTGTCCCATTATCCTTGCCAGGATCCTCAGGATTTGCTAATAATTCATGAAACAACTACGATTTCTGCCAGTTCAATACAACAAAAACCGCGTAAAAGAAATTCCAAATAAAAAAAAACACGTTTTTGTAGATAACCAAACTAAAAAGTAGAAAATAATTTTCAATAAATTTAAAATAAGAAAATAGTGATTAACATTAAAAAATAATTTTATTGTAAAAAATCATGGTGTGCTTTTTCAGATATTTTTATGATGACGCTAATTTTACAAATATTCAGATAAATATTTACAACAAATAACATCAAGCACCCCATGCTTTTATTTTACAATAAAATAGGATAGGGTGACAAACGAGCACACAGACCACCTCATGGTAAGTGGTTGTTGCGACCCATAGACATCTACATCTATCCTCAATCATCATCATCATCATCATCATTACAGCCCTTCACAAATCCACTGCTGAATATAGGCCTCCCCACGGAATGCCACAAGCACATCCAGCCACCTGCATCCATTGACTTCCATGTCTTACGAGGTCGTCACTCCATCGTGGGCGTCACACTTCCCTGCCGGTACAGGCTGCCCTCGAAACCTTTCTTCCCATCGGTTGTCGGTTCTTCGAGCTATATGCGGCCCATTGCCACTAGCATTAACCTTTGACTATGTCAGTTACTCTGGTTCTACTGCGGATATCCTCATTTCTAAGTTTATCACGAGAGAAACAATAGCCCTCTCCAGCTCGCTGCGACCTTGAGCTTCCTCATACGGCCAGCAGATATCTCAATAAAGAATCAAAATGCAGAGATGCGTTGTCACCAGTGAGGACTAAGATGGGATACCACTAATAACTATTTTCTTATTTAAAATTTATTGAAAATTTTTTTCTACTTTTTAGTTTGGTTATCTACAAAAGCGTGTTTTTTAAGTTTTTTTTAAACTATTATTTATTTAAACTTCATGATTATCACCTTTATTAAATAAGATAACAAAGGGCGGACTTAATCCAACAAGTTTTTCGATGCCAGTCACCCCGTGGTGTGATTAAACATTAAACAAGGTAGAATTACGTACGTATTTTCTGCTATATACATGCATTATATAATATTATACTATAAATTATTATTTACATTAATATATAAAAAAATTAAACAAGTTAAATATATATTATTATACATACAAATTACATAAGTAAATACACGTAACGTATAATAATAAAATACATATAATAAAATAGCAAATAATAGTACATTCTCTAAAAATTAATCATCATTTCACTTTAATTTAACTTTACTTTGTTCCAGGATCTAGTCATATTATAACCTACATGGAGCTTTTCTTAATATATGTATTCAGATAACTTACTATTAAGTGTAGACTGAGTAGTAAATGAATTTACGTTTTAATGAAAGGACAATATGATGAGAACAATGATTATAATTCAAAATGGCAATCTTATTTTACCACGTGTGTGAGAGTGTGAGTAATATTTAAAGATTCCAGATTCTAGCTGATCGGGAAGTTATTTTCAAATTAGATTTCAAAATTTTTATCGAAAAGAAAAAATAAAAAGCAAGCGATTTAATAAAATTGTGATAAAATTTACCAAGACTTCCCACAGCACAGTATACTCTACAGCTTAAATTTTACAATGCTTTCTAATGAAATGTATTCAGTAAAAGATTTAAGCGATTCGTCATAGTTCAGGTCCTAAGGGCTCTCCGTAAACTTCAATTACCTGAGCATCACAGGTTTGATTCCGCAGGCATCAATGATACTACTTGCAATTTCAAGTACTAATTTACCACGCGTGTTATGGTGAAGGAAACTACTTTGACAAATCCTACGTGTCTGTGCAAAAATATATTTCGAGTACATGTAATTTCCACGAAAACGCACTGGAGTAACGTGGCGGACTTATTGATCCTAAACTTTCTCACAAATGACATGTGACCAGCTGTGGACGTATATAGGCTGTAATTTTACGTTCTATTTCATTCTCCAGGTCCTTCAAAAGAGTTATTTCCTAGGCAAAGTCAGAACACATAGGCAGAATTGGCGAGAAACTAGTTCGCCTTCCTTCGGGAACCCGTGCATTCCGGTCTCTCGCCAAGGCTGTCCTAGGGAATTTCTGTAAGCCATCACTACCATCTCTGCACAGGAAGACGACTCACTGGCCCCAGCCGCAAGAGAGAAAGCTGACCTTTTAGGCAACCTTTTTGCATCCAACTCGACTCTTAATGACGGGGGGAACACACCGCTGACCATGCTGCGGTGTGAGTGCTCCATGGCGGATGTGCGGTTCTTACAGCGCTCACAAAGCACTCCTCTCCCTGGACATCCACAAGGCGAGTGGACCTGACGGAATCCCCCCAATTGTGCTGAGGACGTGTGCTTTGGAGTTAGCACCGATTCTAACGCGTCTTTTTCGGTACTCCTACTCCATAGGCGTAGTCCCGAAATCATGGAAGACATCTTTTGTCCACACAATCCCTAAAAAAGGCGACCGCTCAGACCTGTCCAACTACAGGCCTATCGCCATCACCTCCTTGTTTTCCAATATAATGGAATCCATTATAAACTGCCAGCTCATGCGGTACCTCTAGGATCACCAGCTGATTAGTGACTCAATACGGTTTTCATCGGGTCGATCAGCTGGTGATCTTCTAATCTACCTGACTCATAGATGGGCGGAGGCAGTAGAGTTCAAGGGGCATTGGCCGTTAGTTTGGACATTGCGAAGGCCTTCGATCGGGTTTGGCACAAAGCGCTTCTTTCAGCTCCCTTCCTATGAGCTTCCCAAGAAATTGTGCAATTGGATCATCAGTTTTCTTGCAGATCGGAGCATCAAGGTCATTATAGACGGTGCATGCTCCGACTACAAGCCTATTAACGCTGGTGTTCCACAAGGCTGCATGCTATCACCAACGCTGTTTCTTCTGCTTATCAATGATATTTTGCAAACCGGTAACATTCATTGCTATGCGGATGACAGCACTGGTGATCCTCTTTACACCGGCCGTGCCAATATTTCTCGGGAAAACGTCACCGAGTACCGGAACAAACTTGTGTCTGAAGTCGAGTCTTTGCTGAACAAAGTCTCGGATTGGGGGCGACTAAATCTAGTCCAGCTTAATCTTCAGAAGACACAACTTTGCGCGTTTACCGCTAAAAAGAACCCCTTTGTCGTATCTCCTCAGTTTCAAGGCACTCTCTTTGTTGCCTCAGCCAGTATCGGAATCCTCGACGTTGACATATCGAGTGACGTGCAGTTTCGTGGTCACTTGGAACAGAAGGCCAAATTGGACTCTAAAAAACTTGGCGTGCTGAGCAGAGCGGGACAGTATTTCATGCCGGCACAACGCCTGCAACACAAGACATGGTTTGGCTCACATGATCTGTTCCCATCTCTGGACTGGGTCTCCCCAGTGCAGCTCCTTTCACTTGACCGCATCAGTGCAGAGCGGCTAATTGTTGACGACCGAGTCTTTCCGATCGGCTCGATTCATAGGCACTGCGAAGAGATGTTCCATCTCTTTGCATTTTCTTTCGCATTACCACGGGGAGTGCTCTGAGGAATTGTTCGGATTATTCCCAGCCAGCCAAATTTCACGAACGCACATTGCGGCAGAACTCCCCATACCATCCACACCATCTGGATGATTGGCGGTCCACAATGTAATGGTTTAGAAGATATTTCTTCTTCGCACAACTTCCTTGTGGAATCGATTACCACCAGCGTTTTTCCGGACCGATACGACTTAGGACCTTCAAGAAAGAGCCTACTCCTTTTAAAAAGGCCAGCAACGCATCTGCAATTCCCTTGGTTCCCCTGGTGTTGCAGTTGTTCGCGGGCGGCAGAAGTCACTTACCATCGGTTGTGCCGCATACTCGTTTGCCCCTCTCCTATAAAATATCACGTTTAAGTTTTTACCAAATTATAGCTGTTACTGATTACAGCTATAATTTGGTCACCTAAACAATGATAAGCAACATAACATAAATCAACTTGGTGGGAAAAGGCAAAAAATCTAAATCGAAAGAGTAAATTCTATGTTTTTTTGCACAACCAGTCAAAATCCCTAGAAATAACGATGAAGAGACCGAGGTTGTAATGGTTTCTTGTTAGAAAGCGGAACCCTAAATACGTTTGAAATTGTATTTTGTGCGTTGTATATAACTGTTTTATATTATCACATAAATTGGATTCTCTCTGTGATTTTGCCAAAAATCAGGGTAATTTTATTTAACCAAACGGTTAACTGTACGGACTTCATAGTTTTTACCCAAATTTATTCGGTGTGCCAAACATTTTTGTATTATGTAATTTTGGTATCACTGCAGAGCGATAATTAAAATCCAATTGATAGCGGTGTTGCTACACCAATCCCTATCAACATAGAACTTAATACAAATAGATCTTCTGCGCGAAACACAGGTGCTTAATGTAATTGCAAATCACCATTTCAATTTATTTAAATGAATGCCGTATTTAATTATTATAGGATTTACGAGTAACAATTTTAGCTAGTATTTGTGCAATCGTGTTCCTTTTCCGGTGGAGCCTACTCGTTTATGCTGCAACCATGTGTGTGTGTGTGTGTGCGTGCGTGCGTGCGTGTGTGTGTGTGTGTGTGTGTGTGTGTGTGTGTTGTGTGTGAGCGTGCGTGCATGTGACAAATAAACAAAATCTTTTTTACCGCCAAGTTTATTGATTGCCAGTTTTTTCAGGTACTATAGCAGAAATACACATTACACAACGATACGGTAATATTTTCTCTGGAAAGAATGTATCAATTCAAAGTCCTTTCTTAGATTATTTCTCTTGGGAGCATTGAAAAATGTGGAGTGCCCTTTGACACGACCGATAGCTTTAATGTAACGTCAGTAGAGCGTAAAAAATGGAATCCGTAAGAGTACACTCCAAATAATGATAATTTTAACTGTTTTATTTACATTTTTTACTTGTTTTATGCCAGTGCTTGACCACAATCCCACCTGGTGGTAAGTGGTGATGAAGCCCTAGATGGTAAGTCGCACTGTCTTAGCGTAACAAAAGCCTATTCACTATTGCCTTGAAGATGCCCAGATTGTATTTTTGTATACACCTATATAAAAACTTTATAAAAGTTAAGTAAAATTTATAGCCTAAATACTTCCTGCTAAGCGCTGGCCCCCTCTCATTTCTGAGAGGGTTACGGAGAAATAAGTCCGACGCGCTGCTCTAGTGCTTTTTGGCGGACTTAATATCTTTAAAATATTTTTAATTCGTGGATGTTTACGGTAAGTCAGCACATGAAATTGCAACTAATATTTTGTTTTTATTTTATAGTAAGGATGAGAAACGAGTACACATTTCACCGGACGGTGAGTGGATACTGTGGCGCTGTCGCATAGATATCTACATCTATCCTCGATTAAGAATCATAATGCAGATGTGTTGTCACCCGTGAGTCCTAAAATGGAATGCCTCGTTTCCAGAAAAATGGGTCTCCGGTTATCTACACTCACCATATAATACACAGCGGCAATAACCTGCTATTTTACGCCGATATTTTGTGAGAGCGTGGTTTTTCGCAGGTCGAGACGACCCACTGGTACTACCACTGTAATATAGCTGCAGCATGGTTCTACGTTACGTAAGTTTAATATTAAGTCAACCCGTTTATGCCCTAAACATTAACTATCTTATTGTAGGGAAGATTTGCCTTAATCGCCATGCTTGACAGGCGGATTTACGATCGAAGTATCAGACGTCTCGCACTTTTAACGCTGCTGTTTATCGCCGGTTTGAGTAATTTACGCATGAGGTAAAATAAGTAGCATCAACGCCATAAAATCCTTTTAGCATATATCCCATAGTCACTTTTTACGATACACGATACACACGGGTGACCAAAGGGACAAGAGAGTGTGGGATGATCACCACACGGCTAAATATAAGTGGCAAAATTGAAAATTTTGTACAACCGACTTCAATATAAATAAAATGAGATTATCATCAATGTAATCGAAGTCAATTAAAAACGCATTATTAAGGATAACTCAAAAACTATTGGTCAGATCTTGATCAAATTTATATGGAACTACATGAGAAGCACCTGCTTTCAAATAAAGAAAGAATCATCAAAATTGTTTGACCTAAAAGAAGTTCTAAAGTAACACATTAAAAAAATACAGTCGAATTGCGTACCTCCTCCTTTTTTGAAGTCGGTTAAAGTGACAGTACAATCAAATTGTCAACAATCTGTTATTCATCCAATTCCAACTTAGTAAACAGATGTTTTAAAGTGTTTATTTGAAACGGAATCTTTTCAAATAAAATAAAAGAAGAAAGAGAAAAGACTAAAATAAAGTTTTGAAGCACCGGGGAGCATATCAAGACAATAGTTCCTGATATAATATCACGTTGACAATGGCTTTCAAACAAAGAATAGGTCATGAAAAGTTTTGAAAGGGCTCTTAGTTAGTTTCGGTTTAAATTATGCAGTATTTTTAAACAAACATCACAAAGGATAAAATACATACATACAAACACGATCGAGTCAACCCTAACATACTTTTTAATGATCTCTTTTCTACAGGATCATTTTAACAATAAGATAGGAAATAACATAACACTGTGTACATGCCTTTTTGGCATATTGTGATTTCGCGTAAAAAAAATGAAGAGCCCCATTCACTCTTCGTCTTACATTCACTCTTCGTTTTATATCCTTGTCACGTCTGACACCGCTTTGATACGAAATTCCAGCATTGTAATATTTCATTTGGATGAAGATTGCCAATTAATGACGCGTTTGCAAAATTGATAGGTATAGAATCGAACTATTACATTGACACGGGTCACACACACAAGTGTACGCACGGTTAGCTGCGGGTGCGGGAATCGTAATCAAGTTAAAACATTTTGATAATTTGAAAGATTGATTTTTTTTCTCATTTCTTATACCTGCAAAAATATACTTAGATACTAAATAAGAATAGCTGTCTGTAGCTGTCCAGTGACTGCTAGGCACTAGAAGCCCTCTACTAGCAGTGAGATGGTGGCTGTGGACTTTGGGCTGGTTTTGTTAGTTATGATAAGACTTTAGCTCCGGACTTGGTGAAGTGACTTGAAGGTATACTTCTACTAGGAAGGTACTAGGTGTGCCGAGTTTGGGCTCGTTTTGTTAGTTACGATGAGACCTAACCTCCGGGCTTGATGGAGAGACCTGATGTTGTACTTTGGTGACTACTACTAGAACTCCTGGACGAGTAGAACTAGGTGTGCCAAGTTTGGGCTCGTTTTGTTAGTTATTATGAGACCTAACCTCCGGGCTTGATGGAAAGACCTGATAGTGTACTTTGGTGATTACTACTGGAACTCCTGGAGGAGTAGAACTAGTCGTGTCGAGTTTGGGCTCGGTTTGTTAGTTATTATGAGACCTACCCTCCGGGAATGATGGAAAGATCTGATGGTGTACTTTGGTGACTACTACTGGAACTCCTGGACGAGTAGAACTAGGTGTGCCGAGTTTGGACTCGTTTTGTTAGTTATTATGAGACATACCCTCCGGGCATGATGGAAAGATCTGATGGTGTACTTTGGTGACTACTACTGGAACTCATGGACGAGTAGAACTAGGTGTGCCGAGTTTGGACTCGTTTTGTTAGTTATTATGAGACCTAACCTCCAGGTTTGATGGAGAGACTTGATGGTGTACTTAGGTGACAACTGCTGGAATTCCTGGACGAGTAGAACTAGGTGTGCCGAGTTTGGGCGGGCTCGTTTTGTTAGTTATGGTGAGACCTAACCTCTGGGCTTGATGGAGAGACCTGATGGTGTACTTTGGTGACTACTTCTGGAACTCCTGGACGAGTAGAACTGTGTCTGTCACTCTATCAAGTCCGGGGTAAGATCTAGAAATAATATATATATATATATATATATATTTATAAATCACTTACTTTTAGCGAAACAAAATATTATAATAAAAATGTGACATTTTGATAAAAAAAGTATTTTTAGAAATCTTAATACATGTTGATAATATGTAGAACAAAAAATGTACCTAAACATGAGCCGGTATCGTTAATTTTGTAGAAAATGGCTAAGGAAGATCGTTTTTACAATATAAAAAACTATTATTCTCAAAAAAAAAGTTACTACAATTTGAAGATGAAGAACCATTCTATACGTGGTATTTATTAGCTATGTTTGATTTGGTTTAGTTTTGTCACAAAATATACCGAAAACAGCATAATTGTGCCCGATTTGCAAACCTTAAGACTACTTTTTAATCTCAACTAATTGTAAACTGTATAACTTCATTCATCCTGTAAGTGTATTGCAAGTCCTGGTTCCGAGTTTCAATATTTGTGCTATTGCGAGATCAGAGTCTACTAGCTGACACTTGTTAGTGTTTACATTGACACACTACGAATACGCCGCTACGCAGCGGGACATACAGAATACTATCGGTTGCCCGCGACTTCGTCCGCGTACAATTTATGATTTCCTATGAGATTATGAAATTTTCTCGCTGCAAAGGGCCTTCTATATAGGTATATAGAAGCTATATAAAGCTTATGCAAGTATTTATTACAAGTTGATGATGCAGTAATGTTATGTTATCCCGTCGAGTTTTAAATATCCTTAAAGGCCAAAGGAATCACCGGATGTGCTCAATGGGAAACAGTATTCATACCACGAATACTTAATACTATCAGAATACCCCTTTGAGTTTCACATTCCACGCTATTTCCACGCGGATCCACAAACTATTGTGCATCTGTTGACGACATTTTTATTGCTTCCTTCTTTTTGATCTACATGATAATAAATAATATTTTTTTAAGGAATGTTTGTTTTTATTTAAGGACCTCTTTGTATACAACATTTATGGCACGGCTTTCGTGTGTTAAAATCACCAGACTACTTGCTGCAATTACTCTCAAACAGGCCATATAAACTGTCCGTGAGAAAAGCAGCTCTCCTTTAAGTCTAATCCAACTATTTTCAGTGACTGCCCTTGTGCTTTATTAATGGTCATAGCGAAGCACAATTTCAGGGGAAATTGTAATCTCTTGAACTCAAAGGGGTAATATGATGGTGTTAAAGGTATTCGTGGTATGAAAACTGATTCCCCTTGAGCACATCCGGTGATTACTTTTGCCTCTAAAACATTTTTATGGAGAGCTGTTATTTGTAGTCTGGTACAATTGCATAATTTTGTAGGTTTTAAGTTCCTCAATAACATAACTGGTGCGCCCAGTTTAAGGGTGAGAATATGAGCTGGAAGGCCTGCTGAGCTAAGGGTATTTAAAACTCGAAGAGATAATTTACTGCATCATCAACTTGTATCACTGAATCCACAGATTTATAGCTGATTTCTTCCCCTTCAAATAGTTTTAGCAAAATACCGTTAATATTACCCGCTGTGTCATTTTTTGGCGTCGAAATAACATGCTCGCATAACCAGTCTACGGGTTTGGTCATAATGTTAGCGATGTCAGGGTAAACTTTGGCAGTAAGCTCTGCAAGAGTTTTGACTACTATGGCCAGACTTGGTGGTATTACAACTTTACTATCTACTGTAGGATAATCTCCATCCCTTATTTGAATTGACTATGAAATCAAGTTATAGCGAGCAGAGGATAAAATCCACGCGCTTAAAAAAACTGAATCGGAGGTCCTCAGGTTGAATTCTACTATTGCCCAGCTTAACCAGGAAATTAATACTCAAGCACAAATTCACCTAAAGAACGCCGATACGAATAACTAATGTAAATTATTGGTCTACACGCGTTATAGAAACTTTTTTCACACTCTACTCCTTACACTTAATCAGAAAAAGACTAAATACATATGCAAATTTGGTGGCTGGGATTAATCCGAAAAATTCCTCAGAACACTCCCCGTGGTAAATGCGAAAGAAAATGCAAAGAGATGCAACATCTCTTCGCAGCGCCAGTGTATCGAGCCGATCGGAAAGGACTCAATCGTTGACGATTCGAGCCGCTCTACGCTGGATGCGGTCAAGTGGAAGGAGCTGGCACTGGGGAGCCCAAGACCAGAGATGGGAACAGTATTCTATGTGAGGCCGAACCTGCGCCTTGTAAAGTTGCAGGCGGTGTGCCGTCATGAAATACTGTCCAACTCTGCTGAGCACGGCAAGCTTTTTAGAGACCAATTTGGCCTTCTCTTCCAAGTGACCATGAAACTGCACGTCACTCGATATGTCGACGCCGAGGATTCTGATACTGGCTGAGGCAACAAGGGGAGTGCCTTGAAACTGAGGAGATACGACAAAGGGGTTATTTTTAGCGGTAAACGCGCAAACTTGTGTCTTCTGATTAAGCTGGACTAGATTTAGTCGCCCCCAATCCGAAACATTGTTCACCAAAGACTCGACTTCACACACAAGTTTGTTCCGGTACTCGGCGACGTTTTCCGAGAAAATAACGGCCGTTGTACGTGGCCGCCAGTGCTGTCATCCGCATAACAATGAATGTTACCGGTTTGCAATATATCAATGATATGCAGAAAAAACAGCGTTAGTGATAGCACGCAGCCTTGATGCTCCGATCAGCCAGAAAACTGGTGGTCCAATTGCACAATTTCTCGGGAAGGCCATAGGAAGGAAGCTTCGAAATTATTGTAATTGGTATATGGGATATATGACACCATCAACAGTTTTTAAATCTGTGAATTATGTTGGCCCTCGAATTTCATGAAGAAGAAGATGCAGATAATAACATTCATTATTATTATGGCGTACTGTATACACTTTGCCCAGAGTTTGATCCTTTTTTACTTCCGGCCAACCATCGACGTTGCTTCCACGTTTCCGCTTTTCAAATTTGTTACTTTTCCAAACAAAGTATGAAGGCGCTTCAACATAAAGTAGTAGTTTTTTGTGGGTTATTTACTTTGTCAGCTACATTGTTGGTATTGGGATTAAAATACACAAGCTGGCTATTTTCCAAATGCACTGCAAAACTGCAGGAAATATTTCGTGAATAGGAAACGCCAGGATTCTCCAGACAGGTTCAGAGCTGCTTATATAGCGACCACTTTCGTATAATTTTACTTCATCATTATCATTTTCAACAACAAATGATGCTTGGTCGGATTCTTTATTCACATATTTACATATCTACTTATTTTACGGAGCTACAATATGCTATGTTTATATGAGCAGCAAAAGTCCGAGATAAAACTGGATATTAAGGTACCACCGATCGGTTGTCTAGGGTTACACCATTGATGTCAACCGTGAAACCACCGTCTATAGGACCTCTTCGCCTGTATTTAGGGTAACCGTCTTCACCTGTGGAAGTTTCTTTCAGAAGAGTTCGAGAGTAATTTTTGCTACAAATACCACCTTTCGTACATGGAGATTTGTTGTTCAAATTTCCACAAGGTCCATGGATCATATTGGCTTTGATAATTTCATAAAGGTCGGGATCTTTTTCAGGATCCGGTATTTCCCGGCATCCGGCACAAATGAGGTTATATATATTGGCAGGATAAATGCGCTGCTGTAGCCGCAGCAAAATATGAATATGAGGTAGACCTCGCTTCTGCTATTAGACTAACTACTAACCCTAAAATAAATTACTAACCAATTTTCATGGATATATAATTTTAAAATGCCGCACTTTGGAAAACTGTCAAAACCACACCTACGTTTTTAGAGTTCCGCATACAAAGGGTGCAAACGGACCCTATTACTAAGCCTCCTCTGTCCAGATGGACGGACAGAGGAGGCTTAGTAATAGGGTCCGTCCGTCTATCAGCGGGCTGTCTCACATGAACCATAATAAGTTGATACTTGAATTTTTTAGAGAATGTATATTTCTATTGCCGTAATACTCGTAACAAAAAAAAAATAAAAAAAATATAGAGATATGAACCCATATAATTAACTTTTGTTTTTGCTCGAGCTACTGTTAAACTAATCCTACATCTATACTTATAAAAAGACTTGTCTTGTATAATGGTACGGAACCCTTTGTACACTGGTCCGACTCGCACTTGCCCACAAAGTACTTTTTTTAAATCTACAGCCACAGTTTCGTGTATATAACTTGAAAAATGACGGAATTTCATACAAATTACAACTCCTATTTAAGCCTTTTGGGGGTGGAATTTTCGAAAACTGTGAAACATAAACATCTTTTTTTTAAATCAATAGCTAAAATACTGAATTTCCTGAATATAAGTTGGAAAATGATGGAATTTCATACAAATATTCTACCCCTATTTAACCCCTATGGGGGTAGAATTTTCAAAAACTGTGAAATACATACTTATCTCTTTTTAATCGAAAGCCAAAATATTAAGTTTCATAAACATAATATGAAAAATAAAGGACTAATATACAAATATTCAACCCCTATTTAACCCCTTTGGGCATAGAATATTCAAAAACTGTAAAACACATACTTCTTTGTTTTAAGCAAAAGCCAAAATATTAAAGTTCATATACATTACTTGAAAAATGACGGACTTTCATACAAACTATTAACCCCTATTTTATCCCTTCGGGGGTAGAATTTTCAAAATTGTCAAATACGTACTTTTTTCTCTTTAATTTCAAGCCTAAATACCGAGTTTCATAGATATAACTTGAAAAGTGACGGACTTTCATACAAACTTTAACCCCACATTTAACGCCCTTGCAGATCGAATTTCAAAAAATCCTTTCTTAATGCTCGCCTACGTCATAAAAGAAACCTACTTTCAAAATTTCAAGCTTCCAACTTCGGTGGTTTAGGCTGTGCGTTGATAGATCAGTCAGTCAGTCAGGCAGTCAGGACAAGTCTTTTTATAAGTATAGATTTGTGTAAATACAAGTAGGTTTGTTTCCTTTTCGGTTTTCTGAATATTTAATAAGCATGGAGCTAGGTTAGACTAACACTTTAAATCTTAAAAATTAAACTTTTATTAAATAGTATAATCCGACTTCAAAGAAATAAAAATAATCAATGTTTTTGATAAAAGATATTTAAATATAATATATACTATAGAGCGGGCATTCAGAACATTTGCATACAAAAACGTTAAGCTCGCGCATGTGTGACGACCTCTATCTAAAATTAGCAAAATTACGATGAATATTCATTAGGAAAACATTTCAGCTATTCCCCAGTAGGTAACGCTAATAAATATAAGGTAAAAACCCGTTTTAGGAATGTTACCGTTTCGACATCAAAGTATCGATAATGTTGTTGAAGGTTACTAAGTTTGAAATGCTTAACGATATAATAATAGGGAATATGCATGATTGTTTTATTGTATAAATCTATCCATTATGACTCACGTCGCACCAAAAATATCATTTTTTTATAGGAGGGGGGGCAAACGAGCATGCGGGTCACCTTATGGTAAGTGACTACCGCCGCCCATGAACAACCGCAACACAAGGGGAACCAGAGGAATTTCAGATGCGCTGCCGGCCTTTTAGAAAGGAGTAAAAAAGCTATCTTGCATGAATTCGGGACTACGCCTTGGGAGTAGGAGTACCGGAAAAGACGCGTTAAAACCGGGCGCTCCGGAGCACACGTCTTCAGCACAATGGGAGGGACTCCATCAGGCCCACTCGACTTGCTGACGTCCAGGAGAGGTGCTTTGCGAACCGACTGCTGTGTAAACCGCACGTCCGGCATGGAGCACTCCACGCGGGATAGTCGGCGGTGTGTTCTCCCCGTCATTGAGAGTCGAGTTGGACGCAAAGAAGAGCCCAGATCGGCTTTTCCTTTGCGGCATGGGCCAGTGAGTCGTCCTGTCTGCAGAGATGGTAGAGATGGCTGACAAAGTTCCCTGGACAGCCTTGGCGAGACCAAAATGCACGGGTTGCCGAAGGAAGGTGAACTAGCTTCTCGCCAATTCTGCAGATGTGCTCAGGCCTTGCCTTGGCAATGACCCTTTTGAAGGACCTGGAGGCGGAATTATACTTCTTTTTAAGAGCGCTGGTGTTGCTTATAGCGTGATGCTATTTTACAGGAGCGACCAAACCATGGCTGGGATCTGCCTCCGATGGGCACCACAGAGGATGGAAGAAAAAGTTCCATATCCTGAAGTACCACATCAGCAACAGAATCAGCAACAACGCTGGGATCTTCCGGCGAGAAGCAAACTCGCCCCCAAGGGAAGGATGCAAAAAATACCGCATCCTATCCCAATCGGCCGACCTATAGTGCCAAACACGGCGGTAGCCTGCATAATGCAACCGCGACGTTAGTGTGAGTGGCACCACACTCCGGACAAGACAATGGTCCGACGAGCCTAAAGGAGCGTTGACGGAAATGTGATATCCGTCCGGATGAGAGGTCAGCAGAAGGTCCAACAGGGAAGGTTCATGATCTTCAACATCTGGAATCCGCGTAGGCGAAGTAACCAGCTGTGTAAGACCATATGCCAAAGCAAAGTCATAAACAGATCTCTCCGCATGATCGGTTGAACGTGAACCGAGCCATTCGGCGTGGTGGGCGTTAAAATTGCCAAGTATCACGATCTCTGCAGATGGGATCTGCTGTAACAAGGAATCTGTAGCCATTTGGACGTGGTCGATGAGTCGGTCTGTTTCGGCATTACCGCTATGGGACCTATAGTGGCACCCGTAGACGCGGGGATGGTCGTCGCTGTCTACGTGCAGCCATAGGATGGACAGGTCCGTACCTTCAAGACTGCCGAGGCGTCAAAAACAGATGTCTTCTCTGACGTATACGCAAACTCCAGCCCGTGGCACAAAGGAGTGTTCTAATTTGTATCCAGGTTACAAAGTATGCCGGAGAGGACAACTGAGTCTCGGTTATAAAGAGGGCTGGCTTCGCTGTCTCTAGATGGAAGTGGACAGCGTTAAGATTGGAATGAAGTCCCTGATGTTGCAAAATTCACGGATAGCGTGACAGGGTTGTTTTGGTCTTATTGCTCCGCTTGCCCCGAGCAGTATTAGTCGCGAGCGGAATTTTGCCCAGAATACGGGGCAGCCTGAGCACCCACGCTCAGGAGTGGAGTAGCTGGTCGTGGATGCTCAGCGAGGATTCTCCAGAGGTGCTGGTACCTCCTGGGTAGTCTTTCGTTTAATTCCGCTACCATGTTGATGGGGGGGGGGGGGAATTGAGCCTCCGGCCACCTGCACTCACCAAGCGAAACGCAGAGGTAAACCTCTACTTCACGCTGGTATTCTGTGAGGCCGTGGTACCAACCCGGTTCGAGCCGGCCCATCCGTGCGACAGCACAAGCTGCCGCGTGGCTCTACCACAGTTAGCACAAGCTGTCGCGTGGCTCTACCACAGTTAGCATAAGCTGCCGCGTGGCTCTACCACAGTTAAATCATATAAACTTTTTACGTCATCTTATTGTCATGAATTAAAATATTTAATTTCCAATAACTAAGGATCAATTCAAACAGCAGTCACATTGATGGCATCTTGGATGAAGTCACTCGTTTCATTAAACGCTATAATAATAGCATATGATTGGTCGGTTGGCTTCGAAGGCTATTTGAGAAACGTCAAATCTAATAAGAGAGCGCCTCCATGTTTTTGAAATTCGTTCTTTTTTACAAAAGTACACCTTAAATCTAACATATTCTAGGAAAGCACTGAACTTAAAAGTTGTTATACGATAAATCATTATACAAATCATTCACAAGTTTTCGCGTTTACCGCTAAAAGAACCCCTTTGTCATATCTCCTCAATTTCAGGGCACTTCCCTTGTTGCCGCAGCCAGTATCGAAATTTTCGGCGTCGATATATCGAATGACCTGCAGTGTCATTGTCACTTGGAATAGAAAACTAAATTGGCATCTAAAAAGCTTGGCGTACTCAGTAGAGTGGGACAGTATTTCATGCTGGCACACCGTTTGTAACTTTACAAGGCACAGGTTCGGCCTCACATGGAATACTGTTCTCATCTCTGGGCCAAAGCTCCCCAGTGCGAGCTCCTTCCACTTGACCAAAAGAGCGCAGAGCGGTTTGAATCGTCTACGACCGAGTTTTCTTTGATTGGCTCGATTCACTGCCGCTGCGTAGAGATATTGCACCACTTTGCATTCTCTATTGTATTTACCACGGGGAGTGCTCTGAGGAATTGGTTGGATTAATTGCAGCCACCAAATTTCACCAACATACATCGCGACAAAATTTACGTTACCATCCACATCATTTGGATGCTTGGCGGTCCACTACCGTGCGATTTATTAGGAGTTTTCTTCCTCGCACGAATACTTTTTGGAATGATTTACCATCGGCAATTTTTACGGACTGATATAACTTAGGGACCTTCAAGAAACGAGCTTAATCATTTTTGAAAGGCCGGCAAGCATCTCAATTCTCCTGGTGTTGTAGAATTGTATTAAAATATTTAAAAAGAAGGCTATCTTGTTGACTGATTGTACTGGCTGACATAGAAGTTTCACGTTAAAACCAACGGCCGTGTACCCGGACACCTGCCCACCCAATTAATTTATGTGTATGGGCACAGTATCTCTCTTTTTCTTTTTTTTTTTTGCTGTGGCAACCCTAGTGATAAGTTGTAAAAGTAATTGGTCCCGATAAATTTTAATAATTTAAATATTGTAAATTCATAATATCCACCTCAATTTTATGTTATAGTTAATAATTACTGCGCTTTGTATTTAAAATTTAAGAAAGTCGGTACATAAATATTATAACAACATTTTGGTGTTGGAACAAAAGTGACAGGTAACGAACATTGTTTTAAAATCATTGTAATTTTTATTTCATATCATTCCTTTTATAAATTAAAGATCTATTCTATTAATATTACTCGGATTTTTACATTCTTTGCAGGTTTTTCGAATTATTTTAACGATAATTTGATTTGAGATCTGTAAATAGAAAAAAAACAACAACTCGACATTGGCTTACTCTGCTCCTTCTGTTTTCGATGCTTGTTTTCTTTTATTATTTACAATAAATAGTAAAATGAATACTGCAACGCCAAGACGCGCCAGATGGAGAACCAACTCCAGTTTGCGCTCCAAGAACTTAAGGCGTCCAGGAGCAGTGTGAACTGTTGCTTAAGGAAAGGGATGATAATGATAAAGAAATAGTTAACATAATTGCCAAAAACACACAATTGAAATGTGATATGGTTAAGTTACATACAGAATACACAAGTGTTATAAAAGAAAGAGATCAGCTAGGGAATGGTTAATGAGTTTGACCAATGCAGCAAGGAATATGAGGAAGCTCAGGTTTATTGCTGCATTGAAGTTACAGTTGAATGAGGCTAATGAGCGAATAACACAATTTAAAAATATATAGATAACCTTAACACCTCCCAGACTCAAAGCCTGTTCTCTGAGCTTGTGCAATGTAATACTTCAAGAATTTTACAGCAACCTGCAACAATAGATTTGACTGGTGACGACTCTTCCACTTCAGGAAACACAGTAAGGATTAATTGCAGTAAAACCAAATTGAAGAAGTATATAAAAGTTAATAAATACATAAGGAAAGTACAATAATGAATAAAAATAAGATTAATACCAAAAATTATAAATTTATAAAGAAAAGCAAGCATGATATGAACTTAAGTTGTATTCAATTGATGGATAACATAAAAAATGTTATGAGACTGACGTAGAGTGCCTTAAATCAGAAATATTATCACTTACTAACTCCCTTCAAACTGTGTCCAATATATATAAATCAGCCCAAAACGAAATAAAAGAACACATATTGGCTATGGATAATATGAACTTAAGTTGTATTCAATTGAGGTGGATAATATAAAAATGTTATGAGACTGACATAGAGTGCCTTAAATCAGAAATATTATCACTTACTAACTCCTTCAAACTGTGTCCAATATATATAAATCAGCCCAAAACGAAATAAAAGAACACATACTGGCTATGGATAATCTGGTAAAGACATGTAAATATAATGAGAGCGTTTGACCTTTAGTTAAACATCAATGTGAGTGTCAGCATTCAATACCAGGTTCTTCAGAGTCGGTGTGTGCTGATAATATTATACCACCACAAAACT
Organism: Parnassius orleans; assembly: GCA_029286625.1. Lineage (NCBI taxonomy): Eukaryota > Metazoa > Arthropoda > Insecta > Lepidoptera > Papilionidae > Parnassius > Parnassius orleans. The sequence goes on from JAGSMP010000170.1 coordinate 2,461,681, forward strand.
CTATGACAGTGCCATAGCAGAGAGCTTAAAATAAAAATGACTCAAAATACAAAAATAATAAAATTGTGTAGTAGATGACATGGGAAAAATCTAGGCATAACTTTTAATAACTCTTTAAAGGACAAACAATTACAAATTGCTGCATGCCCGGAGCATCTTTTAGTGCCATCCTAAATAAAATAATAGTTACTAAATTTTGCCCAAATAATACAATAATATTTTTTGTTGGTAGAAGAGGCAGTGTAAACAACAAACAGTTATTAAGATATATTGAACAACTTAATAACTTAAATGTACACAAAATTGTCTTGTTCACACTGCCTTACATACAGGGATTACACAGGAAAATAATCTAAGACATAATTTAAATATACAAATGAATAATTTAATATGTAACAATAATTTAAATTTGACATATAATTGTGATAATAATGACAAATTTCATGTAATTGACATAAATAACTTAATAAAAAAGTTTTGGACAAAAGATAGGTATTACCTATCCAAATATAATTTAAGACTGGTAGCAAATGTGCTATCTTATTATTTACTTTTAACTCAGCCAAGTTTATGGCTACCAAGACTGCTTTTATTGAGCATGATAATCATTTGACATTTAATTTGGAATCAGTTCCAACTAATTTAAATTAGTAAATGCGACAATAGAGGCAATCTCTAGCAATAATAAGAGTTTAATTAATTTTGAATGCAGCCCACAATAAGTAATAAAATTGTTTACACCTGGTGCATCAAAATATACAAGGCATGATGGGCAAAGAATTGGAAGTTGAATTGTTTTAAATAGTAACAATATACATATCCTTTGTATTACTGAACATTGGCTAAAAGATTATAATTTCATGTTAAATTCCAGAAATCACCAGGTGGTCAGTTCCTTCAATAGAGAAAAAGTTTACGTGGTGTCTCCTTAATATTAGCAGATAAATCATTATTATATAAAGAACGTAAGGATATTGTGAGCCTCTCTGTTGAGCGAACTGTAGAAATGGCTTGTGTCAAGCTCGAGCACCTCATTGTTGTAAGTGTTTACAGACCCCCATGTGCTACTTATGACTATTTTAAAAGAATTGTGGAAGAAATTTTGCTCAACTTAGTAAACAGAACAAGTCTGTTGTAATATGTGGAGACTTTAACATCAATCTCCTTGAAACTTCTTCCATTAGTATTAAGTTTAGCTCATTGTTTAAATCGTATAATCTTGTTAATTTATTCTTAGAACCAACACGTATTGCTGGGCCTAGTGAAACCTGTATAGATAATATTTTTACAGATATTAAGCCCTTGCATAAATCAATTATTCAAAATTTAAGTTCAGATCACTGTGGACAGTTGGTATCATTGCCTTACATACACAAAAAACAGAAAAATAAGAAAGTTGTGTTTGTACCAATAAATGACCATCGCTTGGAGAGGTTTAGAAGTAAGATAATAAAAAGACTTCCATCACTTTCATTTAAAAATAGTGCTGATTATTTGTATGGTGCGTTATTTAATATTAGAAGTTGTGAATTTAGTAGAATATTTACTTCTTAAATTTTTCTCTTTTAACAGTCGCAAATCATTTAATGAATGGGTGACAGTAGAAATTTATAAAAGTAGGCGAAGGTTATACGAACTTTATAATGAAAGATCATATAATGCTAGTGTTATATTTAGAGATTATGTAAAAACATATTCTTAAATATTTACAAAATTAAAACTGCATCCAACAAAATTAAAATGACCTGGAGAATAATAAATAGTGAAACGGGCAAGGTCAAACCGCGCAACTCGAATTTTCAATTGAATATTTACAACAGTTTAACTCGATCTGATCAAGAAGTTGCTATGGCTTTTGAGAAAACTTTTACTGTTGTTCCTTTTTTGACAACAAAATCATTAAATTCTTCTCCTACTATCGCCGAATCATTGCTTAAACAAAATGTAAAGGCTATTGTTCAAATACTTTTAAATTCCATAGAGTATTGCCAAAAGATATCGTTAAATATTTTAAAACAATTGATGTTAAGAAAACGGCAGATTTATGGGGGATTTCCGTTAAAGTTATTTTATCTATAATAGATATAATAGCGGCGACGGCGACGAGGTTCGCCTCCCGTCACGTTCTGTCTCCTGGAGGGGCGAAAAGTGGATTGCGGAAGCCCGTCTGGCTACGCTAAATGTATATGGAGCAATGAATGATAAGATGGATGAAGTATGCGATATGATGTATGATAGAGGAATAGATGTGTTATGTGTAACTGAGACGAAACGGAAGGGAAAGGATGCCACTACACATGGCATGTATACCACGTACTGGTCTGGGGTAGACGAGACCGAGCGGGCATGCCAGGGAGTCGGTATCATCCTTTCAGAAAGAATGTGTAAGCCCGAGACTGCTATGGATACGAATGAAAGTGGGCTTAAAGAAATTGTTTGTTCTAGGGGTCTACGCCCCAGACATGTCTAAGCCCACTTATATCCGAGAGCAGTTTTGGGAGATGGTAAGGATGGTGCTAATGAAATGCAAGGGTAATGAAAATATTGTTATATTAGGAGATTTTAATGGAAGGGTTGCGTGAAGAGGCTTGGTTATGAAAGGATATTGGGAACGTTTGTATGATGAAAGTATAAATGAGAATGGTGAAAGCCTCCTCACCGTATGTGTGGAAAAGAATCTTTTGTGACGAACACTTTCTTTCATCATAAGAAGATTCACATGTATACATGGGAAAGAGGTGATGATAGAAGCATGATAGATTTCATAATTGTGGATGAAAGAATGAGGAGCGCAGTTGTAGATACAAGGGTTTACCGGGGGTCCAACGTAAGGACATCGGACATCTGTGTCTACCACTGCGTTACAGCGTATAAGAACAGAGAAGTTACAAGATGAAGGTGCAAAAGAGAAGTACAAATGTAGACTGAGAGAAAATATAAGTGTTATGGATGAATTGTGTATGAATGATTTAGACTTGGAGACTGTGTGGTATAATATCAAGAAAGGTTTGGTGGATGCAGCTACCGAAGTATGTGGTGTAAGTAAGAGAACAAATGAAAAGAAAAATAACACTTTATGGTGGGATGATGAGGTACGGATGGAAGTAGAAGCAAAGAAGAAAACATGGCTAGATTTACTAGCAACCAAGGCTAGTTATTCTAGCGGTATGAATGATGATATTGAAAGAAAAGGCAGTCTTTAGACATCTAAATAAGAGAGTAAAAGAAGTAGTTGAAAGGAAAAGCAAGAAAGAACGGAGAAGAATGATAGAAGAATATGGATAACTTCCAGGCAAATATTAAAATGTTCTGGAAACTCGTAAGAACTGCCAGGGGACATTCAAAACAGCCTAGAATGGATGCTATACGAGACCAGAATGGCTGTAGTCTGAATGACGAAGTGTGTGAGTTTAAGGAGATGGAAGGAATACTTTGAAAGCGTGTTTATGAGTGATGAGACATTTGAATTAAATGAAATAGAAATTCCGAAAGAAGAGGAAAGAGATAGAGAGATAAGTATAGATGAAATAATGAAGCAATGAAAAGTATGAAAGCAGGTAAGCAGCCGGATATGATAGAGTATCACTCGAAATGCTAAGGGCTAGAGGAAGTGGTGGCAGACCTGCTGTACACTTTGTTTAATTTGTGTTGAACCCAGGGTACCGGAGACTGTTGCAAAGCCGTGATAGTCCCACTACAAAGGAAAAGGATCGCAGCAGGACTGTAAAACTACCGTGGTCAGTCTTCTTAGCATTGTGGGAAACTGTATGCAAGGTACTAATTGAATGAGTTATGAAAGATACTGATGGAAAAATTTGGGATGCAAGCGGGATTTAGAAAGGGAATGGGATGTACGGAACAGGTCTTTTCCATACGCATGATCGCGGAGAAGTTTTGGCCAAAACCAAAAGGTTTTGTGCGTTCGTGGAAAAGGCTTATGATAGAGTGGACAGGGATGTATTATGGCAAACACTGAACTCATTTGGGTTGAGTGCTGGGTTGATACAGGCATTGAAGTCTCTGTATAGGGACCCAGTGCTTGTGTCAGGATCAAGGGGCCTACTCGGACTGGTTTGGCATCCATAAAGGGTCCGACAGGGCTGTGGCTTCCCGTGGCTGTTCAACCTATTTATGGACAGTTGTTTGGAAAATCTGAAAGTTGAAGAATGCGGGTTAAGAATGGGTGAGTTAACCGTCAAATGCCTTTGGTCGCTGATGATCAAGTCATACTCGCGTCGTCGGTGGCCGAGTTGCAATGATGGTTACATTAATGAACATTTCATTAAAAGAAAGGGGAATGAAAGTGAACGCAAGTAAGACGAATGTTATGGTCTTTGAAAGAGAAGAAAGTAAAACAATATGTGAAATAATAGAAGGAATTGGTCGAGCAAGTAGATGAGTTTGTGTATTTGGGATGTATTTAGCAGGGATGGTAGGTATGATAAGGATATAGAACGACGAGTGAACGCAGGAAATAAAGTAAATGGGGCTCTACACTGTGTGGAAAGTCAGAATGTGTCCAAAAGGCACGTATGGTAATTCACAATGCTGTGTTAGTCCCTACTTTAATGTATGGTAATGAAAGTTGTGTGGCAGAAGAAGCACGAGTAGAATAAATGCTGTAGAAATGCGGTTATTACGGAGTATGTTAGCTGAATCTGAATGACAGAGTGAGAAATTGTGTGATAAGAGAAGAGTGTGGTTTGCAAGATTATGTTGTGACCAGGATTAAGAAAGGAATGCTTCGGTGGTTTGGTCATGTAGAAAGAATGAATGAGGGAAGAGTGACAAAGCAAATTTATGTGGCAGAGGTGAACGGCAGAGTCGGGAAGGGACGCCCTTTTACTGGAAACGAGGCATTCCAACTTAGTCCTCGGAAGTGACTACGCATCTGCATTTTGATTCTTAATCGAGTATAGATATATATATTTATGTGCCACAACATCCACTTACCATCAGGTGGACTGTGTACTCATTTGTTACTCTTATTCTATAAAAAAAGTTTACTTTTGATGTAGATTTTTCGACTTTTTACATCAAGTTGATTTATCTTAAGCCGCCTGAATGAAAGCAAACGTAACATTACAACCTATACACTTCCACAGCTGGTCACAGTCCTCCTATCATTTGTGAGAAAGTTTAGGAACAATAAGTCCGCAACGTTGCTCCAGTGCTTTTTGGTGGAATTCACATGTACTCGAAATATATATTTGCACAGACATGTAGGATTCGTCAAAGTATTTTCCTTCGCCACAGCGCGCGTAGTAAATTAATACTTGAAATTGCAAGTAGTATCATTGATGCCTGCGGAATCAAATCCGGGATGCTCAGGTAATTGAAATTTACGGCGAGCCCTTAGAAACTGAACTATGACGAATCTCTTAAATCTTTTACTGAATACGTTTCATTAGAAAACATTGTAAAATTTAAGCTGTAGAGTATATTTAAGCTGTGCTGTGAGAAGTCTCGGTAAATTTTATGACTATTTTATTAAATCGCTTGCTTCTTTTTTTGTTTTCGATAAAAAATTTGAAATCTAATTTGAAAATAACTTCCCGATCAGCTAGACTCTGGAACACATTTGGTAAAATGAGATCGCCATTTTGAATTATAATTATTGTTCTCATCGTATTGTCCTTTCATTAAAACGTAAATTCATTTACTATTCAGTCTACACTACTCTTAAGTTGTCTGAATACATATTATATTAAGAAGAGCGCCAAGTAGTTTATGATATGACTAGATCCTGGAACAAAATAAAGTTGAATTGAAGTGAAATGATAATAAATTTTAAGAGAATGTACTATTATTTGCTATTTTAATATATGTATTTTATTATTACACGTTACGTGTATTTATTTATGTAATTATATTATAGTATATTTAACTTGTTTTTGTTTTTTATATATTAATATAAATAATAATTTTTAGTATAATATTATATTATGCATGTATATAGCAGAAAGTACGTACGTAATTCTACCTCATATAATGTTTAATCACACCACGGGTTGACTGGCATGGAAAGACTTAAGGGATTAAGTCCGGCCTTTGCTACCTTTTTTAATAAAGATAATAAACATGAAGTTTAAATAAATAAAATTAATCGTGATACTAATGACTATATTAGTGTTATATTTTTAATAATTTTTTAGTCGTATATTTTTTGAGTTGTTTAACGTCTGCGATATATGTGCGTAGTAACTTTAATGAAAAATCCTGAAAATTTCAGCCATAAAGCTATTTGTAGTAAATATGATATTACCCGATGTAATAACGATTAAGCCACTCATAGCGATCGTTAATCCGCTCTTTTCAGCTCGAATCAGTTGTGGCCACGTTTGGGTGTTACAATGTAAATTTCAGGTTTTAATTTAATCCAATATACACCTACAACAGTGAAATCCACTAAATATTAAAAATGTTGCGTAACAATGCCGAGTTACGGGGATCAAATGGCTATTATGTGTAATTTACTACTTTTATTATTGAATAAAACTACTTTTACTTTTCAGCTTTCTTATATTTAGTTTCACCTATTAATTTATTTTTATATGTAAACAAATTTAGATCGATAAAAACAATCCGCGGTATCACATGGGCTAAGCGCTCACGTAACCAGTGTTAAATCCCAGCCGGCAACGGTGAAATAGATAATTGCAATTTAAGTGCTAATTTACTACGTGCTCGGCGGTGAAAGAAAACAACGTGAAACCTGCATGTCTGAGAAATTAAAAAAAAATTGAAGACGTATAATATGAAGTCCGCAAACACGTTATGGGTCAGCGCGGTGGATATTTTCTCAAAACAAACCCTCTCAGAAATGAGAGAAGGCTTTTGTTGAGCAGTTACAGCCTATATACGCAGAAACGTCGCGTTTATAGGCTTTTACTTTATCTGACAAACGGTCAGAACAATACACAATAACAATAACCGGAAATGTTTTATGGTATCATTATCAGGTTTCAGGTCATCTTTTCTTTGACGTTATTTAGGGAGTGTAAGTGATTAAATAACGGTAATACATAGACATGAACAAAAAACTAGAATTTTAATCCTACTTTCAGCTTAGTTTAGCCGGGAAAAATTATTGGCAGCATGCTATCTACAGACAAAACCCATAGACACCTGCAACCATCTCCACCGAAGGATCTCTTATTCTTCTTTATCAGTCCATAAAAATCTACTGTTATCTGCTCCTAACTACTGACTCGGGCCTCTCCCGTTGTAAGGAAAATTTCCTTTACATCACGCTTAGTAGGTGAAATAAATAAATTAAATGATGTACCTCCTTCCATGGGAAGTCATAAAATTTTATTTTTACCGGCGTTTCGAGACTATGGGACGCATACTATAAATTGTACAAAATTCAATCACAAATGTAATTACGCTGATTCTTTACGCTAATACAACAGTGGGTGTGGTGACTTATTGACAGATAAGGCAACCTATCATCTGGTAGTACAGTAGAGTAGTTATAGTTTAGTTATCTAAAAAGAAATCGTCATACCCAAAAGGTATCATGATCGTACGAAAAAGTTCTAAAATCCGTTCTCTTGTTACAAAAAACGCTTCCCATACTTTTTCATTTAATGAATTTACTCAAAAATTTCTACAGATTCAGTGGAGATTAAAGCAGCCTGCAGCAGAGAAAATGTTCAAATTGAATAAAATGTCCTCTGTCGGAATTAGGGATGTTTCCATGCAAAGCGCTAAACTAGATTAGGGTGAACTTTCCTGTTCAGTTTGTCTTATTAACATTAAATTTCTTTGCATTCATTTATAATTTAAATACCATTCATTTGAATTTAATGCAGACACCTTTTCTTAGTGTTGTTGAATTGTCAAATTTTAACATACTTTATTTTTAAATTTAATTATCATTTACAGCAGTTATATGAAATGAAATTAATATCTTTATTTCTTTGATGTAGGAAAATAAATTCTTATGTCAAATGTCACTTTTTCAATCCTACTAAAATCTATTACTCTTTTGAAATGTAGTTCCTCTTAACGGAGTTTCTCTTTATTTTTGTAATTTTTTTAAAAGTAATATATCATAGTATTTACAGAATCGAAAAAGTCAACAGACCCATCGGTAACTGAATTATTTTCTATGATGTACTCAAATACGATTAAACAGACAGACAGTTCTTCACAAGCACACTGCTGAATATATGTCTTCCCTAAATAAATTTATTACGAATTAAATAATAAAACGAAAAAAATAAATTAAATTATAGAAAACTTTGTTTAATTTAGATACGAAGCACAGCAGCATTAAGCTAAATTAAACAAAGTTGCTTGCAGGTGTACTTGGGCTGTAATAGCCACTTACCATCAGGTAGATAGAAATTAAAATGACAAACGGACATAGGTCACTTTAATTTCATAAAAACGTGTTTCTCTCTATCTGTCTGAAGATTCTATTGATCAAGATAATATTCATTTCCGTCTTGTATTCAATAAAAAGGGAGTCCGTTTCTCTACACTCACCATACGAAACACATCAGCATTGAGCTACTGTTTCACGCTGGTATTCTATGAGAGCGTGGTCCTTCTCCGGTCGAGCCGACCCATTCGTGCTACAACCATACTATAGCTGCAGCATGATAGTAGTAGCCTTTGTCAGTATATTTAAAAAAGAACGTAAAATGAAGATCATCATGTTGTTTAATATATATGTTAGATAAAAAGATGTTCTAGGAGAATAATCAATTCTTTATTTATTTATTTTTTGATTATATAGTACAAATTTTAAAAAGTGTAAAAGATATAAAAATCACATAGAAAAGCAGATTATTCCCAGCAAACATTACAGATAAATAATTTAAATAATAGATCAAAGTTGCAAATTATTGTTGTTTATTACCGCATAAAAACAAATAAAATATTACTATTATTAAGATAAGACATTCGATTACATTCTTGTCTCTTTTACTATTTCGTTTAATTTTTCCATGTTGAAACCACTGGAGCCATCTACAGAATTTTCCAAACAATACAATTTAACTAATTTCAGTTGCGTCCTTGAGGCGCCATCTATGTCGTTTGTATATATTTGCAACATTGAAGCTCAGTGGCTAGCAAAGGTTTTCAAGTTGCGCAATAGATGTCTCTTTTTTCTAACAAAAAATATTTTATATATTACTACTTTTAACCGAGTTCCAAAAACGAAAATTTCTATATTCAACGCCTATATTTTTTATGTATGTTCACTGAGTTTTCGGAAACGGCTGAACCGATTTGAATGGACCCATGTAAATTTTGAAAAAAAAAACATCTTTAAGGATGCAAAAATTGGGGTGAATTTTAAATGTACTAATTGTACTTTTATGTAACTATTTAGACGATAATCTAGTTGTTATCTTAATCTTGTGATCATAATTTTTTTGTAAAATGATTAACGTATTCAACTTCTTAGATTGGTCTTAATTCTTCTGTAAAATTTTATCTTTGTACCGACTTCAGAAGTTATATTCTGGATTTTTTTTTACTTTTTTAAAAGTCTAATTATTATGTAGAGATATTTTGCAGTATTCTCGTCTTATTAGAATAAAATATGTAAGTTTAATTATAATTACTATTTTATCATCCCGTGAATAACTCACTTTTGGAAATGGTTTTTCCCACAACAGCGAGAAATGACAAAGAAATAGATTGGAATGAAAAAAAAAAACAATCATCATTACAGCCTGTCTATGGAGATTGCCTCATGGCAAATATCCTCATATTTACCTTAGTTTCCATGCTGGGAAAGCGTGTTGGTACGCACAGTGCTTTTATTATTTTGAGCTATTATCAGAAAAATATTGCTGCTCATCTCTTGTTTCAGTTTCCCTCTGTGGTCTCTTAGGACACCCATGCTGATTCTCTTAAACCGCCACTATACGGTTACTACATCTACATAATCTCTTTACTCTAAGTATTGCAAACTGCGTTTCTTATGATGATCATTGCAGATAAATGGTACAAAACATTCTATATTTGTCCCATGGACGGGATAAGAAAAATTAGAAGGTCGCAGACATCTTTACTGCGGCTGGCCGTTAACAACCGCAATTTAAAAAGGAATAATATCTTTTCTTGTTTCTAAATCGTATCCAGACAAACTACTTGTGACAGTAAATGTCACAAAATACTTCACAAGAAATTCTTGGAAAAATGCAATGTAGGGCAACTATCAACGTAAAGTAGAGGAACTTAGGGTTCCCGTAGTAAAGAAGTTAAAATCGCAAAAAGATGCAATGTAAGAAGACATTTTTATCTTTAAAAAAATGTTATATTAGGGTTTTCTCTTCACGACGGCAGTAATTACATACATTAGTTGCACAAGGACAAACATCCAGACCCAGAACAATTATTTGTAGACTTTGTATGGCCTTATGCTTGTTTATATGTATTTGTTTTGTAGAGGATTGGAACCCGTGGCTCTCAGCATTTCAATGCGCCACGGAGCCGTCAATTTGTATTGCGTCTCGTAAATATAAATCAAGTTAGTGATATAAAAGAAACAGCGACTCAATCCGTTCTTATGCCCCGACCGAGAAATGAGAACCGTATTCCTGGGAGACCTAACTTGTACCTAATATAGTATGTGTGCAATTTACCTAATATAGTATGCTCCGATGAGAATTTTTATTTCTGTTAATGTTATTGCGCTGCTTACGAATTACTTCTAGGTAGGTAAATGGCACTTAAAATTGCCTTTTACAATACCAATAAAGCAAGGGAGGTTCGAACATCGAAATCGATGGGTCTCATTCAATAAAATATTAAAAGCGCCCAGCCTCTCAGCTACTAAGTCTGTGAATTAAAATTAATGAATTATCTATTGTGATGATCTGCCTTTCTATATTGTGCGTGGTGTGAATAATTTATTATTGCAAATATACCGAGACCCAAGCCATCCTTTTGGGCATACAACGTCAAGTATTCCAGGGGTACGTTAATAATATATTAATATTTATATAATCGGATTATACAAACGAAATAATCGAAACAGTACAGTACAACCAAAACCAAAAACTAAATGTCAAAACGAAACAATCACGATTCCCACTATAATAACATAATCAAACTGCTGAGTCCCATCCCCACCGGCACACATAAAATTGTCTTATAAACGTAGGACTGGATTATAGTGCACGTGTATGGACTATACACTGGTGCACTATCTATTCCATCACTCTCATAGACCGACGGAATCTCCATGGTCCGATGGAATCCGATACAACCGGAGGAAATCAGGATCTGGAGCAAAGGCCTTACATGCTTTCCGAAGCACGGGGGTAAAACACCTTCAACTTCCTGATTCCAGGCTGCTATATTCACGTTTATAATATCATTACTTTCTAATGACAAATTTCTTACTAATCATATCATTTATTACATACGGTTATGGTGCTTTCATGGTTAATTTCGTCTATGTAATTTACTTTTTTTAATAGGATAATGTTGACAAGCGAGCACACAGCCCACCCGGATGGTAAGTGTAGCTCTGGCCCATAGATATCTACATGTATCCTCGATTAAGAATCGAACTACAGATACATTGTCACCCTTGAGGACTAAGATGTAACGCCACGTAAACGTCACGGAAATTACTTCCGGATACTATCGAAATTTAGAAACTGCGCAAAACACAAAATTTCTAAAATTTATGGACAGTATTTAAGAAGATTTTTTTTGAAATGGATTGTGTAACATTTTAACACCATATCAACAAATTTACGGATTTTATCGCGTATATTAACTTATTTTATATTCCCGACGTTTCAAGCACTTAACAGCACCCATGATCCCGGGGGGGACTGAGGTGTTTGACGTCCCAATTTCATAGTTAACCACAGCTACCTCCAGATTAAGAACACATAGCTGATGTGAAGAATCGACGCTCCGGGAAGTCTGCAGTCTGTGAATACGTACAGGATCGCCCCCGTCACTACATTAGATTTTATAGACCACAAATCCTCGCTAAAGAAAACCTATTCCTTCCAAGGATGATACGCGAGGCTATTGAAATCAAAAAACATCCTAATTTCAATAGATAAGATGGCTGGGTGCAACCAACTGTTTGGGATCCTATAATTAATAAAATTAAATCCCAACCCAAGTATACAACTGCAAGACTTCAAGATACTGTAAGTTCATACTGCGTAGATCGAAACAAAAATTAATAATTTTAATCTGGAGGTAGTCGTGGTTAACTATGACATTGGGACGTCAAACACCTCAGTCCCCTCTGTGTCCATGGGTGCTGTAAATTGCTTGAAACGTTAGGAATATAAAATAAGCTAATATACGCGATAAAATCCGTAATACCTAGTTTTATATAAATGTGTAGTGTTCGCGTAAATATAAGACTTTTTTTTAATTAGCATCCACCATCGTTGTTTTTTCTCTAGTTTAATTTGTAATTATCGTTACCTACAGAGGTAGGTATCAAAAATTTTGTGATAAGGCTTCTCGCTTCGATAAAGTTTCTGTTGGCAGGCGTATTAGATTACGTACATTAAATATAGTGAAGATCTGGACTTACGCAAGGAAGACACTTAATGTACGATCATGCATTATTGTTTGTTTGGATTATCCGTGGGTGTAAATAAATACAGTCAACAACAATCTTTATTCGATATAGTAACAGAAACTTATTTATTCAATATAGATTATAAATAATACGTATTGTAAGTCACTCTTTTGTTTAAATTATCACTGGTTCGGAAAAAAATCTCTGCCCTGGGATGAACTAGCAAGAAACCCAGCGAACTTTCTTTGAAAAAAGATAACAGCCTACAATCTTAAATGTTACACAATTAACAACACAAAACAAATGAGATATAGCTTGGTAGCGATCACATCATTCCCTTGGGAATGACCCCTGGGTTATTATCATCCATAAATTCCTTAATATTATAATAACCCTTTTTATACAAACTTTGTTTAATAAATTTTGAACTTTAAGGAAGTCAAATTTTGTATATTTATACGGCAAACCCTGGTTTTACTTATTGGATTACTTAATAGTAAGCCTAGGCTTCTCGACCTAGGAGTGCACAGCACATCGTTTCTATGTAGCTGTAACGGTTAAAATGCTGGCCTTGCTTCTTCGTCTCAAATTTTTCTTAGACGTCCCTCCATTTCTTCACACTTACCACACGAAACACAGCAGCATCAAGCTGCTATTTTACGCTGGTATTCAGTGATAGCGTGGTCTTTCCCCGGTTGAGCTGACCCATTCTTGCTACAACCATAGAATAGCATATTTTTATTTTAAGCGGCAACATGGCTCTGCCGCTTAAAATAAAAATAATACAGGATTAAACAAAAATTGTGTCACACTGTTACCGTGTGTGAATGTTACAGAACTCCGTAGCAAAACCAGGATGTCTTTGACGACAAAACCTCTTTAGGCTCTATAAAGGAGACTTTCCCTTGAGAAACTCACATAAGGTAGCCTTGGTTTATTACACTGTTACTACGATTATTATTTGGTCCATAACATTACGTTGAAGCGATGCTAAAACAAGTGCTAATGTCTGTTTTTATAATATTTTTATTTTCGTTAATCAATGTATTAACACCCTTCACAAGTTCACTGCTGAACATAAGACTTACCTCAAAGAATTCCATTTAACACAGTCCTAATGTGAATTAATCGACTTCCTGCATGTTTTACTAGGTTGTTACTCCATTTAATGGGGCCCTTATACTTTGCTTACCGCTACGAGGATGACACACGAGAAACTATCTTCCCCATCTGTTTTCAGTTCTTTGAGTCATACGGCCGACCACTTCGCTTAATATAATAATTATCTAAAAGTGTATTTTATTATCAATCAAGTTCGTGTTGTGGCTGTATAAGAATATCCACTATATCATTCTGTGGGTGTTGTGAGAGGCGATAGAGGGAAACAATTAAGGAGATGGGCAGCAGCGTCTTCATAATAACGACTAAAAATGAAAAACTGCGGTTGGCAACCCGTTTACCAAGAGTGGTAACTATGGCAAATATCCCCTATGAGGCAATCTTAAGGAGGCCTATTTTCAGCAGTGAACTTTAATAGGCGGTAACGGTATAATATTATAAACTTTCTAGTATATGTGTAAGTGTGCGTGTGCGTGTGCGTGTGTGGGTGCGTACGTGCGTGCGTGTTTGGACAACTAAAAATATTTTAGCTTTTACAATATTTCGCCTCCACCTTTGACTTAGATCAGGACATTTCTAAGCTTGTCTTTGACTAACGGGTCAGCCCAGGAGAGATCTAAATTTGTATGTTTTATGATAATCATCTTATTTCGGGGATATAAATTAATGCTCTACATAAAATTAATGTGTTATTTGATATAAATTCGCAAACATTTTTTTAAAAGAATAAGAGTGGCTAACGAGCACCTCCTGATGGTTAGTGGATGCTCTTGCCCATAAAGGTTTATCTGTCCTCATTTAAATATCATATTGTAGATACGTTGTCATTCCTGAGCACTTATTTGGATTGGAATGCCTCGATACCGGTGGTATTCTAGAGCTCTGTTTCTCTATTTCATTATTCATTCATAACGCCCTATCTTATGCCCAAAGCTGACATAGGTCTCCCCACATCAATCCTCGATCAAGAATCAAATGCAGATGCGTTAGTGTACGTATATTTTAATATCAACGTGTAGTAGCGGCGTAAAAGAATTCACTCTCCATATTTTTCTGATACCAACTCAAAACCCGCCTGCCAAGCGTGTGACAACAATTCCTCGTATGAAGCAATCTATGGGGTAGGCCTATTCTTAGTAGTAGAATTTTGTAAGGCCATAATATGTATGTTTATGGTTAGGCTGATGTCATAGTTATATGGGATATTGTTAGCTTTTGTATATTTATTTTGAAAAAGGCTTACCGTACCTATAATTGCAGTAATTTGGGAGTGACTCAAATTTATCAACGAGAACTAATCTGTATTCAAAATAAAACCATCAGGCTTATTTATTTGTTCCCGTTACAACATATAAAAGTCAACTGATGAACATAGGTCTCCTTCATAGATTGCCTTATAGGGATATATATGCTATAGTTGCCATGCTTGGCAGGCGGATTGGCAAACGCAGTTTGTTTTTTGATTGTTATTAAGAAGATGCTGCAGCCCATCTCCTGGTTTGTTTCCCTCTGTCGCTTCTTACGACACCCACGGAATAATAGGGTGGATATTCTACACCGTCACCACACGGTAAAAGAAAAAAATATTGTTTACAATCAATATTAACTCTTTATTACCTATATGAATGAATGAATGAATGGTTTGTCACGAGTATCAGTGTGACATAAAAATAATAAAACGCGATTTAATGTAAGTCGCATAACCTTATCAAGACAATAAAGCCAAACCTCTCCGCTTCTCGTTAGCAGTGTTAAAATTTGTGAAAGGTACGAGTATATAAAAAGATAAACATTTTTGTAATTACTTTTTACTTTTTGAAGGCAATTTATTCAAAATAATAAAATGTTATTCACTTGCAGGGAACAATACAGGTTTAAAATTTCCATATTCTCCCTTGGGAAGCATAAAAACGGACGAAAGCGTAGTTAAGTGTTAATTATACATGTAAAGGATATCTCCCATGTGAAATCTCAGTGGACGGGAATAAAATTTGCTCCTCACATGCTTCATTGTTCTTTCACGTTCAAAAATATCCCTCCATTACAGCTTATAAAATTATATTGCTGAACAGATGCCTGCCCCATAAATTGTCTCAGGGGGAGAATTTGTCGTAGTAGCAACACTTGGCAGGCGGTATGGCAACTGCAGTTTTTCATTTTTATTCAGCTCTTGTCAGAAAGATACTATCCTATATCATCCCGTGAGTGTCGTCACGGGATGATAAAGGATAGTGGATATACTCACACTGTCACTACATGATTACTCTCATATATAATGCCAGCAAAATAGCAGCACAATGCTGTTGAACTGAGTTTTCAGATTTATTCGCGTTTGATTTTAATTATTTCATTCCGACATTTAAGGCGCATTATCTCAGTGTTTGAATATCCTGATGTCAAGGTTAACGAAGGCTACCTTCAACTTTCTAATATTAATTTCTGGTTCAATCTACGCAGAATGAGCTACAGTATCATAGTATATTGTTTACCGTGGCAAAGGCACGCTTCAGCTAAATAATGGTGGTAGCACGAATGGGTCAGCTCGACTGCAGAAGGACCATGCTCTCACAGATTACCAGCGTGAAAATACCGCTGAATACTGCTGTGTTCCGTGTGGTGAGTGTAGAGAACCAGATACCATTTTTCTGAAAACGAGGCTTTCCATCTCAGTCCACAGTGGTGACAACGCTTTCTGCATTTTTAGACTTAATCGAGGATAGATGTAAATGTCTATGGGCAACAGAATCCATTTACCACCAGATCTATTGTGTGCTCGTTTGAAACGCTTATTCTATAAAAGAAGACTTGCTATAGTATACTTGAGCCTGGATTCAATTTACCTACCAAGCGTTGAAGACAATCACCGCAATGGGTAAGGCCAATATCCAACAGTAGACTTTTGGGGGGTAGCTGATAATAGAGAACAAAGATTTCATACTACAAAAAGTATATGGTAGAGTATAAAGCGCATTCACTAAATTCCCTCAATCCCTTGCGAAAAAAAAAGTATCAGTCAATAGAACTTTTCACCAAAGCTCGCTTTAGCTGCGCCTTTTTTTCGACCATCCATTGGAAGCGTTCACCATTTACCGGAAATGATTCTAATATTTCTGTGACCAGCTTTTACACTTTTTGTGAATGTCCTAAAATGGCTTTAGTGTTACTACTTATTCAGTGTTACTCAAAAACACAACTTACCCTAGATCATTATACACTGTTGGGAGTTTCTGTTCATTTTTATTTTTTAACACAACCAAATGTTACCAGTTTTAAATATTTCATTATGGATGCTCAGTTCAAAAAAAAAGAGCCATGCTGCAACTTATCTTTGGTTGTAGCACATATATGTCTATCGGCCGCAGCATTATACATAATTACACCATATACACTAATAGTTTACTAACACTATTGTACACTTATTGTCTGCGTCGTGTTTCCATACATGGTATCACGTAACCTTCCGCGAAAACGTCAGTATAGGACACCATTCAACAAAAATTCTTCCTACATTGTGGTCTCAATTTGGCGCCAAAAATGAGTTAAAGTTAACATTGTGGTGCGACTCCAACCTTTTAATCATCAACATAAGGTTTCTTTTAACTTTGATGTAATCCACGATCTCCTCTGCTTTTGTGGAGTAATGCCGTCGCGACGGATACAGCTGCGTCGTGCTAGTCCCATAATTGAAAGGTGTGCTGTTTGAAGTGAACACTTCTTTAGCATCGTTGTGATTTGAAACTCAATGAAAAGAAAAGCGACAGTAAAAAGAGAAAAATATATAAATCTATAGGAGAGAATGAGATAGAATCTATACTAATATAATAAAGCGGAAGAGGTTTGTTTGTTTAAACACGCTAAACTCTGGAACTATCCGTCCGATTTGATAAGTTATTTTTGTATATGATAGCCAGATTAACAACAAATAGTTACAGGCTATTAAGTATGAGGCTACACCTCTGAGCTAGCCTTAAATAATGTTTGTTAAGCAGGTCAGAAGAAAAAGCGCCTAGGAATTGCTTTATCCACGTGCGCTGGCGTAATGGTTAGTGATACGTAAATATAATGTACTATAAAAATATAGACCTTTTCTCCATATAAAAAAAAATTACACAATACCATAGGCCTATTTCTTATAAATAAGCTACAATAAGGTATTTTATGACGAAAAAATATTGAAAATTAAAAAGTGATTAATGAGCTTTATTATTAGGCGTAGCATATTAATCCTTACGAACGAAATTTCACAATTTTATGAGGATAAGTTTGCTCTTCATAGCAAACTTCATTTGCGCTTCATAGAAAAAATAATTCAACACTCAGCTCGGCGCGAGAATGAAGCCTAGTCACCCGATGGGAACGTGATATACGCGGGAACAGCTAATTCAGTATAAAGTATTTCCTATTAACTCGGTCTCCTCTGTGTGCGTTGCTTTAAAGACGGTTAATATAACTTTTAACGGTTAAAATAACTAAAATATATAAATTTAAAATCAAATTAATAAATAAAATATCTAATATGATAATATAAAATTATCATATCCAAACAATTTTAACAATCCACGATTTCATATTACACCGATCTATATTAAATACGATATACGATACGATCTATATTAGTTGTGTTTAGTCCATCTAATGTCTATTTCATGGAGAACCTTGAGGAGTCAATCAATTTTTGTTCTTTAAAATTATTTTACCTATAGAATGAAGTGGACGTCACTATTATAAAGCAATTTTAGTTAAAGAAAAAAATATTCTTTTGATTTAATACACTAAAATGTAGGCTCTAGATGTCTAAAAATAAGGATTGTAACATTTATTTGCTATAAAATTAAACTTTTATCATATATTTTATGCCGCACTTGTGGTTGAAAATTATCACATTAAAAAAATCATTTGTTTTGTTTTATATTTCATTTCATTTTAAGGTTTCACTTTTAATACGTGTGAACTGCACATATGTTTTTTTTTATAGAATAGGGTGACAATAGCACACTACCTACCTGATGGTAAGTGAATACTGTGGCCCGTATACATGTATATCTATACTCGATTAAGAATCAAAATGCAGACGCGGTTCTCTACACTCACTATACGAAACACAGCAGCATTCAGCTGATCATAGAGGACCTCTGATTTTCATCACATTTGAATTCACTGCTGGGTGTAGGCCTTCTTAAAATTACAGCCCATATACGTCCCAGCTGGTCACATGCTCTTCTAATTTCTGAGATGATTTTGTAGCAATTAGTCCGTTGCGCTGATCCAGTGCGTGATGATAAACTTTACATTTCTTTAAAATTATGGGATGAGTCGCTCGCGTCCGTAGGCTTCGACCACTAACCTAGGCCCACCCTACACGTGTCCCCGGGTGGTGCTAAACGAGCGACAAAGCCGAAACGATAGACTCGGCTCTCGCCGTATGGTAGCGACGTAAAATCTACCACCTTAGACCGCACCATGAGCCAACACGTTAAAGGAATGGCCCTGAGTTCCCGGCGCCCTTTAATGGGGCAGGGTGCGAAGAATCTCCGGGAGTAAAACCGGCGACGAGTTCGCCACCGTCGTTCTGTCTCCGGAGGGGCGAAAAGTGGATTACAGGCCCGTCTGGCTACGCTGAATGTATGGAGCAATGAATGATAAGATGGATGAAATATGCGAAATGATGAATGATAGAGGAATAGATGTTATGTGTAAATGAGACGAAACGAAAGGAAAGGATGCCACTGCACATGGCATGTATACCGCTTACTGGTCTGGTGTAGACGAGACCGAGCGGGCATGCCAGGGAGTCGGTGTCATCCTTTCAGAAAGAATGGTCAATGTGTGAAAGAGTATGAATGTTAGCCCAAGGCTGCTGTGGATACGAATGAAAGTGGGCTAAAAAGTTGTTTGTGCTAGGGTGTACGCCCCA
Source organism: Parnassius orleans (assembly GCA_029286625.1). Lineage (NCBI taxonomy): Eukaryota > Metazoa > Arthropoda > Insecta > Lepidoptera > Papilionidae > Parnassius > Parnassius orleans. Next base: position 2,481,243 of record JAGSMP010000170.1, read on the forward strand.
GACATGTCTAAGCCCACTTATATCCGAGAGCAGTTTTGGGACATGGTAAGGATGGTGTTGATGAAATGTAAGAAATGAAAATATCATTATGTTAGGAGATTTTAATGGAAGGGTTGGGGTGAAGAGATCTGGTTATGAAAGGATATTAGAATGTTTGGCGACGAAAGTGTAAATGAGAATGGTGAAGACCTCCTCGCCGTATGTGAGAAAAGAATCTTTTGTGACGAATACTTTCTTTCGCCATAAGAGGATTCACATGTATACATGGGAAAGAGGTAATGATAGAAGCATGATAGATTTCATAATTGTGGATGAAAGAATGCGGAGCGCAGTGGTAGATACAAGAGTTTACCGGGGATCCAACGTAGGACGGATCATTACCTGGTCTTATGCCGAATTAATGGTCTATTCAGGCGTTGGCGGCATCGGACATCTGTGTCTACCACTGCGTTACAACGTATAAGAACAGAGAGGTTACAAGATGAAGGTGTGAAAGAAGTATAAATGTAGACTGAGGGAGAACATAAATGGTTTGAATGAAATATGTATGAATGATTTAGACCTGAAGACTGTATGGAATAATGTTAAGAAAGTTTTGGTGGATGCAGCCACTGAAGTATGTGGTGTAAGTAAGAGAACGAATGAAAGGAAAAAATAATACGTTGTGGTGGGATGATGAGATTCGGATGGAAGTTGAAGCAAAGAAGAGAGCATGGCTAGATTTACTGGCAACCAAAGCTGGTAATTCTGGCGGTATGAATGATGAGATTGAAAGAAAAGGCAGACTTTAGACTTATAAATAAGAGAGTAAAAGAAGTTGTTGAAAGGAAAAGCAAGAAGAACGGATAAGAATGATAGAAGGATATCTGATAACTTCCAGGCAAATATTAAAATGTTCTGGAAACTCGTAAGAACTGTTAGGGAAATTCAAAACAGCCTAGAATGAATGCTATACGAGACGAGAATGGCTGTATGCTGAATGATGAAGTTTCAATTTAAAGAGATGGAAGGAATACTTTGAAAGCGTGTTTATTAGTGAAGGGTCGTCTGAATTAAGTGAAAAGAAATTTCGAAAGAAGTGAAGAGTAGGAGATAAGTGTAGATGAAATAATGAAAGCAATGAAAAGCATGAAAGCAGGTAAGGCAGCCGGATATGATAGAGTATCACTCGAAATGCTAAGGGCTGGAGAGGGAGTAGTAGCAGCCTGCTGTACACCTTGTTTAATTTATGTTGGGAACTGAAGCGGTACCGGAAGACTGGTGTAAAGCCGTTATAGTCCCAATATATAAAGGAAAAGGGTCACAACAGGACTGTAAAACTACCGTGGTATCAGCTTGCTTAGCATTGTGGGTAAACTGTATGCTAAGGTGTTAATTGAAAGAGTTATGGAAGAAACTGATGGAAAAATTTGGGATGTGCAAGCTGGATTTAGAAAGGAATGGGGTGTACGGATCAAGTATTTTCCATGCGCATGATTGTGAGAAGTTTTGGCCAAAACCAGAAAGTTTTGTGCTTTCATGGACTTGGAAAAGGCTTATGACAGAGTGGACAGGAATGTGTTATGGCAAACACTTAACTCATTTGGTTTGAGCGCTGGTTTGATACAGGCATTGAAGTCTCTTTATAGGGACTCTAGTGCTTGTGTCAGGATCAACGGGTCTACTCGGACTGGTTTGGCATCCAAAAGGTGTCAGACAGGGCTGTGTAGCTTCCCTGGCTGTTTAACTTATTTATGGACAGTTGTTTGCAAACTTTGAAAGTTGAAGAATGTGGGTTGAAAATGGGTGAGTTAACCGTCAAATGCCTTTTGTACGCCGATGATCAAGTCATATTTGCATCGTCGGCGCCGAGTTGCAAATGATGGTTACTTTAATGAACCGATCATTAAAAGAAAGAGGTATGAAAGTGAACGCAAGTAAGACGAAAGTGATGGTTTTGAAAGAGAAGAAAGTAAAACGTTATGTAAAATAAGAATAGAAGGGAGTTGATTGAGCAAGTGGATGAGTTTGTATATTTGGGATGTTTATTTAGTAGGGATGGTAGATATGATAAGGATATAGAACGACGAGTGAACGCAGGAAATAGAGTGAATGGGGCTCTACACGCTATTGTGAAGAGTCAGAATGTGTCAAAAAGGCACGTTTGGCAATTCACAATGCTGTGTTAGTCCCTACTTAATGTATGGTAGTGAAAGTTGGGTCTGTCAGAAGAAGCATGAGAGTAGAATAAATGCTGTGAAATCCGGTCATTAAGGAGTATGCTAGGGCTGAATCTGAATGACAGGGTGAGAAATAGTGATAAGAGAAAGTGTGGTTTGCAAGATGACGTTGTGACCAGGATTAAGAAAGGAATGCTTCGGTGGTTTGGTCATGTAGAAAGGATGAACGAAGAAAGAGTGACAAAACAAATTTATGCTGCAGAAGTGAACGGCAGAGTCGGAAAGGACGCCCTAGACGAAGGTTTATCGACCAAATTGGCGATATATTGGAAATGGGCCAGATTAGGAGTACCTTAACCGACGAGCGTGTATGCGTAGATATATGGATGTAAAGGAGGCGAGAGAGGTGTGCCAGGATCATTGCAAGTGGAAGTCCGTAGTCTCTGCCTACCCTCTGGGTGACAGGCGTGAGTGTTTATGTATGTTATTAAAATATTTTTATACTAACCGTATAGTGGCGGTGCATAAATATCCACTACCCTATATCGTCCCATGGTTGTCATAAGAGGCGACAGAGGTAAACTAAAATAGGAGATGGGCAGCAGCATCATCCCAATAATAAATCTAAATAATAATAAAACAACTTAACCTGCGTGCCAAGCGTGGCAAAAAAGACAAAATCACCCCTGTTAGGCAATCTTTGAGGATAGGCCTCCTAAGATCAGCAGTGTGCTTTATAGGAAGTAATGGATGAAAATGAATGGAAGTAAAAAAGGCGAAATTATTAAAGTTTAATTTATATTTTTTTCATTCTACAATTTGTTTTTAGGCTACTAAAATATATTTATCTTAAATAAACACATCGATTATAAAAACATGGAAGATAATATTTTTAATACGCTGCTTTCACTATCGTTCCAATATACATTGAATTGTAGCGAATCCATTTATATTTTTTATAAATAATGGTTAATCTAAAACTAATCTCGATAATTAAGAACATATATTTGTTGTTGCCATGTTAGTGAAATTAAGGTACGATATAATTAATAGAATCAGGCATTTTGCAGAACTTTGCAGAAATCTAGTAGTGGTGTTAAGGGTTAGTGGTGACGGTGATAGTGCACACAACTGAAGGAGACGCTCATCAAAATACGCAGATTTTAGCTAGTTAATTTTTAATATCTTTAAGTTATCAAAGTCCACTGCTGAACATAGGCTATCCCTCATAGGCTCATAAACGATAAAGTAAATGATAATCACATATGGAAAATTCGGTTAATCTTCTGTAGAATCTCGGTGCATCTTGTGAACCAAATACAGCCAATGTTTGGGACAAAGTTCAATCTCGACATCACAAGGTCGAAGGTGCGGGGACAGACCAAAAGTTAAAGAGATGACATTTTTTATAGGTTAAGTGTGACAAACGAGCACACAGTCTACCTGACGGTAAGTGGTTATGGTTACCCATAGACATAGTCTACATCTATCTTTGATTACGATTTAAAATGCAGATGCGTTGTCATCCGTGAGGACTAAGATGGAATGCCTAGCTTCCAGTAGAAAGGGCCTCCGGTTGTCTACACTCACCATACGAAATACAGCAGCGTTGAGCAGCTATTTTACACCGATATTATGTGAGAGCGTGGCCCTTTCCCAGTCGAGCTTACCCATTCGTGTTAGAGCTATACTACTAATATAGCTGCAGCATGGCTATACAACGTAAAAATGGACATTGGTGATATTAACCACTAGAATTTCGTATGGAAAATTATTGCAGATCGTGGGAGAGAAAAGATGGTGATAGATTAAATTCACGATACCATACACACCATCTGGACGCTTGGCGGTCCATCATGGCGCTTGACTAGGAGTTTTCTTTGTCGCACGGCATCTTTGTGGAATTGTTTACCACCGGTGATTTTTCCGGACAGATACGACTTAGGAACTTTCAAAAAAAGAGCTTACTCTCTTATAAAACGCCAGCAACGCACTTGCAATTTCTATGGTGTTGCAGTTATTCATCATGGACGGCGGTTGTCACTTAATATATAATATAATGCTCGTTTGCCCCCTCTTCTATAAATAAAAACCGGCCAAGTGCGAGTCGGACTCGCGCATGAAGAGTTCCGTGCCATCACACACGTTTCGAGTAGGGGCCCACTTTAATTTTTAATTTATTTTTATTATTCCTTGATTCATCAAAACGTCAAGTTGGAGAAGTCTCGTCTGATGAAGTCAACGCTCCGTGCCCTTCGTGCACTAATCCAAAGTCCTGAAACCTTTCAGCTCGAGTAACAAAACCGTTTTCAGTGCCTGGGTGCCAGTGACTGCAATGCAGTGGACGATATGAATGACAAGCTCGTGAAAACTGTCCATGCGGTCGAAGCTAACTTCTGCAAGACCCGCCGCAGAAGAAAACAAAAACTCTCCGATCACACTATTAATATCACGGCTGTTAGACGGGAAATGAAGGTGCAGTCTTCAACAGATTTAACAGCATACAGGCAACTGAACAGACAGATCTCCAAATGCATGCGATGGGACTTACGCAACTTCAATACAGAAAATATGTGTAAAGACATATTTTTCAAACGCAAATAAAACCAATTACAAAGGCTTTACAGCTTTGGTGCTATAATAAGAAATGCTAAGAGGGTTAAGCTCTAAAAGAATATAGTATGTAAGTTTTTTTAATTAAGTGGTATTTATTTGTTTATATATTTATTCTTATAATAATGGTTTGGATAATGACTTAAAAATATTAATTATTTGTAAAACATTTTTACTGTTATCACAAATCTTTTGCTAACAGTGCTTGGAATATCTCCTCCCCAATGATATTAAGAATGCAACAAATAAAAACTCATATAAATTACTTCTACGACAACAATAACTGTGGGCAATTACTAACTGACATTTTTTTTTCTTCATACGGATATATATATATCATTGGGGAGGAGATATTGCAAGCACTGTTTGCAAAAGATTTGTGATAACAGTAGATTCCGTCGAAATTTGGGCGGTGCTGCAGTCCCTTCAGCGGTGCCAAGTTGACTGACGGTATATCGAAGTGCTGAAGTGTTTTTACAGTACGTTACAGTATGGCTATCCGAGAACAGAACCAGAGTACGAAACCTATCCAACTGCAGAGAGGTGTAAGACAGGGTGACGTTATATCCCCGAAACTCTTCACCACTGCATTGGAAAACGTTTTCAAGCTACTGGTCTGGAAAGGATTGGATGGTATTAACATCAATGGCGAGTACATCACTTACCTTCAATTTGCCGACGATATAGTCCTTATAGCTGAATTGCTGCAGGACCTAAGTACTATTCTCAATGACCTCAATAGTGTCTCCCAACGGATAGGTCTTAAGATGAACATGAACAAAACAAAGATCCTGTGTAATGTCCATGTCACACCTATGCCGGTAGTTGTTGGGAGCACTAAGCTCGAAGTTGTTGACGTGGATGTTTACCTGGGACAAATTGTCCGACTAGGTAATTTCCACTTCGACCGAGAGGTCAATCGATGGATTTAACTCGACTAGGCAGCGTTCGGGAAATTACGACACATCTTCTCGTCAAGTATATGTACCTCAAAACCTGAAAACGAGATTATACAACCAGTGCGTGTTGCCATTGATGACTTGTGGATCTGAGACGTGGTCTTATACTGCTGGCCATATGAGGACTCTCAAGGTCGCTCAGCGAGCTATGGAGAGGGCTATGCTCGGGGTTTCTTTGCGTGATATACTTAATAATGAGGATATTCGCAGTAGAACCAGAGTGACCGACATAGCCCAACGGATTAGTAAGCTGAAGTGACAATGGGCTAGCCAATAGCTCGAAGAACCAACAACCGATGGGGAAAGAAGGTTCTCGAGTGGCAGCCTCGTACCGGTAGGCAAAGTGTAGGGTGACCCCCCACTAGATGTAGTGACGACCTGGTAAGACATGCAGGAAGTCGATGGATGCAGGTGGGTCAGGACCGTGTTTTGTGGCATTCCTTGGGGGAGGCCTATGTTCAGCAGTGGACTTGTGAAGGGCTGTAATGAATAAAATGAATGAATAGCGGCAACTGAAGTACACATTCTGTGAAAATTTCAACTCTCTACCTATTACGGTTCATGAGATATAGCCCGCTGACAGACAGACAGACGGACAGCGGAGGCTTAGTAATAGGGCCCCGTTGGTTACCCTTTAGTTACGGAACCCTAAAAAAGGTGATTTACTATCTATGGCTTCATCACCACTTACCACCAGGTAAGATTGTAGTCAAGCATTGGCATATAAATTGGCGTCTAAGCAAACGTAGTTTGGGACACCTGACTAGATACGACGACGAACTAGGGACGACGATCTGCGCAAGGTGGCTGGCAGAAACTGGATGGTGTCACCAAAGACTGTGCTAAGTGTTGCTCCTTCGGAGAGACCAATATCCGGCAGTGGACTTCCGCAAGTTGATAATGATTATTGTACTTATAATAACTAAAGAAAGTGTGGGAGGCCTTAATCTTGCAGTGAAACACGTTAATAAGCTAATTAATATATTTGTATTCAATGTATTATCTTTCACATCATGTATTTACGCATCTTTCACATTCATATATCTACGCTTGTATGCAAAGATATAATGGGTCCGCCAAATAACTTTTTTTAAAAAAAAAATGCTATTAAAAAAAAACTACTAAATATTTTCTCAAATTTCTTTTTTTATTTGAAAGTACAATCCTTCCGGTTAATGATGGAAAATAATTTCATTCAAATGGCTGCCTCGGCTGGCCATGCAGTAGCCTACACGATCGGTCCAATTTTTGAGTACATTATCGATTGTGTGCAGCTGTATTTCACCAATGGCTTCACCAATATTGTCCTTTAAAGCGTCAATTGTCTCTGGCTTGTCGGCGTAACACTTATCTTTGACGGCACCCCACAATAATAGTCCAACGGTGTCAAATCGCAGCTCGAGGTGGCCAAACGACATCAGCTCTGCGGCTGATAATGCGATTTTCATAAACAGGGCGCAAAACATCAAGTGTAGCGTCGGCTGTGTGGCACGTTGCGCCGTCCTGTTGAAACCAAATGTTGCCAATATCCTCCTCTTCAATTTCTGTGAACAAAAATTCGTTCAACATGGCCCGATAACGATCGCCATTGACTGTAACGGCCACACCTTGCTCATTTTCGAAGAAAAATGGCCCAATTATGCCTCTGGACCAAAATCCGCACCAAACAGAGACTCGTTTTGGGTGCACCGGCTTTTCGATGAATGCGTGCGGGTTTTCTGTGCCCCAAATGCAACAATTCTGCTTGTTTACATACCCGCCAAGTTCGAAATGAGCTTCATCTGAAAAGATGATTTTTTTGGCAAAGTCCGCATCTTCTGCAAGTCGATCGTAGGCCCACTTAGCGAAGCGAAAACGCATTGGATGGTCAGTTGGCTTCAACTCCTGAACCAATTGGATTTTGTACGGCGTCATACCAAGGTCTTTAAGCAAAATTCGTCTCAATGATGTCTCCGAAATGTCCAATTGTTGAGAACGACGGTGAACTGATGTTGATGGCGTTTCACGCACACTTTCGGCCACAGCAGCAATATTCTCGGGTGTACGCACTGTTTTTGGCTTTTCACGCGTTGGTTTATCGATGAGGATGCCAGTTTCTTTCACTTTTTTCACAAGGTAACGAACATACGGAGCTGACGGTGCTTCATTTCTTCCAAAATCCGTACGCAATTTTCGCACACATTCTGCAACATTACCATGATTTTCAAAGTAATGTCGCAATATTTCCCAGCGTTGTTCAAGCGTATACACAACCATATTCGTTCAGCGGAAGGATAAAACTAATTATCTGTCAAATTAGACATGAGCTAAGTGTTGCCATTCACGAAATAAGCACTAGTTGAAAAAAAAAAGTTAGATGGCGGACCCTATATAGATGCGATAGAAGCCAGGAAGGTACATCCGGTACGTGCCAATTGGAAGTTTGTAATCTATGCCTATCACTATGTTTGAAAGGCCTGAGAACTTTTGCTATGTTATGTATTTTAAATGGACAAATATTTTACAATTTTACTTTTTCTGGATATGTGTTCTTTCTTAATTGCTTGCTTATATAGCTTTATTTAAAACAGCGTAAGGTAATAATTCTTACTTTGGAGATTCCCCTAAATGTGATACAACACCCGTCCAAGTAATCTTCGCATCTTGCCACCTGAAATAAATAAGGAAAATTCTTGACTACCTCAATAAGTCGATCTTAAGCTAATTCAATTATAATATTTGTCGGTATATTAATATTTTATAGCACTTTGGTAGTTCAGGGGTATACGCTAGCTGTACATATCACAGTACACCTGCAGTTCAGGTTCGATACCCGCCGGCTCTTATGATGATTTAATTTTTTTTTCATTAGTTGCAATTTTAAGGGCCGATTTTATCAAGTACTCGGTGGTGAACAAATATATTGTAAGAAAGCCTGATATATATGAAAGTATGATGATGTCCGCCAACACACACTGTGTTCTACATGCTCCGTAATATTTATAGATACATATAAGTATTTGAAGTGTAAAACCTTCCTGAAATTAGAGGAATACTGTGTTCAGCAGTGGAACGTATAAAGGCTGTACTTTACTATTTAATTTTGTGACACATAAGCCCCAGGACAACGTGGTAATCATACTCGCACACAACTGTGAGCGTAGGGCTCCTAACTCCTCCCGACATACATAGGTGTTGCATGGATGTTACACATGTGTGACATGGACGTTGCGTAATAATATTATAAATGTAAACATTACAGAGTAAAGAAAAATTCTACAAAAGTCCTCTTCGTTTTGGACCCATACCTCCAAGTAGGCCTATTTAATGACCGCGTCTCTTTGGACACGAGCCAAAGAACTGCAGAAACATACTTTTTTTTGCGACTGTAGTCTGTGGACTTACGCCACATCATATTGTTATTAATATAGTTAGGAACAATAATAGTGACAACTATTATAGCATTGCTAGTCACTTATTGTTACTTTAATCCTATGACTACCCTTTTCATAGCAGATATCGCTCTAACGATAATATTGCCGCTACTGAATATATATTTACAGAATTAGAAGAGAAATTGAAAAATTAAACTAAATCAAACTACGAAGAAAGAATATACAAATCGCAGCAAAACCTCAATAGCATACAAGAAAAGCCTTATTAGTATGTGTACTAATATAATCGAATGTTTTTAGCGGAATAATTCGTAGTAAAATAACATACAGCATTTAAGACGTGTTCACAGAACACAATTACTCTCTACCAAGAGAAGAACGCCAACTTCATACTAAAAAAAAGGAAACGCGTTTATGAATGTACACGAAAAGCGCCTCGGTGGGCGCCCATATAAAACTTTTTAGCGGGAATTTCAAACCTTTGTATTGTGTAAATTTAAACTTTTTATTTAAGGCATATTCGAGTAATTTTGGCTCAAGCCCTATGGGGTAAATTCCCATACATTTGAGAGGTTGCACCAAAATTACTCGAATTTACTTTAGAGGAGTATGTGGGATAAAATAAAAGTAAAAATAGGTATAGTTATGTAATTTAATTTTTTGGAAGATATTGTTTTATATACTATATATTATTATTTATGTTTTTTATTGCTTTTGCAGATAATATTTCCACGCGTAATATTGATTTATAACATATGTTATCGTGAGAGCTATTCTTCACAGAACATTAACGTAAATTTAAATCAGCAAAATTCTCATGTCGAAAACTTAACTCAGCCCAAATACATGATCTGAAACAGATAAAATTCGAGTTAATATAGTAATAATCCCTACAAATAACGATGAATAAATTCAAAATGCTTAAAGACTTACCACAATATTATCAAAAGTTTTTCTTCTTTTATTGTAGGAAACCTGCAGAAAGTGATCGGATGATTTTGTGCTTTTTGTTTGCATAATTTTTTTAAATAATAAATTAATTTATAGTCATTATCTTATACAGAGTCAGTATCTCACAAAAAATCTTCACACACACAATCGCGAAGAATTGCCTACAAACGAAAATTAAGTATTCTGAACCGATAATAACTGAATTAAAGCAAAACGCAATAACAAATATTAAAATCTAAATCATTAAATAAATTTGAATCAATTTCAGAAAATATTTTCAGTATGAAAGACGTTGACAAACAAATGTCACTTTTTTCTTCTTTTAGTTCATGGCTTCGCTTGATAGAATTCTGCTAACTTTTAATAATTTAATTTTAATCAATTAGTAGGTCAATTAATTGTGCAAACCTCAAAGTAATATGTATATAATTTCTGTAAGGTGCAAACGAAAGAAAAAATATAGCATAGAATTAAAAAAATTCAGTTTCTTCCGATATAATAGTTATGTATATTTGTATCTAATTTTTAAAATGGCAATCTGAAACAACGCGAAAGAATGAAACGGCGATATCTTTTTCTCGCTTTAATTTTACACGCCCACCCCACACATAGATAAAATTATGATTGTGTGCAAGTTTCTCGGGCTTCATACAGAGTTGAATCACCCTGGACGTGTTTAATATTGCTCAAATTTAGTAGACAAAAAAACCTTTTCTATCTTCAAAAATGGAACAATAATTTTTCGATCTCTTGCTCAAAAAAAACACTAAATTTAATAAAATTGTTATAACGTGGTGGATTTACCTACTAACCATCTTACTCAATTCTGTTTTATAAAAAAAAGATTAAAAACGTGGAGAATCCTTGTGATTGACGTCGCTTTTCTAACCGACGTCTAGTGGAAAATCTATCTAAAAAGGCTTAACTATATATAATTTTATAGAATGATTTCTTCTTTTTACGCGAACACTACACATTGAATAAAACTAATTTTACGGATTATATCGCGTTTAATAACTTATTTTTATTAATTCCCGACGTTTTGGGTGCTTTAGAGCACCCATAGTCACGGAGGACTGAGGTGATTGACGTCCCGATGTCAGAGTTAACCCGGAGTACCTTCAGCATTTTAAATTATTAATTTTGGTCCGATCTACGCGGAATGAACTTACTGTGTCTTGAAGTCTTGCAGTGGTATGCTTGGGTTTAGTTTTAATATTATTAATTACAGGATCCCAAGCAGGTGGTAGTACCCAGCCTCCCTCTCTATTGAAATTAGGATGTGTTTTAATTTCAAGAGCCTCACGTATCATCCTTGGCAGGAATCGATGTTCTTTCGCGAGAATTTGTGGTTTATCAAATCTAATATAATGGCGGGGGCCGTCTAGGATATGATCACAAACTGCAGAATTCCCGGAACGTTGATGCTTCACGTCAGCTATGTGTTCTTTTACGCGGGTTTTCATTGATCGTTTTGTTTGCCCTATATATGAGAGACCACATTCACAATCAAGCTTGTACACTCCTGGATCTTGTAGAGGAATATTGCACTTGACGGATGGTAAGAACTGACTAATATTCTTCGGCAGCTTGAAGAATGTTCTAATAGAAGCTCGCTTCAAGATGTAGCCAATCTTGTCTGTGACACCTCTGACATATGGTAGTACAGCAGGCACACGCTCGACTGTGGCCGGCTTCACTCGGTCACTGTGACGTAGGCGCGGGACCCGAAGCTTGTTGTCGTGCAGAACCTGCTTGACGTGCTGAAGCTCGGCGGCCAGGTGTTTGCTGTCACATATCCCTCATGCTCTTTGTAACAAAGATTTGCCCACGGTAGCTAACTGTGAAGGATGATGGTGGGATTCACCATTTAAATATCAGTTTGTATGGGTCTTTTTTCTATACACAGTGTGACCTGTGGTGTTGTTAAGATTTCGAATGACTAATACATCTAGGAAAGCTAAAGAATTATTTGCCTCTAATTCCATAGTAAATTAAATTTTAGAGTTTATGGAATTGGATATATTGGAATTTGGAGATGTTCTAAAAATGCAGTTACTTTGTCTGATGGTAAAATTGTGAAAGTATCGTCTACGTACCGCTTGTAGAACCTTGGAGTTACTGATGCAGTAAGCAGGGCTTTCTCCTTAAAGTCCTCCATGAAAATATCCGATACCGGAGATACCGGTGAGCCCATCGCAACACCATCTACTTGCTTGTAAAACAATAGATGCGAGGCAATGTAAGGCAATGTCTGAGTAATACTGCATATTCTGCTGGCATGTTGTTTTCCTCCAGTTTCCTAGTTACAATTGAGATGCAGTCTCATTTGTATTGATCAATCTCATGTTGTGCAGATCAAAACTGACCATAGTTTGGTTGTCAGTAAGACATAGGTCTTTTATCTCACTGACAAAATGGTATGAATCCTTAGTGTGTGCTGTTGTGTGTCATCTGAGTGGTGATAATATTTTTGCTAAGTGTTGAGCCAATCTGTAAGTTGGCGAATCGATCTGACTCACTATTGGAATGGAGCGTTCGGTTTGTGTATTTTTGGTAACCTATACAACTTCGGTGGTTTGGCACACGCAGGTATTATCGAATCGAGGTCTAAATTCAATTTCTCGGAGTATTTCTTAATTAGATCGCTAGTTGTTTTAAGCGTATTAGTTGTAGGGTCTGTTTTGACCTTTACGTACGTACTTTCATCCGATAAAAGTTGTTGTATTTTAAAATTGTAATTCGACGTATCCATTATAACCGATGGATGGTAGGGATTGAGCAGGATCATTGTGAAACGGCTACAGTATAATTTATTAACTCTTAACTTAGCAAAGACTAAGTACATTACTTTTACTAAACTACAGCTTCTTCAAGCATCTAATATTAAAATAATTGCTTACACCTGTCCACATTCCACCCATCATGATTTCTGCTCGTATACGTATACTACTATTGAACAGTTACAAAAAATATAATACCTCGGTGTATACATTGACTCAACACTTATATAATTTATATTATATTAAATATACTAACACAAATAATACATAAATAAATAAAAACCAATCAAATGGAAGCCCTCGGCAGGGGAGATCAAACGGCCGAGGGTTAGGGGGAAAGGGAAAGAAACCGGCGGACGATGCGGGCGGTGTCGAGGAGCACCGCCTTCTGCATTTGAGCACGGAGCGGTCCCTCACGGAGTCCCAGTCGCCTCAGATGACCCGAGAGGCTGACTGGGATTAGCCCGTTCGCAGAAACGACCACAGGAATAATTTCGGTCGGCAGACCACCCCACATGTCGGTCACCTCGTGAGCCAGGTCCAGATATTTTGTCAGCTTATCAGTTTCGGCTTTCACGAGGTTCTCGTCATAAGGAATGGTAATATCGACCAAAAATATCCTTGACTGTGCCCGGTCCATCAGCACAATATCAGGCTTATTCGCAAGAATAGTCCTGTCTGTGATGATGGCCCGGTCCCAGTAAAGCCTGGCGCGGTCATTTTCGAGCACAGCTTCCGGCAAGTACTTATAATATGGCATTTTCATATCCACGAGACCGTATTTTAGAGCGAGCTCCTGGTGTAGAATCCTGGCTAATAGGTTGTGTCTGTGCAAATACTCAGAGTTAGAAAGCGCCGAACAACCGGAGATGACATGCTTAAGTAACTCGCCGGGATGGCGACAAGCGTGACAGATGTCGACGGCGCCATCCTTTAGGATGTATTTCCGATAATTGTTGGTCTTAATAACCTGATCCTGTATCGCACAGACAAAACCCTCGGTTTCCCCAAAGAGGTCACCGAAACGTAGCCAGTGGAGAGAGGCGACTGTGTCTACGAAAGGCTCATGTAGAGCCTTGTAGAACCTCCCGTCCGCTGGGTCTTGCCATTGCTCGTTGGCTAAGGATAGAGGGGTAAGTCCTTTATCACAAGAAACGACGTCCCTATAGAATGGATCATCCGATCTCGTCAGAAAGTAATTACGGAGGCTGCACACTTCGCGATTATGCATGGTAAGCGCGCTTAAAAAGCCACGCCCACCACGCTCAGAAGTGAACTGTCAGCTGTTAAGTTAATGTCACATACATAGATTTCTAAAATTATATGAAACATCATTAATCAAATGACATGTTACCGCCATAATATTTTCTGTTGTTTGTTGCACACAATTTTAAGTGTTAATTTTTGTTTTGAACCTTTTGTTATGGCTTTATATTATAAAATGGAAAATTAAAAAACAATCAGTTCTATGTGCGATTGCTTATTTTTTATTTAGTAGCCCTTGTTATATGCAAAATCTTCCAATAGAAATATAATGAATGGAAACATTATATTTCATTCGTAAAATTACGTTTTTCTCAAACATTCCGAGAAAAACATCGTTTGACATAATGTGATAAACGCATTCTTTCTGAAAACACGTAAGCAAAAAATATTATGTAGTTCAATCCCCTATGAAAGTGACAAAACAAATCTTGCTACAGTTTCGCGAAAAATGTATAATATTTTCCATATGGCTTTTTTATGGAGACAATTTTCTTTCAGCTGTTTGACCGCAAGGCAAAGAAAATTTCTATCGTTACGACTACCGGATTCCTCAATAAAAACTTTATTATTAATTATAAAAAGCCACAAAACATATTAAATTGTTTTAATTTAAAATGCTCTGACATTTTTTTATACCTAAGCAAAACCTTAATTCTTTTTTTTAAGGTTTTATCACATTTAATTTTAACTTATGTTTATGGTTATGCTTATGGCACTATACACGGTGTAAAAAATCATCAAAACTAAATTACCCAAAAAGTAGAAAATTAAAAAGGAGTTAAAATTCCACACGGTACAATCCGTAAAATAAGTTTTATTTAATGCTTTATGAGACGTTGATTAATTCTAGTCCAAAAGCCTCATTTGCATTTTTAGGCCGCCCCTACACGGCAGATTTTTCTACACTAATATAATATTATAAAGAGGAAAGATTTGTTTGTTTGTTTGAATTGAATAGGCTCCAAAACTACTGGACCGATTTGAAAAATTCTTTCACCATTAGAATCCTACATTATCCGTGATGAATATAGGCGATATAATATTTTGAAAAAGTTAGGGATCCGTATGAAAACTTCGTTAATGTAACCCAAGGTGTAAAAAAATACCAAAAAAATATTCCATATATCGCGTACTCTGCGGAAACTATTGACAATAGAGCAAAGTGATGTGCTACAGTTTTATAGAGAACATTAATATCTACAAAAAAGTCCACAATACCGTATGTCCAACTATTACAGCTATGTCACAATAACTACTTTTCCATGTTAAAATATGCAATAGTAATGCCGAAAAATCCTTATATCGCGTACGCTGCGGAAACTATTGACAATAGAGCAAAGTGATATGCTACAGTTTTATAGAGGACATTAATATCTACAAGAAAGTCCGGGATACTATTAGTCTAACTATTACAGTTATGTCACAATAACTACTTTTCCATGTTAAAATATGCAATAGTAACGCCGAAAAATCCTTATATCGCGTACGCTGCGGAAACTATTGACAATAGAGCAAAGTGATTTGCTACAGTTTTACGAGTATAGAGGACATCAATATCTACAAAAAAATCCGCAATACCGTATGTCTAACTATTACAGTTTTGTCACAATAACTACTTTTTCATGTTATAATATGCAATTGTAACGCTGGTACAAACTAGGCCACATTATTCGTACCTTGGTATTAATCCTTATCTATACAAATAAATAAAATTGAAGTGTCTGTTTGTAATATTAAAATAACAGCTTTTTACGAAACACATATGAAAATATATAGGGTACTAATAACAAAAAAACAATGTTTAAAATTTTTGTCTGTCTGTTTGTTCCGGCTAATCTCCGAAAGGGCTGGACCGATTTTGACGGGACTTTCACTGGCAGATAGCTGATGGTATAAGGAGTACGGTTTATTTTAGAAAGAGAATTCGGCTTCCGCGCAAAAAAATTAAAACCTATGAAATCGCAATAAATTCCACGCGGGCGAAGTCGCGAGGGACAGCTAGTTTTTTAATAATAGCATACTTGGTGTGTATTAGTTTCTCCAGTGGAGTAGCACTGATGTCATCGTTTCTAATACCGCAGGCTTCATCTTCATGTGTCCTAGTATCGACGTTGAGAAGCACGTTGCACCCACCGCAAGTATAATAGTGGATGTCGAACCTGCATTTAGTTTAAACATTAAGACGTTTATCTCATACACGTGTCTTTTAGGCGATAATTTATGTATGTAAGACGCTTTCGCGAAACAAAAGACTTTCATCGTCAATGGGAATACATTCATTGTATAATAGGGGAAAAATTTGCCAAATTATAGTCGCTATGCTTGGTAGACATGTTGGTAACCGCAGTTTTTTATTATTTTGAGCTGTTGTCATGCTGCTATCAATTTTCTATTTCATTTCACGCAGTCGCCTCTTACGAAACCCACGGGATGATATGGGGTATTGGATTTCTCTCACGACGCGACTTTACGGTGACTTCTCCTTGTTCATAAGCCCTTAATATACCACTCCCGTTGTAGGGAGGATGTACATAATACTCACGGTGTCAGGTAATCTCAGTACAAGACCTCTCGCTTGATGCTGCTCCCCGTCGCCAGTCTAGGTATTTAACGTCTGGGATAAACGAGATAATTATAACGCTATCTATCGGAAGTCATAAGGTCTTAATGATACATCCCATAGTCGCCTTTTGCGACACCCATGGTAGAATAGAATAGAATAGAATAATTTTTTATTCAATATAGATCACATGTGTAATTCTTATTGATAGTCATTTTTTACTTTACCACTGGTTCGAAAAAAATCTGTCCTGGGAAGAATCAGCAAGAAACCCAGCGGGACTATTTTTTATAGTAAATTTTACATTAATGGTTGTACAAACTATTTACAAAATTTATTTTAGAAACCACTTGGAAGCGACCACCTTACACCCAGGGGTTCTAAGAATACCATAAGAAGATAAGAGACTGCTTAGGTAAACGTTATGTAGGACATCCCCAGGCTAGGTTAAGCAACGATTTTCGACAGGCGGCTGACAGCTATTG
The DNA here is from genome assembly GCA_029286625.1 of Parnassius orleans. Taxonomy (NCBI): domain Eukaryota; kingdom Metazoa; phylum Arthropoda; class Insecta; order Lepidoptera; family Papilionidae; genus Parnassius; species Parnassius orleans. The sequence continues at coordinate 2,498,393 of JAGSMP010000170.1, forward strand.
GATGCGTAAAGCCGAAAATTACAAAGGCATATATGTCCAGAAGTAGACAAATGATAATTATGATAACCCAAAAATTGTAACCATGGCTAAAATGTCCCTAAAGGCGTACGTATAGAAGACATACGTATTTGAATGAGACTGGTTTTTACGGATTTTATCGCACTTAGTAAATTATTTTATATTCCTGGCGTTTCAAGTACTTTACAGCACCCATGGTCACGGGGGGGACGCACATAAAATCCAGGGCGATAAACTCCATAAATACTAGTTTCATTGAAATGATTAGTAATCGCGTAAACATAGGAAATTATTAAAACACGTATGTATAATACCTACCTTCTTTCAGCGTGATAGTTCCGTAGTAATTCACGATTTGTATTAAATAACACTCCATAATGTCCAGAACAGCAAGTCACCTGGGAATAATAATTTAATTAATGAGTAAGTATCAAAATTAAATTGCTGTGTAATGGCAGTGCATATAGATACTTAGCAATTTTATCGCGCACAAAACCTTTGCATTGTTATTAACCCTTCGTTAAAAGCTGATTTAATAAAGGGTTAACAACTTTGGCAACAACAGATTATAATGGCAGTTAGTACCGGAATATTTTAGTGCCCTAAACCTTCTTTGCAAAATATTGAATTTAAAAATAAATTAAAAAAATATTATATAATAGAACCTAGGAACTAACTAGGAACATTGCTATTAGTCAATTATATCAAATTAAAAGAAACGTTTGTCAAAATGTTATTCAACTAAGGACTATGTGATTGTATTTTAAGAGCGCCTCATTAGTATTATTAACAATGGAGCTTAATGTAATCCACAGATAAGAACGAACGAACGATAAATCGATCGACGGTTCTTACTTTACATTCCTTCAAGCCGTTTAACCTACAGCAGGACATGAAAGAATATGAAAACACGCATTAATACCCACAAACATATACTTACTAATTCAACTCCTGAACAGTTAAATAAAGTGCATAATCTAGAGGCTAGAGGTCATTGGCCCATAAATGGTACATTAAATTTACTTTTAATGCATCATCAAATTAGGAGTCACACTGAAATATCGTTCGTACCAGCGTCACTTGCACTTTCGCACGCAGTATTCATTACCCGCCGGCATTAAGGACACACCGTACCCGGTATGAGCAGATGGGTGATATGATGAGGCAGTCGTCGCGCTATGATAGCATACCGGACTAAACCACAACGGAAAACTAAATGACACTGTCGAAGTTTTCGTCCTACTCTGTATAATCTCACAGAATACCAGCGTAAAATAGCAGCTTAATACTGCTGTGTTTCGTATGGTGAGTGTAGAGAACCGAAGACCCTTTTTACTGGAAAAGAGGCATTCCATCTTAGTCCTCAAGGGTGACAACGCATCTGCATTTTGATTCTTTATTGAGATAAATGTAGATGTCTATGGGACACAGCAACCACTTACCACCAGGTGGACTGTGTGCTCGTTTGTCACCCTATTTCTATAAAAAAAAAACTTAGTACAAGCTCCGTACTAATAGAGCGTTGGCCGCCCCGTTTTTTCTTTGCATGCCGGCTGATATAAGAATGTTTTATTTATTATAATAACATAAATTGAAAGTTCATTTTACCCAGATTGGTAACGCTGGAGTCTTTAGTCTGGACCCTGGATGTTGTTTGATGACATTGTTTGAACTATTGTTGTCTCCTCCATACCACACCAGAAGACCCACTGAACTGCGGGATAGCACGCCGAACTGGGGCATAGCCTGAAATTATCTTGATACTATATTGTTAGCTGAACTAACAATAAAGAACTAGTAAGCTGAAGTGGATATGAGTCGGCCATATAACTCGTTGAAGCGGCAACCAATTGTAAAGAAATGTTCTCGAGTCCTGTACCTGTAAGTGGTGTGTAGGTAGGGTAATACCCCATTATAAAGAGTGTTGATTCGGCAAATCTAATGGATATAGGGGAAGCAAAACCATGTTTGTGGTCTTACTTGGGGTGGCCTAAGTTTGACAATTGAATTATTAGAGGCTGTAATGACGATGTTAATAATATTGTTTAAATAAAATAATAATTATACAAGAATAATTTAGTGTAGCAGTACTGTGTACTGCTACATTAAAATACTTTATAGTGCTATTGCAATAAGCTGTTGTTTTATGCGGACAGTTGGACAAAATAAATATTTAGGCCAAACTACAATAATTAAGCCAGTAGCTCAGTAGGTAAGTTTGCGCCATTAATAACACAGTTAAAGGGCACTCCGAGTTCGATTCCAGCTGGTTAAAATGAAATCGTAGATCTACTAGACAATGAATGAAAACATCGTAAGGAAACCTAAAATTATTTAAAAAATATATATCGAGGACATATTGAATGATTGAATTAGATTAGCGTGATAGACTCTTCCATGCTCCAAAAACAATTTTAGATATGAGGGGAGGGTGTGGAAATACTGTGATACTTTATTTCACTTTGCAACACTGGAACGATGTGTTAAAAGTTATTTACATTATTGTAACTCGAACATTGCTTAATACCGTTTCACACATCTAGGACAGCCTTTTTCTCAAAAAGGTTCTATGCATTGGGACCAAAAATATATAGTCATTTACCTGACAAATTAAAAGAGATAGAAATAAAAAAATAAGCATAAATTATTGGAATTATTGAATAAAATAATTAAGAATTTTACTCGTTAAAAGATTATTTTAGCTACAAACTTACATTCTAAATAAATTGATATTTGAAATATTTTCTGAATTATTTTGTAATCAAAGAGTATATTCAAATCACTACGTTTCAGCCGTTAGCTAACATGTATTTTAACATATTAATTCCTTTGTACTTATGACATTATGATTTATTGTCCGTGTTTGTTGATTTGATTTAATGAATAATGACGTAATGTTTTAAATTTGATGATTTTAATAATATTGTAAACCTTAACCTAGGCAGGTTATGATAATACTTAACTACTAGTATAATGTTAAATCTCTCAAACCTACAACTAGCACAATAAATGACTTATTCTATTCTATTCTATTATATTCTCTTTTGAAGATTTTCTATCCGCTTTTTACAGAGTAGTGGAGATTCCGCAGGAAATTCACTATTTCAATTTTCTGTAGTAAGCTGCATATTTTTAACTCAACTCGGTAGGATACCAAGTGTGAATAGACTTTTTTGGCTAAAACAGTGTGCTTCATATACAACTAGTATCAGGTGGTTTAGAAAAAAAAGAAAAGAAGAAAAAACTGTATATCATAGAATGATTCGCATTTTATAATGTCATCACTATTTTGTTTGAAATTCATGTTGCTAATTAAGATAGAATTTATCATGAATTTACTTTGAAGAACTTACGAATGAATAATATGACTTACATAATGATCCTCATCGCCAACGTACATTACGCCATTGTGAAGGTACGGTGTAGCCCTTCCCGTCAGGAAAAGCATGGTAACATTAATCGATCCCTCCACTTGAGTTGAAACCAAGTAATTCATCTTACCGTCAAGATCCTTCAGGATACTGATAAACGAAATGTGAATTTTATAATTAATTTATTATTCTGGAGTATTTAAATGGTTTTCTCATCTGGTTGGGCTGTAAAAATATATAAATGGAAATGACAAATAAACATGAATATACATATATTATTATAGTGAAATAAATACATAAACAATATGTAAATAAATAAAAAGCCAACCAGATGAAAGCCCTCGGCAGGGGAGACCAAACGGCCGAAAGTTAAGGAAAGAAACTGGCGGACGATGCGAGCGGTATCGAGAGGTCCGCCACGGAGACCCAGTCGCCTCAGATGACCCGAGAGGCTGACTGGGATTAGCCTGTTTGTAGAAACGACTACAGGTATAATTTCGGTCGGCAGGCCACCTCACATGTCGGTCACCTCGTGAGCCAGGTCCAGATATTTTGTTCGCTTATCTGTTTCGGTTTTCACGAGGTTCTCGTCATACGGAATGGCAATGCCGACCAAAAATATCCTTGACTGTGCCCTGTCCATCAGCACAATATCAGGCTTATTCGTAAGAATTGTCCTGTCTGTGATGATGGCCCGGTCCCAGTAGAGACTGGCGCGGTCATTTTCGAGCAAGGCTTCCAAATAAGGCGGCAAGTACTTCTAATATGGCAATTTCCGGTCTACGAGACCATATTTAAGAGCGAGCTCCTAGTGTAGAATTCTGGCTACTAGGTTATGCCTGTGCAAGTACTCAGAGGTAGAAAGCGCCGAACAACCGGAGATGACATGCCTAAGTGACTCACCGGGATGACGACAAGCTCGACAGATATCGGCGGTGCCATCCCTTAGGATGTATCTCCGATAGTTATTGGTCTTAATAACCTGATCCTGTATCGCACAGACAAAGCCCTAGATTTCCCCAAAGAGCTCACCAAAACGCAGCCAGTGGAGGGAGGTAACTGTGTCTACGAAAGTCTCATGTAAAGCCTTTATTATTATTCTTATTATTAGTTTTTGCTGGCGTGGCTGTGTTAGAATATTCACTACCCCATAACGTCCCGTGGGTATCGTAATAGGTGACAGAGAAACAAACCAGAACGTAGGCAGTAACATCTTCCTGATTATAACTGAAACAATTGCCAAGGGTTGCAACTATGATAAATGTTCCCCTATGGGACAATCTATGGGGGAGACCTATGTTTTATATTCTCAGTGGCCTTTTGATAGGTTGTAAGTAAGGCGGCTCAATCAAAAATAAACCACGCTCACAGAGAACATATGTTATACATAGTATGTTACGAAAGCCGAAAGCATCCCCTCTTAATGGTTAGGATAGACAACGCATCTGCATTTAGATCCTTACCCGAGGATAAATAACAGTAACATGTGTCTATGAGTCATAGAATCCACTTACCGATCAGGTGGACTGTATGCCCGTTTGTCATCCTTACTCTTAAACTTTTGAAGTAGTAAATTCCTTTGTCTATTTGATAGGGATAACCTTACTTATGAAACAATGCCAAAGTTTACCTTTTCATATATCAAGAGTTGAACTTGCTGGAACTTTAAACTGCGTACACAATATTATGCCAGGGAATATCTTAAGTTTTCTAAACTTTGCTCAACTTGGACTAATTTTAGAGCACCTGTAGTCTTCTAATTCTAAAGTTCCTCTAATGAAAGTCTCCGCTGTACATTTATCATTTAAAATAACCAAAATTGAAAGTAAACTAAACGTTATTCGGATGATTTTATAAATAAATGACACCAGAAGTGTTTCGCTAGTTTAGTGTAATTTAGTAATCAAGATATGTCAATAAATACGAGCTACATAATGAAAAAGAAAATGACTGTCATCATAGTCATTTTCTTTTATCTTTAAGGGACAAGGTAAGGGAATCCTTCACCTATTCAGCATAATATATGATAGGTTTCTCGTATCTAATCTCCTTCCGTGCAACAATAATATCAAAAATAACTAAGGTCCCAATTGGTCCCAATTGGTCCGAAATTATCTAAAATTTGACATGGATAACACGGTCATGTTTCCCTCTAGTTAATTTATAATACGTAATGATGAAGAAAACTTCACGAATTTCTTTTCAAAAACTAAAGAGGTTTTTAAATATAGATATAAAATATAAAATAGGTTTTAAAACTCACTTATCGCAGCCCCTTGACAACACGGCAGCATACAACAGCAATAAGGCGCCAGCTCCTTCTTCTAATTGGAACTGTTGAATTTTAATTGAAACTTTTTAGCTCGTTTTTCATTCGCTAAATTTAACGAACTATAAATTTACGCTACGCGTAATCAAAGGATGTTGGTGAATTTTATGTAACTTTTTGGGATAATCTTCAGATAAAGACTAAACCCTAGTAACTTTAATTCAATATAGACGGCTCCGTGCTGCAGTGGCTTAGCAATAGAGCTGCAGCGCTAAGGGCCGCGGGTTCGAATCCCGCACGGAACAAGTATTTGTATGGCCTACAAATAATTGTTCCGGGTCTGGATGTTTTTCCTTGTGCAATTTATGATATTTTTTATATTTTTTCAGAAGTTTGCAATTTGCCCCCACGATTCAGGAGAAAATACTAGTATGGAGGTTAACTTTTAAAAAAAATTACTTGTTACACTTTTTCTTTTGCTAAAGTCGCGTTTATTACATCTTATACCTCAACGGTGACAATGCATCTGCATTTTGATTCTAATCGAGGATAGGTGTTTTGTATTTTAATAAAAATATAATATATTTTTAGACCACAACAATTTTGACGGTATTATGATATTATCATAATACGAGTACCGTCAAAATCGTTGTGGTCTATTACCTAACTCTTCCCAAAAATACTATTGAAATTATTTTGATTGAACATTTATTTATATATACTTACCACGTACATATAACGCTTAATAAAAATCTGCAAATCTTCTAGACTGTTGAATGTAAACAAATGCAGCTTGAAATAGAAAATACTATAATAAATATTTAAAGAAAATGAAAATATTATAAAAAAATATTCATTAAAATTTTTAGATGTACTTTAGACGTATGTAGTCCACCTGATGGTAAGTGGATTTTGCAGCCCAAGGACACATGCAACCAACTTCAAATAAAGAAACTTAGTTGTGTTGTCATCTATCGAGGGCTAAGAGGTAATGCTACACAGCCTGTCAATATACTGGCTCTCTATACCCTTCAGACTATAACACTGTGTTATAGTCTATACCCTTCAGACTATAACACTGTGTTATAGTCTATACCCTTCAGACTATAACACTGTGTTATAGTCTGAAGGTTATAGAGAGCACGCTCTGCTCCTTGGCTGACGACAGAAATAGATAAGAGGATGGTCCCTACCCAAACGGACTCGGAGGCATAAAGAGAGTCCTACCATCTAGTAAAATAAAGTATAGTTTAATTAAAAGATATGGATATTAATATTATCAAATATGTAAACTATGAGAATGAGATACGTTTATTTCATGCAAGTTGTGAGCTAAAAATTAAAATCGTCCAACTTTACCTTCTCCGTTATTCCATCCTGAAAATATTGGGCGCTATGCTGTACGTATGTGATATCAGTGGGTAGAGCTACTACAACCTTGGTGTCCGATGTATTTTGAGTATTGAATCCTCCACCGCAACGCCAAATCACTTCACTACAAGCTCGCCAAAGTGATTCTTCCTGTCGCTCTTCAGAGGGACGGAGATAACTGTGAATGTAACAACATACGTTTGAAAATAAAGTTGCTGCTCTTTTGAGGCATTCCGTATCTATAAGAAAAAATTGGAGACATAATAATATAGATAGCCCAGATAGCTCAGAGGCTAATCATATTACGTCAGCAACCTGGGTTTTATCCAAGCCCCACCCCGCGCTTATGAATATGTTGATTGCAATATTTTTTATGAAATGTTTGCTTTCAAGTTTTGATTTATCAAGCTTTGAGGGTTTAGCAAAAATCGTTTGGATACCTTCGCGACTCAGAATTTATAAGTATTAATTCGTGGGCATGTTATGAAAGGAGGCATGTTTCCAGCGGTGAGAAGTATAACGCTTGTAATTTCGGATATGTAGATGAAATTTTGCTAAAAAAATTTAACATAATGTTTCCTTGATTTCTTTTGATAAAGAACCGGGGCTAATTATTTTGAACAGGCCATGATTTGGAAAAGCTTTGGAAAAGCGTAGGCCATTTTCAAACTGTAGTATGTGGCACGGGAATTACATAGATACGAGTGTCACTGTAGACATGCTACCATTTGAAAAAATTATATTTTCATACCACTGTGGAAATAGTTTATTTTCATTTTTAAGAAGGAATAAAATTGCAATTTCAGCTTATTTTTTGGATTGCATGACACACTTTCTTAAAAGAAATAAGTATTTTAAAAAGTGAATAGAGGAACCGTGTGTGACTGTGTAAGAACATTCACTACCCCATATCATCCCCTGGGTGTTGTTAAAGGTGATAGAGAGAAACTGAAACAGGAGCAGCATCTTCGTAATAATTACTCAAAATAATAAAATGCTGTAGTTGCGATCCCGCTTGCCACGCGTGCAACTATGGCAAAATCCCTCCTATGAGGCAATTTATAAGGTAAACTTTTGATCAGCAGTGGAATTTAATAGGCTTTAAAGAACTGGTTGGATAGTGGAATAAAGGAAATAACTCTGAAGGAATATACGTGGTAAATATGAAAGTATTTTAACACACTTTTAGTGTAATCGCACTATAAGATACATTTTACACGGCTTAGTACGCTCGCCGTATAGTGGCGGCGTGAGAGAATCAACTAAGTACCCCTTATTATCGTGAGTGTTGTAAGAGGCGATAGTGGGAAATAAAACAGGAGATGGACAGCAACTTCATGAGAAAAACCAAAAATATAAGAAAAAAAAACTCTGGTTCCGCCTGCCAAACGTGGCAGCTTTATCAATCCTATGATCCCATCTATGGAGTATGATATGGATGGATAACTCGAAAACACGTGGGTTCGAATCTACCATCCATGACTACTGTCGTGAACATTCCTAACATTATTATTTCAAGCTTATTTGTTATAGTTAACTGAAGTGTAAGCAATAGTATTATATCCTTACTATTATTCTTTTTTTAAGTTATTAGACTTAAATGTAAAACGGCAAGATGAATACATTACCTTTCAGGAGGTTCCGTTGACTTATTATCCTTTGTCAAAGGCCGCGAATCGAAAAGCAGCCATTTAATAATGTGGGCCTGTAGTCCAGACAGTAAGGATCTAGCGCCATTACGGGGTGCGGCCAGGCCATAAGACAGAGGCTGGTCTGGGGGCCTCATAATTAGCGGTGACCTTATCCATTCACCACGAGGTGGGCAGGCAGAAGTTCCGAATGTTGTAACCCGTAATTCCTAAACACAAACAAACTGATCATTTGACTGTTCCCTTGGTTTAGTGAGCGTAAGTGTGACTGATGATAATGTGTTATCGGGTTCAAATCCCGGGTCGGGCCTAAAGCCTGTTATTGGGTTTCTCTGCAAAAATGCACAGTAACAGTCCGAAGTTGGAGGTTGTTGGTGTTTCACCCCGGTACCTCGGCAAGTACGTAGAGCCGTTGATCCTGCGGCTTATTTCGCGCCGGTTTGTCGGATTGCCATCTTATCACATAAAGAGTGTAACGGTATAGAGAGTGAAAATAAATACGAATAAGTGAGGATAGAACTGTAATCTTTCACTCCTTCTAGCAGTATAAAGTATCGTGAAGGCGACTAAGAGGATTCAGTCAGTAATTCTATGAGTCTCACTGTCATGATTGTGCCTGTTGGGATTATACCTTTGGATAACTTTCTTTACCTTTGGTAAATGTATGGAAAGTTATTTTGCGGAGACACTGTCCTGTATCACATTGTGATAGCCAGTCAGTATTGCTGTTGGTTTTCATACTTCATCTAGTTTAATGTTGTCCTTACTTTTCTTGTACTTACTGCTAAATGCACACTATTTTATATTTTTATGTTCTATGTATTATATCCAATATAAAGTTGTAAAAGAGTTATATTTGTGGTCCGGCGTAGGATCACGCTCTCACAGAATACCAGCGTAAAATAGCAGCTTAATGCTGCTGTGTTTCGTATGGTGAGTGTAGAGAACCGGAGACCCTTTTTACTGAAACGAGGCATTCCATCTTAGTCTTCAGGAGTGACACATCTGCATTTGCATTTTGACTCTTAATTGAGTATAAATGTAGATGTCAGATTATGGGCTACAGCATCCACTTACCATCAGGTGGACTATGTACTCGTTTTTCAAGCTAATTTAATAAAAAAATATTTTATTTAAACTATTTTGAGAGTGATTCTAACATCAGGAATGGGATAATTTCTTATATTTTATTAAAGAAGTTATCTGTATGTATCATCAATCTGTCTGCCAAGTTACTACACACACATTATTCCTTTCTAAAGCTCGATGTGTTGTGTTTATATCCGGGTAAAATTTTTATTAGTAAACAATGCTGAAAAGTTTCTAGACAGCTGAATGTTTTATTGGCGTATTTATATTAAAATAAAATAAAAAATCTTCTTCGTTATTGCAATGTCCAGCACTTACGATAGCAAGTTCCTCTGTTATGGGCTTTCCGCCTGTCACAGCCGGCTTAGAAGTGGTGAGAAATTTATTTCTGGCGTAGAGTACCCGCTCTGCAAATAAGAAAATATTTATTGCTTATGTTCGACTGAAATAAATATAAATCTTTACTTTCTTGAGATTGCACAAGTTCTTTTGATTCAAATAATAATAAAAATGAAAAGTATTTTGATATAAAATTATCAATATTTAGTAGGGCTCCTTTTATGCTTCGGAATAGGTCTGCAAGTAGTATCAAAAATCAAAGTCACTGCTGTGTTCAGGGTTGAAGAGTAAGAAAACCGGTGTAAATACATATAGCAATTTTTATTTTGTATATTTTTGTAGGACAGATGAAAATGAGTACTGATGATAAGTGAGTACCACCGCACATGATCAACTGCTACATGTTGCGTTTAATGCCTTTTAAAAAGGAGTAGACTCTTTTCTTGAAGGTGCCTAAGTCGTATCGGTTTCGAAAAATGCATCACTTATTCGTTCACTATCCCGATTCGTCCCGTAGTTGTTGTAAGAGGTGACAGAGGGTAACTGAAACAGGAGATGGGCAGCAGCATCTTTCTGATGACAACTCAAATATTTAAAAAAAACTGCGTTGTCAACTCACCTGTCAAGCGTGGCAGCTGTAATGAAATTCCCCATATGAGGCAATTAATGGGGGAGGCCCTATGTTCCACAGTGGAATTTTGAAGGATTATTGGAAATTAATTTGAAGCGTAAAATTTTTTACGAGGTATTTCAATATTATGTATAAAAATTAAAAGGTAAAACATGAAAATTGCAATATTAAGATTAATTTCAAAAACTCAAACTATAAAATTCTTCGTGCAAAGTTCCAAGTGTATTTTAATTAAATAAAAACTGAAAATGGCTTGAATAATAATAATATCCAAAAAAATCAAACCATAAAATTCTTCTTGCGAAGTCCCAAGAGTGTTTTTCCTTAACATAATTTGCTTCTATGTAAAATATTTTTGATATAGGTCAAATAAAAAATAAAATTTATGTCCGTGCATTAAAATTATACTTATTATACGCAACTTAAATTTAATCAGTTAATATTCAATTTCTATTTTCTTTAACACGAATAGTAATAATGTTATATAAAATACAAAATAAATTAATAAAAATAAGATGCAGTCGCGGCGAGAGTTGTAAGGTTACTATTATTGTTCGACATTCGAAGGTGCCCTATTGAAATAAAGAGGTAAATTGATTCTGAGTATATGAATCCAATCAGTTCCATCCAGTACCAAGAAAACAATCAGAGTATGACGTTTCCTTGCTAGGCTATGGTGTGCTATGCTTGGAATAATTGCGTTCGTGTCGCACGCTTCTAGTGTCAGGTGTCTATCGCTGATGTGATGAAAATTTTATATAATAATAAAAAATTCTTATTTCTTTATAGAATAAGGGTAACAAAGTAGCAGATAGTCCAAGTGATGATACGTGGGTGCTATTGGTATTATTGGTATTATATTGGATTAGTATGCATAAGATGTCTCGATTAATGTTTTTTATAGGATAAGGGTGACAAATTAACACACAGTCGCATGATGGTAAGTGGTTGCTGTGGCCCATATACATCTACATCTATCCTCGACGCGTTGTCACCCGTGAGGACTAAGATGGAATGCCTCGTTTCCAGTAAAAAGGGTCTCCGGTTCTCTACACACACCATGCGAAACACAGCAGCGGTAAGCTGCTATTTTACGCTGGTATTCTGTGAGAGCGTGGTCCTTCCCCGGTCGAGTCGACCCATTTGTGCTACAACTATACGTAAAATTAAATTCACAAAAACTCATATAACGACGTAACATTAAATTTTAAAAAACACAGCACATAGCAGCGATATTAATAACTAAATTCGTTGTTATGATTTCTTATATTTACACGAATACTACACATTTCATTTAAACTAGTTTTTAAGGATTTTATCGCGTGTATTATTTTATTTCATACTTGTTAGACGTCGTCGAATACCTTAATCCCCCCTGTGACCATACCTGCTTTAAAGTGCTCGAAACTTCGGGAATATAAAATAAGTTAATATAAGCGATGCGACTATGTGGTAAAGGGAAACATCGTGGGGAAAAATATGCTTGCTTGAGGTATAAAAAAATTGAGAACTTTGAAGTCCTCCATACACACTAGATCAGGGCGGTAGCACCATTACCATCTCAAAAATGAGAATAGACCTGAGCCCAGCATTGAAATGTATATAGGTTGTACTTTTGTGCTTATTGTCTTTTTATTTCAAAGAAAATGTCTAGTAACAGGTTTTCTTATTAAATTATCACTATACATATATTTTGTAAAAAGCTACGCACGGAGAAGTCCAATCGCCAGACAAATTAAATTATTTGTGGAGTTTTACAAATAATTATTTTGTCTGGTGATTGGATAAGTGTAGGTTTATAAGTTTGTAATAGAAAAAGGCTATGTAAGAATGTGACCTTCTGGCACAAGTGTTGTAAGTAAGTATATTAAATACTTAAAACGAGGTCTCAACTGTAACACTGTACCAATTTACAACGTCTTTGTTATCGAATAAAATTTTTTTTTTTTTCAAATTGAAGTGTATATCTATAACATCGAAATAACTGCCTTTTATTAATTCTTTTAAGATATGAATAAGTAATTTTTTGTCTGTCTGTCTGTTTGTCATGCCTTGGTAGCTCAGCTCGCTGTAAATTTCACAGTACCGTAAACACAAGGTTCATTCCCCGCCAGCAACAATTAAAATGCTAATTGCAACCTTAAGCGCTGATTTACCACGGCAGTGAAGGTGGGTTAGCGCGTTGGACACTTCCTTGCTCTAAAACCCTTTCAAAAATGAGAGGACGCTTGTGCTGATAAAACAAATGGCTTTTGATTATTACTTCTATAATCATAAGAAATATATAAAAGTTTCAAACAAAACTTATTTGGTTTGCAATTTAACACACAAAAGGTCCACACACTTCATTTTCTATCTCAAAATGTTTTAACACAAAGTCAATTTTTAACATTTTCTTACTTCGACACTAGCTTAAAACAAAGTTTTGAGGGTTAACGGATAAGGATAAGACCTTTTTTTTTAAATATATATCATAGTTTTCGAAATAGAAAACCAAAAAATGAGCTTAAGTAATGAAAACCAAAAAATGAGCTTAAGTAATTATATGAACGGTATGCCGGTTTTTTATCAAAGTTTTACGCGGTCGAAATCGCAAGTAAAAGCAAGTTAGTAAGTACATAATTATATTTTTTATAGGATAAGTGTGACAAACGGGGACACTGTCCACCTGATGGTAAGCGGTTGCTGTGGCACATATACATCTACATCTATCCCCGATTACGAATCAAAATGCAGATGCGTTGTCATCCATGGGGTACTAATATGGAATGCCTCGTTTGCAGTAAAAAATGTTTCCGGTTCTCTACACTCACCATACGAAACCCAGCAGCGTTGAGCTGCTATTTTACGCTGGTATTCTGTGAGAGCGTGGTCCTTCCGGTCGAACCGACCCATTCATGCTACAACTATACTACTAATATAGCTGCAGCATGGCTCTACCACGTACAAAATACACATACCTTCAACGTACGCTGCAGGTCTCTCCAGACTTTCGCGCAGCATTTCACAGATACTTAACAACAACTTTTGTACTCTTTTTCGTGATCTTTCAGAATTGCAAATGTAGGGGAAGAGATGGAACCTGTCAAGTTTCAAACGCAAATAATTCACACTCGTATGATATTTAAAAAAATATTTTCTATTGGAAATTTTAAAGATGCAAAAATGCTATTAGAAATTGTGTGGTAGAAGCTTGATAGCACGTCAAACCGTAGTAGACGATGGAATCAAAATGGTTGCAATTTAAGGTGTTTACTGTGGTAACAGTGAAATCTCATCTATTGCATATATGCATTTAGCACGAAAGCTTTTAGTTTGCGTAGAGCAAGCATTAGAAATACATTAGACTATTTCTATAAAAAGATATATTTTGGTTTTTGTAATTATTAAAAGTGGAGATATTAGATGATTGTTACTATAAATTTTAAATCGAAACGAAATATAGCTCAACCTTCTTACAATTTAAAGTTCATCATCTCTATCATTGCCTGACTCACCACATGTTTGTCTAAAGAATTTTATTATCCCCTAACATTAAGCGTGTATTCTATTTTAAGTTTTCTTACTTGTTATACGAATAAAAAACTTAATATAGAATATCAAAAAATGAACCTAATATTTTTATCTGCTGCTAAATTCACATGCTTTTGCTAACATAAAGCAATTAAAACATAAATTTCCCACCGTGTTTAAATCGCCACATCGATCCACTGCTTATGCAGTTTACCACCTATCGACCTTATTCCAAATGAACGTTTATTTCTGGCGTTAAGGCTTGCTAAACATGGTATGCGATAGTTATATGAAAACCTTTGTGGGTTGTCTGGCGAAGGTTTACAGTTTGAAATAGCTACTATTTGTGGAAATTTACCGCCTATACTATGAATGAATACTAATATCAGCTCGAAGAAGTGGTAACCTCGTAACGGTAAGTGAAGGGTAGAGCAACCCCCATTAGATGGAGTGACAACCTGGTAAGATGAAGTACCTGCTTCATCTTACCAGGTCGTCACTGTGTGGATGCACGTGGCTCAGGACCATGCTTTGTGGCATACCGTAGGGGAGGCCTCTGTTCAGCATTAGGTTAGTAAAGGTCTGTAATGGTGATTATGATAGTGATGATACTACGTAATCGGCGGTGAAGGCAAAATCATGGGGAAACCTACATATCTAGGAAATTAAAAAAAAACATTGTAAGAATATGCACTACCCCATATCGTCCCAAGGGTGATGTAACAGACGACAGAGGGAAATGAAAACACAAGATGGACAGGAGCATCTTTCTGATAACGACTCAAAATGATACAAATACGGTTTATAACTGCCTGCCAAGCATGACAGCTATAACAAAATCCTCTGCACGAGGCAATCTATGAGGAAGGCCTACGTTCAGGTAGTGGACTTTTATAGGCTGTAATGGATGAATTGTTGGATTCTTGAGAGGTTTATTTTTTACTGAGCACAAGCCCTTGTTTGAATACAATGCCGCCTGGTGGTAAGAAGGTTGAAGACCGAACGATAAATCGCACTTTGTTATGGTTATGGAGCATTTAATCTGCCAAGCTGCTACAGTGAGCGGACTTCAAATGTCCACGAAATATTTCATTCCTCAGACTAGCATGAGGTAAATCAGTACTTAAGGCCTTAAGTGCGGTTGAAATGCATAAATTTTTGGATATTTAAGTAAAAAAATCACAATAACTGTTTATTTAATCTGCAAATAAAAAATACAGGATGATAGAAGAGGATATAATAAATGTTTTTAATTGAACAAAACTGTATTTTTATCAACCCCTCATTAGAAATAAAATCCCCAAATAGTACCTATCATTGTCATATTTTGCAAAATTTCAAGCTCTTTAAGTAGTTTTACACTAAAAAAAAAGGTCTTAAAAATATTAATATTTTTAATTGAGAGATTTTATTTTTACTCGACAAAAAATCATTTTTCCGCGAAATTAAATATATTAGCGCGAGCGCTCCGAGCGCTCCGTCGCCCTGTAATCACCCGCGAGCTCAGTCGCAGTCCGTTTTCGGACATCGTCGAAGGTGGACCGCGCGTCGGTGTTGGAGCGACTTCGTTCAAATACATTTTAGTTTTTTAAGAGTTTATACTCAATTATAAATATTTTTATTAATAGAAATACTTAATTTAGTTAATATCTTTACAATGGTAACTGTAAATATTGTTTTCTAAATAAATTAATTTTTAAAGTGTCCAAAGAAGAAATTTTCGCGGCGACGTGGATTAGTGAAATTGATAAATGCATTTTATATAATTTAGATGTGGAACGACCAACAAGCTCTCGTTACTTACATTTCGATAGTTTTTAATACATAAGTAATTTTATTGTTGCATATTTTTATTAATTAGGTAATACTTATTTTTATAATTATGTATTACAATAAAACGCTGTTTTTATGAGTATGACTTTAATAGAACATTATTGGGGAGGGAAATCTAGATACAGATACTTATATTTAGGTACACTATTATAAAATTATATCAAACAATTTAAATAAAATAAAAGTGGTGGTGGTTTCTCTGCGTGATAAAGTTAGAAATGAGAACGCGATAGAACCAGAGTAACTGACATAGCTCAACGGATTATTAAAGTAAAATGGCAATGGGCTGGCCATGTAGCTTGATAAACCAATAAACAATAGGAAGAAAGGTTCTCGAGTGGCAACCTCACCAAGCGAAGTGCAGGGCAGCCTCCCACTATATGGAGGGAAGACATGGTAAGATATGCAGGAAGTCGATAGATGCAGGTGTCTTAGTACCATGCTTTGTGGCAGTCATTGGGAAGGCCTATGTTCAGCTACGGACTTGTGAAGGGCTATAATGATGATGATAAAGATGCCAAATGTACTTACTACGAATACTCAATCTTTATTCCTCTTCACGTATTCTCATACGCTTTTCTCACTCTCTCTCTCTCTCTCTCTCTCTCTCTCTCTCTCTCACACACACACACACACACACACACACACACACACAATAGGTCGCAAATAATACTTACCTATTACTATTAGGCAAGAGTGAATGCGCTTTTGTTAAGTCAGTGCGCTTCACCATCTTCGGCTACATAACCACTTACCATCAGGTTTAATTGTAGTTAGCGCTGGCTAAGAATAGAAAAAAAAAGAAATTTACCCTGTGACAGTTTTCACGTAGATATTATTTTTCTAACCAGCCATAAAAACACGGGACAGTAATAATATAATATTATATTTTTCAGTATCTAAGCATAAAAACTTTACTGAAACTTATTGAATAGAGCTAAATTGATCTGCATGGGGATCGTTTTGTAATTTCACATCGTTATCGAAAAAAATTGTACTTACAATTGAGCATATTCCAGGTGACGGTTTTCAAAACACGATTCCACAAAATTCACTCAATAGAATAATTACAAAGTAGCTTCTGAAAATACTTAAATTTTCACCTTTCTCAGATTTCCATAAAATAATATTGAGTATAATACTCGTAAGTACAATTATATTTCACATGTTAATAAAGCTATTGGGCTATTTTGATTTTTACTAAAGTGATTTTACTTTAATTTAAATAATTTATGTTGCTCTTCTATACCAAGTCGCACTTTTTCTGTCACTACTATTTAATTTGACAGTGCTCGTTCAAATTTAGCGTCTCTAAACGGATCTAAATCGCGCGCTAACCCGGCTGTTAAGGTTTTGCAAAAATAATCGAAAATATTTATTTTTACTTTCATGCCGAAGACTATCTTGTTCTATTTTATTACGTTTAAATGTTGTAAAGCAAGTATTTACAAAGGTTTTCATTATTTTGTCATTCAATTGTTTAGCTTACATTAGAAATTCTTGTTGGGATGCGATGTATAAATAGGTACCTTATTTTCGTCTACAACTATAATATATATATATATATATATATGTATATTTGTTTTTTTTACCAGTGGAGCTTCAACACAATCTTAAAAAATGTTCAATGAATAAAAAAAAATAAGTACCAATAATTATTTGATTTTCGGTCGATGTTTTACATTTGAAGATCAGTTACAAAGAGTAATTAACGGGACATTTTGCAAAAACGAAACATATCCTACCTAATTATTACGTCGTTTCATCAGCGTCATTCTTAGTTTTGGGTAAAACATACCTTGTCAGTTTCAAAGAAACACGCCTAAGTTCATATTAAAAGAAATGAATATCATTACAAGATTTCTATGTAAAAGGAAGGCTACCGATAAGACTTCTTAAGAAGTTCAAATTTTTATTTTGTTTACTTTAATTCGAGACTAAAATAAATGTGAAAGGTCTTTTATCTGCAATAATCATTTTCATCCAAAATAACATAGACTTATAAAATTCATACACACGGTCAATCATACTGAAGATGGTTAATTGTATTATAAAATATTTAATA
Organism: Parnassius orleans; assembly: GCA_029286625.1. Classification (NCBI taxonomy): domain Eukaryota; kingdom Metazoa; phylum Arthropoda; class Insecta; order Lepidoptera; family Papilionidae; genus Parnassius; species Parnassius orleans. Next base: position 2,516,541 of record JAGSMP010000170.1, read on the forward strand.
GACTATTTCCAGTACAATGACCCAAATTTCATCATTAATGTATGACCGGCACACTTAAAAGTTTTCAGATCAAATAGCTAAATATTAACTAACATTTTATGATAAGGTCTTTTCTATAAAAAGTTGCAAGAAATTTTAAATCACGGACCTTATGGTTTATTTTACTATTCACTTAATTAGCGAAAAATAAGATAGTCTGATCTCAAAGTTTACTTTCTTGTGTAAAAAGTGCTATTAAGAATTTTGTGCTGATGATAATTAAAGTTTCTATGTAAATAGGTGTAACATAGCAGGTATTATATTCATCGGTAATGGCCATTCATATTTGGGACAGATTTTTGCAGCACTACGCCTACAAATTATTTCATATAAGAAATACCAAAACTAGTATCATCCTTAACACGCTTTTATTAGCGTGAATTGTATCTATGTAACGGAATTTTTGAATGTGATTTTCATCCCCTTCCAAACGTCACATTGAATTAAAACTTCGCACACTTATAAAGGACCAATGACAATGTAATAATTTTAATAGTTGGTCCGATTATCCTTGCCAAGATCCTCAGGATTTGCGATTAATTCATAAAACAACTACGATTTCCGCCAGTTCAATCTACTGTAAGCCGCGTATAAGAACTTCGGTCCAAAAAAAACACGCTTTTGTAGTTTGCCGCACTAAAATATAGAAAATAAATAATGGTTTAAAAAAACTAAATAAACACGCTTTTGTAGATAATCGAACTAAAAAGTAGAAAATAACTTTCAATAAGTTTAAAATGAGAAAATAGTGATTAACATAAAAAAATCATTTTATTATAATACAGCGTGGGGTGCTTGATGTCATTTGTTGTAAATAGTTTTGTGAATATTTATAAAATTAGAACAGAAATTTTACAATTGTTTTTACAAGAAACACTATCAGTTGAACCTTGCAGCTTATTAATTATTTTATTTATAAATACCTATAAATGTATATATTATTAATAAATAATTCCCATAATATTTTGTATTATTTTTGCGCTATCTGAAACGTTCTAAACTCTATAGAAAATGTGGCGTATGAAACGACTGACTGTCACTAGAACATTTTATCTAGGTACAAAGATGTTTTACGATTTCGTGGCCTCCACATGATATTTTTGTCAGCATTAGGTACTCTTCTGTATCTGAAACCAATATGAATATTGCATATGTACGAGTATACGATACAAAAGTAAAGTAACAGGCTATGTAAGTCGCTGTGCTGGGCACAGACCTTCTCTTACTTCTGAGAGGGTTTAAGGGCAAGGAAATGTCCACCGCGCTGCCCCAATGCGTGTTGGCGAACTTCACATGTCTTCGAATTTTTTTTTCTTATTCCTCAGACATATGCAGTTTTTCTCACGATGTTTTCCTTCACCGCCGAGCATGTGCTAAATCAGCACTTAAAATTGCAAATAAAAATTTCATTGGTGCTGCCGGAGATCAAACCCGGCGAAATTTACAGCGAGCGCTTAGAACAGAGCTACTAATACTAATACGATACAAATAAATACGATTCAACGAATATAATAAAAACTCTTACGTACTTAAAACTAAAACACTTGATAGCTCGTGATGCCTAACGGACGATTCTACAGCACCACATCGTGTATTGTAATTGAAAATGCTTACCGCGGCATAACTCTCATTGAAGCGCAAGCATAATAGGCAGTATATCACTTATATACTTGTCATCTCTGCAGTCTATTAATCTTTGCACTTTTCTAAGTAATACAGAAAGTAGTCGCTAGACGGTGTTGACGTCGGCTAAAATCTCTGCGGTCACCGTTTCATCAAGGTCATTCAGACTTCTTAAAGCCTTAACTTTGAATTTGTGCCGACGGGGGTAAAACCCGATTCCTTTAGTCAATATTATGTATAAATAATTTTAGAATTTAAGAAAACTTAAAAAACACGCATTGATCATGAACTGTGTTGAGAGAGAGAGTTACCCTGGTGGACCTGATCAGGATACAAGGATTAAGTTACTTAATTATTATATTGTCATCGGTTCTTGATACGAATGCAAATTTTCAAGTCAATCAGCTGTCTACAAGTAGGTGAAAATTACATTAAAAGATTCCGTAGATAAAAAGATTCCGTAGATATAAAGAAGAGATAGACACGCGAAGCTAATAAGAGCGTGTTAAAAAGTCCCGATTCACTTACACACTCATTCACTTACTGTAATCACTAACTCATTCACTGTAACCACTCACTCACTCACTGTAACCACTAACTCACTCACTGTGATTATTTACTGACTCAGCCTAAAAGTCTAATGATAAATGTGCCGTGGTAGCTCAGAACCACAGTACGCGAGCAACCCGGGTTCGATCCCCGTCGGCGCCAATGAAATTGTTAATGGCAATCTTAAGTGCTGATTTACCACGTGCTCGGCGGTGAAGGAAAACATCGTGAGGAAACCAGCATTTCTAAGAAATAAGAAAAAAAATATTTCGAAGACATGTGAAATTCGCCAACACGCATTGGGGCAGCGCGGCGGACATTTCCTTGCCCTAAAACCCTTTCAGAAATGAGAGGAAGCCTGTGCCCTGCAGTGGGCTGTAACTTTAACTTTAACTTTTTAAAAGTCTAATAGACCTAGAATGCCGAAATACGGAAGTTCCCTTTATAATATAGACAAGGAATAACGAAATATTTTACGAAATTGAAGAGAGACTTTCGCTTGAAAGTTTTCTTATTTCGGTATGTATGGTTATTAGAGACTTTCGAATTTGGTATGTACGTATGTAATTATAATCACTAATAACTATTTTCAGGAAGTTTTTGAAATTCTTCAATGATCCATGTATTAAAATCGCTATTATGTAATATTAGAGGTATCAATAAAAGACATGTTTTTTGTTTTATATGGTTACTTACACCATTCATTTATTTTGTAATTAACATTAATAAATATGATGTGTGGGCTAGGCTATTTCGTTTGTTAACCTTATTCTGAAAAAAACCTAGTTTAATTATAATTTTAATTAGCGCATGCCTGCAATAATGCTCGCGTGATATTTACTTCAGTTAGTAATTAATCCACAAGCTTGTTGGTGATGCTGACGACTATGTAGTGAATAATAATGTAGGCGTCTCGTACCATTATATTGTACACTGTACAGGCAGTTGGTTGATCACTATGGAAACAAGCTTTTTACAACTCAAGGGCACCCTCATTAATTCAACGTCTGTATTTATTTATTTAATAAATTTAGATTCGTTATAAACTTTATATGTTCAGCCTTAATTTTTTTATATTTTTTTATAAAACGTATTTATTTTACTTTATTTTGCCGTTATTCCTGATCAGATATGAAATCCGGAAGAAATTGTTAAAGTTGTGAGACTTCTAATATTGCTATATTATATAAGTGTGTCGATTAAAGTGAATCCTCCCTACAACGGGAGAGGTAATTTTTTATAGAAGAAGAGGCAAACGAGTTTGCAGCTCACCTGATGGTAAGTGACGATCGCCGCCCATGAACAATTGCAACCTTAAGGGAATTGCATCTGTCAGCCTTTTAAAAAGGAGTAAGCTCGTTTCTTGAAGGCCCCAAAGTCGTGTGGGTTCGGAAAAAGCACCAGTGGTAATCGATTTCACAAATTAGTCATGCGAGGAGGAAAACTGCTAGTAACTCGCACAGTGGTAGACCGCGAAGTATCCAGATATTGTGGATGGTAACATGAGTTATGTCGCGTTATGTGTTAGTGGAATTTGGTGGCTGGAATTAATCAATGAAGTGGACAAAAAAAAATTATACACTTACAAGAAACGTCTTGGGTATTTTTTTTTTGAGTGGGTAAGGCCAGAGTACAGAGCATTTTTTCTGTACTAATGGGACAGTCCCATATGCAATAGCTGTTTATAAGAAAGGCAGCAGCAAACAGAAGACTGTCGCGTTGGTCTAGTGGTCATTAGCACCCCCGGGTTCGAATCCTACGTCGAGCAAAAATCAATTATTGGGTTTTGTTTTGCTAAGAAATTCACCGAATCAGCCCGTAGTAGAAAATTGGCGGCGTTTCATTCCCGCACCTCAGAAAGCACGTAAAGCCATTTGTAGTGCACATGATCTCTCACTGATCGAGTCGGATTGCTGTCCCATTGGACTATGAGTGTGAAGGAATAGAGAGTGCATCTATTCTTGTGCACACACGCGTGCATTATTAATCCTGTCTTGCGCAAATGACTAGTCTCCGTTGAGACAGATCCTTTCTCATAGGGAAAGCCACAAAGAATAAATAAATAAATAGGCTAAAATGTAAAGTGCATTCAGACAAGTTAAATTGTCTCAACTCTAAATATAGCCCACAGCTATGCTCGCGGGATTTTCACTGTAGTTCAAATAAACAGAAAATCATGAAACTCACTTTATATAGGATGGCACAGTAAGGAGAGTTCAAGCTGCATGTTTGGACTTACCTAGCCGATTGAAATAAAACTTAGCTACGTTTGTAAGTGGAAATACTAGCTACACAATAAAGGAAAAGTGAGCGATAGAGACGAAAAAATATTTTGATAACTCTCTCCTTTACCAATTAATGAAATTAAAAAAATAAGAATCTATTTTGAAAACTACAAAGAAAAAAATAATTTGCACATCATTTTAAGTCAGGCCTTAATCTAATCCTCTTAAATTCTTCAGTTTTATGATTCTACTAGAGACCGGCCTCAGCTTAGTCTAGGTGAGATCTATTAATGTGATGTTATTTAGATTTAAGGTAATCATCAATAACATTTACTTTATTAATTATATGGTTTAAATAAAACTCCCACTTTTTCCGATGGAACATAAATAACTTCTGGCATCGATCTCTATCTGTTCGTGAAGTTTCAATACAATCAGTTCAGCCATTCCGAAGATTTGCCTAGACAGACAGACAAACAAACATTTTAAAAATGGTTACTCATGTTTTTATGGCATGCACATAACCCCCGCGCTAAGTAAAATGCAGTTATTTCGATATTAGAGATAGCTAATTACATTTCATCTTATGTACATATAATTCTGTGTCTTGACATTGACTTCAGATGCTATCGAATCATGTGGAAATTTTTAATTTTAAAATTTTAAGGACGGTTTTTACTTTTGTAATTATTTGACAAAGAGGGTCCCTAATTTATACGTCTCTTCTCACTACGAACGTGCGTATTTTTTATTTATATGATAAATTGGATTTCGTATTTGTATTTCTGATTTATTACTAGCGTGATTTTATACTGTTTGTTACTTGCACCTATTCAATCTGATGAAATAGTTCGCACACTCGGAGCTCGTAGTCACGCTTTTGAAATTGAGAAACTGTCGATATTTGACTTTGTAGTTAAGCTTTGCATTTAAGTCAAGGTATCGTGTATTGAAGGCAGGAAATATAAAACCTTGTTTTAAATTTACGACCGACACTATAGGTACTCGTATTTTAAATTTAAACAGTGCTAGTAGGAATATTTTTGTTCAAATAAATCATCCATTACAGCCCATTATAGCTGCTGAACTTAGGCCTCCCTCATTGATTGCCTTATAGGATAGTTACATGGCATACTTGCCACTTATGGCAATCGAATTGGTGACCGAAGATTTTTTTTCAGTTTTTATTCGAAAGATGCTGCTGTCTATCTCCTGTTTCATTTTCCTCTATTGCCTCTTACGACACGCACGTGATGTTATATTATTTTTTTGATTTAGATTTATATTATTTTTTTGACGTGTGGTGGCTACGTAAGGGATTCCATTACTGCTTTTCGTACTTCGTACATAACCATAGGAGGTTAACGTAAGAAGTAACAATAGGATTCCATTTAGTCATTCTTTCCAGCAGCAATTAAAATCAATAAATTATAACAATAATTGAAGCTACTTTTCGAGGTAGCTGCAAGTACCGCTATGAAATGCTGGAATAACTAACCACCACCTATACGCAACACTCACACACACATACACACACACACACACACACACACACACACACACACACACACACACACACACACACACACACACACACACACACACACACACACACACACACACACACACACACACACACACACACACACACACACAACGCGCGCGCGCGTAAGCACGCGCGCGTGCCATATTAATATAATAAATATTTATTTGTATGACATAATTTCATAAACATAGCATGTAAGGATTTAATAAAATACACACCAAATTTGTAGTTTTACTTTTCATTTCTATTTTTGTTTTTGTTTCTTTTTTTATCCTTTAATTTTTTTTTCTGTTTTAATTTTTTTTGCTATCCATGCCTTTTTTTATGCATTTTATTTTGGTTCCGTCGCTGTCTTTCCATTGTTGTTTGGATTTTAAGCTTAGTAATTTAGAAGTATAGTAGTCTCGTGTATTTTTTTCTGTTTGTTTTTTTTTTATTTACCGGTGGGATTCGTTTATAATATATTAATATGGACCACGAACTCAAATTACTGCTCGAACTACTCGAAAAAGATGAAAAGGGCTACACTGAAAACAGCGCCTGTGGTTCGCCACGCCAAATGCTGAGTGCGACCCTTTTGTTATTAATAGTAACATTAAAAATAAAATAATAACTATGTACAATGAGGCGTTGTGCTTATGGTGAAATAAATATTTTCTTCCTTTCTTTCTTTCTATATACCGTAAAGTTTTTAATGCGAATCTTAGCTAATAAATGTTAAACCACTTTAATATTAAATTACTAGCTGATACCCGCGACTTCATCCGCGTTGCTTGATATATCAAGAAAACACACATCACTGAACACGTAGTGCTTATAAAAATCGTTGTTTCTTAAACATTTAATAACTTTATATTAAGTGAAGATATCGCAATAATTATTATATTTAAAAGTGTCTAAGAAATAAAACTTAGAAAACCGAATTGAAATATATCGAGTAGTTTTTCCGTGAAGCGCACACAACTGCAAACTTCTATCATTTTATTTATATATAACCAAACATTTACAGTAGTACTTTTATAGATATCCAAATATTTGGTAAAACAGCTGAAGAGCAAATTTTATGCGACATACCAAGCTCGTAAGACAACCTGACCTCTATTGTACAAGTATGTTGGACTCGCTATATACACTGTGACACAATGAGGTGATTTGATTTTCGCCATTTTGGCGCTGGTAGCAGAAGTGAGCGTCCATGGAACTAATAATAGAGATAGGACAGTGTGATAAAATATATCGATAAAAAATGTATACCCTGGCCATTATATTTATGTATCATTTTAATATAATAACATACAATAAATAAATGTATCAATGAATACTTATGTTTTAGACACAAGCCTTATAACTTATGTTAAACACAAAATCAACGCTGCGTTAGTCTATCTACATTTTTCTTCCTAACTTAAGAACGGGTTTTGTTCCGGGTTTCACCATTGTGCATGCACGGGTCATTTGAGGGGTTGAAAAGGGTCCAATTAGTAGGAAAAATCTGAAGAAGGTAACTAAACTATAAAAAAAATATAATTTTTAAAGTTTTTATTGTTAATCATTCATATAGTTCTCGTAATAGAGAAAATCAATAAGCTGCCAAAACATTATGCCTACTTGAACAATATATATAGGTACAATGAGACCCACAAGTTTGTAAAAATTTGGCATTCAAATAAACCTACTATAAAGGTTATTTTACGCACGTCACACTAGTTTTTATTACAAGTTAATACATGCAGTAATACCGAAGTTACTATAACGAACCACCGAAGTTATTTTAACAGTGGTAGAGCCACGCGGCAGCTTTTGTTATTGCACGAATGGGTTGGCTCGAACCGGCGTGGTACCACAACCTCACAGAATACCAGCGTGAAGTAGAAATAGAAGTAGAAGCTCTGTTTCTTCGTTACGTCTGGTGAGTGCAGATGGCCGTAAGCCCTATTCCCTCCCCTCCCCCCCCATCCCTTCCCATCAACATGGTAGCGGAATTAAATTGGATACTACCCCAGGAGGGTACCAGCATCCCTGGTAATCAAGAATCCCTCGCTGAGCATCCACGACCAAGCTACTACATTCCTGAGCGTGGGTGCTCAGGCTGCCTAGCGTATTCTGGGAGGGAGGGGGGGAAAAATTCTGCTTAAGACAATACCTGCTCGGGGCAAGCTGAGCAACAAGACCAAGACGACCCCTGCCACGCTATCCGTGAATTTCTGCAACATCAGGGGACTTTACTCGAACCTAAACGCCGTCCACTTTCATTTGGAGACGGCGAAGCCGGATTTGCTTTTTCTGACCGTGACGCAATTGTCCTCTCCGGCTGATTCTTCGTATCTTTCCTACCCAGGGTACAAATTGGAACAATCCTTTGTGCCTCGGGTTGGAGTTTGCGTATATTCACAGAGGACATCTGTTCTCGATGCCTCGGCAATCTTGAAGATTCGGACCTCTCCATCCTTTCGCTACGCGTAGACAGTGACGACCATCGCCGTATCTATGGGTGCCTCTATAGGTCCCATAGCATAATGCCGACACAGATCGGCAACAGATTCCTTGCTACAGCAGATCCCATCCGCAGTCATCTGCACTTTAACGCCCACCGCGACGAATGGCTCGGTTCACGTTTAACCGATCATGCGGGGAGATATGCTTATGACTTTGTATTCCAGATGTGGAGGATCTTACACCTTCCCTGTTGGACCTTCTGCTGACCTCTCATCCGGACGAATATCAGGTCTCCGTCGACGTCCCTCTTGGCGCCTCGGACGATTGTCTTGTCCGGAGTGTGATGCCACTCAAGCTTACATCACGGCTGCATTCTGCACGCTGCCGCCGTGTTTGGCCCTATAGGTCGGCCAATTGGTATAGCATGCGGTCTTTTGTTTGCATCCTACCCTTTGGGTGCGGGTTTGTTTCTCGCCGGACGATCCCAACGTTATTGCTGATTCTGTTGTTGATGTAGTACTTCAGTGTATGGAAATGTTTATTCCATATTCTGTGGTGCCCATCGGAGGCAGATCTCAGCCATGAATTGGTTGCTCCTGTAAAATAGCATCACGCTATAAGCAGGAGTGTTACCGGGCCTGAGCTGACGCATCAACGTTCTGGGATGTAAATACCAGCGTTCTTAAAAAGAAGTATGATTCCGCCTCCAGGTCCTTCAAAAAAAGTCATTGCCAAGGCAAGGTCAGAGCACATCGGCAAATTTAGTGTAAAGGAAAAAGCCGATCTGTTAGGCTCTTTCTTTGCGTCGAACTCGACACGGGGTGAACACACCGCCAACCATCCCGCGGTTTGAGTGCTTCATGCTCGATGAGCGGTTTATACAGCACTCGGTTTGCAAAGCACTCCTCTCCTTGGACGTCAACCGGATCAATCGGAACATAAACGTAGACGGTGCATGCTCCGATTACAAGCCTATCAAAGCTGGTGTTCCACAACGCTGTGTGCTATCATCTACGCTATCCTTACGCATATCAATGATATGTTGCAAACCAGTAGCATTCACTGCTATGCGGACGAGAGCACAAAAGACGCTTTTTACACCGGACGTGACAATATTTCTCGGGATCACGTCATCGAGTACCGGAACAAACTTGTGTCTGAAGTCGAGATGTCTAAATCTAGTTCAGTTTAACCCTGAAAAGACACAGGTTTACGCGTTTATCGCTAAAAAGAACCCATTTGTCGTATTTATTCAATTTCAGGGAACTCCCATTGCTGCCTCAGCTAGCATCGGAATCCTCGGCGTCGACATATCGAATGATGTGCAGTTTTGTGGTCACATGGAAGGGAAGGCTAAATTCAGCCTCTAAACAGTATTTCATGCCAGCACACCGCTTGCTACTTTACAAGGCGCAAGTTCGGCTCCACATGGCATACTGTTCTCATCTCTGGGCCGGGGCACACAGTACCAGCTCTTTCCACTTGACCACATCAAGCGCAGAGCGGCTCGAATCGTCATTGACCGAGTTCTTTCTGATCGGCTCGATTCACTGGCACTGCATTTTCCATCGCATCTACAACGGGCCGCTTCCAATCGCCAAATTTCACGAAAGCAAATCGCGACAAAATTCACGATACCATCAACACCATCCGGATGCTTGGCGGTCCACTACTGTGCATTTTACTAGGAGTTTTCTTCCTCGCACAACCTCTTTGTAGAATCGTTTACCAGCGGCGATTTTTCCGGACCGATACGATTTAGGGAACTTCAAGAAAAGAGCTTACTCTATTCTAAAAGGCCAGCATCGCACCTGCAATTCCTCTGGTGTTGCAGTTGTCCATGGTCCGTTTGCCCCGATTCTATAAAAAAATGAGAAGTTCGGAGTGGTGCTTTTAATTCTCGAGATTTTGCGCTTATGGTGTGACATCATCTCTTGCTTCTCACACTGCTCAGCTATTCACTTACGTACGCAACGGTCGAATACGTTTGTTTATCCGGTTTTTTGATCTATCTTATCAAAAATGTTTGTAAAAGTTGTTATAAGGGGTTTAATTTTAACAATTTAATATGGAAATCAGCTATAAAAAGGTCAATCTGATAAGTAAAGTACCTAAAGTGAATGGTTTAATTATAGCTCAATATTTATTAAAAATAGTGACTATGGCAGCAGGGTAAGCATTAACTTATCTTCGAAGTAGTAGAATGTTTTTAGGAACATTACATGTCATTAGTTAAAAAGTTTAGTAAGAACTAAACTTGCGTGAAGTAGATGCAACATCTTCACGAACATCTTCACTCAGAATTTTCTAAATAATTACTGCGTTTTAGGTTTTTCTACAACAGACCATACAGCCTTTCATTTAACTGCTTGTGATAAGCAAACTTGTGAGGCATTACGGCATTCTTAAGTTTCAGCAGTCCTCGAACTCACTTATACTTGACATAAACGTACCGTATCATTTTCAAGTTGAAAATAAAAATCAATTAATTTTATGAGCGGAAACCAATCTGGGTAGATTTGTTAGTATATGAATGATATTTTTATAATTGTAGAACCATTTTTACTCTTGTTCAGGCAAATAAAGAAAGAAATATATACACATTATTTAAATTCGGATCTCAAGTTTGGTAGTTTTGCCTGTGCTATACAACATTTTTATTGCATTTTCATAAATAAGATACAAATAACTAGTTGCTGTAAGTTGAACAGCCCTATTATTTATGTAAAAAATATTGATTATAATAAAATATACTAAATTTAGATAAGTAGTAAGTCATATTAGTTACCTTTTAATATACCGGCTGTTAGTGAAATGCTCCCGAAAACGAAGACAGAAGATAGTACTAACGATACCTTTGATGATGGTTCAGAAAGAAAATCGATCCCGAGGAAAAAAAACATCCTTTCACAACGTTATTAGCTTTATTCACGCTCCATCATGTTAGTACAGCTAAATGAAACGTAATTTTAGAAAAATAATCATGAAAATACTTAAATATAAAACCAGCAGTGAAACTTAAAATAAAATCAGCTGACAATAGGGTCAATATTCTCGCGGACGCCGAACTCTTATCTAGCTCGGTACGAAACAATGCATTAGGTATTACTACACACTTTGAAGCTCAAAGTAGCTCAGCAAGCTATGGGGAGGGCTATGCTCAGCGTCTCTCTGCGTAATAGACTTTAAAACGAGGATATCCGCAGTAGAACCAGAGTGATCGACATAGCCCAAAGAATTAGTATGCTGAAGCGGCAATGGGCCGTCCATATAGCTCGAAGAACCGACAACCGATGGGGAAGAAAGGTTCTCGAGTGGCAGCCTCGTACCGGCAAGCGAAGTGTAGGGCGTCCCCCCACTAGATGGAGTGACGACCTGATAAGACATCCAGGAAGTCAATGGATGCAGGTGGCTTGGGACCGTGCTTTGTGGCATTCCTTGGGGGAGGCCTATGTTCGGCAGTGGACTTGTGAAGGGCTGGTTTGATGATGATGATGATGATTCACTTTACCCTTCCCTTTCGCACACGCGCTGCCGCTGCCCGGCCGTCTCGTGTCGCTTCGCGCTGTGGAATTTACACATGTCAGCGTTGCCAACATGTGGGGAATTCCCCAAATTGCGGAAATTTAAATTTGGTTGGGGATTTTATGGAGATTAATATTATGCGGGAAAATGCGGGGATTTCGAAAATTGATAGCCAGGGCCAAGTCAGAACCTTTTTTCATGAAATTTAAATACTTATCTTAACATTTTGTTAGGTTACTTATGAATATCGAATGACTCCCTTTTTTAATTATCTTCATTGCACCACATTTAATTACCGAATTTATTTCGGCAACTTTTGTGTATCATTTAATGCTTTTTATTTCTTTATTTTTTAATTTTAAAGAAAAAAAAATGTTAGTTAAAAAGTAAATCCTTATAACATAAGTTGAAAATTGTTTCATTTCTTAAAATAAAATTTAGGGGAATTTGTGGGGAATCTGTTGAAGTTTTGTCCTTAAATTGGGGAATTTGACATGTATTTTCGAGGAATTTGACAAATTGGTGTTGGCAACGCTGCCATGTTGCGCTGAAATTTACCTACTAAGATTTGTTTGCAGGCGATATAAGAATTAGAGGCGGCAATCACTATAAAACTTGCAAGTAATTTTAATAGTTTTGACGTACCTCTTTTAAATTCAAGTATTGGTTAATCCGACCAATACTTTGAGTTTGAAGAATTGACTTCCGTATATAATCTAAATACGGAAAGTCAATTAAATAAAGTAAAATAATTAATTTTAGATTAATTAACTGTCGATCATAATTGCAATTGATTTTAACTATTAAATTATTCAGTACAATTTTATTACTATTTTCTTGTACAAAATCAAAGATAACGATGAAATAGTGTTTACAATTGTGTAAGTGAGTACTGAGTACTTAATTAGGTACTTTTATTAATTTCAATATCATTTTTGTAGTAAAGAACTGCTTGTTGCGTCAGGGTACAATTGATTGTGTAATTGTATTTTAAAATATAACAACCATAACTTCTGAATTCCATATGATGGTTAGTGGTAGGGATAACTAAACTTATAAATAAAATAAACATTGGCAATGTCGTAACGGATCAGTGGAAATGATCAAAGTGCTTAGCGCAAGGACGTTACGACGCACGAGATATTTTTTGGCGGGATTGATTATTAATTTTAGTTTTTGAGACAGTTCCGTGTTGACTGTTGACTATAACGTGCACGTGAGCGACAGTTCAATCGTTTTGTTTATTAAATTCTTGTTGTAATTTTTCTTGTTGTTACTCAAATTCCTGTTTGGCGATTTTAAGTTTATCAGGTGTCAGCCTACGAGGTGTACATGAGATGGGAGGTCCTGGTGTAGTCCTTATGTAGTATACCGTATTGTGCTATGGAACAACCAGCGTGCCTGAAGGGCGTGTTATTTCTGGGAATTTATTCAGAAGATTGTGATAACGTGTGTCGCCTGTCGAAACATTGATAGATGAGATATCAGCTTTAGCGAAAAAGCAATTGATGACAATGTAGTAGTATTATCAATAAGGCGTTGATTGCGGCAATTTACAATTAAATTATAAAAGCTAAGAAAGTCAACACCTATAATAGGTTTGGTAACATTAGCAACAATGAATCGCCAAGCAAAATTACGTCTGAAGCCTAAATTTAAATTAAGCTCGATAAAGCCAAACGTCCTGATGATCGATCCATTCGCGGCGCTCAATTGGTAATCTGTCTTGGCTCGACGCTCCTGAAGTGCAGAACGAGGGTAGATGAAAAGGTCACTGCCAGTATCCACCAAGAACTGGGTGTTCGAGCTGCGGTCGGTTACAAAAAGGCGACCCGTAGAGGAGGGGCAATCGTCTGTCGCCATTAGCGAATGCCTCCAGAGTTTCCCGACTTGCCAAAATTGCTGGGCTTTAAGCACCTATGGGGCTGCGCTCTATCCTTCGCGTGTTACCAGCACATTGGGTATTTACGATAGCTGGGATTGGACCTGCTTCTCTGCCTCGAAGAAGAACGACGATGATCATGCGCTCTGGAACGACTGAACGACTACGACTAGTAGAACAGCATGCTGCACGGGTATGCTCTTCCAGTTTCAGCATAAGCTGCTGCACCATTTTCTTCAACTCTGCAATCTCATCGGCTGGATGAGATACATGCACATCACGTGAAGATGCGGCAGCGATGTTGCACGGTACGTCAGCTCCTGTATCCAATCAGCTAGGTCCGCAAGTTGCTCCAGTAAATGTTTCGACTTCGATGCCAGCACAGTCTGGATATTATGCGGCAGGCGATTGATCCAAATCGACCTAATGAATTCCTCAGGAACTGAAGGACCAGCCGAATCCTGAAGGTGCCTCAAAATTGTGAAGACTTCCTGTCTCCAAGCTCTTCATGGGTCAGCAACTGCTTCACCTTCTTTTCGTGGGAAGCTGAGAGACGTTTGATCAGCTCTGACTTGATTTTGGCATATTGATTATGAGCTGGAGGATTGACAATAATATCTTTTACCGCTTTTGCGTACTGAATATCAAAATGATTGGTCACTTCCGTGAACTTAATGGAATCGTCAGTGACGTCATGCCTAGCAAACTGACCTTCAATAAGCGCGAACCAAAGTTCTGGATCCTCAGGTGAGAATGGAACAACTTCTATTTTTAATTTGGGCACATATTTATTTTCACGTTCAGTGGAAATGCGCACTTGGTGTGTCCGTCGTATAGTGACATTGGCATTATGGCGCGATCCAACCGTTTTCGCGGAATCACTGCCATCACTATATATTTTTAAAATATGAATATTTTTATATATATAAAAATATTCATATTTTAAAATATATTTAAAAATATGAATATTTTTTATTTACTTATTAAGATATTTTAGTAAAGCTGCTTGAGGTAATATAACCAAATAGTCTTAGTTACATAGAGTGCATTTACGCTATACATGCCTCTGATTTGGAGTTCAGGGATTTTGTGGGCTAGAGAAGGGTAGTATAACCAAGTAGTGTTAGTTACATAAATAGCATTTACGCTATACATGCCTCTGATTTGGTGTTCAGGGATTTTGTGGGCTAGAGAAGGTCCGTTTTTGAATTAGTAACATATTAGCCTGCTTACAACTATCGCAAAATTACCTAAATTTTGTTGTCACATAAATTATAAAAGGATTTTTGTTACCAATTTAGCCGGATATTACACGAGATTTATTATTAGATTGAAAAAATGATTGTCCATCGCGTTGAAAAAAAAAGACGTTGGTATAAGAAATATGAGGTAATAAATATTAAAACCTCATTACTTTTCCAAAGGGTTCTATTGTATTTACTAATTCACGTGCGTAATAAAATTCTGGATACAATAAAGTTTTCAAATATTTCGTGATAAACAAAGTGTTTTTAGATATTAATCACACAATTTACCACAATAACAGAAATTTAAAACAACATGACATTGGATTAATACTTTTTTACCTTCATACATTCTCTCCAAATACGGCGATAACAGTAAAAGCCTCTTATCGAAGTCCCCATCAGGAGATAATATCTTTTCTCTTTTTCGCATTTACATCGCTTCGTAGTTTAAATTAATTCTTTTATAAACTATGTGTTAGCATCGTTATGCAAAAGCATTGCCACCGCTGAGATTCTCTTCACTAAACATGCGAGACACAGAAGCAACCTCCTGCTATTTCATGCTGATATTTTGTGAAAGTGGTCCTTCCCAAGACGAGCCGACCAATTCTTTGCATTTAAAATAAATTTTGTTTTATTTAGTTCCTAAAATATAAATGTATATTTTTCTATACACATATAAGTAATGATTGAATAAAAAGATTAGGCCGGACAGAAAGACAGGCGGACAAAAATTTTTCAAATTGTTATTTATGTTTCAATAGCATGAAATAACCCCTTGAGTTTAATAAAAGCCAGTTATTTCAATATTAAAGACATACATTTCAAATTTATTTATATGCGTATAGATGTATAGGTAATGTGGAGCGCAAAGTTCTATGTAATTCTCATAATATAGAAAGGTTCGTCATATCCACAGCTGGGCAAGGACGTCTCCTGTAGAAGGGTGGATATTTCCTAGTCATTATGCTTGACAAGCCGATTAAAAATCGCAGTACCAGACGTCTGGTACCTTTCACGCTGCTGCCCGTTGTCAGTCAAAGTAAATTTGTCTAGTATGGTAATGAGGTGGTTATACTACCACCGAAAAAAAAAGGTTATTAGTTATTTTTATCATTACTTCAAACGAAATCTGTATTCAGCTCTGTAAGATTATCTGGTTTGTTGGTTTTAACTATCTTCCTCAAATCTGCGATCTACTAGTCATTAAAACGAGGTCGTATGGGCGATACTAAAACAAATCTGCCTTCACTAACTACACATTAACCTAATAGATAGGGTCATAAGAGGTGAGTCTTAGAGGTTATTGTACTTACAGTAGAAATTTGAAATTAAAAGAAATTTTGATATTTAATAAATTAAGATTTCATTTGTACAAAATATTTTTTTAATTTCATTGTCGTTCAAGGATTTCTTTTATTTTCACTATATTTATCTGTTTTCTTTCATTATTAAAGAGTTCATAGCTTTTGGATAAAAATTTAGGTGTATCAAAAGTATAAATCTCAATGTTCAGTGGGAATAAACGAAAATATGTTTATGTAATTTATGTAAAAATAAGATACAAAAATTAAAGTTTCCATTTCCTTTTGTCTTTTTTAAATAATGCAAACCAAATCTGCAAAATAACCCAAAAATTTTGCATAAAATTGTAACGAACACTAGCCAACATATAATTTTAAAATTTTAAAATGAAAATAGTTTTGGACTGTGCGGTTAGAACATTGGATCATTCAAAAACATTGCCATTTTTCAGTCGAAGAATGTTACTGTAAATTACGCATATCCCAACACACATTTTTAAATAAATAAAAAAGGCATTTTTAAATAACCCCTTAATATATATTTACACTATAAGCGGGATAATTTCTAATAATTTAATTAATTTGTTCATTTATTAATTCTTCATTCTTTTTTATTATTATATCATTATTTATAATGAAATCGTTTTATAATTCTAATCATAATTTCAATTGTTAAATAATTAAGGCATTAAATTATGAAAGGAAAAAAAACAGCCTATAATATACGCCCACTGTAGTCGATTGACACCATGTTGACGTTCGACAAACACAATTTTAATTTCATGCGTAAAAAAATTAAGAGCTAGCAATTTTTAAATTTGCAAAGCGCAAAGTAGCGCAAGTCTTTCGATTTTCTACATAATTATATTTCGAAGAGTGTGCGAAAGAATTGCATAAGGTAATTATTGAATAAAAATAATTTAACGGATGTTAGTTTTTCTCTTCAGATCTCTCATACGAAACATAAAATAAACGCTCATTTGCCTTGAAATATCCACACACTATTAAAAAAGAACATTTGAAATGACACAAAATTCAGTCAGTCAACAACTATTTGTTGGCAATATTTTAAAATTCTATGGCAACAATCTCTACTCTGTGGTCTGTGCGACTGTTCTAAACAGAATATTAAATGTTTGATATTGGCAATAGCATACATATGCTTGTACTTACTCTGAGTATGAACGTCAATAAACGACATAATTCTTCCAAGCGACAGTTAAGTGTTTGTTAAAAACAAAATAAATTAAACACGAAAACATCCGTCAACTTTTAGGGATTTATCATGTTTAATTTAGTTTTATTCAATGTCTATAGTTTGCGTTAATATAAGGAATCTTATTTTTTTTTTTGTAATATAATCATACTTTTAATTTCAATTTTTAAGATAAAATTATTTATTACGAACCTTTTAACTCGCTTTTCTTTGTATTTGATAATACACTTTTCCATCGATTTCCTTCTTTATTCATGAGTCCGTTTCAGAAAAAAAAACACTACATTAAATATTCACGATCAAGAGAAATGTTTACTTTCCACTAGAAACTCGACAAGAATGAGTAAATTTTTGTTAAGTTCACGAATACGTTGTGAGTAGGTGTACGTCGGTTTTATAAAGGTGTTTCAGTTCTTTGTACTTTTGTAGTTGGATTGGATGTTTTTGAGAAATAACACAGGCTATTGAAATAAAAAGTAGGTAATATATCGAAGATGAAGTTGAGAAAAATCGTAAGTATTTGTGGCGGTGCTGTCATCGTACCACAATCGAAACACATCGAAGCCTAAATCGTGCTATCAAAGTTCCGAAGTAAAGCAGTACAGTATAGCTCCGAACTACCACTCGGAGCGTTGGCCGCTCCCCGGACTGAACATCTTGCCCGGAGGGAGATCTTCCCTTTTCCTTTCACGGCCACATATTAATATATAATTAAATTATAAAATAATATGCAAATTCTGCACTTAATCAATAAAATCAGGCGTTACTTTGCGGAAATCTATTACAATAAAAATTACTCAGTCATTATGATGTATCTTATCTAGTTTGAAGACCTTTGCAAAGCTTACCTCTTCAAAGCTTTATTTTTAATTTTTATTAATTTTGTACATATTTAAATTCAGCACTAAATGTGTTTAAGCTTAAATGGATTTTATCTAGTTTAGTGTCCATATGTTCATATATTTTATTCCGATGTTCCGAATGCTTTATAGTACCCGTGGTCACGGGGGGACTGATTGACTTTGATAGTGTTCCCGACGGCAAAAAGTGTTTAAAAACATAGTGATTAAAGAACAATATTAAAAGTGTAATTATGAAAAATATTAGTGACAAACCTAAGTAAAAGATGCAATAGTGTAATTTTACAACATGTTCACAACCCTTAGTATTATAGTATAGAGCATCGTTTTGTAATAGTTAAGAAAATAACTCTTATTTGTACAAACAAAAAGTCGTCCAATCAGAGCGCGACACGTTATAGAACATTCTAAGCATTGCGTAATATTTAGACCCGAAAATGATGGAAATAATTTTATGCTCTAGAAGAATTGTAAACATGGTGTTTAATTAGATTAAGTTTCATAGATTAAGGAAATAAAATAATTTTAGCGTGATGAAACTTATTTCCTACTTATAGTAAAATTAAAGAATTTATGTACCCAAATATTGTGAAAATTTGGGATATTTTTGTTAATAACTTTTTACATTGTTAATATATTAAGAAACCTTTATGGTGTGCTGAATTGCCGATTTAACAATCTATAGTACATTAGCGTAAGAATTAATCGTGTATAGAAATAATTGTAATTTAAGACAATTGTATAGTGAAAATGTTAAACAATAAAGAGGCAAAACGGACAATGGCAAGCGGCTCACTTTAAAGTAACGCTCGAGTATACCTTATGGTCTCGGGGTCCAGTAACATTTTAGTAGCTGAAGTGACTAGTAGCAGAACCAAATAGTAGCTGAAATGACTAGTAGCAGAACCAAGTAGTGGCTGAAGTGACTAGTAGCAGAACTAAGTAGTAGCTGAACATAGAACATAGTGACTAGTAGCTAGCAACATAGTAGCTGATAATAGCAGCTAGTAACCAGTGATAGTAGTAGCTAGTAGTACAACATAGTAGCTGATAATAGGAGCGAGTAACAAGTGATAGTAGTAGCATAGTACAACGTAGTAGCTGATAACAGCAGCTAAACAGTGATAATAAAAGCAGATAGTACTAGTAGTAGTAAGTTACTACCGAACAACTTGAAGAAATAGTCTACTGAAGAAATCATCTGAAGAATATAGTGACCAACCGATAGTGAACAACCGATATAGAACAACCGTAGTTGACCAACCGTATTCAACGACCGTGGTCGATAACCAATAGTCGGAAGATTTCCGCCGAACAGTTGAGCAGTCGAACCGCTGGCCACTTCCTTGCCATTTGTATTCTGCAGTTCGTGCATTTTGATTGGACGTCGGTCCACAGTACCCCAGCCGCACCCACAAAGACGGCAGTAGAAGTATCCACCGGAACTTATAGGTGTAGGACGTGAGCGATTTTCGCCCGTCCGGCACAGATAGGTTGTAATAATGATAATGATATCATCTGCCAATTGTAATATAACTCTTCAAGATGCAGGAATGAACAAGCGGGATTGTAAATGAGGTCTCTCTTACACAGAACAAACGAAGTGATCGAAGAAAACCCGCATAAAAATATACTCGTAACATAACATGTTCAGGGACGTACCATAAATCCTCGCCAAATAACATTGATATTATACTATTATGAATAAATTATCATAAATATATGTCTTGCGTAATGATTATTGTATCGAGAAAAATGAAAATGCTACTAAAATAGATTGATAGATTTTAAATTAAGAACCTCATTGTTTTATGAAGTTAAATATTTTTTTCCAAATGTAAGACTGCTGAATAAAGTCTTATTTTACAATTCAATAATATTCGATACAATGTTATGATGTATATCGAATGTCAAGACACTTAAATCCTGCTACATATCGATTTAAAGGTCGTGTAAGGATTTTTATTGTCCCAATATTTACCGCGCGGCGATGCATGAGTATAATTACTAAACAAAACCTTAAGGCTAAAAAAAAATTACAATATTTTTTCTGTGTTTGATTCAAACTCTAAACGACATATTTATTAAGCAATTATAATGAAGGAAGATTTCTGAATTTATAATCATATTCATTTACTAAATATTTTAAGACGAAATGTAAAAAGTAGTGATGTTCCGTGAAATTGAAATTTTACGCACATTTTTGCTGCTAAAAATCTTGAACAAACGAACTAAAAGAATTGCGGAAGCCCACACTAGCGTGATATGAAGTGACGTTAAAAAAAATGTGCACTGTCATTATTGGCAAAAGAAAATTCGCCTTTGAGATTATATTGTGAACCATTAACTATACAAAATATTCACAAAACGTGACCAGGCATTTTTTCCATGTAATTTTCAACACTGTTATTAGTTTTCACACTTCATTATATTATTCTCTAAATATTTATCACTTATTCTATTTTTGTACGACCTATTTTGAAATTATACCTATTAGCAGTGTTACAATGAATTGACTATGATCAATAAGGGATATTTAAATCTTTGTGGAAAGTCTTAGTAGGGACATAAGTTTTAATACGTATAATATGTATACATAATAAGTTTGACGAAGGTCAGCTAATTTATTCTAAAACAATAACAATGCATCCTTTAACGGATTAGAGTCTTATTGTTGCCAATCAATGGCATCAAGTTTTGAAATAATAGCATCGTAATCATCAGATTGATATAGAAAATTAGTAAGTGGACGACTTTTATAAGTGTGAAGTTGAATAAACTCTGCCGACACACACAGAGCTGGATAATGAGAGTATTCGGGTATTAGCGGGTTGCAGCAGTGGTTAACAACCACTGCAGTTAATAGAAAATATACGCTCTCACAAAATACCAGCGTAAAATAGCAGATTAATGCTGCTGTGTTTCGTATGGTGATTGTGAGAACCGGATACCCTTTTACTATAAACAAGGCATTCCATCTCAGTCCTCGGGGTGACAACCCATCTGCATTTTCATTCTTAATTGAGGATAAATATAACATCAGGTGGACTGTGTGCACGTTTGTCACCGTTATTCTATAAAAATATTTTTTTTGCGTAAAGATTTGTTAAATAAAAAGCTATTAATACAATAGTGCTATTACCGTTAACAAAGACACAAAAATGCAAAAGCAAAAGACGGTGGAACGATATATTATGATTGATTTAACAAGTGTGCAGCGGGAGTAAGTAAATGCATAGCGATTTTAAACAGGTAAACAAACTTAAATGTTAGAGAGCAAAACGTTTCTCAAACTAATTAAAACACTGTTAAAACAGGAAAATGATTTTAACAATATCAAAGCGCTAAATGATTAGGAAAACTTTTAAAATCGATTTTATTGTAAGTACATGAGACGTTGGGCTTATTCTTGCATCCCTTACCCAATCATAAGCAAACCTCCACTCCTTGGCTATTTTCTTGGCTTTATTAAGCAACATCTTACTTTCCAGAGTAAGATGGTCTTTAACAAAGTTTGTCGAAACGTTGCTTCAATTAAACTAAGTCATCTTGTGTCTTCATAAAGTCTAGATTTCTTGATTAATTTCTGGGTCTTCATATCAGCTACCTCCAGTTTGATAAGCTTAAGATCTTCGATATCGGCCTTTATGGACTTAGGTCGGCTACATCTTGTATAGCCTTGACACTTGCTATTAAGGTAGGAAGAGTCCGAAGTAATCATCTTCATATCCACAGGTGAAGGAATTTCAACAGAAGGTTTATTTCCTTAAGGTAGATTTAGCGGACTAAGAGGTTTGGCGCTCTTGCAAGATGTGCATCTCAATTATTCCTTCTATACTCCTTACCCACTACGGTAGCCAGCTTCTGATAAGGTTACAGTAAGTAAGGTGCAGGTGACTCAGGACTTTGTAGCGTTTCTTGAGAAATGTTGAATGTAGTTGACTTATTTAGTAGAGTATACGAAGCCTAAGAGTAAGACTTCTGTAGAGAGATCTTTTAGCCGAATGTACAGCGTAGCATCATGAAATTAGTGGGTTTCACCGATGTATTGCAGTGTCTAACGTTCATAGGTTAAAGCCGCAGTGGATGCAGGGCGTTTGAGAACTGCCCCTGCTCAGGCGCTAAGAAAATAAATATCAAGGGCTGGTTTTGTTATATACTTCAAACTCTCATTATTAACTGACGTATTCCTTCAAGCAACTTGACGTTCTTTATACTTTAAGTGAGAAATGTGTGTATATATAATTGGATTTAATTTTGTATTAAGAGAATATTTTACTTTCCAAGTAAGAAAATAATGGCGTGTTTGAACACAATAAAAAATAAGATATGTGTCAGGGTCTGAGATGAACTCCAGCGATCTCGTTCGCCCAGGTGCTCTTTATTATTTAAATAATGTTTTCTCTAAATTCTGATTTTTCAATAATCAGACGAGTTATTCATAGGTCGAAATACATCATACCGTTACCGTACAGCCTATTAAATCCACCGCTGAACATAGGCCTCCCCATATGATTGCCTCATAAATATTACTCAGAGTTTTGCCATAGTTGTACTGGCAAGCGGGTCGGCAACCGCTTTTTTATTTTTAGTCGTTATTAGGAAGACGCTGCTGCCAATCTCCTGATTTGTTTCGCTCTGTCGCCTCTTACGACAACCATGGGATTAAATGGGGTAGTGGATATTACTGAACTGAACACTGAACAGTAAAAATACAACATAAACAAATTAAAATTACCGATGTACGAATAAAAGTAGAACAATTTATCCACTTTCTTATTCAATTAGTTAAAATTTAATTGATGTAGAACTTTTATGACGATAGAAATATCAGTCCTTAACATTTTGTCATATTCGTCCGTTTATTTTACCCAAGTATAAACGTTTAAATTTTAGAGCTCAATATAACGCATATATAGAAGACGTTTTCAATTTAATTATTTCTTTGACAAGTAAATTGGCCTGCCCAAACAAACGCAAAGTCTCATGCAAAATTGTGATACACTGCCGCTATGCATGGATTAAAAGCATGCAGTGTCATAGCGGAAAATCCATTGAAGTTTAAACGAATGAAGGAAACTATGCCACACGATTTGAAAATATTATTCTAACTGTTATTTCCTACTTCAAACATAATCCATTTCTAAGCTTTTATGTTTAACACTTGTATATCGAAACAAAATGGCCGTTAATATCTTGTACTATATTTATAGATTTGTACCTTTATTACGTGCCTTCTGTTTCTTTTTAGAAAACAGACAAAAATATTTTGTCATTTACTACAATTTTAATAATATTTTTGCACATTTAAAATTGCGTTATATCTCTACTTGATACTACGGTACGGTTTCTTTACTGATGTGTTGATACTGCGAAAGTGTGTTCCTTGTTTTGTACTTCTTTCATTCAGCAACGGAGCAAAGGACTGACATTAGATTGTTAGTTTACAAACACAGTTTATAGGCCGAAGAGTGACATAGATTACGTTTCATCACGGAAAAGTACACGGTTCCGGTGTAAAATAAATCTGGAGGTAATTCTGAAATAATTTTATGAAATTCAGTATTATGTTATCTTAGGTCTTGGAATTACACCCAGATTACTTTTATCTCGTAAAATTCAAATTTTTGTGGTGAGATAACTATTAAGCATTAAGCGCAATGCTACAAGGTAACTCCCACTTTTCAATATAATGGTTAAATTAATTTTAGTAAGTCCTGAAATAATATATAAAATATTTTCAATCCCTGAATATGCACAGTTGTAGGAATTTCAAATTTAGCCAATTTAATTCTAACATGTTGTGACGACGTCAGATAATCCACTTTCCCGTAAGACTGATCCCGTAAGAAGATCAACTTTATCGTCGCCAATACGCATATAGTCACACGGCGCAATACATAGTCCAGTAATTCAGGGAGCCCGAAACCATACTAGTTTGAGCCAGAAGTGAATAACCAGCCAAGTGGGAGTCGGACTCGCGCATGTAGGGTTCCGTACCATCGTAAAACAGGTTTCTAGTAGGGGAGCCCCTTTTAATTTTTAATTTATTTTTATTCTTATTATTTATTGTTATAGCGGCATCAAATACACATTCTGCAAAATTTGAACTGTCTACCTATTACGGACGGACGTATGGACGGACGGACAGCGGAGAAAGCAATAATGGGGTCCCATTGTTACCCTTCGGTTTTGGAACTAAAAAGTGACTTTATATAATAAAGTATTATGTAGTCTAATTTTGTTGAATAAATTTATTGTTTACCGAAACTCATTACAGATTTTATCACGTATATTAACTTATTTTATATTCCTGACGCTTTCATTACTTTACAGCACTCATGGTCATTTGGTGTGGGAGGTGTTCGACGTTCCAATATTATAGTTAACCACGGCTTCCTTCAGTTTAAAATTATTAATTTTTGGTCCGATTTACGCAGAATGAGCTTATAGTATCTTGAATTCTTGCAGTTGTATTGGGTTGGTACTAAATTTTATTAAATATAATATGATCCCAAGCAAATAGCACCCAGTCATTTTCTCTATTGAAATTAGACATCTAGTAGTGTAGTGTTTGCGTAAACATAAGGAATTTATTGTGTTTTGGTTTGAACTTCAAACCAAAAAGAACTACTAATGCAATGTAAAATTACACATTAAACTGACTTTATATTAATACAGAATGATAATTAATATTTCTAGTGATTTTTTGCTTAATAGGCCGTCTGGGTAAACAACATTCTCTTGCCTATTTCTACCGCCAAGCAGCAGTATGCGCATTGGTGAGATCCGGCCTGAAGTATAGTATAATTACAGGCTGTAAGACATTTCCTCTTAGCCGTCAGAGGTAACTATGCATCTGTAGCCTTCTTTTGCAGGTGTCCATGGGTACACAATTCATCAGGTAGACTGTACTTGTATGTTCGTTTGTCTATTCGGTTTTATAAAAATCATGCAAAACTCATTATCGTCATGCTGCTATTTTACGCCGATATTTTGTGTGAGCAGGGACCATCGCCGGTTAAGCTTACCTATTCGTGTTGCAGCTATAATAAGTTACAGCGTGACTTTACTACGCTTGTTTGAAATTGAAAGTTTGGAAATTTAATACACTAAAATCGAGAAGAACAGTAGTTACTAAAATTAATAACCGATTCATTATGCAAACACTTCAAGTATTTCACTATAATTTGTCAGGTAATCCAAAAATTGATCCTTAAAATAACTGATGAATGAATAAGATGGAAAAGATTTTTGCCATAAGCACAAGATTGATAAATTACCTTTTATTTAATTCGTTAGAGACTCATCGATCATTGGCCCTTTACTAAGACACAATTATTTTATCCAGGAATTTAAAATAGTGTTTATACTTAAGGCTGTATATTCGTTTGTGTCAAATAGAGAATAAAACGAATTTTCACAGATTTTATCATGTTTGAATTCAGCTAGATTATCGGGAATTTAAAATAAGTTAAATTAGTTTCAATCAATGTACAATATTCACGTTGATGTAAGAAATTGTTTTATGATAATTATACTTTGAAAATAGTCAAAACCGACTTTAAATACATAAACACTCACATGTCACCCAGAGGGGTAGGCTGAGACTACGGACTTCCATTTGGCACGATCCTGGCACATCTCTCTCGCCTCCTTTACATCCATATATCTACGCATACGCTCGTCGGTTAAGGGTACTCCTAATCTGGCCCATTTTCAATATATCGCAATTTGGTCGATAAACCTTCGTCTAGGGCGTCCTTTCCGACTCTGCCGTTCACTTCTGCAGCATAAATTTGCTTTGTCACCCTTTTTCGTTCATTCTTTCTACATGACCAAACCACTGAAGCATTCCTTTCTTAATCCTGGTCACAACGTCATCTTGAAAATCACACTTTTCTCTCATCACACTATTTTTCACCCTGTCATTCAGATTCAGCCTAGCATACTCCTTAATGACCGCATTTCTACAGCACTTATTCTACTCTCATGCTTCTTCTGCCAGACCAAACTTTCACTACCATACATTAAAGTAGGGACTAACACAGCATTATGAATTGCCAAACGTGCCTTTTTGACACATTCTGACTCTTCATAATGATGTAAAGGAGGCGAGAGAGATGTGCCAGGATCGTTAAATGGAAGTCCGTAGTCTCTGCCTACCCATCAAAGTATAATTATCATAAAACAATTTCTTACATCAACGTGAATATTGTACATTGAATGAAACTAATTTAACTTATTTTAAATTCTCGATAACCTAGCTGGAATTCAAACATGATAAAATCTGTGAAAATTCGTATTATTCTCTATTTGACACATATACGAATATACAGCCTTTAGTATAAATACTATTTTAAATTCCTGGATAAAATAATTGTCTCTTAGTAAAGCGGCCAATGATCGATGAGTCTCTAACGAATTAAATAAAAGGTAATTTATCATACTAGTGCTTATGGCAAAAATCTTTTCCATCTTATTCATTCATCAGTTATTTTTAAGGATCAAGTGTTTTGGATTACCTGACAAATTATAGTGAAATACTTGGAAGTGTTTGCGCACAATGAATCGGTTATTAATTTTAGTAACTACTGTTCTTCTCGATTTTTAGTGTATTAAATTTCCAACAAAAATATATATTCAAACAAGCGTAGTAAAGTCACGCTGTAACTTATTATAGCTGCATCACGAATAGGTAAGCTTAACCGGCGATGGTCCCTGCTCACACAAAATATCGGCGTAAAATAGCAGCATGACGATAATGAGTTTTGCATGATTTGTATAAAACCAAATGGACAAACGAACATACGAGTACAGTCTACCTGATGAATTGTGGCCCATGGACACCTGCAAAAAGAAGGCTACAGATGCATAGTTACCTCTGACGGCTAAGAGGAAATGTCTTACAGCCTGCAATTATACTATACCCTTCAGGCCGGATCTCACCAATGCGCATACTGCTGCTTGGCGGTAGAAATAGGCAAGAGAATGTTGTTTACCTAGACGGCCTATTAAGTAAAAAAAAAAACACTAGAAATATTAATTATCATTCTGTATTAATATTATATAAGTCAGTTTAAATTGTGATTTTTACATTGCATTAGAAGTTATTTTTTGGTTTGAAGTTACCTGCAGGCTTCAGCAGTTCAGTGGCCGTAGCAGGCTACCGCCATGACGTTGACAGTATCTTATAAACTTTAATATATTAAAAGATCATTCGTTCAAGTTCTGGAAAGAAGGACCCAAGATGTTCTCTGAATAGAAAACAATAAATTCCTTATGTTTACGCGAACACTATGTGGCGGCGCTGTCGTCGCGTCACAAGCGAAATACATCAAAGCCTAAATCGCGCTATCAAAGTTCCGAATTAAAACAGTATATATACAATAGTCGAACTACCACTCGAAGCGTTGGCCGCTCCCGGGCAGAACACCTTGCCCGGCGGAGATCTCCTTTCCTTCCACCCGCTACAGTGGTGACCCCGACGATATGAACACGCAACCAACAACCTTCGAAAGGCTACCTTCAAATCCTCGTCATCGTTCTCAAGTACCCCATTCATTCGCTTCCGAGCAAATATTCAGTCTTCACATCCTGCAAGCCATCTAGCTTTACAAAGGTTCATCGCAGCACTATAATAATGCTTCCTGTTCCTTCAAGCTACTCTCTGCGCTACAGTGTTCGGCACGGCTCTGAGCCTTACTGCTCGTCTCTGCTTCACGGCACTCTCGCAGATTACTTGCCTTCTCTCGACTCACCGCAGACTTCAAGGCAATTCCTGGCACTTGCACGTTTGGCGACATCTAGACTGCACCATCGACCTCCGGTATGAGCAGGGGTGATGTGGCGCGCTGTCGTCGCGCCACAAGCGAAATACATCAAAGCCTAAATCGCGATATCAAAGTTCCGAATTAAAACAGTATATATACATTAGCTCCGAACTACCACTGCAGCGTTGGCTGTTCCCGGGCAGAACACCTTGCCCTGCGGAGATCTCCTTTCCTTCCACCTGCTACAACTACACTACTGGATGTCTAATTTCAATAGTGAAGATGGGTGCCATTTTCATGGGATCATATTCTATTTAATAAAATTTAGTACCAACCCTATACAACTGCAAGAATTCAAGATACTATAAGCTCATTCTGCGTAGATCGAACCAAAAATTAACAATTTTAAACTGAAGGAAGCCGTGGTTAACTATAATATTGGAACGTCGAACACCTCCCACACCAAATGACCATGAGTGCTGTAAAGTAATGAAAGCGTCGGGAATATAAAATAAGTTAATATACGTGATAAAATCTGTAATGAGTTTCAGTAAAACAATAAATTTATGCAACAAAGATTAGACTACAAGGTAATACTTTATTATATAAAGTCACTTTTTAGGGTTCCGTACCCGAAGGGTAACAAATGGGACCCTATTACTAAGACTCCGCCGTCCGTCCGTCCGTACGTCCGTCCGTAATAGATAGACAGTTGAAATTTTTACAGAATGTGTATTTCTGATGCCACTATAACAATAAATAATAACCCTACTAGAAACCTGTTTTACGATGGTACGGAACCCTACATGCGCGAGTCCGACTCGCACTTGGCCGGTTATAGACTTCTGTCTCGGATAATGAAGCTGCAGTAGACTAGTATACTTTCGGCTCCTATATGGTTTTATGACAATAAAGTTAACTTAAAATATATGTGCAGCTAACTATAAATTATTAATGAAAAAAACAATAGGTACCAATATTATGTTTTTTTAGGTCGTCACTCTATCTTGGTGGGGGGGACTACACTTTTCAGTACGAGGCTGAAACTTTTCATCTTTTCTTCCTTATCGTTTGCCGGTTCTACAAGCTAAAAGGCCAGTCCATTGACACTTCAGCTTACTGATCCGTTGGGCTATGTCAGTGACTCTTGTTCTTCTGCAGAAGTTGTATATTATCTTTTGTATATGATTTATAAATGAAGATGAAAAGGTTATAAACGCAATAAACGTTAAAAAACTCATATGAAAAAATAACCAATATATTATCTACAATCTTGATTAAGATTTAGGAACGAATACCACGCGGGTGTTTATGACGATCATAGCTATACAGTTTTATTTTAAATAAAAATGAAATGAAAAACGAACAATCGATCGACACCTGTACTCAAAATAAAGATGGCTACGTTGTCAACTCTGAGAACTAAGATGGAACTGCTACTGGCTCTCTATATACTTCAGACTGGTACACAGCAGTGCAGGCACTGCTATTTGGCTGCAGAAATTGGAAATAGTGTGGTATCTACCCAGACGGACTCCTAGGCAGAAAATGAGTGCTACCATCTCGGTAATTTAGAAGGTTCTTTTGTTAATAAAATTATAATCCAAAGCTTTTTTAATGATTTCGACATAATTCATGGCAAGCGGATACGATTCACAATCTCTTTATTTCAGTTGAATTAGACTGACCGTGCCCGTAAAGCCCGCCCGGGGCGGCTTTGAATAATGAAACCTTATCTTTCTTTCTGAAATAATTTGTTTGTTTTTAGTAAGTTGCTACAGGGCTACAGACAACATAACTCTTTAGCAAGTTCGTTCCTTTTTTTCGTTTATGACCTTAAACTACCAACAGTCAACTTTTTTATATCAATTAATATTTTTAAGAATCTATTATATGTAAAAAATATAATAAGCTACGACAGGTTTCAAATGAAATTGTTGTTTTTGAAGGAATATTTCTGGTGCTTCTGTTGCTGGAGAATTTATAGACAGTCTCACGCCATAGTCAACTAGTATTAAGTTATGGTAATTTCACCTACTCTCTTCGGACCACTATTTTACCCTTACAAAAAAAATCATCAATTAGAGTTTTGTGCAAGTGTTAGCATGTGTTGGGAATCAAACTTCCGGGAATTTGAAATATGACAAAGTGCCATTTCTTTATTAAATAATAACCTATCAAGGAAAGTAAAAGGAAAGAAAAGGAATAATGTTTGTGTTGAATAAAACTACTTTTACGGATTATATCGCGTTTAATTAACTTATTTTTATTAATTCCCGACGTTTCGGGTGCTTTATATCACCCATGGTCACAGTCTCCGTGTCCATGGGTGCTGTAAAGCACCGGAAACGTCGGGAATTAATAAAAATAAGTTAATTAAACGCGATATAATCCGTAAAAGTATGTTTTATTCAATGTGTAGTGTTCACGTAAATATAAGAAATCATTAGGAATAATGTGACGACTGACAATGATTAAAACTTCAAACTCAC
The DNA here is from genome assembly GCA_029286625.1 of Parnassius orleans. NCBI lineage: Eukaryota > Metazoa > Arthropoda > Insecta > Lepidoptera > Papilionidae > Parnassius > Parnassius orleans. The sequence continues at coordinate 2,547,258 of JAGSMP010000170.1, forward strand.
GCTTGCCTGTTAAATCGTAGGGACTAGATCCAAATTCCAGCTGAAATAAATGTTTATGTTAATGCGATTATTCTTTAATAGGTTCTAGAAGAGATTTAATCTAGACACAGCAGCAAAATTCGGAAAAGAAAAGATTGGCGCACCAGCAGAGGTTAGCTGTGTAGTTTTAAGTACCTTAGCGTAATAACAATGAATAACTAAATAAAAATAAAAAACAATGAAGCGTAAACGATGAAAAAAACGTTGAAGTCCCTGTACTAATTTAGGTAAGTAAAAGGAATCTACCCAAAAATTAATGATATTTCCAACAAAAAAAAAACATAAATATGAAAAGTGTTAATCTGTCCGGTTACCAAGTGCTCCATAGCAGCTCCAAAAACGTTGTACATTTTTATATATCCTATGTCTTCAGCAACTGCTTTTGAGCTTGGTATCCGTTTAAATCTTAAGGCTTTTATCGGCAACCCAGAACGTTGTTTGTACCGAACTTGACCCCCTATTCACAGATTTGTTGCTGATGGGATTATGATCTTATTCTTATTATCTTACGAAAGAGTTGATGAAACTTGTGGTAAAGCGTACATTTCTTTCTCTTCATCATTATCAGCACATAAGAGTCCACTACTTTATGCGAGAACAATTTTTTTCAATCATCACCGGTTAGCAAGTGAATTTTTTTATACCTTAATTTTAAGCTAGAGTCCCCGCGATAGATACGGGCGGCTTCGACTCTTTAGTAACGAATTATGTTAATCTTAAATCTATTTTTCTTTTCGTACAATGCTTATGCTGTGTTTGTTTTTACTTATGTCGAATTTAGTTTCTTTAAGTTATTTGCTATATATTTTGTAAGTTTGAGGAAATATGTCATGGTGGATTCTTTTTCATGAGGTCTAGGATATTATAAGATTCTATGCGTAGGCTTTCGCAAAACATCTCGTGGTCGCATTGTTGCTTTCCAAATTGAGGACAAATTTTTGGTATACATATGATCTATTGTTTGAGCACTTGTGTTGTCACAAGGACACAGGTCGTTCTCAGTGACTTTGAAACGATATAACAGGTGGATTAACAATCGCAGTATTAGAGACGTCTTTCACCTTTGACGCTGCTTCCCGCCACCGGTGTGGGTATTTACGTCTAGCGTAAGCGGGATGATATGTCATCCATCTATGTCAGCCATCTATCGGAAGTCAAAAGACTTTTCTGGCATTACCCATAGTCTCCCCTTACGAAAAACCACATTACGAAATGGGTTAATGGATCACTGCCGTTGATAATCAAGATTTTTTTTATAGTATAAGGGTAACGAACGAGCACACAGTCCACCTGATGGTAAGTGGTTGCCGTGGCCCATAGACATCTACATCTATCCTCGTGCGGATAGTGCGCATGTGTCGTCACCCGTGAGGACAAGATGGATGGATGGATGTCTCGTTTCCAGTAAAAGGGTCTCCGGTTCTCTACACTCACCTTACGAAACACAGCAGCGTTGAGCTACTACTTTATGCTGGTATTCTGTGAGAGCGTGGTCCTTCCCCGGTCGAGCCGACCCATTCGTGCTACAACTATACTACTAATATAGCTTCAGTATGGCTCTACCACGTAAAAAAAAATTAAAATATTCATCATAATATTACGTTACAGTCAAATATAACATAAAAAAATATGATAAGTTAATTTACAAATATACGTAACAAAACTCTCAAAATATGGCTCTTTTTCGGTCGTTACAAAAATGACCACGTTGAAATAAATAACGTTAAGTTACGAGCCGACCGGATGGACGCAGAGAAATTAAAAATATAATTTACAACCTCTGTGTTTAATTCACTCAAATGCAAGAAACAGGGAGTGGAACGAAACTTTTTGAATAAATAAAAGTAATCTTCGTTTTAGGAATACGTTGATTTCTAATTCCACGTTTGTTTTTCATTATTATTACGTCTCAAACGTGTAAATTTCCCATGTTTTTTTAAACCTTAACTTCTTCTTCATCTACTTTTAAACAGTTCACTACTCAAAAGTAGTATTTGGCATTGCTTCCCGTTGCCACACCGGGCTATATAATATGTTACATATTATGCTAAGTTTGGATTTGATTTTATTAATTACAAGACCATATGATGAAGCAGGTGATAGTACCCAGACGCCTTCTCTATTGAAATTAGGCTGTTTGAATTTAGTTTCACGAATCATTCTTTCACAAGGTGACAGGCATAGACTCGGGTATAAATTAAATCAGAGATATGACGAAAGCAAAGGCAGATCAAAGTACAACAATTTATAAATTGATTTTTTTTCGTTTAAGATTAAATTCAATGCTATGCACGACGCAATAGTAATATAATAGTACTCTATATCTTAAACGAATCGTGATAGGTAATTACTTCTACAATTTAAATATTGGTGGGTAACGATACTTTAGGTAAGAACATAATATTAAGCTAAAATTAATTCAGGCACTACTTTAATTTTGAAATTTATATTTAAGAGCTTCTTAAGTACTTACCATTTTCATCGTGAACCTTGTTTAACATAAAATTTAACAACATAATACTTATTCGAGTTAGGTACTTAACTCGTAAACCAAATTGTTTGGCGGGCTTACTAAGTGTTACTTTCAAATTACAATCAACCAATTATTTTTAATTTTTATTAGCTTGTGCCAATATTTAGTCTTTTTTTATATTTATCACGAAACATCTCCGACGTTGTTTGCATATAAACTCTTAATTATTTAATTAGGTTTTTTTTTTCAAAACTGAAGTGTCATTTGATCTAACAGTCCACCTGATGGTAATTGGCTATTGGAGACCATGGACATCTGCAATTAAATTAAAGCAAAAAAGAAGGCCACAGATGCGTTGTCACCTCTGTGGATAAAAATGGAATGCTTCGCAGCCTGTAATTATACTTGCTACCTACACCCTTCATTTGTATTTACTCTCTAAGTTGATCACTGAGAACACACACTAATACACTTTTATGTTAACATTTTGAGGTACACAGGACGAGGTGGGTAGTAATAACCCGAACGCAGCTCAGTGAGTACTATCCTATCATAACTCAATTCTCTTGTTTTGTGGTTAAACTTTTATAATAATAGTTAAAGTTTCTTTATGAAATTCATAAAACATCATATCATTTTGGAATGCTTTACACAGGTCTGTAATTTTGAAAGAATGTGTGTATGTAGCAGTTCAAACATTTTTATGAATAAAATTCTATTTAACAAATAATCATACTAACTTCAGTGTCGGGACACAGTACACGAATAATTTTTTCATCGAATCTTTTCGTAGAGTTGAAAATCATGTATGGCCGAAGGGTTGTCTATAAAAGCACCGTCATGAATGTCACTTTTAAGTTTAGTTAAATTTTTTTCTTTTTTTATTATTATTTAACGTACACTAAAATAAATACCTTACTTTTATTAAAATTGATGCTCAAATGGAAAGATTATGTAAAAGGCACCTTAAATATATTCAGTCAAAGTGTACAAAATAAAAGCCTTTATGTCAAAAGCCTATGTCTATAATATGTATTATTTCATTCAAACTTTAACTGAAAGTTGAGTGATAGAATTTAAACTTTGCTCTCACGGGTTATTTTTTTTTAATTCGAAAAGTGCCTTAATTTACTTAAACAGAAAAGCAGGTAGTTTTCTGTTTTAATAATGTTTTTTTTAAGGTGTAAGTGTGTCAACGAGCACACATTACACTTTACGATAAGTGGATGCTATTGTAGATAGATATCTACCTCTATCCTCGATTAAGAATCAAAATGTGTTGTCACCCTTCAAAACTTAGATAGAATGCCTGGATAAATTGATTCCTTGTTATAGCCACTCATCATGAGAAACCCAACAGCATAATGGTGCTATTCACGCCGGTATTCTGGTAAAGTGTGGTTCTTCCCCTGTTGTGGTTATCTCCGCTTCTCTGGTGCTGCATACCCAGCCTACCTCCCATCCTGTCGCTAGGTATTACAATCACCTCTGTGTTAGCGTGTAAGCTTCCAAATTACAACATGTAACGGCTTTACTTTACATGTATCACATGTAATCGCCACTACACGGCGGCTACATTATTATTACAATTATTGATAATTTTGTACTTCTTCAAGAAAAAACATGTTTTCAAGGAGAAATTACTTATTATTTTATTGTTCCATTAAATATCATAGATTATATGAATAGATTATTTGAATAATCACATATCTTAATTATTGTACATATATTTGTATATTTATTATATTTGTACATAATATGTATGTATAGGATTTGTATAGTTTATTTATTTTATATATTACTTAAATGTATTTATATCGTAGTTATTTATCACTTTTACTTTGTTTTTATTCTATATTACTACACCTACGTCAAATTTTCATCACTCCATGGGTTGACTGGTAGAGAATGCCTAAAGGCATTAAGTCCGCCCTTTGTATTCTTTTAATTTAGGAATACAATAAAGAATAAATAAAATAAATAAATAAATATATATTATATAAACCTTTTTACGTGTTGGATCCATGCTGCAGATATATTATGGTTGTAGCACGAATGGGTCGGCTCGACCGGGGAAAGACCACGCTCTCACAGAATACCATCGTGAAATAGCAGCTTAATGTTGCTATATTTCGTATGGTGAGTGTAGAGAACCGAAGAACCTTTTTACTGGAAACGAGGAATTCTATCTTAGTCCTCTGGGGTGACAACGCATCTGCATTTTGATTCCTAAATGAGGATAGACGTAGGTGAATACGGGCCACAGCATCCACTTAGCATCAGGTGGACTGTGTGCTCGTTTTTCACCTTTATATTATGAAAAAATATCATCAGTTTAGTAAGAATTTTCCATAAAAAACTACTAGCATCGTCTATTCGCTGCAAGCCGTCCATCTGGTTTTAAAACTTTACTCCTGAACTTTAATCTTGACTAACGTAATTGCTAAAGTTGGAATACAAAACCGTGTTCGCGGAATGCGCAATTTAGTGTCAGACATTTTGCAATTGATGTAGAGTTATAGCTTCTGTTGTTTTAAACTATTATAACCCTTGTTTCAAACAAACACAATGTTGAAAGTACCGGAGTATTGATTTAGTTAAATCGATTTAGATAATTGTGTCAAGTTATAAATGATGATTATTACAGTTTGGCTTTAAGTAACTTGTTATTTGTGGGTTATCCTAGGAATATAAATTAGTCCTTTGAAACTGCCTTTATTTCATTAATTAAAGTTACTAATGTTATTGTCTATATTTTGCACGGCTACGTACACGCCTTTTCTCATTTTTGAAAGTGTTTCAGAGCTAGAAAAAGATTATGCTAGGTGGTAGAACCGTTTGCGTAGGTTGATATCGCCTTCGTACCTACTTCTGGTTCTAAACAGTAAATCACTCACATTGTTACGGATTTTAAAGTAAAAAAGCCAGTATTCATCTTTGTCCTTAAGGATGGCAATGCGAATTGCCCTTCTATGTTTAATATTGGTTGCTGGTATCCACGTGCTTCTCAATCAACCCCGTTTGTCACTCATATTATATTACTATGACTGCCTCTTTGGTCTAGTGGTTGAAAGCGCGACTGCTGATCATGAGGTCCCGGGCTCGAATCCCGGGTTGGACCATATAAATATCAGTTATTGAGTTTTTCCGTCAAGAAACTCTCAGTAGCTGCCTCGGAAAGCACGTTAAGCCGTTGTTCCTTCGCCTGATCTCTCTCCAGTCGCGTCGGTTTACCGTCCCATTGGACTATAAGAGTGACGGAATAGAGAGTTCAACTGTCCTTGCGCATACACTTGGGCAATAATTTTGTCCTAAGCCGATGGCTAGTCTCCGGTGAGGTTCGCCGCCGTGACCGAAATTCGGTCTGGTGGACATTATTATATCACTATATATTATAATATCAATTATTGTTAATAAGGTTTCGTTGGGTAGTACCAGCCCAACATATTTCTACCACTAAACAGGGTAAAATAACAAGTATAATAAGATTACACGAAGCATTACATCTTAGTCTGCATTGATGTTACAATGTATGTGTAGTATTTCTTTCCGCAAGTTAGCTGACGATAATATACATACGTGAGCACTACATATTGAAGAAATCAGTTTATATGTGTTTTATGTTATATCATGTTAAATAAGGTTAATCAAATTAATAAATTAAACAAAAAAAATCAAACACATTTAAATCAAACTAATAATATCAATAATTAATTATTCTTATAACATCAAAGCGATTACACAATTAAAAGCGATACAATCCTTAAAGAACAAGTTTTATTCCATTAGCTGACGTTGTCCATGGGCGACAGCCTTTGTTTAAAATCAGTTGGGTTGCTAGGTCATTTATGTTTCTGATATTATTTCTGCCGCTAATTGCAGTTTAGTAATAGCATGTGGCTTGAGCAGCATCTGGATACCGGCAACCTGCATTGCTGGCTATGTAAAATTCCATATTAATATTCACAATTGATATCGTATCTGTAGCCTTCCTCGTTTGAAGTTGGCAGCTACTAACCATCAGGTGAACTGTAGGTTCGTTTGTGACTCTAGTTTTATATACAATATGTTGTTAGACCTTAATACGTCTTTATGTTGGGAACAGTCCGAAAGGGCTTTAAAGTATGGAGGGTAAAAAACTTTTAATTACTTAGTTATGCAGGTTTTCTCAAGATATTTTTCTTTCCCATCGAGTAAAGAATATAAGCAATTTCCATTTCTGTCAGCATTCGAACTCAGTTAAGTCGCGTATAAAATCAGAGCGAGCGCTTTTCCCGGCTACTACGGCTCTTATTCTCCATAGAATAAACGTAAACGTAAAGTTAATATAACTGTGTTGCGTATTTTCTGTTACAGGTAAAGCCTATAATGAATACTCACGGAGCTCTCTCGGACGTTGATGAATATAAACATTTATTTTGCTAAGCCAAATTACGTTCACGTACGTTGATGTCGACTTGTTAGATACAGTGATTTATTGGGTGACTTGATAGTAGCTAATGAAGTATAAACTCTGCAAATGGTATGGCCATTAATATAAAATAGAAATAATACTTTGATATTTGCTGGTTTAATGTTTAATCATGGATTGAAATAAGATATTTACAAAATATGATATGAATAATTGTCAGCCTTGGGCTACAATTTAGATGTCGAGTAAATAATTCACTAAACTAAAATACAACCGATGAAAACTCTTTGATAACTCTCCATGGAAACATTTTTAATTTTAAATTTTAAATTAAACTAAACGCAATATGCTAAATTATACGCACATAATAAATATAGCGTTTTAAAGAAATTTTATTTAAAGAAGTAAAATAAAATATTTCAACAGAGATGAGGGCGATATAACTACTAACAATAAAGCGAAAGTTACGTACGGTAGGTAAAAACTATAAATAGAGGGAATTAAATAACATGTTGATAACAAGTATCATTTTAAACTAATATTTAAACTATTTGACACTTTTTTTTATAGAATAATGGTGACAAACGAGCACACAGTCAACCCGATGATACGTGGATGCTATGGCATATGGATATTTATATCTCCTCGATTATTAATTAAAATGCAGTGTCGTTGTCACACTTTAGGACTAAGATGGAATACCTCGTCTCCAGTAAAAAGGGACCCCGAATCTCTACACTCATAATACGAAACACAGCAGTATTAAGCTTCTATTTTACGCTAGCATACTGTAAGAGCGTGGTCCTACCTCGGCTGAGCAGATCCGTTCGTGCTACAATCATAAAATAGCTGCAGCTTGGTTACGTATAAAACATAATATAGTATATCTTAAAAAATATTTTTCATTTCCTACTTTACTCTATGTTGCCCATGAGAAATGTCATTGAAACTCATATCCTTTAAAAAGATGAAAAATGCACAGATGAGCAGTGGCGTCAAGGATTCGAAATAAAAGATAACGCAATCGCGGACACACCTGCCAAGCGTGGGAGTAGCCTACGTCCAATTTTGGACTGTTAAGTGGTGGTAGAAGAATGAAAATGATGTCCTGTTCCGAGCACGGTGTTAACTTTGTAATATGACATTTTAGATACTGCTACCAGCTTACACACGAACAGGAAGGCTTGCAAACGTTCTTATCCTAGCTTAAATGAATCTATCTGAACTTAATCGTGGCCAGCGGTTGCCAGCGGTTTCCAGAAACATATGACTTAAAGACCAATAAAAGAGCCTGCTTCAAAAGTTAACAAAGCTCGGCATTGTACTAGCAATGACTCCGGTATTGCAAATGTTCATTAATCGCAGTGATCACATACCATCGGCTAAGTTATATCTAAAATCTATTACGATAAGATCTAAGTGAGAGATAAGATCTTAGTGCTTGAGTGTTAGTGGGGGACATGAATAAATAACTACACATTCATAATAGTCGTGTTAATGGATACAATATTATGAATTTGAATATTCGCCGCGTCTGTTTGTAAATATGTTCGAACCAATATCAGAAACTATTGGTTCGAAGTATTGGTTATGACCAACAAGTAAAATAATTCACGAGGAACGTATGGATTAATAACTTATGAATATTTTATGCAAATAAGCTAATGTTAAGATAATAATTTGTCCATAAATCGGGAAAATTTGTACCTCCTGAGAACTTTCATGACGTGCGTTACGTAAATCGGTAAAGTTGTGTGAAAATAATATGGAGAAATTTTTCTTCTCAAATAAATCCATAGAAAATTCTGCAACATTATGTTTATATTATAAAATTAGATTTTAAAGCTTTTATCAAGTTTTGTTTGTCCTAAGTGCAAATATTTTTCAAATTAAGTATAATCATATCTCCATTAAAACAATCTTCATCACAAACCTTTTGGACTAGTCGTTTAATTTTTTCAAGGGTTTTTCGTACGCAAATTTGACCCTGCATGTCGCGCTTACCTCGAATCGATTTCGGCCAAAGATAATTTCTTAGTGCTGCCTACCCTTGCGTATCCTAGGAAGGTCGTTAGTAGTTTGATTAATTATATTAACTGGTGGTACTCGTGTTATTTTGAAACTTTTTCCAAGAAAGTACAAAGTTTTTTTTTGTAAATAAAAACGCAAGTTATAATATAAAACAATTTCTATTCGCGTATTTCTAAATAAATTGTAAAAAATAAATATTAAAATGTCAAAGAAATGGACTTGCAAAAGAGCCATTAAATTCCACAACGCTTTCAGCTGCTGTAAAGTGTTGCAGATTCAATTATTTGTGAATTCGGACGAAAGTTTTCAATTTAAGTTGTTTCATTTTTCTAAATTGTTGTACCTATATTATAATCTATGAATTTTGTGTGCTGTGAATCATCCCCGTATCCAATTTTTATCTTGGTTATTGTTAGGCATTTTACAATGACACTATTATTGAGCAGTGTGGTAAAAGATAAAACTTTTTGTTGTTTGCTATTAATTTTAATAAGCTTTGTTTTAGTAACATGTAAAGCCATCTAATACTTGTATACAATGTTGCTTTAAATGTGGCATTATGCGGATGGCGCGAGGTCGAGTACATAAGTAATTTAATACGTGAGTAGTAGATGGTGTTATTTATGTAATGCTTAAATTAAGGCAGTAAGGTTGATTGTTGAATAACAGATATTATGTTTAATTTCTTTCCACCTTTATCTATACTATTTAAGTGGCTGTGGCCATAAAATAAATATATGACGTAGGACAATGCTTCAGCTGTATTATTTATTTATCACTATAGGCTCGACTCCAGCGCAGAACGATCACTTTCCTACAAATGCTGCTGGGTTTCGTTTCGGTTGGTTAGGAGAACCGGAAACCATTTATAGTGATATTGATGTAATTGGTAATGTTATCTTGAATCTCCATCGATGATAGATGTATGTGTCTATAAGCCACTGAACCCACTTATCAGCATGTGAATTGTGTGCTCGTTTGTCTCCCAATCAGAGATTGCACTAAGTGAAAGTGTAGTTATCATTTGGACAATGACTTGGTATATTCCTCTTGCATCCCACAGGTGCGTAATTACTATAATATTACTCCTTAGTAGTATAGTGCCGTATCGTGGAGGCTTAAGAGATTCAATTACTTCCGTCCCAAGGATGTCTTATGAGGCGACTATGGGAAATGCCAATAAATCTTATGGCTTCCGATAGATAGCATTATAACTATCTCATTTACGTAAAATACCCAGAACCACGACGGCAGCAGCATCAAAGTTGCTCGAGTCTGGTACTGTGATCGCCAATCCGCTCTGCTAAGTATTAGCAAATCCCAATAAGTCAAGCGGTGAACTTTTACGAGCTAATAAATAAGAAGATGTAGTTTCTTTTACAAAACTTAGTGGCAAACGAACTCACAGTCCATCTGACGGTATGTAGTTATTGCGGCCCTGGGTTGTCACCCTGAAGACTAAGATGGATTACCTCACTGTGTGTAATTGTACTTGATCTCTACACCTTTCAGACCGGAACACATAAGTGCAAGCACTGATAATTGGAAGAAGAAATAGGAAAGTGATTGTACATACCCAGACGGACTCTTAGGCAGAAAGGGAGTCCTATCATCAAATGTCCTCCAGACCGAATTTTGGGTACGGCGGCCATTCTCAACGGAAACTAGCCAGCCAGCTAGCAGAACAGGATTATAGTGCCCGAGTGTATGTGCAAGCATAGGTGCACTCTCTGTTACCTCGCTCTCATAGTCTGTGTGACTAATCCAACACGACCGGAGAGAGATCAAGGGTAGTACAAACGGCTTTACCTGCTTTCCGATGCCAGAGGGTGAAACATTTTTGACTCCGGCCTCGTACTGAGGATTTCTTGACAGAATAGCCCAATAGCTGATTCGAACCGATCCGGGATTTGAACTCGAGACCTCATGATCTGCAATCGTGCTACGACCACTAGACCAACGAGGCAGTTGAATAACCAGGATAGATATTACTGAGTGTCACAGCAAACATCTCAATAAACGCAAGCATTCAATGATTAAGGATAAATCATTACAATTTTTACATTAAAAATAAGTGTTATCAATGTCAAAACTTACGAAGTAAATTCACGTTACGAAATAACATCGCAGTTCCTACAAGCGTTAAAGTTTCTCGCTCAATTTACAGGAATTATACTTTTATTGCAGTTTTAACAATATGTGTGTGCACAACTATCACAGTTAAGTTAATCTTACTTAACAGTTTCAAATTTTAGTAAACGAAATAGTTTATGAGAACGAAATAGTTTCAAGCCTTAATAACTTATACAAAACTATTCTATATATATAATGTTCAAAAGGTCATAAAAATGAACCTTTGGTATGAGGCCGTATAGTGGCGGCGTAAGAGAATTCACTGCCCCTTGTCATCCCGTGGGTGTCATAAGAGGCGACAGAGAGAGACTGAAGTATTAGATGGGCAGCAGGATCTTCCTGATAACAGCATCATACCTCTGGAGTCTCTCTGGGTAACTACCACCTTCTTACCTATTTCTGCCACACAGCACAGCAGTACATAGTAGTGCTTGCTCTGTACTGCTGTGTTTCGGTCTAAATGATATAGACAGCCAGTATAATTACAGAATATCAGGCATTCAACCTTAGTTTAAAGTTGGCTGTAGGTGCCCATGGAATTCAGTAGCCACTTACCATTAGTTTATTAAAAAATAGTTAAAATTAATAAAAAGCTGTGGCTTGTGAGGCAATATTAGGGAAGTCTATGTTCAGCAGTTATGTTATAATGATGACGATGAACCTGTAGTTTGCTGATCAGGTGCCTAGATACTACGTCTTAAGTGTTATAACATTTGTACAAAAATGCAAATTAGTTTATATTATATTTCAATTTTTTTTTTCGTACAATTTTTAACCTTTTGTCGCCAAAGACGATTAAGAATAAAATGCAGATACGTTCTCTGAGGATTAAAATGGAATGCATCGATTCCAGTAAAAGGGTCTCCGGTTTTTGACACTCACCATACGCAACATAGTAGCATTAAACTGTTATTTTACGCTGGTATTCTGTGAGACCGTGGTCCTATGATTCAGTTTCCCTCTGATCTCTTACGAAGAGGTGATCTCTTACAGCAACCACCGGATAATTGGGGCTTGTGGATATTCTTAAACTTTAATGTTCTTGATTTAAGTTTGATATATTTATTGATATATTAGCTAATCTAAAGTATATAAAAAATAACCACGATTATAGTAAGAGGCAACTTTGGGAAATTCTAGAAAATATAATGGCTGCCGACAAATGGTGGCAAAATCTCATTTACGTCGGATGTCAAATATCTATACCGTCTACAAGCATTATCAAAGGTGCGAGACACCTGGTACTGCGATTTTAAGTCCGCCTCTCAATTATTAAGACGAAGACAAATCCTCTCCGTAACAAGACAGCCCATGTCAGAAACTGACGAAGAAAAAGAAGATATAATATTTATGTATACATATTGTTTATTTAATAAATGTAGAAGACTCGAAATCCATTGGTAACATATTAGATAACTATATATCGTAATCTATTTTGATTCGCCCACGAAAGTTACAAAGTTGATGGAATATTCTACTCCGCAAGTGAAATGAACAATCACCCATTACAGACTGTAAAATTCTACTGCTGAATATAGGCCTCCCCTACAGATTGCCTAGTGGGGAGATTTTTTCATAGTTGCTACGTTTAGCAAGCGGGTTGGCAACCTCAATTTTTTATTGGATTTGTTATCAGGAATACGCTGCTGCCAATCACATGTTTCAATTTCCTTCTCTCGCTTCTTACGACACTCACGGGACGGTACATGAAATAAACAATATAAGTGGGATATTAGAAAAAGTTTTAAATTATTTTTCAAATCCCTCAAACTCAAATCTCTAAGAATAATGGGATGGCAGTTGAGTATTATAATTAATTATTCCGTGCAATTCATTTGTTTATTTTTATTTAAAATTCATTGTGTTCCCTAATGAGACTTTTATTTACAATAACTATTTTTTTCGTAGCGTAACCACACTGCAACTTACAACGTAACAAGTCTTCTCGACCGGTGTAGAACCTCTCTCAATCCCAGAATAGCAGCGTGAAACCGCAGAATAATGCTGCTGTATTTTGTTTGGTAAAAGTAGAAAACTTGGGAATACTCGGAGAGAAAATTCAAAAAATGTTGAGGTACCTATTAATTGTTTAACTACAAGTTCTGAAGATTCCAAAGAAGAACTGTATCGATCATTAAACTTCTCAGGGAACAGATTGCGTAATAATGTATAATGTAAAATATATAATCGTATTTCTTCCCGTGGGTGTAGTAAGAGACGACTGTGGCCAAAAAGGTTGCATGACCTCTGATGGATGGCAGCGTATCCGTATAATATGCTAGATGTCACATAACCATACCATGGAACAGCGTCCAAAATGCTAGGTTTATTTAAACAATCGCCAATGCGTTTGCCAAGTGTCATGATTATGGCATGTCCTTCTTTTGTAGAGTCCTATATCCAGAAAATCATTTATAAACTTTAAAATATTTGATTTTATAGACTAAAAAGTTTTCTTAAACGCTAGTATTTTCTACGATACACGTAGAGGTATTTGACATAAGCAAACTGCATAAGGGCAAACGTCCACTCCTGGAACATTTTTAGGCTATGCAAATATTTGTTCAGTACGTGATTCGAACCCGTAACTCGAAACGCCAAAGGCTTAGCTACTGAGCTAACAAGAATATTACAGTATGTTAAAAAAAGGAAAAAAAGCAAGAGATTAATTTTACATTTATATGAATATTCATAAGAATTTGAAATTGCCTCGACGTAACTTCACTTACATACAATCTACAGCTAATATTCGCAGAATCTTTATTTTTACGACGCTGCCTGTGGCGAGCTCGTAACCGTTTGTGTAACCTCTTATATTACACTCTGGTACATTCATGCGTCGCCTTGTTACTGTCATTACAGACAGTATTTTATGAAAAAAAAAAACTGTTTCAGAAGTCACTTCAAAGTGTGAAATTATTTTATTCCTTTTAGTTTTTTTGAAGTCCGTTTTATCTTTTTGAGAAGGTTATTTTTTACCCTTTTGATAAAGGAATATCTATATATATACATAATATAGCAACAGTGACCGCAAAGGTCCTCGACAGGCTACTAAGCAATGCGTTAGAAAAATGTCTTCATCTTCATGATGCACAGTTTGGTTTCAAGGCAGGGCTATCAACGACAAAAAGTCCTATATTAGGTTAAAAACATATATTCAGATGTTATGCAGATCGCAAAACCCCGGTTTATGAATGTTTTTTAGACCTGTCGAGAGAATTTGACCTGGTATTGTATCACATCCTTTGGAAAAACTTGCCGAATGTAATTTGTCTCCTGATCTCCTGAGTATCTTCCGCTATTGGTACAATTATCAAAACAATCATGTAAAATAGGCAGATAAGCTTTCTGAACCGTACGAGTCGAAATGTGGCATGAGACAAGGTGAAATTAGTAACCTCAACTTTTTAACTTGTATATGAGCTGATTGAGAGACTCAACAGCACTCAGGTCGGTTGCCATGTGGGTGGAAAGTGTGTCAACGACCTAAGTTACGCTAACTACAAGGTGTTGCTGAGTTCCTTGGTCAGCGCGCTCAGAGAGCTTCTAAAAATTTGCGAGGTTTTTGCAAGTGAAAACGGTTTTGTTTATCATATAAAGAAAAGTGAGCTTGTGTTGTTTAAAGCTATTAATAAGAGTCCCAAGCACATACCACCTATCAGACTCTAAAACAATGCTTTATCGAGGGTATCACATTTCAAATACTTGGGATACTACGTGACCGAGGATTTGCGTGGTGAAATGGACATGGAGAGGGAGCTTAGGACTATAGCGACCCGCAGTAATATGTTGACCCGTGTGTTTGCACGATGCTCTAATGCCGTTAAAATAACTCTTTTTAAAGCTAAAATAACTACAGACAATGGGCGTATAAAGCATTAAAGGTGCAATATTACAATGCCTTTAGAGTTTTCTTGAGGCTACACCGCTTCTGCAGTGCTTCAGGCATGTTCTGCGAGGCCCACACCGACAGTTTCACGTGATAATCCGCATCGCTTCTAAGCAGAACAAGAAACAGCACCAACAGTACTCTGAGTGTAAAAAAACTATATATGACTAATATATGACTGTCCTATAATAAGGCAAATTGTTAAGGTCCTGTGTGGCTGACTTACCTGTGCGTGTATCATTTTATCTCCTCCGTCCACCTGCTGAATGATTATTAATAATAGGTCGGGGAAAAAGTTTCTTGGTATTTTATATACAAATTCAAGACTTTTTTTTCAAAGTTTAATTGCATTTAATTATAATATATTTTATATATTTTATGTGCCATTTTGTTCGATTACTTGTTGCCATCTTGTAGGTTGTGACATAATCCCGTTGCTGTAGAAATCTTGGGATTCTTTATCAAAAAATGCGACAAGTAGTTTTGACAGTCCTCTCTTGATGTTAACTTAACACTACCCAAAGAATTCTGAAAATATCGAAACAGGTAAAAATCTGAACAGGTAAAATATAAACAGTACAACCAAAGAGTTTTTTTTTAAATTGATACAAACAAAATACTTTACCCGACATATTATTTTGTGATTTTTCTAAATTCTTGTCTGATATGGATTTCATTTGTTATCCGAAATAAAGTTTTTATTGTTTATTATTATTATTATTATCTTTATCATCATGATTGGCTCAATTAAATTTAAAAACAATGACAACCGATGGGAATAAAGTTCTCGAGATACAACCTCTTACCGAGAAGCGAACTGTAGGGCGGTACTAGATGGACTGACAATCTAATGAAACACACAGATAGTCGACAATCGTAAGTGGCTCATGACCGTGCTTTGTGGACTGTAATTATGATGGGTATGAAAGTTAAAAAACAAGCCCGCCGCTGAACTTGGTGGCTAAGAACAGAAATGTTGTGTCAAGTTGTGACGTCATCATGTCACAACACATAAAAAACTAAATGTCCCCATTACATTTACATAATCTTCTCAATTAAGGATTTCTGAACATAATTCATTATGTTTCATAATACAGTTAGATGTTCCGTGGTCAACACCTATTATTATATTCAATAAAACTCTTCTGAGTAAAAAACTTCTCACAATATTAAAAGAGATTTTTTATTGTTTTACGCTTTATAATTAAGAGTTTCAATATCAAACGATTTTTGTAATTATAAATAGATAAATATGATGAGTCCATATTGCGTCCCGTGGGTAGCTCAAGAACCGACTAATACTACTGAAAGTCTTATGAAAGCCGGTAGGTGACAGTATTACCATATAGTTAACGTCAGACATAAATACCCACACCAAGGACAAGCGGCAGCATTAAAGGTTTCATCTGTGTTCTTTATATCTAACTGCTTCCATCCACCATCTGCTGCATTGTAGCTTCAATTTCATCACTTGAATTTATAAAAAAAGTAATCATCGTCTGAAGTTTTATACGTGGTTAGAGTCATGCTGCTGCTATATTATTAGTATAGTTGTAGCACGAATGGGTCGCCTCGACCGGGGAAGGACCACGCTCTCACAGAATACCAGCGTAAAATAGCAGCTCAATGCTGCTGTGTTTCTGTTAATAGAGTGTGAGTATCGGAGACCCTTTTTACTGGAAACGAGGCATTCTATCTTAGTCCTCACGGGTGACAACGCATCTGCATTTTGACTCATAGTTGAGGATAGATGAAGATATCTATGAGCCACAGCAACCACTTACCATCAGGTGGACTGTGTGCTCGTTTGTTACCTTTATATTATAAAAAAGCATAAAATGGAACGTGTCACTACTAGGTAACTAAACTGTTCTTTGATTGTATGTTTTATAATTTTTCTTGTATGAAAATCAAAATTGCTTACGCAAACAATCAACGGAGCTATTTAATTACTAAATAATGTCTAATATTGGCGAAGATCGGTATGTCCAAAGACCAATGTGTTGAGACGAGGGACGTTCAATTTATTCTCGGAATGGGTATATTAGAAAAAGATAAAATTATAAAATATTTTTTTTTTCAATATAGTCTTCCTTGACATTAATACATTTACTTGTTCGTGATAAAAACTTTTCTATTCCCTTGAGAAAATATTCTTCATCTTGGTCTGAAAAATGCTCATTTACAGCGGACTTGAGGTCATTATCGTATGAACATAAAAACGTATATTTTTGTGTTCATAACAAAATCCTTCAAATTACACGAATAGTAGTTACAACTCGAGAATTATAAAATAGTTCACCATGTTTTATGCATGTTCTATACAAAATAAATGTATGCCTATAATAAACATCCCCTTGAGTTAAGCAATACATCACTCGACAACACCTCATGGAGTGATCGGTTTAAATCGTTATTCAGGCGCGTTGAAGCACCCTCGTTAATAACGCAATGTTTTCGATTTCAACGTGTCTGTAAAACGAATCACAGATCCTACTATTAACTCTATATCGAATTAAATTCGAAGCGTTCTTATTTCAGGAAAATTCTTTTTAGGAAATCGGTGAAAATTCACACTTTATTTTGAACTTAACTTAATTAAGTAATAATAATAAATTTTAATTGATTTTTTTTCCAAATTATTATGCCTAATAACAACTTATTTATTCGTTTATTTTATACCATTAAAAAAATAGAGCCTTAGAATTTAAAAACAAATAACAACAGTAATAGTTTACGATAATCCTTACTTATTATTATAACAGAATGTCAGACAATGCTATTTCTGGGCTCGTGATTGTTGTAACTTGTAGTAAAAATACAGTTTTAATTACATCAATCTTTTTATTAATGAGGATAAAATTCAGAGGTTCCGATGTAAGTACACTCACAACAATAGAAAAATTAAACATAACAAAAAGCAAAAACTCAATTGATAAGTAGCTTGAATAGCGTGTATTGCACTCTGAGTACGATAGACCTCCTTCTACGAATTTCCTGCTCAGTTTTGATTGATCCTGTACATGGCTTTGTTTAGATTTTAATTATTGAAACTGACAAATATGAAACAACAGCCACAATTTATTTCTTCTTTTCCTTTGTCAGCCAAAAAGTCGATTGTGCCCACAGCTGGGTATAAGAATATAACATCACAAACATTCACAATTGATTGGTGATCCCAGTAGTGGACGTTGCACATCTTTGATGCTTTTCCCCGTCGCCAGTCTGAGTATTTTATGACTAGAGTTAATGTGATGGTTCTACCGCTATGTATCTGAAGCCTTGAGATCTTCCTAAGCTTTACCACAGTCACCGTGTATGATATCCACAGGATAAAATGAAGCTCGTCATAATTTTTTTAGTTAAAATGTAAAGAGACTTTAAAAGATGGGCCCGGAAAGTGTTTATTACAAAAGTTGAGATGTGTAGCACGTGTTGTATCTACAGAAGCATTTGAGTTTTAAAGATTTGAATAATTGTGCAGATTTTCAAACTAATGCCTTAATTTATATGCATTATGCATTTTTTTCAGAGCTTTATTTTTAAATGACGCCATATTAAAAAACAAATGGCAATCACAGGTAATTAAATATATTCAGCGGAGACAGAATTTCATTTTCAAAAATACATAAATGGCCAAAACGAGTACACAATTTTTTATTATTTCTGGTATATTACGAATTAAACAATAGCATAAAAGAAAAAAAAATACCAAGCCACTTTTATGGTAATTTTGTTTAAGGGAACCTCATATTCTTGTTTTGTCCTCAAAGGGAGTAATAAAGATGTACGCAAAAATATTTAATAAGTGTTATATTAGTAGTACTCTCGCTGAGACAATTTATTTATAAGGCTTGATTTAATATTTTGTATAGAGTGTAGATAGAAAATTTTGTGAGCGGCTTGAGGGTACTTTACACAAAGTTCGACTATTTACAGGGGCCTATATACACAACATTCATATTAAGTTACTTACAAATTTATTTACCGAGTAAAGATGCTGTAAATGGACGATTACTTTTGGTTCAATTTGCACTTGATCATTTAATTAGCTTTATGTTAACTTAATAAATTGTTTCTCAAACTTTTAAGCCTTTTGAAAGAATATAATAGGTCAGGGAAAAAGTTTCTTCGTATTTTCTTTGTATAAAATTGAAGAAAAATCCATTTGGTTGTATTGTTTTTATCTGGCTGGTTTTAATATCAATACACATAAGACATTAAAAAAACAAAAAGGAAAAAGTAAAAACCACTTTCCCGCCATTTTCAATCGTTTTTCTGTCCGACAAAATGAGTCAATCTAACGAATAAATTTGATAAATTCTGAAGTTTCGTTACAAAAAGGAAAAATGTGACTCAAGCCGCAAAAAAATTAGTGACGTTTATGGATCTAATGTAGTGTCAGTAAGAGTAGCACAAAAATGATTCACGCGTTTTCAGCCCGGGAATTTTGATGTCAAAGATGCAGCTCGCTCTGGTCTCCCTCATACGGATATAGTCGATGCCATTTTTAAAAAGTGGAGAAAGATCGGCATATTAGTAGTTGCGACATTTGTAAGAAAAAAAGACAAAGCCGAGGAACTGAGAATTAACCACAAAATAGTTTTAGCTCATTTGAAAAAGTCTGGCTATACCAAAAAGCTCGATATTTGGATACCACCCGAGCTCACTGAAAGAAACCTACTGAATCGTGTACCCATTTGCGATTCTCTTTTGAAACGTAATGAAACCGAACCATTGTTGAAAAGATTGATCACTGGTGATAAAAAGTGTATCACTTACGACAAGAACGTGCGAAAACGATCATGGTCAAAGGGTAGTCAAGCTCCACAGACTAGCGAAACACGCAATAAGGTGATGCTGTGATTATGGTGGGATTGGAAGGGCATCGTTTATTATGAGCTTTCACCGCCGGGCAAAACCATCGATTCGGATCTCTACTGCCAACAACTAATGAGAATCAAGCAAGAAATTTGGAAAAAACGGCCAGTATTGATCAACAGATAAAGAGTGGTATTTAATCGTTGTAACGCCAGACCACACACATCTTTGGCCACTTAGTAAAAATTGAGATAGCTTGGTTGGTAAGTGTTAATACACCCACCATATAGTCCTGACCTTGCATCCTCAGATTTTCACCGATTTTGATCTTTTCAGAATTCTTTGGGTAGTGTTAGGTTAACATCAACAGAGGACTCTCAAAACTACTTGTTGCATTTCTTGATAAAAAATCCGAAGATTTCTACAGCAACGAGATTATGTCACTACCTACAAGATGGCAACAAGTTATTGAACAATGTGGCACATAAAATATATTATAATTAAATGCAATTAAACTTTGAAAAGAAAATGTCTTGAATTTGTATATAAAATCCGAAGAACCTTTTTCCTCGACCTAATAAATCAAAGCATTTACTAGTAAACTTAAATTAATGTTCAGTTATGATTATATTTTAAAAATGTTGAAATATAATCATAACTCAACATTAATTTGATTAACCCTTCGCATGCCTGGTGGGTCTTACAGACCCACTACTTTAGAAAAACGTCGATTTTTTTAAAGTTTTTTGTTTTGTGCATTGCGCGTCTTTATAGCTTCCTATTAATATACAAGAGGCCAGTTTACCACCCCTCACGAAGTTATCCACGAGTGCGCATCCGAGAAATACTACGTGTGTAAAGTGCGAGCGTGTCTGAGAGACTCCACCAGACATACGGCGTGACATTTTTTTTGATAAGTGAATGTTTAATATTGTTTGTGATTTTATAGTTTTAAGACGTAATTTATTAACAAAAAATCTATTGTTACAGTAAAAATGTCCAAAAATTAATTGATGCTGACATAAGACGTTTTAGAAGAGGAAGATGTGAAAGATGACGTGATCTTTGGGAAGTGTTCGCAGGGGAGTTACCGCAGTGTTCGTTCGTTCTCAATACTTCTGCAATAAATGCAAAAAAAATTCAAATTTTGAATACATGATAAACCAGCAATCAGAAGTGAATTCCTAAAAAGCTTAGGCATGGCATTGATAGCTCTACATCAAGCTGTAAAGAAAGGTAATTTGTACCTTTCAGTGAGCCTTTGAAACAGAATCAATACTCATGTCAACCTGATGTCAAAAGACGTTGTTATTTGTGTCGGGTAAAAAAGATCGGAAATTCAAATACAGTTGTATTGTGTCTTCGACTTACACTTACAGGGAGCACATAAACTTTCTAATTGGAAATTGTCACTTATCTGAGCACAGAATAATTATCGTTAGCTAGCGTTAATTTTTAATATAGTGTAATCTAATAGCGAATTTATCAGAGCCTTAAATAAACCAAAGTCTGATTTTGATCTCTGTTTTTAGCATAACGATTTTGATTAAATACTAATGTGTCTATTTTTTGGTAGTTTGAAAAAGCAACATTTTCATTTGATTAATAGATAATTTTAAAACATATATAGCTCTACTTTTTATTTACCTCCTACCAGTACAATAAATATTATTGCAAAATGCAACATGCAATCTGATATCCCTGGAGCATTAACTTGTGTAAAAAAAATTATAATAATTTCGGGTCCGTCAGATCTACCAGGCATACGGCGTAATTTCAATCCACCAGGCATACCAAGGGTTAAAATAGCTTTTTAATTGATTTAATTAGTTAATATCCGTGTAAAAAATTGAGAGCAGTGTTGGGATGAGTGATGACTGGGATAGTCATCGATAGATCGAGGGAGGGTCAGAAGTGCTTCTCAAAGTAGGTAATCTCTAGTAATAGGATCTTAGCTAATTAATTTCAAAATCTTTAGATACAGAGTAATTAACATATCTCAATGGATTAGAAAGCTGCAGTGGTAATATACGAGCCAAATGTCTCCAAGAACCGGTCACTGATGGGGACAAAAAGATTCTAGAATGGCAGCCTTGTATCGACTATCCACAAGCGAAGTGTAGGATGACCAGCAACAAGATCGCGTGATGCCCTGGTAAAACATGCAAACGAATCAGGGCCCTGCTTTGTTGCATTATTTGAAAGAATCCTTTGTTAAGCATTGAACTGAGCAAGGCTGTAATGATGACGATGATGATGATGATATATTCAAATAGTTTATGTTGCGTACGTAATAAATACTTGTACGGATATTTTATTGCTTGGGATATTGTTCATTTTAAATCAAATGTGAAATGGACGCTCACACGTAACAAACCAGTTAAACAGGAAAACAGGAATTGAATCACTGCACACAAATTGAATATAAATCCTTGGAGTTGTGTTTAACTGCCGACGATTCTCTCTATAAAGTGACCACTAAAATCTTTATAGCGGTGAAATCTTTATTGAATTTATGTTTACAATCTAAATTTTCAACAAAGACAAAGAAATAAGAAAATTTTATTTATACGCGAATACTACACATAAAAATGAAAGTTATTTTACGGACTTAATCGATTTGATATAAAAATTTTAATTTCCGTAATTTCGGGTCGTCGTCCTGCCTGACGCACGTTCAACTTTTAAATGTCAACATTTATACTGATCTACGCAGAAAGAGCTTACAATATCATTCCTGGGCTTCGATTAAATTTTATTTAATAATGGGATCTCAGCGAATCGTAGCACCCAGCCATATTCTCTATTAAAATTAGGATGTTTTTAATTTCAATAGCCTCGCAAATCATCCTGGGTAGGAATCGGTGATCTTTTGCGAGAATTTCTGGTCTATTAAATCTGATGTTATGGTTGCAACTATTCTGAACATGTTAAAATATGGCAGACTTTTCGGAGCGTTGGTGATTTAGATCAGCTGCAAAAGCTTAAATGAAATGCAATAAAATCCGTAAATGTAGTTTTATTTGATTTTTTCTAAAGTTTGTTACTTCTTCTTTAATCTTTTGCACTTGCAATTTAATTTACTTGTAACTTGTGACACCGCCACTACACGTTAGTGTAAGTAAAATATCTACTACCTCATATGGGATATTCCATGGGAGTCGTAAAAGGCGACAGAGGGAAACAAATCTGGAGATGGACACCAGAGTCTTGCTAATAACGGCTTAAAATAAAAACAAACTGCGATTGCTAACCCGCTTGCCAAGCGTGGCAACTATGGCAAATATCTTCCCTATGATGAAATCTAGGGACGAGGCCTATGTTAAGCAGTGGACTCTAATAGTCTGTAACGGTAACGGTAAATTTCTAATAATTACAGTTTCTAATACTGTTCTCCTGTCCTCTAGTCGGTACGTTACGGTTGCCAGTCTAAACGAAGACTAGCCATCTGTGCAGAATAGGTTATAGTACAGAAGTGTGTGCGCAGGCACAGGTAGAGTACCTTCTAGAGTATTTATTCCCTCACTCCCATATTACGATGGGACAGCAATTGGACACGATCAGATAGTTATTAGTAGCAAGACCTTACGTGTTTTCCGAGGCATATATGTGAAACGCTGCCAAATACCTTACTCCAAGCTGCTACTGAGAATTTCTTGGCAGAAAAACCTAATTACAGATTTTTGCCCGACTCTGGTTTTGAAACTGGAGCTACATGATCTGCAGTATTGCTTACGACCCCAAAACAACGAGGCACTAAATACCACAATACACACCTTAACTAAGTTTAAATGCTTGATTTTTTACGTGGTAGAGCCATGCTGCAGATATATTAGGAGTATAGTTGTAGCACGAATGGGTCCGCTCGACCGCGGCAGGACCACACTCTCACAGAATATCAGCGTAAAATAGCAGCTCACGCTGCTGTGTTTCGTGTGGTGAGTGGAGAGAACTGGAGACCTATTTTACTGGAAACGAGGCATTCCATTTTAGTCCTCACGGGTGACAACGAGAGATAAATAATAGATGTGGATTTCTATGGGCCACAGCAACCACTTGCCATCAGGTGGATTGTGTGCTCGTTTGTCATCCTTATCCTATTAAAAAAAACTAGGACAGTAGTGGAATGGCAGATTCGCAACCACATTTTTTAGTATTGCAATTTGCATTCATTACAAAATTGTATCAGCATAAGAATTCTGTCACTTCAATATAACAATGGCATGATTAAATCTATCACGGTAATTTAATCTCATATGTTCATGTAATATGTGACTACCGGCAGTACAACTATCTCATAGCATATATAAAGTAGCCAGGACCGCATCCGGGAGTAATGCTGAACATCTAGTACTGCGATCCATAATCGGTCTAACAAATGTGGCGATTAAGGTCATTCATACGTGGTAGAGCCTCGCTGCAGCTATATTGTGGTTGAATAGGTCGACTCGACTGGGAAAAGACATGTTCTCACAGAATACTAGGTCTGAAATAGCAGCTTAATGCTGCTGTGTTCCTTATAGTGAGTGAAGATAATCAGATACACTTTTTAATGGAAACGAAGCAATCCATCTTAGTCCTCAGGGGTGACAACGCATCCTCATTTTATTTTTATTCGATGATAGAATTAGGTGTCCCAGGCCACAGCATCTATTCATCATAAGGTTGACTGTATGTTCGTTTGTCAGCCTTATTCTATAAAAAAATAGTATAGTTATATTTATAAATATATAATTATAAATGCTACAACTATACTATTTTATATACTATTTTATAGCAGCTTAATGCTGCTGTGTTTCGTATGGTGAGTGTAGAGGAACCGGAGACCCTTTTACTGGAAAAGAGGCATTCTATCTTAGTCCTCATGGCTGACAACGCATCTGCATTTAAATTCGCAAACGAAGATAGATCTTGATGTCTACAGAAACCACTTGACCCCACCATCAGGTGGACTGTTATCGTTTGTCACCTATTCTATATATATATATATATATATATATATATATATATATATATATATATATATATATATATATATATATATATATATATATATATATATATATATATATATATATATATATATATATATAGAATAACTATTTAATTCAATTAACTATTTACAGTCCCTGTATCGATTGAAGTTTATCACTCGAGTTGAGAGAAAGCGATTACCTTAGTTAAAGCATTTTTAAATAGGTACCTCTATTAAATAAGTAATATATGGCAATATGAAATAAAATATTTATAATTTATTTATTTTAGTATTCCATGTTTTTTATTTACCAGAACATGTGTAGTATTTCAAAATCTATAAACTGCTTTTCACTTCTTACAAACGCTTCCATTTTTTCAAAATAATGCCACACTGACGATTTTTTGTTTGTTTCATTGTGATCATTCATACTTTAAACAAACAAATATATTTAAATCACCTTTTATGTTATGCATTACTTATACGAAGTAACAAAAAATAAACAACAATGATAACGCAATCACGATATTATAAATCAAACTAAGTTCATATTTGACTACAACATGCCAGATGCAAGTTTTAATTTGGATGTAACCAGTAACGTCACCCGCGGTGCCTTATACTACAAGTGAATTAGTGAACTGACATCTATCTAGCGCTTTCCTAATCTACACGTTACGGTGCGCCCAGTTGACTCGGTAACTAGAGTGCAAGCGGCCTTGAGTAAAATATATTTTCACTCGAGTACCGAGTTATACAAATCAGAGTTCGAGTTGCATCACTAGTGTAAGAATAAAGTCTGTGGTTAATGGTTATATACATCGATGAGACAATAAAATATCGTCTTATCGATGCACAAGTGTATAAATACAAGGATATATATTATATTCGTATCATAATGTGGATAATATCTTGCAGGTTAGCCAAATATTAATATTCCAAAATATGTATTATTCTTCTACATATGTATGTAATACATGAGTTTAATTTTTCACGTAGAATTTTATAAAATCTAATATTTGTGTTGAATTACTTAAAAAAAATGACAAACACAGGTCTGAGAACCTTATTAGTATGTTAAAAGTGACAATGTATTAAATTTTTATGTTATTAGTAAAATCTAAATTAAATATTAGATAGAATAAATACACAAAAAAAGTTTTTGTGTATGCTAAAAGAAAATTAGAGTCTATGGGTCGAGGGATTTAAGGACGCTTCTCTATTTGATGTAGCTTCATGGGCTTTGAAGAGCGATTCATTTAACTGAATTTAGGTACAAATACCTACCTTATGTATTCAGCAAGTTGCACCATTTAACTTGAAAATACCAAATGGCTTATTTGGTAGTCCAGACATGGATCCTGAATTCATGTCAGCCATAGTAGATAGATAGTATAAATGGTACATATATTTATGTGTAAAAAAATAGTAAATACTTGTACCAGAAGCATACTCGTATATACAGTTTGCATAAGTATTGTGACTAAGTTAAGCCATTTTAATTGTGTAATGGGTGATCCTTAAAATTGCTATTGAATTTACAGAAATACTTAGGACTGTACTGATAAACTTCAAACTGCCAGACGAAACACCTTCAGGAGCTACATTCTCTAAATCATATGAGTTTTTGTTAATACATTCACTGTTCTATACGACTGATAATATATTATGTAAACTGACAAATTACAATATTATAATATTATATAAAAGTCCCATGAATCATATAACTTTGAACAATATCCTGCGACGGAATCAGATTCTTCTATTATGCTTAGACTGCTGTGTTTTAACTCTGCAGAAAGTAATATTATTTTGTCATCAAACAATTATATATTTTTCTCCTACATGAAACCAGTGAAAATAAAAAGTCAGACAACTTTTACTTCAAATATTGTTGATGTAAATCCATAATTACTATTTTTGTATTTGATGAACTGGAGCTAATTAATGGTGTATTTTTTATAATAATTTCTGATTTATTTAACATACAGGCAGAGATAACAAAATGCTGACAGAAATATGGAAATATAGTTTATTGACATTGAAGGCATAGTCTTATCCCATATCTCTTATTATTGAAAATTTCCTGATTCCTAACAATATCATAAATGGAAATGTTTTTTTTTTTGGCTTTATAGTATTTGAAATGTAAATCAATACATACATAAACATAGTCTCCACAAGCTATTTAGAATGAAATAAATATAGAAAAAATAATATATGTACCAATTACACGTCGATCGCTGAGAACATATATGTATGCCTTTCAGGCTGAAAGCTTGTAGAGCTACCCGTAGGCAGAGACAAAAGCGTATGGATATTAAAGACAACAGTATAATATCATTGAAAATGTCCTTCTGATTCCTACCAATATCATAAATGGACATGTTATCATCAAGTTATTTAGAAAAATCTTTGAAATGATGATTGACAATAACAAATACAATTAAATTATACATGTGTTTTATCATTAATACGTTAACTGCATTGAAGGACCCAAAACCAAAACTAATTTAAAATACTTTATTATAATATAAAATTACAATATAATTACTACAACAAAATAAAAGTGAATCAGATCGATGCTAGATCTAGAATGAATTTTAATTATTACATTAAAAATAAAGTAAAGGTATATTGCAGAGCTCCGATTGCATCCGTTGACGTCAATGCTCACGTTCTGCTGAGTTGCGCCTTGTGCCGCTGAACCTTATCAGGGTCGCTGCTGTGCAGGCTCTTTACCTATGAGGCTATGTTATAACTCCTCCACCCTCAGATCAGCAACTATTTTAGAACTTTGAGAGAAAAAGTTGCTGGTAATGCTCTACTCGACTTCGGGATAATGATTCTTAGGAGATTCTTCGGGCTTTCGTAGCTATGTTGGGTGTTATTCTGGATCTGTTCTTGCTTCTTAGTCTTGTAGTAGTAACGAACTGAGAATATGATAGAGAATACTACTACGCTTGATAACACGGCGTAATAGTGATGTGTGATATAAAGTTGGAGATCCATCTCTCTCAGATGAAGTGGTGGTTGCATCATGAGTTGGTCCTGGGCTGCATGGAGTCCTTCAGGTTGATTGTATTAAGGCTGATTCGGTACTGCTGGGGTGCCTTTTCCGTTTACATCCATGGTATTTTCATTAGTTTCAAGGATGGCCTTCTACTTGATCGTTAATATTGGTTATGGTAAATTCTTGTGTTCGCGAGCAATTAATTGGTATTGTGGCTAATAACTACCCTGTAATGTAGTAATGTCTTCACGCCCGCATACTGTATGGACCTTAGTTGGTTGAGGAAGAGATGGTGTAGTGCTTGTCAAGACGCTCCATACTTCTTTTGATAGTGCAATGTCGGTTATCTTCAGGGATTTCGCTATGACTGATTGATAATGAGGTTCTGGATACAGTCGGATTGTGTTCGAATTTGGGTGTTCGTTTCCTTTTCGCAAGTTACCGATTACTCAACTTCGGACATTCTGTCTCCATGTACACGAATTTTTCTCTATTAGTTGCTATTAAAGGATAGGGTGGAATAATAGATTGGTGGTTTTTTTAGGTACAATGGATAAGCGGAAGAGGTCGAAGGTGTCTTTGGAAATAACAGAATTTTAGAACAATTACTATTTGATTTTCTGTAAAATAATAACCTGACTTAATGATATCATATTCTCTAGTCTCTAAATTTAATACATGTTCCTTATCATAAATTTGTAATCTTACTAACATAGACTTAATTACCTTAACACTTAACGTAGAATGGTGGGTCGATGCGACTAAATGCTAATATATTTTCTATCCTATTAAGCTCATTGAGCATATCATCGATATTTTCTGTTAAAATTGTTGAGGTTGGGCAAACTTGGCATACTTGATGAGGCTACTATCTCTATAAGCGGCTCTATCTAATAATTGGATAAGTGTTGAGTTAATTTTGTTTTCATTTTCAATTATCTGGGATATTACACTATTATGTTGCAACATCCATTCCTTACTAATGCTAATGTGACTATTGATTCTGATTCGATCCTATCTTGGTTATCCTTCAAAACTTTTATGGCATTATTATATTTCAATATCTGAATTACCTAGGTTACGCTTTTGATCACTGAGCCTAATCCGTCCACTAGACCTCTCTTAGTGCGACTAGGCTCTAAGCTATTAGTTGTATTAATGCTTTATCTAATTTGCTAGAAAGATAGTCCATTTGAAATTCATACAGTAAGTTGGTGTCGTTATCAAGTCTGTTCTTGTAGTTCTGTAGCTGTACCTGTAATAGGGTTACTTTGTCTCTGATGTCGTCACGTTTTATTGAAGAAATGTATGATAGTGAGTTATGAGAGTCGTTGGTCCAAGTCTAAATGGTAGTAGGCCTGGTCCGTCTTCAAGATATTCAAGGTTTATCTCTGGGCTTCGATCGTCAGCACGGTCAGTACAGTCAGTAATTTTAAGTCCTGTAACAATTCGGCAGTTTAGGTACCGCTAAGTCTAGACTTCCTATCGGACCGCGTTTCCTAGACGTGTAAATGTGAATTGGTGGTCAGCTAGAATGGTCATGGTGTAACGTGGGGCCAATTTTTGTCCAGTTAGCTAGGGGTTGGAAATGAAAACTTGTTGATTTGGTTGGTATTCAACCTGGTTCCCGCGATTTATTCCGATTATTTATTAATGCTGAACGTTCGGATAAAGAATGTTCGTTAATTATTTCATACACTGTTTCATTTGCTCTCGGTGTGTTAGTATGTATTGCTGCAGTAAGTGTTTTGTCAAGTCGATGTCGATTGGGTCTCTTGGGTTGAAATGTCCATTAACAATATCGTAAGGCCTACATTTAGTGAAACTGTGTACAGAACTATTGTATCCTAGGATAGCATAGGGCATTAGGTTTACTACATGCTCGTCTTTCCTTTGTAGTTTTAGGATTCGCAGATGTTCCAGTATAGTCGAGTGGAACCGCTCTATGTTACCGTTGTCATTAGGACAGTGGGCTAACGTTTTATGATGGTTAATTTTGTGTAATTGTACGAACTCAGTGAATAGCTGGTTCGTAAATTCGGTCCCATTGTCGGTGACAATAGTAAGAGGAAGACCATGATGCGTACAGAAGGTAAGTAGATTTTGCAAAATGCTCAATGCTGTTCCGTCTCTTAGAAGATACGCTTGAGCATATTTGGAGAATACATCTATAAATGTGAGATACTTTTCATTATGTACTGTGAACATGTCCATATGAATAATCTCGAAGGTTTGGTATGGAAGACGATATTGAATTGAGGTTTTATAGGTTTCTATCGTACTTAGCCTGACCACATATGGTGCATTCATTAATATATTTTGTAATGTGTTCTCTCATCTTAGGCCAATAGTATCGTTTGGAAAGGGCCAGGAAACTCTCGTTGATACCGCGATGGTTGGTTTTACCTTCGTGGTAGTTCTTTATTATTTCTTGTTGTTGCAAATATTCTTTTACATTTTCGACTTCCACTTTAGTTAAGACAAGATTCATAGATGAGCTTCAAAATTTATCTTGTAAGATTGGAATGACGTCATACATGCAAAGAGGGGTTAATTAGTAATCCGGTTTTGACTTTTGGGTTTACGTATTCTTTTATGGCGTTGACAAGGTCTACTTCCATTTCCGGTTGTCTTATCTGTACAGCTGTTCGAGTATGTGTATCAAAGGTTTGGTCACTATTGGTCGTCTTTTATGTCGCCTACAATTGTTATTAGCTGTCTGTGGAATTTATTAAGAGGTTCGTCGGTGATGGAATTTCGAGGATCGGATTTTCTTGGCTTGTGTGGGCCGTTAGAGTTGTCGAGCCAGTGCTAGGGCTGTTTTACTGATGGGTTAGCTAACATAGAACATGATTCTTCGTTATGTATTTCCACCCGTGACAGCGCATCAGTATTGGTGTTATTTTCCTTTTATAGTGACAGAAAAATCGTATAACTTAATTTTAACTTCCACCTAAAGTCGCGAGTTCGGTTCCTTAAGATTCATTACCCACTGAAGGGTTTATGATCAGTTAAGATTTTAAAAGTACGGCCAAACAGGTAGGGTCTAAAGTACTTGGTTGCCCACACAATGGCAAGGAGTTCTTTCTCTATAGTGCTGTAGTTCACTTCGCTCTCATTTAGAGTTCTAGAAGCGTAACATACAGGTTTGGCTGATCCTATGGGTCCTGAGATAGGATGGCTCCTATCGCTACATTGGATGCGTCAGTGGTTAGGATGAATTCTTTGTTGAAGTCAGGATATTGGAGGATTGGGTCGTTGGTCAAGAGAGTCTTACACTTTTCAAGCAGTTAATATAGTCTGTGTCAAGAGTTATTTTTCGTCCCTTTTTAGACATTGTGTCAGAGTTTAGTAATTCGAGCAAAGTCTGGGATGAACTTGCGATAATAACCTATAAGGCCTAAAACTGTTTAATTTCTGCGGTTTTGGGTAATGGATACTTCTCTATGGCTGATATTTTGCTAGTTTGGCTTAATGCCATTTTATAATTATATGTCCTAAATAAGCGGTTTCCAATTTAAGGAACTCGGATTTATCCATTTGTATTTTAAAATTGGATTCCCGTAGTTTCTGAAATACTTTCTCAAGATTTACCATGTGCTCTTGCAAAGAAGTGCTGAACACAATAATATCATCTAAGTACACTAGACAAACTGTATTTTGGAGGTCGCGAGTACGTTATCCATGACACGCTGAAACGTAGATGGCAGGTTTAAATCCCAGGCATCCGTAAGAACTCGAAATGCCCATGTTCAACGTTGAATGCTGTTTTCGGGATGTCACTAGGGTTCATTTCGACCTGGTAAAATCCACTAGCTAAATCAAGGTTGTAGTATTGGCAATTTTCTAACTTATCTAGTACATCCGATATATTCGGGATTGGGTATTTATCATTAATGGTTTTTTCATTTAGCTTTCTAAAGTCGACTACGAGATGCCATTTAGTCTTGCCAGAAGCAGGAACTATCCAGATGGGAGAACTCCATGCAGATTCGGATGGACGAATTATACCTTGTTCTAACATTTTACTGATTTGTTGTTTAACTTCGTCTCTATGAACGTAAGGGTACCGATAGCTTTTAGTATATATCGGTATCTCATCAGTGGTCCGGATGCTATGCTTTATTTTATTAGTAAATGTTAGTTGTTCGCCTATATAAAAAACGTCAGCGTATTTGGCACATAATCTTTCTAAATTAGCGCGTTCTTCGGCATTTAGATGGTCAGTGCGTAAACGTGATAATACTTCTTTGTAACGTGGGAGTGGTTGAACGTTGTGAGATGACTCGATGTTATACGTCTCGGCGCATATTGGGCGATCTAGGGAGAAAATTATATCGTGCGGAGTCGGGTTAAATACCTCTATAATACCGCGGTTATTCGACACTAATGTAAGACATTCGCTTATGACGCAATTAGAGATATACTGTTCGCTAACTAACGCATCTCCGTCATGGACATTAATAGGTAGTTTTATCAGTTTTGAAGATTGGGATGGTATCACGTCCTCGTAATAATTAACATTCCTAGAGTTATACATTAAGATAGGGTTGTTAGCTAATCGTGTTACAAGTAATCTATCCTTTAAATCTATTCTAGCTTCCCATTTCTCTAATAGGTCGAGACCAATAAGGCCATCGAAGTAATCGTGAAATTTATAAATATATAATTTAATACTATCAGGCTCTTGAAATTCGGAAAAGCATGGAATAGTTATCGAATAATTATTCCTAGTTGTAGCATGCACATTGGTTACCTCGAACGGATCATAATTTAAAGGTATATGTGAAAAATATTTTTGTATAGCATCTGGATTTATGAAGGACTGATTCGCCCGGTATCGATTAGAAATTTGGAGGGTTAGAAATACATATATGGAAGCTGTCTCTGCGTATGTAAGTTTACTTCTATTTTGGCTTTTTTGAAGAACGAGTCTTTTGAAAATCCTGAGTCGAACTGCTTGTAGAAGGTTGACAGTCTACGTCATCTTGCTCGTTTAACTCAGTTGCGTCATGATATTGGTAGTGCTGTGTGTCGTCATAGTCATAGGTCACAGTGTTGGTATAGTCGTCATTATCATTATAATCGTAATAGTCGTATTGGTGTTCAGGATAATAGTAACTATCGTAATCTGCACATTCGTTAAAATTCATTTCCCTACTTTTGAGTAATTTGAAGGTGGCGGGTTACCGTATTTGCGCTAATCGTGACCGGTCAGTCCTGTCAGGCATTGGTTTGAGTACGTATTATTGCGCACTCATAGGCTTCGGGCCTGAGTCATGGGGTGGATTCCTATTTGGTAATCTAAACGTATATTATGGGGTGTATAATTAGGTGGCAAAGCGCGGAACATTTGTTGAGTTCGCGTAGGCATATTATACTGTGGTGGCATGTTAGGCCTGAAAGCTTGTTGTTGTGGTACATGTAAGGTCGCTGTAAATTAGGCATTGGCATCGGTGCAGGAAAACTGAATGGTTTTGCAAAGGTAAGGTCATATGGCTAGGTTGAAGAGCTTAGGTGCTTGAGGTTCCTCTCAGCGAAAGATTCACCGCGTTGTTGCAGTACATAACGTTCAGTTCTTCCTGTACACAATCTCCAAGGCTTTTCAACGGTATCAGGACGCATGCAACGTATTCGTGAGCCAAGTGGCTCCTTTAAACCGCGTACAAAGCCTGCTTCGTTAGATTTTTATATAATATACGTTTGGCTTCTATTGTAGTGCAAGGTTTCATGAAGCGTAACATACGTCATGATAGTGCTGAACAGTGTCTGACATCGTGCATAAAATTCTTGGGAGAGCTGTTTCCTAGTATGTAGAGGTCATTGTAGAGCGCCGTTTCGTCTCTTTGATCCGAAAAGTTATTGATTAATGCTGTACGAATGCCATGCCAGCTTTCAGAATACCATTTGAATTTAAAGTGGTCGCAGCGGGTCCAGTTATTTTATTTAATATCCCGTTAAGCAGGCATAAGTTCGATAGTTCACTGCCAGGATCATTACTTGGTATGCAGCATATTTGGTCACATAATTTTATAAATCTAGTTAGTACATTAGGGTTGCCGTCGAACTCTGGCACTGGGCGTAAAACTTTAAAAATAGTGTCAGGGTCGTGGGCCATTTCGATTCCTCGGTAATTATATCTAACTCTAAATAACTTAAATCTCTATTATAATCTAAACTCTGTCTACGTGACTGCCTACGCGATGTAGGGTCACAGTGGGATGATTTCCTGGATGGAAAATTTTGACAGGAAAGATTTAGACTAGGAAAAAAGCAACACTAGATAAAATTCTGGTTGTGCTTACATAAATTTCATCTCAGTTTTCTCGGGATCGATGTCTTGATGTATCCTCTTGGCTCCATGTTGGTCCGTAGTAGTTCAGATACTCGTTTAAAGCTTGAAAGCTACGATAGCCTAACTAACTTTTGAGTATCCTACCGACTGCGCCAATTACGTTAACTGCAAGCCGAAGGACCCAAAAAACCGAAACTAATTTAAAATACTTTATTATAATATAAAAGTACAATATAATTACTACAACTAAAATAAAAGTGAATCAGATCGATGCTAGATCTGGAATGAATTTTAATTATTACATTAAAAATAAAGTAAAGGTATATTGCAGAGGCTCGATTGCATCCGTTGACGTCAATGCTCACGTTCTGCTGAGTTGCGCCTTGTGCCGCTGCAATGTATCAGGGTCGCTGCTGTGGGCTCTTTACCTATGAGGCTATGTTATAACTCCTATAAACAGTTTAAAACATCTTATTTCTCACTATTTATCAGTGTGTAATAACTGATAAAAATGACATTACCTAGTTATTTTGGCTTTAATGGTGTTTGAGGTATGATCTAATCAGTAAATATATTTTCAATTTCTAACCGTGCTAAAAGTTTTGACACCGTGCCTGTCTATCTGCTCTACTATTAATAGACTATTTTGGAAATTATGATTTACAATAATAAATTTAGATGCATTTTGTGTTTTTATCCTTACACAACCAGTTCAAAACATCTTTCTTACTATATAGCGTGTGTAGTGTGTAGGTAATATTATAAATGTACATATTATCCCTGAATCATCTTGGCTTTAATCATATTACTTAAATGGTATTTGAGATGTATACTCACAATCAATACATGTAAAAAAATAGTATCCCTACCACATTTGTGCACAGACAGGCACTATATTTTGCCGGAACTACTGAAAGGACTTTCCATCGACCTTAAAGTACCCATAAATGCTGAATGTAACTACAAAATTGTTTTATACCATTAATTATTGAACAGTGCACTATTTTAACTTATAAAACCGGTGAAAACTAATAGACAATCGCTTTTAGTTTGTTTTTAGGTTATAGTAAGAGTCATATTTTGTTTGCTAATTTCCCAGTACTCCGTTTAGATTCCGTAAAACTACTATTACTATTGTAATCTATATTACAATAGTAATATTAAAATTTAGATTTTAAGAAATAAATCGACATGCATTTCATTAAGTGTAGTTAAGATTTGTAGTGGGCCCATTCTCCATACAAAACTGTCTCCTTTTAAATAAATTTTAATAGAACCAGCATGGTGACGATCACCTCATTCCCTGGAGTTTTTTTTCATTTATGTATTCTTAGATATTATAATAACCCTTTTAGTACAATTCAATAAAACATTTAAACTTGCTTATTGACAAATTTTGTACATTTTGTGGGATTTTGTTGTAAAAGCTTATACATTGCCCCATAAATGAATAACTAATTCTGTGGAGTCTAGTAACTAGTATTACAAGCTTATGTTTGTTTTTAGTGTTTAAAGTATGAACATCTTTATTCTTATCAAAGCTATTTATGTTTTTATGTACATACATTACATTTTCATAAATAGATTGCCATACCAAAGTTAATATGTTTAATTCTTTGAATTTTTCTCTAAGGAGCTTATAAAAATTTAAGTTATAAACCACCCGTATGGTTCTCTTTTGCAAAACAAATATGGCTTCGATGTCAGTCGTATTACCCCATAGCAAAATGTGATAA
Source organism: Parnassius orleans (assembly GCA_029286625.1). NCBI lineage: Eukaryota > Metazoa > Arthropoda > Insecta > Lepidoptera > Papilionidae > Parnassius > Parnassius orleans. Next base: position 2,583,074 of record JAGSMP010000170.1, read on the forward strand.
GACATCACGCTATGAAAGTAACTAAAATAAACTAATCTAGCTGTCTCAACATTGGTGAGACTTTTAATCTTTCTTACATCACATGCTGCAAAACTAAGTCTGCCTACTAATTTAGATATATTTGGGGCGCCATTGAAACTTTGAGTCAATAGTAATACCAAGAAAAACAGTGGTTTCCACAAGACTTAACTCTTCCCCATTTAAGAGCACATTGGTATTTGAATGTTTAACATTAGGTAATGTAAACTTAATACATTTTGTCTAATTGCCGCTTAAGAGCAATTTTTGGCGTTAAACCAATATACTAATTTCAATAGAGCATTATTTACATTATCAAAATTAATTGACTGTCGTTTTAGCTTGAAAATTAAGCGGTAGGTTGAAAGGTAAGCGGTATCATCAGCAAATAATACTATATCCTGATTGTCCCCTACAAGATAAGGGTGGGCATTAATATAGACTAAGAACAGGAATGGGCCACGAATCGAGCCCTGAGGAATGCCCATTGATACTACGGATCCGAAGGAACCTTTACCATTGATAACAACTTTTTGAGTTCTGTTATTTAAATATGAAATCATAAGTCTAAGCGCAATATTTTTGACAGCGTAATGTTGTACTTTCCTGATTAATATCTCACGATGAACACAATCGAAAGCCTTGGAAAGATCATAAAAAGTACCTAAGGCGTCTTGTGAACTCTCCCAGGCATTAAAATATATTTCATAAGCTCAACACCTGCGTCAGTCGTCGAGCGACCCCTTGAGAAACCAAATTGATTTTTATGGAGTAATTTTTTTTATTACAAAAATTTAACAATTGATATAAAATTATCTTTTCAAAAAATTTACTGAGTGTTGTAAGTACAGAAAAAGGTGTAAAATTAGCGGGGTTCAATGTACTACCAGATTTAAATAAAGGTATTACTTTACTATGTTTCATTAAATCAGGAAACACACCAGATTCGATACTAGTATTAAAAATAATAGCAAGATGAGGTGCAATTAAATATATTATGGACGCAATAACTGTAACAATAAATCTGCGGTTTTCTTTACATCAAGGGTTTTGAAATATTTTACAATATCTTGTGGTACTCGCAATACTTTTTCAAATCTAAATTATTTTAAACAGGTATTTACATTCAGTTTGAGTAATGAATCAGCGACAGTTGGAGAAGTATTCAATGACTTTGATTGGAATATCAGTGAAATATTTCTCAAACACCGCTGCGAATTCTTGATTTGATCTAGTCAAGTCATTATTAAGTTTTAAATGATAATTTGTGTTACAAGGTTTTTTTTTACCGGTTTCGCTATTAGTTATACTCCACGTCATTTTAATTTTATTTTTGAACGGTCTAAATTTTGTGCTAATATGTTACTTGTGGACTTGGCTGTGGAGACATATTTTCTAAAAGTATCGAAGAGGTTATATGATCTTTGATGGTAAAGTTCATATAATCTTCGTCTGCTCTTATGAATTCCTACTGTCACCCACTCATTAAATGCCTTGCAACTGTTACTAGAGAATGTTTTAGGAGTAAATGTTTTATTAAATTCATTGCTTATAAGGATAAATAATACTCCATATAAATAGTCTGAATTGTTCTTGTAAGAAAACGATGGAAGGTTTTTTACCATATTACTTATAAATCTCTCCAGGTATTTTGCATTAATCGAAACAAACACAATTTTCTCAATTTCCTGTTTTTGTGCATATATGGTAATGAAATCAATTGTCCAAAGTGATTTGAACTTAGTTTTTGAATTATAAATTTCTTGATTGGCACAACATCTGTAAAAATATTATCAATACAAGTTGCACCACACCCTGCAATACGTGGAGCTTCAAATAATAAATTATCAAGATTGTATGATTTGAACAATGAGCAAAATTTAATACTGAAGGAAGAAGCTTCCACGAGATTGATATTAAAGTCTCCGCATACTACAAGAGATGCATATTGTTTATTAAGCTTAGCTAAAAGTTATTCCATAATTTTTTCAAAGGTGCTATACTTCCAACATGGGGTCTGTAAATATTGACAACAATGAGGTGCTCAAGGTCAACACATGCCATTTCTAAAGTTCGCTCAACAGAGAGGCTCAAAATATGTTTACGTTCTTTACATGATATGGATTTATTAGCTAATATTAAGCCACCACGTAATGAAGTATCTCTATTGAAATAACTGACTTGGATCTTTTAACCAATGTTCAGTAATACATAAAATATGTATTTGGTTACTATTGAAAAATAATTCAATTTCTAGTTCTTTGCCTAACATTACCTTGTATATATTTTGATGCACCAGGTTAATACAGTTTTTATTATTGCAATTTGGTGAAATTACACAGTTAAGTTTTGTTGAGTAGTATTCTAAGCTATTTTATCAACTTCCCTGTCCGAGAAATAGACACAATAGTTAAACAATTGAAATGTTCATATATGACTCATGGGACAGTGAAATGGTTAAATATCTTTGCTAGAGATTACCTCTGTCGTCTTATTATCTAATTTAAATTACTTGGAGGTTATTCCAAATCAATTGTAAATTTATTTTGCTGCTCAATGGAAGCACGTGTCAAGGTAGCCAAAAATTTGGCTGGGTTAAAATATAAATATAATAAGATAGCGTATTTGCGACCATTCTTAAACTATACTTTGACAGACAATACCTATCTCTTGTCAAAAACTTCTTAGTAAAATTATTGATATCAATCAAATGAAATTTATCATTATAATTATTACAATTAAATGTCAAATTCAAATTATTATTCATTATTACATTTAAATTTTAACTTAGTTTATTTTCTTGTAGCCACCCCTCAATGTAAGGCAATGTAAACAATATAACTTTATGCACATTTAAGTTATTAAGATATTCAATATATTTTAATAATTGATTCTTGATCATATCCTCTTCTCCCAACAAAAATATTAATATGCTATTAAGGACAAATTAACTAGTTAAAATTTTATTCATAATAACACTGAATGATGCTGCAGACATGCAGTAATTACTAATTTGTTGCCGTTTTAAACAGTTATTTAATGATATTCCCAAGTTTTTGCTTATGTCATCACTATTCACAATAACATTATTTTTTCATTATATGAATTACTTTTTAAATTTATCTGCTTTGTTATGATACTGTCATAGTGTAAGTGAAGAAAATGAAGTATTACTGCTTGTCATATTATTAACACACACTGTCCCTAAAGAACCTAGCATTGAGTGCTGATATTAATTTTGATATTTTAATAAGTAGTCAAAACGTTCATCGTTATATTTAGATGATTTTACCAGATTATCTTTGGCCAGTATGTGTTCTTTTATCTCATTATCTGCTGATTTATATTTATTGGACATAATTTGGACATTTGACATAAAATGGCTCCAAAGTACGGCGTCCTGGTGAGTGTCAACGGCGCCAATGACCCTAAGGATGTTGCGAACTTGTTTCGAGCGCATTTCAAGTTCAGCCTGTCACCGCCACAGGCAATGCTGGTAAATGTGATAAGGTGGTTGTTGAGCCGATCGTGACCGGCGTGCCAGAACGTTTCACTGCCAAGGAGGTTTTCGAGGCGATAAAGGAATGAAGCGTGGCAAGTCGCCAGGGCACGACGGCCTCAGCATTGAGCATTTCCTTTGCGGGGCCTCACCTGCCAAGGTTGCTGGGAATGCTGTTCACAATCTGTGGAGGCATGCCTACTTACCTGCGGATCTAATGAAGAACGGTCGTAGTTCCAATTGTTAAAAATAAAACTGGGGATATTTCGGATAAGACCAACTACCGACCGATCTCATTAGCAACTGTGACAGCTAAAGTGCTTGATTTTTGCTTGAGACAACTTAAACAACATCTTAAGTTTCGACGCCCAGTTCAGTTTTCGGCCAGGGTTATCCACTGAGTGTGCTATTATGTCCCTCAAGCATATAATCAGTACTACACTTGCAGAAAAACATGTGTGTGCTGCTTTTCTGGATCTGTCGAAGGCGTTTGACTTGGTACAGTATGATATTCTTTGGGCGAAGCTGTTGGCAGTGGTGTCCCGAATGACATTGTCAATGTGTTTAAATACTGGTATGGACATCAGACTAATCAAGTCAGATGGCTTGGACAGTTTTCTGATGAGTTTAAGCTTAAATGTGGGGGGTAAGACAAGGTGGTTTGACCTCTCCACTATTTAATTGCTATATTGATCAGCTCATTCGTGGGCTCAGCAGCATGCGTGTCGGATGCTCTATAGACGGTATTTGTGTCAATAGTATAAGTTATGCCGACGACATGGTGCTGCTGGTCCATCAGTCGCTGCTCTCAGAAGACTGATGAGCATTTGTGAGCATTTTGCTGAGTCTCACGGTCTTCTTTACAATGTAAAGAAAGTGAGTTTATAGTATTTAAGGCAGACAGTCGCAGAGCTCTTAATGTTCCGCCAGTGTACCTAAACGGGTAAGCTCTATATCGCGTATCGTCCTTCAAGTATCTCGGTCACATTGTGAACGAGAGGCTGAGGATGACTGTGATATGGAGAGGGAAAGAGCGTTGGCAGTCCGCTGCAATATGTTAGCCCGCAGATTTTCACGTTGTACCACAGAAGTTAAAATAACATTGTTTAAAGCCTTCTGCCAAACAATGTACACGTGTAATCTGTGGGTTGATTATTACGCAGGGGCTTTCAGTGCTCAGTACAGTATAATAATGCCTTCAGGGTGATGTTGGGTCTGCCGCGATTTTGCAGCGCATCGGGCATGTATGCGCAAGCGCGCACTGATAGCTTCAAACGGTGTTGCGTAAACGTGTAGCCTCGCTCATGCGCAGAATACGTGGTAGCTCAACACCATACTGAGGGCTATTAGCAAACCAGATTGTCCTATTATGGGACAATGGGTGAATATGCATGCATAAACCTAGTGCCTCAGGTAGGCCTGGTTTGTATAAACTAACTAACTAAGAACAAATTATAACTAACTAATTATTCGTGTCTGCGCTTAATTATTACTAACATAGCTATAACTTTCTTTGTACCTACTAACAATTATGGATGTTTGTCCGAAATAAAGAGATTTTATTTATTTATTTTTATAATTTGTAATGAGGTTTGAAGTGATAAAATTTCTGAATTGAGACACTCTATTTCAGTCTCATAATAATTTTTCATGTTTTCCACCTCAATTGAATATAATTTAAGTTTACTAATTAACTCTTCTTTTTCTTACATACATTCAGATAATTTTTAGTATTTATTTTAGTTTTAACTAATTTTTGCACTTTCCTAATATATTTATTGATTTTTATATATTTTCTTAATTTCCTTCTGCTGTCTGTAATCCTTTCCGTTGTTCTTGATGTGGCAGAATCATCAGTAAATCTATTGTTGTGGTGGGTTGCAACGTTTTATGAGATTTAGTGTGGGGATGACATATAAGTAATCTATATCAAGTGTCGCCTCGACAATACAGGAAAAATCCTAGTGTAGTGGTTACGTGAAAAATAAATTGCGCCCTGATAAAGAAGAAAGAAAAAATATTTAACTTAAAATATTACACTTTCCTTTTTCATGCTGGCCCATGTTTATAGAATCTATGTTTAATTTGAGACTTATAACTAAAAGGAATGTGCCATGTATGGTTCACGATAGCGCACCCTTAACTATTAGGCTACTTTCAGTTACTAAATATAGTTACATAACATACCAAAAACATAAACTCTCATGTCTGTTACTTAGAGAGGTAGGCAGGGACAAAGGACTTCCATTTGGCACAATTCTGAAACACCTCTCTAGCTTCTTTCACATCCATATATCTATGCATACATGCTCATCGGTTAAGGGTAGTTTTAACTTGGCCCATCTTCCATCTAAATTTGGGCGGTAAACTTCCGTCTAGGATGTCCCTTTCCAACTCTTATATTGTTATTGTCATTGTACTCAAAAATTTAACTATATTTTGAAGTGTTTATATATTACGTGTAAACTCACGTTGGGGTAGGATTTGTAGGTTCTGTGAGACTTATTATTAAAACAATGTACCAACTGTGTAACTTGTCTAACATATCGTAAAAGGAGACTAATGGGACATTGAATTTGTGATTGTGTAACCGATGTGCTAGCCACTTATCACTTCTTTCAAAATATTCCATCTAAACCAATATTTAATAACTAAACGTGGTCCGAGTAGCTTCTTTTTTTTAAAGAATGAGGATGACAAACGAGCGCACAGTCTACCTGACGCTAAGTGGATGCAGTGGCCTATAGATATCTAAATTTATCCTTAATTAGGACACAAAATTCAGATGCGTTGCCATCCCTGAGGGCTAAGGTAGAATGTCTAGTTTTAAGTAAAAAGGATCTCCGGTTTTCTACACTCACCGTACCAAACACAGCATTATTAAGCAGCTATTTTACGCTAGTATTCTTTGAGAGCGTGGTCCTTCCCCAGTAGAGCCGACCCTTCGTGATAAAACTATAATATGATGATGGTGATGATGATGGCTTTACTACGTACTACATATCTCCACCGCATATAATTTATATATTCCTATTGTTTGCACTCTTCCTACCCCCTCTAGGATTACAGGCGTGTCGCTATGTATATAATTCTTGTATGTAGTGTGCTTTCTGGGGCTTACTTGTGCGGGTATCGGTAAAAGAAAAAAAGCCCCGAAAAGAATGCTATATCTCTGTTTTTATAGCTGTTTCGTGACGGCAATGTAAAAAGTACTCAATGTTGGGTCGTCTGGAGAGGTCAACCCTCTATGAATATAAATATATTTTTCTAATAATCGCATTTTCATTAGACCGAAATCTCCTATATTTATGAAACCAATATCTATTTACCTTGTTTTGTTTTAAGTTTGGTTCACCTGATAATAAATTATAGCTTTAGCTCAAAGACATCCTTCCCTCAAGACATTGACAAATTAATTTCTATCCTCGGTTGGGTATCCAAATACACATGCGTTTACACCCCTGAGGAATATACGAAATATCTCGTAAAATGGTCTTCGGTTCTCGACAATTATCTTACACTTTATATTTTTTCTAAATCATTATCTTTTTTTTATTATTATTAACTAGCAACCGATCCCGGCTTCGCTATGGCGTCATTTATGTTAAAGTTATTTTATTTGGTTTCACAAAATATGTCCAAGTTTTTTGATAAAATATAGCATAGATAACTCCTGGCACTGCTATCTATCTGTTCGTGATGTTCATCACAACCAGTTCAGCCATTCCGAAGATTAGCGCACACAAACTTTCAGACAGACCGACAAATAGACTAAAAATTCTTGATCTCAATAAGAGACAGTCATTTATATAATAAAGTAGGCTATTGTTTTTATATACAGCATTCACATAAAATGCAAACTATCACAGCATAATATTTTATATCTATATAGACGACGCCCGTGTATTGCAAACAAAGACTGATTGTGAAATAGAATGATAGCCATTTTTATGCTGTCGCTCTGAAGTCCTAGAAAAATGGTTGAGTATTGTCGTTGACAAGACTTCGTGAAATATTGTTAGGTCGTCTCTTACTAAAATGCTTAGACGTTGAGTTTTAGAAATAGGTATAAATAACGTTAAAATAAACAAAACAGAAATGTTCAATTATAATACGTTTTAATAAATCATACACATTTGATTCATTCATTACAGCATATCAAGTCCACTGCTGAACATAGGGCTTCTTTATAGATTGTCAATTAATGGGGATGCTTGGCAGGCGGGCTTGCAACCATAACTACTTTTATTTTTTAATAGACAGACAGTACTAGAGTGGAAGACGATGCTATCTATCTCCTGGTTTGTTTCCATCTGTTGCCTCTTACGAAACCCACGGGACGATATAGGGTAGTGGATATGTTTCAACCGTAACGGTCGCTCATAATAAATCGGTAGTACATAATTTATATGGAACTGTATAATAAACGTCTTTACGTAGTAGAATTATATGTTTGTATAATGAGGATTTTTTAATGAATCTATCTTCTGGACTTCATTGCTGGCGTATGAGGAATCTCAATGTCGCTAAGTGAGCAATGGAGAAGGCTATGCTCGAGGTTTCTCTGCGTGACAGACTTAAAAATAAGGATATCCGCAGTAGAAACAGAGTAACTGACATAGCCCAACGGATTAGTAAGCTGAATTGGGCAATGGGCCGGCCATCATCATCATCATTACAGCCCTTCACAAGTCCACTGCTGAACATAGGCCTCCCCCAAGGAATGCCACAAAGCTCGGTCCTGAGCCACCTGCATCCATCGACTTCCTGCATGTCTTACCAGGTCGTCACTCCGTCTAGTGGGGGGGTCACCCTACACTTCGCCTACCGGAACGAGGCTGCCATTCAAGAACCTTTTTTCCCCATCGATTGTCGGTTCTTCGAGCTATATGGCCGGCCCATGGGCTATGCTCGGGGTTTCTCTGCGTGATAAACTAAGAAATGAGGATATCCGCAGTAGAACCAGAGGGATAGCTCGAAAAACCGACAACCGATGGGGAGGAAATAGGTTCTCGAGTTGCAGCCTCGTACCGGTAAGCAAAGTGTAGGGCTGCCCTCCACTAGATGGAGTGACAACCTGGTAAGACATGCAGGAAGTCGATGGATGCAGGTGGCTCATGACCGTGGTTTGCGGCATTCCTTGGGGGAGGCCTATATTCAGCGTTGGATTTGTGATGGGCTGGATGATGATGGTGATGAAGAACCAATATGACGACATAAATTTTTTAAAATTAGTCCTCGTAACAAACAGTAAATTTTTCTGACTTTTTAACATGGATGTAGATACTGTTTTAAAAATATTAGGTACAGCATAATGCGCATTTGTGGATTATGACTGTACTGGGAAATTAAAGTTTGTGATCAAAATAACCGTTTTTATTTCTGGTAACAAAATTTTTACTTGAATATTTTAAACATTCAGTCGGGAGAGTTTTATTTTTATATTAAGCTTCTAACCAACCTACAAACCATTGTATTATTATTCTTCTAACTTTAGACATATTATATTTTGTCTGTTATAATATGAAACGCACGATGTTTTTCTTTTTTAGGGTTCCGTACCCAAAAGGTAAGCGAAGGGACCCTATTACTAAGCCTCCCGTCTGTCCGTCTGTCCGTCCGTCCGTCTGTCTGTCAGCAGGCTGTATCTCATGATCCGTAATAGATAGACAGTTAAAATTTTCACAGAATGTGTATTTCTGTTGCCGCTATAACAAAAAGTAATAAAAATTAAAATAAAATAAAAATTAAAAGGGGCTCCTCTACTAGAAACGTATAATACGATGTTACGGAACCCTTCATACGCGAGTCCGACTCGCACTTGGCCGGTTATTTAATATACAAGGTATTGTGGGTGTGTTTCACATTCATACACTGCATATAAATAAATAGCTGAAATAATTATTTAAAGCCATACAAGTAATTGTTCCATACGGGAATCAAACGCGCGGCTCACAGCACAACACCGCAGCCAAAGTCTGAGCCAGTGCGCTATTAAATCGTCAAATGTTTGAAACAAATAAAACTGTACTAGTAAAATAAAAAGTTGAGGGGGATCTGAATATTACTAAAAGTTGTCATTTGACTTGATAAGCTGTTACGTTAACGGTAACGGTGGGCCTCATCTATTATCTACATAGACATCTACAACTATGCTCGATTAAGAATCAAAAGTCAGATGCGTTGTCAAACAAAGATGGAATGCCTCGTTTCCAGTAAAAATGGTCTACAATTCTCTACACTCACCACACGAGGCATTAAGCTGCTATTTTACGCAGGTATTCAATGAAAACTTGGTCTTACCCTCGTTGATCCGATCTATAATATAGCTGCAGGTTGACTCTACCATATTTTTGAAGATGGTAAATCGCACTGTCTTAGCATAATAAAAATATTATAACAACACATATGAAAATAAGAATGTGTAGATATTATTTTAGTTTTTGTTTGTTTGAAGGCACTGCACTAACATAATTATTATTTGCCACGCCTTAACAAGACATTCTTAATTCCGATGATAATTATTTTCCATCCACAAACGATTCAAAATAAAATCCTTCTAGTTAGAGTTGCTGATCTGTCAGAGATATATTACAGTCACCTCATATTTTCGTTTAGTATTTTTATAATTTCATGCTAACCTTATTAAAATATATATATTATATATCTTAAGCCAAAATCTTTGAATTTGAAAAGGAAAGGTTAATTACAAAGCTTAAACGAAAATATGTTTTCGACTTAAATATTACACACAACGAACTTACCGCATCTTAAACTATAAGTTTTATAGATTATATCAGTATGATGATATTAAGTCAAAGGATGGTAATCTTGATCATGGTCCAGGTTGCCATAAATTATGCTATTCGGTCATCAAGAAATATACAGTCTCATTCAATATATTTCTAAAATAATAGCTTTGTAAAAAGTATTTTAAAATTTATTTTTTTTAGTAATAAGGTTTTTAAAATGTATGTTTTTCTTGCTTGACGTATGTATTTTCTTTGCTATTCATGTGTTTGCGACTATGAAAATAAAACGCATTCTTTTCAATATTTTTTATACGATAGGGTGACAAACGAGCACACAGTCCACCTGATGGTAAGTGGTTACTGTGACCAACATCTACATCTATCTTCAACAAAGAATCAAAATGCAGATGCGTTGTCACCCGTGAGGACTAAGATGGAATACCTCCAGTAAAAGGGTCTCCGGTTCTCTACACTGACCATACGAAACACAGCAGTGTTAAGCTGCTATTTTACGCTGGTATTCTGTGAGGCGTGGTCCTTCCCAGTCGAGCCGACCCATTCGTGCTACAACTATACTACTAATATAGCTGCAGCATGGCTTTACCACGTATAAAATAATAATATGTTCCATCAAATATTAGCATGTTATTCACCTCCACCATAATCACATATTCGTGTTGTTAATGTGTGGTGTTCACGTAAATATAAGAAATAATATTGTTAACATTTTATCTCTGGTACAGTGAAATTAGAAACAACAAAGTCAAACAAAAAAAAGTGTGTGTGTACTTATTTACGCACGTAGGAAGGAATAATTCTTTATCGTAACAAAACAAAAAAACTTGAGAGACAATTACCCACTGAAGTTGTCGCTTTTAGGTGACAGTGTTCACTATTATCATTATTCCCAAACGCCCCAAAAGAAGTATAATTTCAAAAAGACGTCGTAGAATCATGTTACAGATACATTGCGTTTGCACGCTTAGCTCGGTTCGACCAGGGAAAGACCACGCTCTTACAGAATACCAGTGTAAATAGACGTTTAATGCAGTTACGTTGCTTCAGGGGACAATGCATTTGCACTTTGTATCTTAACCGAGGATTGATTTACACTTACCATCAAGTGAATTGGGTGTTATATTGTCGCCTATATTCTACAAAAAAGTCAAGATTAATCAATAACACAAACTTTTAAAATTACTATTATTAGGGAAAATTATTTAATTTTGAATCAATTAGAAACTGTTGTTTCTGTTTACTAACTAATCACATAAATCCGTTTAGACTGGTTTCCGTGACCGAATTTCAGTTTAGAGAACATTAATCATAGAAAACCATTGTTTTATTAAAGTTCAACTTAAAAAAATAAAATACAATACATTCTGTATGAATATAAATATGAAATATGAATGTTTTACCAAAATGAAAAACAGCTGCATATCTACATGTTATGTTGTGAGAATGTGGCACATCGCGGTCACATTTCGCATCTATGCAATACACTGAATTTAAATAATGACTTTAAACGACTCGTGTTTATAATTGTGTTTCACAAGAAAAATGCATAAGCGTTGTTCGTCCATAATATGTTAAATTTGCAGCCGGAAAAATAATCGTCCCGTGAATGTCGTTATGTGAATGCTGTATATAAAAACAATAGCCTACTTTATTACAAAAATAACAGTCCCTTATTGAGATCAAGAATTTTTAGTCTGTTTGTCGGTCTGTCTGAAAATCTGTCTGCGCTAATCTTCGGAATGGCTGAACTGGTTGTGATGAACATCATGAACAGATAGAGAGCAGTGCCAGGAGTTATCTATGCTTATTTTTTTTTTCAAAAACTTGGACATATTTTGTGAAACCAAATAAAATAACTTTAACATAAATGACGCCATAGCGAAGCCGGGATCGGCTGCTAGTTAATAATAAAAAAAGATAATGATTTAGAAAAAATATAAAGTGTAAGATAATTGTCGAGAACCGAAGACTATTTTACGAGATATTTCATATATTACTCAGGGGTGTAAACGCATGTGTATTTGGATTCCCAACCGAGGATAGAAATTAATTTGTCAATGTCTTAAGGGAAGGATGTCTTTGAGCTAAAGCTATAATTTATCATCAGGTGAACCAAACTTAAAATAAAACAAGGTAAATAGATATTGGTTTCATAAATATAGGAGATTTCGGTCTAATGAAAATGCGATTATTAGAAAAATATATTTATATTCATAAAGGATTGACCTCTCCAGACGACCCAACATTGAGTACTTTTTACATTGCCGTCACGAAACAGATATAGAAACAGTGATATAACATTCTTTTCGGGCTTTTTTTCTTTTACAGATACCCGCACAAGTAAGCCCCGGAAAGCACACTACATACAAGAATTATATACATAGCGACACGCCTGTAATCCTCGAGGGGTAGGAAGAGTCCAAACAATAGGAATATATAAATTATATGCGGTGGAGATATGTAGTACGTGGTAAAGCCATCATCATCACCATAATCATATTATAGTTGTATCACGAATGGGTCGGCTCGACTGCGGAAGGACCACGCTCTCAAAGAATACTAGCGTAAAATAGCTGTTTAATGCTGCTGTGTTTGGTACGGTGAGTGTAGAAAACCGGAGACCCTTTTTACTTAAAACTATGCATTTTATCTTAGCCTCAGGGATGATAATGCATCTGAATTTTGTGTCTTAGTTAAAGATAGGTTTGGATATCTATGGGCCACTGCATCCACTTACCGTCAGGTAGGCTGTGCGCTCGTTTGTCACCCTCATTCTTTAAAAAAAGAAGCTACTCGGACCTCGTTTAGCTATTAAATACTGGTTTAGATGGAATATTTTGAAAGAAGTGACAGGTGGCTAGCATATCGGTTACACAATCACAAATCCAATATCTTATTAGTCTCTTTTTATGACATGTTAGACAAGATACACAGTTGGTACATTGTTGTTAATAATAAGCCTCACAGAACCTATAAATCCCACCACAACGTGAGTTAATACGTAATATATAAACACATCAAAATACAGTTAAATTTTTAAATACAATGACAATTACAATAACATAGTTGGAAAGGGACGTCCTAGACGGAAGCTTATCGCCCAAATTTATATTGAAGATGGGCCAAGTTAAAACCAACCTTAACCGATGAGCATGTATGCGTAGATATATGGATGTAAAAGAAGCAAGAGAGGTGTTTCAGAATGGCGCCAAACGGAAGTCCGTTTTCTCTGCCTACCTATCTAAGTAACAGACGTGAGAGTTTATGTTTTTGGTATGTTATGTAACTTTATTTTATAACTGAAAATAGTTTTATGGTTAAGGGTGCGCACTGCAATCTCGGAAAGTCTGGGGCTCGAATCCGCCATTCGGCTGCTGTCGTGAACCACACATGGCACATTCTTTTTTGTTATAAGTCTCAAATTAAACATAGATTCTATAAACATGGACCAGCATGAAAGAGCAAAGTGTAATATTTTTAAGTTAAATAATTTTTCTTTCTTCTTTATCAGGGCGCAATTTATTTTTTAAGTAACCAAGTTTCGTAACTAAGTGTCGAGGCGACACTTGATATAGATTATTTGTAGGTCATCCACACACTAAATCTCATAAAACGTTGCAACCCTCCACAACAATAGATTTGACTGATGATTCTGCCACAACAAGAACAGCAGAAAGGATTACAGGCAGCAGAAGGAAATTAAGAAAATATATACAAATCAATAAATACATTAGGAAAGTGCAAAAATTTGTTAAAATTAAAATTAATACTAAAAATTATATAAATAAATTGTAAGTAAAAGCAAGAATTAATTAGTAAACTTAAATTATATTCAATTTTTTTATAGGAGAGGGCAAACGAACATGCAGCTCACCTGATGGTAAGTGACTACCGCCGCCCATGAACAACTGCAACACCAGGGGAACCAGAGGAATTGCAGATTTTATCACTTCAAACCTCATTACAAATTATGTCCAGTAAATATTAATCAGCTGAGAATGAGATAAAAGAACACATACTGGCCATGGATAATCTGGTAAAGTCGTCTAAATATAAAGAGGAACATTTTGACTCCTTATTAAAATATCAAAATGAATATCAGCGCTCAATGCCAGGTTCTTTAGGGACAGTGTGTGTTAATAATATGACAAGCAGCAATACTTCAATTTCTTCACTTACACTTTATGACAGTACCATAACAAAGCAAATAAATTTAAAAAGTAATTCATATAATGAAAAAAAAAATTATTGAGTATAGTGATGACATAGGCAAAATTTAGAAATATCATTAAATAATTGTTTAAAACGGCAACAGGTAAGTAATTACTGCATGCCTAGAGCATCATTCAGTGATATTATGAATAATATTTTAACTAGTAAATGTAGCCCTAATAGTTAGTTAATCGTTTTTGTTGGGAGAAGAGGCAATATGAACTTAAAATATATTGAATATCTTAATAACTTCAATATGTATAAAGTTATCTTGTTTACATCGCCTTACATAGAGGGGCGCCCACAGGAAAATAAACTAAGATATAATTTAAATTTAATAATGAATAATTTGACATGTAATAATAATTTAAATTTGACATTTAATTGTAAGAATTATAATGATAAATTTCATTTGATTGATATTCATAATTTTACTGAGAAGTTTTTGACAAGAGATAGGTATTACCTATCAAAGTATAGTTTAAGACTGGTCGCAAATCTTATTATTTATATTTTAACCCAGCCAAATTTTTGGCTACCTTGACATCTGCTTCTATTGAGCAGCAAAATAATTTTACAATTGATTTGGAATCAATTCCAAGTAATTTAAATTAGATAATAAGACGATAGAGGTAATCTCTAGCAAAGATATTTTAAAGAGCTTAGAATAAAACTCACCAATAATTAACTGTGTAATTTCACAAAATTGTGATAATAAAACTGTATTAACCTGGTGAATCAAAATATACAAGGTATGTTTAACAAAGAACTAGAAATTGAATTATTTTTCAATAGTAACCATATACATATTTTATGTATTACTGAACATTGGTTGAAAGATTACAACTCCATATTTAATTTCAGTAATCACCAAATGTTCAGTTCTTTCAATAGAGATACTACATTACGTGGTGGCTACTTAATATTAGCTAATAAATCCATATCATATAAAGAACGTAACAATATTGTGAGCCTTTCTGTTGAGCGAACTGTAGAAATGTGTTGAGCTTGAGCACCTCATTGTTTTCAATGTTTACAGCCCCCACGTTCGAGGTATGATACCTCTGAAAAAATTATGGATGAAGTTTTATTTAAGTTTAATAAACAGAATAATCTCTTATAGTTGCGTAGATTTTAATATCAATATCCTGGAAGTTTCTTCCATCGGTATTAAATTTTGCTCTTTGTTCAAATCATAAAATCTTGATAATTTATTTTTGAAGATAAGTATTACAGGTTGTAGTGCAACTTGTATTGATAATATTTTTTACAGATGTTGTACCAATCAAGAAATTCATAATTCAAAAACTAAGTTCAGATCACTGTGGACACCTGGTTTTATTACCATATATGCACAAAAAACAGTAAAGTGAGAAAATTGTGTTTGTTCAAATAAATGCAAAATGCCTGGAGATATTTATAAGTATTATGGTAAAAAACCTTCCATCGCTTTCTTACAAGAACAATTCAGACTATTTATGTGGAGTATTATTTATCCTTATAAGCAATGAATTTAATAAAACATTTACTTCTAAAACATTCAAAAGAATTTAGACTTGAAAAAGTATTACCACAAGACATTGTAAAATGTTTCAAAACCCTTGATGTAAAGAAAACCGCAGATTTATGAGGGATTTATGTAACAGTTATTGCTTCCATAATAGATTTAATTGCACCTCATCTTACTATTATTTTTAATACTAGTATCGAATCTGGTGTGTTTCGTGATTTAATGAAACATAGTAAAAAACCTTTATTTAAATCGGGTAGTACATTGGACCTCGCTAAGGTTTAACCTATTTTGATACCACCAACACTCAGTAAAATTTTTGAAAAGATAATTTTAGATCAATTGTTAATTTTTTTTAATAAAAATAAATTACTCCACGAAAATCTATTTGGTGTCACAAGGGGTCGCTCGAGGACTTACGCAGGTTTCAAGCTTATGAAATGTATTTTTAATGCCTGGGAGAGTTCACAAGATGCCTAAGGTATTTTTGTGATCTTTCCAAGGCTTTCGATTGTGTTCATCATGAGATATTAATCAAGAAACTACAACATTACGGTGTAAAAAAAAACTTGTGTTTAGACTTATTATTTCCTATTTAAATAAAATAACTCAAAAAGTTGTTAGCAATGGTAAAGGTTCCTCCGGATCAGTCGTATCAATGGGCGATCGTCAGAACTCGATTCGTGGCCCATTCCTGTTCTTAGTCTATATTAATGGCCACCCTTATCTTGTAGGGGACAATCACGATATAGTATTATTTGCTGATGATACCGCTTCAATTTTCAAACTAAAACGACAGTCAATTAATTTTGATAATGTAAATAATGCTCTATCGAAATTAGTACATTATTTTAACGCCAACAACAATTTGCTCTTAAACGGCAATAAGACAAAATATACTAAATTTACAATACCTAATGTTAAACGTTCAAATACCAATGTGCTCTTAAATGGGAGAGAGTTGAGTCTTGTGGATACCACTGTTTTTCTTGGTAATACTATTGACGCGAAGCTTCAATCGATTTGGATCACTATGGTTCTGTCATCGTTATTTGTTTTTCAAAAGAGAGCCCCTTAGAGAAAATTTTTAAGAAATTAACATGTTAGCTTAAAACATAATGAATGTACATAAAAAAACATAAATAGTTATGATAAGAATAAATATGTTCATACTTTGAACACTTGGAACAAACATAAGCTTGTTATATCAGTTACTTGACTCCATAGAATTAGTAATTTATTTATGGGGCAATATATATGCCTTTATAACAGAATCCCAGAAAATGTACAAAATTTGAGAATTAACAAATTTAAATGTTTTATTAAAGAAAAATTGTACAATAAGGGTTATTATAATATAAAAGAATACATAAATGAAAAAAAAACCCTGGGAACGAATTGATCGCCACCATGCTGGTTCTATTAAAATTCATTTAAAATTTGTACAAACAAACTCTAAACTCTAGTCACTAATCATAAATGTATATTATTCGTGGACGATATTTCAATAATTGTAAGCACTGATAAGAAACAAAATAATTCAATACGTAATCATGAAATTGACATTAACAACACAATTGATAAAATTATTAATTGGTTAGACAGAAACAATTTAAAATTAATCTAATAAATCAACTTATATTCAATTTAATAAATCAAAACACACAAAATACAATTTTAATCTTAACATCGACAAATTGAAAGAAGTAACGCAAACTAAATTCCTAGGAGTAATAATCGATCAAGATTTAAGCTGAAAGGTCACATACATCACCTATGCAGTAGAATTAACCAATTTGTTTATGCACTTAATAAAGTAAAATGTTACAGACAAAAAAAACTGCTGTCGTAACGTATCACTTATATAGAATCTTTACTACGTTATGGTGTCGTGTATGGGAACGTGGTACAGATAAACAGATTATTTACTGCACAAAAGAAATGCATTAGAGCTATTGGTGGAATCGCACGGATAAGTCCTGCAAACCGATATTTAGAGCTAGGTTTTGTTGCTACCATCTCTCTCTATATCTACAGTTTGTAATTTCGTACATAAACATAACAATCTGTTTACAAAGGCATATGATATGAACATAAGGCTAAAAGAAATGCAAATAGACTTGTATTAGATGATGTACCGATCAAAAATATAGTAAAAGCTGTTTAACCATGTGTATTCAATTTATAATAAAATACCAAATGACATCAAATCGCATAATAATAATTTATTTAGGAAAAAATATTGACTTATCTCAATGAAAATCAATTTTTGACATCAGAGACCTATGTATTAAATGTAATTAATATATTTTTAATGAATTAACTATCTTTATTTATTTATGTTTTAATTGTTTTAGTCTAATTGTTCTGTGTTTTGATTAGAAAAAAATCATTTGTATGTGCTATTTATGTAATTTACATCTATATTAACATAGCAAAACATGTCGTCTTTAAAAACTGTACTATCTTTATCTGTCCATGTTTTAAGCAAATATATCAAATAAATAAATAAATAAATAACAAAATTATTGTAAAGTGAAATATGTTTAAAAAAAAGTCCCGCTGGGTTTATTACTTCCCAGGACAGAGGTATTTATTCCGAACCACTGGTAAATAAAAAAAATACTTTAAATAAATATTATGTATTAATTTGAATAAATAAATTGAAAAAAAATTATTCTATTCTACTAGTGCCGTGGGGGATTCGAACCCGCGACCTACAGTACTGCAGCTAACGCGTAGCCACTGTGCTAATGAGGCGTAATACTCTCTAGTGCTGGACACAGTCCTCTACCATTGTGGAAGGATTCGCGCATAGAAAGACGCGGGTAAAGCTGGTTAAAATAATGAATAACCTAAATAAATATCATTGTCTCTTTCTCTTTAGAGAATAACTTGATATGTAGCTATTATATGTACTATTGTAATTATTTTTGGTAACATACTTAATAAATTTGTTTCATTTATTAATTTTTGCGTAAAGGGCTTCAACCACAAGAGACACATTTTCATTTAATAGACACTAGTATCAATTTTTTAATATTGATTTCCGAATAGCCGGTGCTACTTAATTGACTTTTTAAAACTAATAAGCTCCAAGCGAAGGGTCTAAATATAATGGCTCCACTGAAGATTAAAATTTAATAAAATATTACTCCTATAAAATATAGATGATATTTAATAAAGTTACCATGGCTAGTAATGCCCTGGCAACCACGGTTTTTTTATTGTTTAAAGTTGTTATCAGCAAGAGGCTGTGCGCCATCTCTTGTTTCATTTACCTCGGTTGCCTCTAACGATAACCACAGGATGATATTGTGAGGTAGTGGATTATCTTACGCCGCAACGCTTTACGCTTCCAATCTACTGTTTGAAATGGGACTCTCAGATTTCAGGGAATATCTTTTTATAGAATAAGGGTGACAAACAAACATACAGTCAACCTTATGATGAATAGATGCTAACTCTATAATAGAATAAAAATCAAAATGAGGATGCGTTGTCAGCCCTGAGGACTAAGATGGATTGCTTCACTTCCATTAAAAAGGGTATCTGATTCTCTTCACTCACCATTAAGGAACACAGCAGCATTAAGCTGCTACTTCACACCTAGTATTCTGTGAGAGCATGTCTTTCCCTAGTCGAGCCGAACTATTCGAGCACAACCATAATATAGCTGCAGGGTGACAATACCACGTATGAATGACCTTAATCGCCACATTTGTTAGACCGATTATTGGTCGCAGTCCCAGATGTTTAGCATTGCTAACGGATTCGGTCTGGATACTTTACGTAGGCTATGAGATAGTTGTACTGCCGTTAGTCACATATTACATGAACATGTGAGATTTAATGACCGTGATAGATTTACTCATGCCATTTTGTTGTTTTGTTGTTGCAACAATTTTGTAATGTCAATTTAAAATTTAAACAATCTACCATTCCACTACTGTCCTAGTTTTTTATAGGATAAGGGTGACAAACGAGCACACATTCCACCTGATGGCAAGTGGTTGCTGTGGTCCATAGACATCTACACCTATCCTCGATTACGAATCAAAATGCAGACGCGTTGTCATGTGTGAGGACTAAGATGGAATGCCTCGTTTCCAGTAAAATGGGTCCCCGGTTCTCTACACTCACCATACGAAACACAGTAGCGTTGAGCTGCTATTTTACGCTGGTATTCTGTAAGAGCGTGGCCCTTTCCCGGTCGAGCCGACCCATTTGTGCTACAACTATACTACTACTATAGCAGCAGCATGGCTCTACCACGTAAAAATCCAAGCATTTAAACTTAGGTAAGGTATGTATTGTGTTATTTACTGCCTCGTTGTTTTGGGGTCGTAAGCAATACTGCAGATTATGTAGCTCCAGTTTCAAAACCAGAGTCACCATAATCTGTCGGTCATAATCTGTAATTAGGTTTTTCTGCCAAGGAATTCTCAGTAGCAGCTTGAATTTAAGTATTTAACGGCGTTTCACCTCTATGCCTTGGAAAACACGTAATTTCCTGCTCCTAATAACTATTTGATCGTGTCGAATTGCTGTCCCATCGTACTATGGGAGTGAAGGAATAAAGACTCTAGAAGGTACTCTACCTGTGCTTGCGCACACACTTCTGTAATATAACCTGTTCTACATAGATGGCTGGTCATCGTTTAGACTACCCACCGTGACGGACGGACTGTAGGACAGGAGAATATTATTAGAAAGGTAATTATTACAAATTTACTATTACCGTTACAGCCTATTAAAGTCCACTGCTAAACATAGGCCTCGACCCTAGATTTCATCATAGGAGGGATATTTGCCGTATTTGCCACGCTTGGTAAGCGTATTAGCAACCGCCTTTTTATTTTATTTTTAGCCGTTATTAGGAAGGCGTTGCTGGCCATCTTCTGATTTGTTTCCCTCTGTCACCTTTTATGACTCCCACGGGATATCCCATATGAGGTAGTTGATATTCTACTTACACAACCGTGTAGTGGGGGTGTCACAAGTTTAGTTACAAGTAAATTAAATTACACGTGCAAAAGATTAAATAAGAAGTAACAAACGTTATGACAAATCAAATAAAGCTACTTTTACAGATTTTATCGCATTTCTTTTAAGCATTTGCAGCTGATATAAATCACCAACGCTCCGGAAAGTCTGCGATATGTTAACATGTTCAGAATATTTGCAACCATAAAATCAGATTTAATAAACCAGAAATCCTCGCAAAAGATCACCGATTCCTACCCAGGATGATTTGCAAGGCTATTGAAATTAAAAACATTTCAATAGAGAATATGGCTGGGTGCTACGATTCGCTGAGATCCCATTATTAAATAAAATAAAATCGAAGCCCTGAAATTATACTGTAAGCTCTTTCTACGTTGATCGGTACAAATTTTAACATTTAAAAGTTGAACGTGCGTCAGATAAGATGGTATCCATTCTTTCGTTAACCATAAAATCAGGACGTCTAACACCTCAGTCCTCCCCCACCCCGTGACCAGGTGTGCTGTAAAGGACCCGAAATTTCGGAAATTAAAATTTTTAAATCAAATGCGATAAAATCCGTAAAATAACTTACATTTTTATGTGTAGTATTCGCATAAAAATAAATCTTTCTTATTTCTATGTCTTTGTTGAAAGTTTAGATTGTAAACGTAAATTCAATAAAGATTTCAACGCTATAAAGATTTTAGTGGTCACTTTATAGAGAGAATCGTCGGCAGTTAAACACAACTCCAAGGATTTATATTCAATTTTTGTGCAGTGATTCAATTCCTGTTTTCCTGTTTAACTGGTTTGTTACGTGTATATATATATATATATTCCAAGCAATAAAATATCCGTACTATGTAATAGTATTTATAAGGTACGTAACCTAAACTATTTGAATATATTATCATCATTACAGCCTTTCGCAGTCCAATGCTTAACAAAGGATGCCTTCAAATAATGCAATAAAGCACGGCCCTGAGTCACTTGCATGTTTTACCAGGGATTTCAGGGATCACGCGATCTTGTTGGTGGTCATCCTACACTTCACTCGTTGAAGTTAATACAAGGCTGCCATTCTAGAACTAGTTTTTGTCCCCATCAGTGATCGATTCTTGGAGTAATATGGCCCGTCTATTGCCACTGCAGCTTTCTCATCCATTGGGATATGTTAGTTACTCTGCATCTACTGCGGACATCATCGTTACGGATTCTAACATGCAGAGAAACTCCGAGCAACGCTTTCTTCACAGTTTGCTGAGTGACCTTAAAATTCCTCATACAAGCATTGTAGGACCACGTCTCAGGTCCATAATGCAATACTGACAACACGCACTGGTTTTTAGTCTTGTTTTAAGGTTTCTAAGACTACGTGACGAGATGAGTGAAACTTAGAAATGTATGTAATTAATAGAATCAGCCGTTACTTTGCGCCAAATCATATTTTAAAGATCCTATTACTAGAGATTACCTACTTTGAAGATAACTTCCCACGCTCCCTAGATCGCGTGCACTATTCCAGTCATCACTCATCCCAACACTGCTCTCATTTTTTTACACGGATATTAGCTAATTAATTTAAACATTTTCAAAATATAATCGTAACTGAACATTAATTTGCGTTTACTAGTAAATGCTTTGTATTATTAGGCCAGGGAAAAAGTTGCTTCTTATTTTATATACAAATTCAAGATATTTTTTTTTTCAAAGTTTAATTGCATTTTATTAAAATATATTTTATGTGCCATTTTGTTCAATAACTTGATGCCATCTTGTAGGTAGTGACATAATCTCGTTGCTGTAGAAATTTTGGGATTTTTTATCAAAAAAAAATGAGAGAAGTAGTTCTGACAATCCTCTCTTGATGTTAACCTAACACTACCCAAACAAGTCTAAAGAGACCGGAACAGGTAAAAATCTGAGGGTGCAAGGTCAGTATTATATGGTGGATGCATTTACACTTACCAAACAAGCTCTCTCAATTTTTGCTGAGTGGGCAAAAATATGTGTGGTCTGGCGTTACCATGATTATAGACCACTCTTTTTCTGTTGATCCATTCCGGCCGTTTTTTTTTCAATTTCTTGCTTGAATATCATTCGTTTTGCAGTAGAAATCCTAGTCGATAGTTTTGCCCGGCGACGAAAGCTCATAATAAATAATGCCCTTCCGATCCCACCATACACACAGCATATTATTATTGCGTGTTAATCCGGGTTTCGCTACAGTCTGTGGAGCTTGACTACCCTTTAAGCATGATCTTTTTCGTACGTTCTTGTCGTAAGTGATCCACTTTTCACCACCAGTGATCAATCTTTTCAAATATGGTTCGGTTTCTTTACGCTCCAGCAGATAATCGCAAATGAGTACACGATTCATTAGGTTTCTTTCAGTGAGCTCGTGTGGTACCCAAATATCGAGCTTTTTTGTATAGCCAGACTTTCAAATGGGCTAAAATTATTTTGTGGTCAATCCTCATTTCTTCGGCTATGTTGTTTTTTCTTATAGATATCGTAAATACTAAAATTCAGATCTTGCTCCACTTTTTCAAAAATGACATCGACTTTATCCGTATGAGGGTGACCAGAGCGAGCTGCATTTTTGACATCAAAATTCCTGGGCTGAAAATGCTTGAACCAACTTCGTGCCACTCTTACTGTCACTGCGTTAGGTCTATAAACAACACAAATTTTTTTCGCGTCTTGAGTCGCATTTTTCCTTTTTGTGATAAAACTTCAGTATTTATCAAATTTCTTCGTTAGATTCACTCATTTTGGCGGACAGAAAAACAAATGAAAAATGGCGGGAAAGTGTTTTTTACTTTTTCCTTTTCTTTTTTTAATTTCTTATATGTATTGATATTAAAACCAGCCAGATACAAACAATAAAACCAAATAGATTTTTCTTCAATTTTATACAAAGAAAATACGAAGAAACTTTTTCCCCGACCTATTATATTCTTTCAAAAGGCTTAAAAGTTTGAGAAACAGATTATTAAGTTTACATAAAGCTATTTAAATGATCAAGTGCAAATTGAACCAAAAGTACTCGTCTATTTACAGCATCTTTACTCGGTAAATAAATTTGTAAGTAACTTAATATGAATGTTGTGTATATAGGCCCCTGTAAATAGTCGTAACTACACTCTATACAAAATATTAAGTCAAGCCTTATAAATAAATTGGCTCAGCGAGAGTACTACTAATATAACACCTATTAAACATTTTTGCGTAAATAATCTTTATTAATCCCTTTGAGGACAAAACAGGAATATGAGGTTCCCTTAAGCAAAATTATCATAAAAGAGGCTTAGTATGTTTTTTTCTTTTATGCTCTTGTTTAATTCGTAATTTATTTATTTATTTCAGGCAGAGCCCATATGAGTTTTTAACAAATTGAAATTATAACTAGAGTTATTAAAAAATACATTAAAAAAATCTATAAAAACAACAGAAAAATTCAAATAGTTGTGAGATAGATCCACACAACAACATATACACTTTTATGTAGCTGTGTGGACCCGCACCCATGCTTGTAGAAGTGGCAAGTCCCACCGATCAATGAATACCCCAAGGATACTGTTGGTGCTGTTCCGCAAACGGGTCAGCGTGGAGGCACACCGCCTCCTAACTATCGCGGCTAAGCCGTCAATGCGGCTCTCAACAAACATACCTGAGGCGCTGCATCGCCATGGCAGCCCCAACACCCTCAAGGCATTGTATTGGACGTAGATCTTCTACTCCTTGGTATAGCTCACCCACAGGCTGCAACAGTAGAACGATTGACAGAAAGCTTTAAAAGCGTTACTTTAACCTGCCTACAACAGCGCAAACCTGCGAGCCAGCATATTACAACGAACCGCCAACGATCTGCTCCCTCTCCATGTCCATATCGTCTTTCAAATCAACTGTAACCCAGTGGCCCAGGTATTTAAAACTCGCAACCCGCTTCAAGGTTTCCCTTACAATGTAATTTCCGGATACAGTTGAGTTAATTGAACCCGACTTAAATAGAATCCTCACTTTTACTTGTGTTGTACTGTCCGTGAGCCGCTGCGTAGCCCTCACAAATAGACAAAGTCGTCTCATGCCGCTAATAGATGGACTCAACAGCACCATATCATCAGCGTAACTGATATTATTTACACAAATACCATCAACGTAACAGCCAACGTTGGCACTGTTGAGTCGACCCATCAGCTGATTTACAGAGGTTGAACAGTCTTGGAGGCTTAATCCACCCTATCTCACGCCACATTGTAACCCATATACTTCAGAATAAGAGCTATCCCATTTCACAACATTTTCTGGTGCCCGTACCAGTATTGGAATAAAGATATAATTTCCCTGGGTACACCAGTCTCATCATATAGCTTGCCACAATTTACCATAATTTACAAGGTCAAAGCCCTAGATAAATCCAAAAACATGCGAATACAGGCGTTTTCAAGGTAGTATTGGACAGTCTGTTTAAGGGACAAAATAGCGTGTTCGGTCGACAACCGGGCCTAAACCAAATTGGTTATCATTTAGTTGTACATGCTCCGCTAATATGTTATCAAGCAGACTGTCCAGTACTTTCGACATAATAGTAGCCAAGGATATTGGTCATATTTTGTAATATCAGAGGCATCCCCGTATTATTTTTAATAATAGGCACTACAACGGTTTTAGTAAGCTCAGCCGGTAAGTAACTATGACTTACACATAAACTATAAAACATAGCAAGTACTGAGGTAAGTGAACACCAGCATATTTCAAGTGTTCAATGCTTAAACCATCATAACCAGGTGATTTACCTTAACCATCCGTTGAATAGTGTTTCTAATGATCTTAGCTGAGAATCAATCTGTGAGCTACCCGGATAGGTGGCCTGAGCATTGCACACCTGCTCAATACTAACTACTGAAGGCTCGACCATAAAATGCTTACGAAATGCATTAGCGATGTCAGATGGCCTGCACACACCCTGCCACGCTCAAAGGAGGCTGTCTTGTGATTTAAATTTTTAGTATATTTCCAGAATTTACTGAACTGTTTTCCCGAATGACACTGAGCAATTTTGTCCATTTTTATTTGTAGTTGACTGTCCTGTAAGGATTTTAATTTATTTTTAAAGATATTTCTTGAAATACTCATTTTTTCATATGCATAACCAGATCTCAGTTTACCATATAATATCCAATTTTTATAATGTAATCGAGCCTCACAGTGAGCCTGACGTACGTACTTATTCCAACCCGGTATGTATTTTTTGTTTCTACATTTTTTATTTCCTTTAAAAATATACGGAAATTCTGCACCATCTTTAAGTATATATATTATCTCTCGATACATTTTGTCTAATAGCAAAAAGTGTTCAGTATTGTTACAAAAATCATGCGCACAGTCACGACATTCAGTAGGGAAATCAACTTGATGTAATTTAGAATTACAATAATCTAGGTATTGTTTTATTTGTTGTTCGTCTCTTACACCCCAATATACGTTGTTACTATAGACAGGTGAGGTAACGATCTTAGATCTAATTAAACTAATATAACACTCAATAAACATAGGAATGTGATATACACCATATAATACCGAGGCCTTAACTACTAAGGGCTTAGCCGCACAGGTCACAACACAGTGATCTAACCATCTTAGAGACCCATTAGCTGAGCTAGTAAATGTATGAGTATCAGTGGGTAAAAGTTCCATACCAATGCAAGACCATAACTGATCAGTACAAACAGTAAGCAACTCACTTGAAAATCTGGTACCTGGATGAGCATTAAAGTCTCCCAGCATAAAAACATTTTCCACTCCATTACTCTGAATAATAGAAACAATCTCACTGAGACACTCCGTGAATTCTACGAGGTTATCAACACTATCTGTAGGCATATATACCGAAAAAATAAGTAAATTACGATGGTCAATTTCAATCTTGATACACACTACGCGATCACTGCGACAGTTTATAATGGAAACCGAATGAAAAACTGATTTTTTCCACAAAAGCGCAACTCCACCGTATGGTCTTCCCCTCAATATACTTGTAGACGTGTCGACGGCAGATTTCCCGGCATACCCGAAGTCTCCGTCGATGCATCCAATGTAAGGCACATCGTGAGGAAGGAGCAGGTCTCCTGTAGGGCTATGACGTCAGTATCCGCACATAGTCTTACGCAGTCGATTGAACGTACAACACTTTTACAGTTGAAGGTTGCAGGTAACGTATTTAAGACTGTAGTCCATTTGTGTTGAGATTTTATCACCTCGAGCAGAGACTTAACGCTGTCACTATTCTTCTTAAAATAAATAAAACGTCTAAACCTGATGCCTTCCGGCCATAGCTTATCATCTAAGAACATACTCATTTTATGTTTTGCAACAAATACCTTAAATGAATTATAAGGCCTTTCTAGTTTCATATTGATTTTTCCAATTGTACCTTTAGATTTGTCATTCTTTGTATATAACCACAAATATCATTCTCAGTAGTCTCTTTGTTTACATTAGATATAAAAATGGAATTTCAGTTTCCGCCGCTTTAAAATTCCCAGATCCGTAGACGTTGCAGTCCCGGTTTTACCGTTAAAACGATTAGTGAACTTTTACGTTGCACCTAAAATCCAGTCATTTCTTGGGTTATTTTATTCTCAAGCCACTGCCCTGTTTAAGAACATCTGCCATTGAAGCTTTACGCAACTGTTTCCCTGACGAGCGAACAGTCAAGCCATCTTGGTTTTCCAGTACAGTTGAGTTAACAGTGTAACTGCGACACTATTACTACTTGAGCGTTGTGAGTCCCTGAGTAAATGAGGGAGCGATATCTCGGTGCAATATCATCGTCATTGTGCGACACCGTGTCGCTTTGTGCCTCTTTCTCTGGCGACAACGGTTCCAAATGAAATGGCCCACTGTCCGCAGTATACCCTCCTCTAATTTCGTTCATATTTTGGTTAGATATTTGATTTGGTAATTGATCTGCTACCGTTTTCATGGATGTTTCTAGATGTTCTTTAGTCACATAATCGTTATTAATCTCCGTTATTTGAGCACGTAGAACCAAAATATCTTTTAACAATTTGGTCACATCGACGTGATCAAAGCTTATAGGTGGTAACTTATGCAAATCACAAGCTACAAACACTGGTAATTGATCAGGATCAGTTGTTTTAAACACAGATATCATGTCTTCCAGGTCTTTTTGCTTTTGTCTTTTCTTCTTGAAATTATTTTTCGATCGTCTTAGTCGAGGCAAACAATAACTTCTTGGCTTCATCGATCTCCTCTTCAGAGAATGCCGACACACATAATCTTATTAAGTCATTGTCCATAACATCATGTCTGCTTCTAATGAACGTGAACTTCCGAAATTACAACATTGCAATTAGCACATTTTATTGTATTAATATATTTTACTGTATAAACAGCCATATTTTATAAATATAAACCAATTTTGTAAATTAATTTAATTTATAAATATATTGTTGTCATGACAGTTTGACGTTTGTTTGCTGTTTAATACACGAGACATGAAAAAATTTGTGTATTGGCCACTTATTTACTTCTGAAAATGAAATTCTGTCTCCGCTGAACACATTTAATTTTCTGTGATTGTCATTTGTTTTTCACTATGGCGTCATTTAAAATTAGCGCATTTTAGTGTGCATTGGTTTCATGATGAATTAGAAGACTGAAAAAATGCATAATACATATAAATTAAGGCAATAGTTTGAAAATCTGCAAAATTATTCAAATATTTAAAACTCAAATACTTCTGTAAATACAACAAATGCTACACATCTCAACTTTTGTAATTTACATTTTCGAGTCCATCTTTTTAAAGTCTCTTTACATTTTAACGAAAAATTATGACGTGAGCTTCATTTTATCCTGTGGATGTCATACAAGGTGACTATGGGAAAGCTTAGGAAGATCTCAAGGCTTCAGATACATAGCGGTAGAACCATCACATTAACGCAAGTCATAAAATACTCAGACTGACGACGGGGAACAGCATCAAAGAAGTGGAACATTTGGTACTGGGATCACTAATCCATTGTGAATGTGTGAATGTTATGTTCTTATATCCAGCTGTGGGCACAATGGACTTTTGGGCTGACAAAGGAAAAGAAGAAATAAATTGTGGCTATTGTTTACTCATATTTGTCAATTTCAATAATTAAAATCAAAACAAAGCCATTTTCAGAATCGTTCTATACTGAGTAAGAAATTTGTAGATTGAGGTCTATCATACTCAAAGTGCAACACACGCTATTCAAGCTACTTGTCAAGTGAGTTTTTGCTTTTTGTTATGTCTAATTTTTCTATTGTTGTGAGTGGACTTACATTGGAATCTCTGAAGTACATTCTCATTTATAAAAAAGATTGATGTCATTAAAACTGTAAAAAAATTTACTACAAATCACAACAATCACATGTAAAGAATAAGATTCACGAGCCCAGAAGTGGGATTGTCTGGATTTCAAGGAATTCATAGATGTATGCATACATTCTGTTATAATAATAAGTAAGGATTAAATTTTGTCGTAAACACAATATGTTGATATTTGTTATTAAATTCAAAGGCTCTAATCTTTTTAATGGTATAAGATAAACGAATAAATAAGTTGTTATTAGGCAGAACAATTTGAAAAAAAAAATCAATTTAA
Organism: Parnassius orleans; assembly: GCA_029286625.1. NCBI lineage: Eukaryota > Metazoa > Arthropoda > Insecta > Lepidoptera > Papilionidae > Parnassius > Parnassius orleans. The sequence continues at coordinate 2,612,735 of JAGSMP010000170.1, forward strand.
GTTTATAACAAAATATTGAACTCAATTATTGTTAAAAATCATTCATTAAATCGATTTATTTTGTAGGATAATTGCCCATCTGTTAATTTTGCATCTAGCGTAATATAAGAGATGGATATGTCGAGAGACAATGAGGTAATTCTAGCATATAATCTATTCTATTTATAAACATTTGCTTTATTCATCGTTCTTCTTTCATACTTCATTCATACATTCACTTCTATCAAAATTAAGTGTTAATTTTCACCGATTTCCTAAAAAGAATTTTCCTGAAATAAAACGCTTCGAATTTAATTCGATATTGAATTTATAGTAGGATCTGTGATTCTTTTTACAGACACGTGGGAATCGAAAACGTTGCGTTATTAACGGGGGTGCTTCAACATGCCTGAATAACGATTTAAGTCGATCACTCCATGATGTGTTGTCGAGTGATGTATTGCTTAACTCAAGGGGATGTTTATTATAGGCATACATTTATCTTGTATAGAACATGCATAAAATATGGTGAACCGCTAAGAAAGGATTTTTGAAAATTCGCCTCCTAAGGGGGTAAAAAAGGGGTTAAATATTCGTATGGAAGTCCGTCATTTTTTTAGCTAGAAGCCTGAAACTTTGTTTTTAGGTTAACAATTAGAAATAAACAATTACATGTCCTAGGGTTTTTGAAAATTCAACCCTTAAGGGGGTGAAAATGGGTTGAAAGTTTGTATGGGGAAACAAGATTAGTTAAACTATTTTATTCGAAACTTCACATGAGTACTCCTATCAATAAACGAGTAAACAAGTGTTTCAGGCTCTGTCAGAATTCATCCCCTAAAATGTAGAAAAGGGGTGAAAAATTCTGAAAATCAACATGGGTATCGTTTATATGGTTTATCGGGTCGCTGATTACGAAAACAACAACTATTTCAAAATCCAACGTAGCAGACGGAAAATACCTACCATCATCCCCTGTGGGGGTGTGATGTGGTTGGAATGTCAATATGGGTGTCGTTTTATGGTTTTTTGGGACGTTAATTATGAAATTTTGGGTCGTAATTAACGTAAATGATATTGATAAATATTTTAAACTTAATTTTTTAGAATAGAATAGAATATACTTTTATTGCACAAAATCATAAAACAAAATAGACAAGAAGATTTGTACAAAAAAATTGCACAAAATTACACCTGAACAAAAAAATACTAATTTAAAAATTAAAAAACAATGAAAATAAACAACCAAACCAAATATAGTTTTTTATAAATTAATAAAATGACAAAACCAAAAGAAATACTTAGGCACTTACCTATTTTGTATTGATCTTCAAGTTCCAATACATATCAATAGATACATTACAATATCAATAGATACATATCAATAGATACATACATTTACGTATTTACAGACGTATTTTTGTGAAATCACAAAAATACGTCTGTAAATACGTAAATAAAGGTTCAGGCCAGGCATCGTTTGCTTTAGATAATGAGAAGGATGAAGTTAAAACCTACAAAAGTGGAAGATATATAAGTTCATCAGAGGCAGTATAGCGATTCCTTTAATTTCCCATTCATGAGCGTTTCCCTCCCGTAGTCCATCTCGCTCTTCATTTGCTGTTTATTTTAATGAGCAAAATCTGAGTAAAATAGTGAATAGTCCTCCAACAACCACACTCCTATCCTTTTTCGATTTGTGTAAAGTTGATAACTTTGCAAAAACATTGCTCTACCTAGAAAAACCTGCATACTACGCTTGGGATAAAAGAAAGTTCCAAAGGAGAAAGAGAGGAGCAAACGTTGCAGTCTGACCAGGGGTCAAAAAAGAGCACATTCTAGGCAGCGTTTATACTGTGCATCCCAACAATACAGAATGCTATCACCTTCGCATGTTTTTTCATGAAATCCGGGCCCAATTTCGTTTGAAAACTGTATATGTCATAAAACTGTATATGGTCATGTATATTCCACGTTCCAATCAGTGTGCAAAGCTCACGGCTTGCTTGAAGCTGATCAGCATTTGTTCGCAGCAATGGAAGAGGCAGCACTTTGCCAATCACTGCAAATGATTCAGGATCTTTTTACGATTATTTGAGTGTTCTGCCAAGTATCGGACCCTTTAAGCCTTTGGGAGAAATTCAAAGAATACCTATCTGAAGATTTTAAATGGTAATTAGAAAGACAGGGAGATGTGAATGTAGAGCACATAACAGATGTGGTATTTAACAAATGTCTTTCGGTAATAGAAGATGCCGTATTAGTGTTGGGTAGTCGGCTACTAAAAGAGTTTGGGTTACCTTAGCCAAGCAAAGAATAACAATAAAAATAGAGAGTTTCTTAAAGAGATAATTTAGGACTTAGCAATTTTAGAAAACACAGTTAAAAATAAGGAAGGATCACTGAATGACGAAAGAAAAGCAGTTTACAATCAAATTAACACAAAAATTGAATCAAATGAGGATGGAATATTATTTTTAGATGCTCCCGGTGGAACAGGCAAAACATTTGTCATAAATTTGCTATTAGCAAAAGTTAGAAGTGCCGTGCCGTGCCGTTAAATGAGCCGTGGTAGCTCAGATGGTTAGCGCTCGCTGTAAGTTTCACAGTACGCGAGCAACCCGGGTTCGATCCCCGTCGGCACCAATGAAATTGTTAATTGCAATTTTAAGTGCTGATTTACCACGTGCTCGGCGGTGAAGGAAAACATAATGAGAAACCTGCATGTCTGAAATCAAAAAAAATATTTCGAAGACATGTGAAGTTCGCCAACACGCATTGGGGCAGCGCGGCGGACATTTCCTTGCCCTAAAACCCTCTCAGAAATGAGAGGAGGCCTGTGCCCAGCAGTGGGACGTATATAGGCTGTAACTTTACTTTTAAAAGTTAGAAGTAGGTACTCACGGAATTGCTTTGGCTGTGGCTTTTTCTGGGATCGTAGCTACACTGCTTGAGGGTGGGCGAACTGCTCATGCTACCTTCAAGCTACTACTCAAGTTAACAACAGCTGATACTCCCATTTGTAATATATCGAAACAAAGTAATTTTGCTGAAGTTTTAAAACATAAGAAGATGATAGTGAGGGATGAAATAACCATGGCTCAAAAGGGTGGCGTAGAGTCTTTAAATAGAACTCTACAAGATATAAGAGGAAATAAGAAGTTATGTGTGGTGAAACGGTTTTGCTGGCTGGAGATTTTAGGCAGACTCTACCAGTAGTGCCAAAAGGAACTAGAGCAGATGAATTTAAGGCGTGTCTTAAGAGATCCACTTTATGGCCTCTAATTAAAATCCTCAGCTCTCGAAAAATATGCGGGTACACTTAGGAGAAAAAGAGTCTGCTGTTGGATTTGCGAATCTCCTCCCTGAAATCGGCAACGGTGATTACCGATTAATGACGGAATGATAACCATCCCTGATAATTTGTGCACAGTTTTATTTACGTTACAGGAGTTAATATCCAAAATTTACCCAGATATTGGTCATATCCACGATAAGCCAATGGAATGATTGTGTGAACGTGCCATACTAACCCCGAAAAACGACCAAGCAGCGGCAATTAACGATATACTGTTAACGTCTTTTGAGGGGGAAGAAATGGTGAACACGTCAATAGACTCTGTGGTCAACACAGATGACGCAATTAACTACCCTGTCGAATTTCTTAATTCACTGAAACCATCGGGTCTTCCACATCATAAGCTTATTCTGCGCGGGGGCACTCCTGTTATGTTGTTGCGAAATTTAAAACCTCCTCATCTGTGCAACGGAACCAGAATAAAAGTAAAAACGTTACATCGCAATGTAGTGGGAGCCCCAATTATAACTGGATGTGCGTAAGGGGAAACTGTATTTGTACCAAGAATTCCCTTGATCCGAAATGATCTTCTCGTAGAATTCAAGCGAATACAATTTTCCCTCAAAGTCAGTTTGCAATGACCATAAACAAATCAGAAGGGCAGACATTAAAATTTGCGGGTATAGACTTGAGAGAAAATTGTTTTTCACACGGGCAATTCTATGTGGCTTGCTCACGCGTAACCTCGCCCAGTAGTTTGATAATTTTGGCACACAGTAATTGATTAGTAAAAAATGTGGTGTATAAAGAAGTTTTGTAGTTTACTAGCTTTTGCCTGCGACATCCAGTTATAATTGTGGCTTGTACGAGCAATAATACTCGTTATAATTGTGACAAGAAATGGTGAACACGTCAATAGACTCTGTGGTCAACACAGATGACGCAATTAACTACCCTGTCGAATTTCTTAATTCACTGAAACCATCGGGTCTTCCACATCATAAGCTTATTCTGCGCGAGGGCACTCCTGTTATGTTGTTGCGAAATTTAAAACCTCCTCATCTATGCAACGGAACCAGACTAAAAGTAAAAACGTTACATCGCAATGTAGTGGAAGCCCCAATTATAACTGGATGTGCGTAAGGGGAAACTGTATTTGTACCAAGAATTCCCTTGATCCCAAATGATCTTCTCTTAGAATTCAAGCGAATGCAGTTTTCCCTCAAAGTCAGTTTGCAATGACCATAAACAAATCAGAAGGGCAGACATTAAAATTTGCGGGTATAGACTTGAGAGAAAATTGTTTTTCACACGGGCAATTCTATGTGGCTTGCTCACGCGTAACCTCGCCCAGTAGTCTGATCATTTTGGCACACAGTAATTGATTAGTAAAAAATGTGGTGCATAAAGAAGTTTTGTAGTTTACTAGCTTTTGTCTGCGACATCCAGTTATAATTGTGGCTTGTACGAGCAGACTCTTTTACACACATGGGCTCGATATAACCGAGGTCCACGCGCACGAAGTCGTGGGCAAAAGCTAGTTTGAAATAATTCGTAGGCGTAGTGCTGCAGAAAACTGTTCCAAATATGGATGGCTGCTGCCAATGAATATAATACCTGCTATGTTACAGTTATTTACATAGAAACTTTAATTATTATGTGCATAAAATTCTAAATAGCACATATTACACAAGAAAGTAAACTTCGAGATCAGTCCATCTTGTTTTTCGCTAAATAAGTGAATAGTAAAAAAACAAGAGGTCCGTGATTAAGAATTTCTTGTAGCTTTTTATAGAAAAGCATGACCTTATCATAATATAATATATTTAATCATTTAGCCATCTGATAAAACTTTTAAGTGTGCCAGTCATACAATAAATAGTCTATTAAATATTTTGTAGTACAATTGATCATCTTCAATATGATTAACCATGTGTATGACTTTTATAAGTCTATGCTATTTTGGATGAAAATTATTATTGTAGATAAATTCCTATTCAGATTTATTTTAGTCTCGAATTAAATTAATAAAAATAAAAATATGAACGTTTTAATAAGTCCCATCGGTAGCCTACGTTTTACATAAAAATCTTGTAATGACAAGGTTTGTTTTGTCCAAAACTAAGAATGTTGCTGATGAAACTAAAAATTAGGTAGGATAGGTTTCGCTTTTGCAAAATGTCTATTAATGGCTCTTTATAACTGATCTTCAAATGAATAACACCGACAGAAAATCAAATAATTATTGGTAGTAATTTTTTTTAAATTCATTGAACATTTCTAAGATTGTTCTGAAGCTCCAATGGTAAAAAAAACCAAATACATATGTATATTAAAGTTGTTGACGAAAATAAGGTAACCTATTTATACATTGCATCTCACCAAGAATTTCTAATGTAAGCTAAGATGTGATAATAACTGTAAATAATTGAATAACAAAATAATGAAAACATTTGTAAATACTTCCTTTACAACATTTAACCGTAATAAAATAAAACAAGATAGTCTTCGGCACGAAAGTAAAAATAATTATGTTCGATTATTTTTGCAATACCTTAACAGCCGGGTCAACGCGCGATTCAGATCCGTCTAGAGACGCTAAATTTCAGCGAGCACTGCCAAATTCAATAGGAGTGACAGAAAAAACGCGACTTGGTACAGAAGGGCAAAATAAATTATTTAAATTAAAGTTGAATCACTTTATTAAAAATAAAAATAGCCCAATAGCTTTAGTAACGTATGACACATAATTGTACTTATTATACTCAAGCTTATTTTATAGAAATCTAAAAAAGTTAAAAATTAAAATTATTTTCAGAAGCTAATTTGCAATTATTTTCTTTTGAGTAAATTTTGTGGAATCGTGTTTTGAAAACCGCCACCTAAAATACGCTCAATTGTAAGTACAATTTTTTTCGATAACGATGTTAAATCTAAAAACGATCCCCATACAGATCAATGTGGCTCTATTCAGCCTCTTAATATGGACCTCGGGATTCAGAGATTTTAAAAGTTTTCATCCGCAGATACTGGAAGATATAATATTATATTCTTGCTGTCCCGTGTGTGACAACCTTTATTCTTAAATACATATTCCCATCACACGTAATACATTATTATGGTTGGTTAGAAAAAATATATCTACATGCAAAAATCAAGATTCCAACGTTTTGTCGCATGAAATCGTATCTAACAATCGTATTGAACATATAAATTACATAAACAGCACATTTTCAGAAAGATAAATGATTGTTGAACTTATTTTTTTTTTAAATCGATCATTTGCTATTTTTACATAAAAAAAGCGGTTTTAGTGGCATAAGGTGTAGATTTATCAAGTCCGCATGGAGGCGTAAACACGATAACTTTTGAAACTATTTTTTAAACTCTTCATCTACCATTTGGGAAGCCACGGAATGTAAATGGCAGTTTAATTTTGTTTTGTTTAGTTATAACAAATTTTTTTGGCTGAGAAATAGCGAAAGTTTTCGTGTTTTAGGCAGCCTCGTATTAATTTATTTTACCGATTACACTTTGCCTCACTCCCGGCCACAGAGTACTTTTTTACTACGGGCTCAGCCGCCGTCGTGAGTGGTCGTTTGTTTACAGCGGTTCGTGCTGAAATATATCGATCGCTTTAGAAATACAAATATTCCAAAAACCAAATATGATACATACTTGACCAAGGTAAGATATTATTATTATTTTTATAATAACAGATTTTTATTACAATATTTTGTTTCGCTAAAAGTACACAGGATTTATATAAATATACTTATACGTCTTGGACTTTATGGAGACCTGAAGGTGTACTTCGATATCTGCTACTGGAACTCCTCGACGAGTAGAACTAGGTGTGCCGAGATTGTGCTTGTTATGTTAGTAAAGATGAGACCTTACCCCGACTTGAAAGTGTACGTCGGTGAATGCTACTGGAACTCCTCGAAGAGTAGTGATAGTAATAGGTGTGCTGTGTTTGGGCATTTTGTTAGTTATGATAAGACCTTACCTCCGAACAGTGGCGGATTATTCTTAAGGCAAACTAGGCACGTGCCTAGGGGCACACTATGCACTTGGTATATTGGTAGGAGGTTGCCACTAGAGAATATTTTTACTTGGACTGGTTCTTCTAGTTCTACTGCGAATGTCTTCATAACAAATTATATCATGCAGAGAAATTCCTAGGTTAGTTCTTTGTATAATAAAAGATAATAATAAAAGATAAGAGGATAAGTCTTAATCGTCACGCTCGGCTAGCAGATTCATAATCGCAGTACCAGACGTTTCGCGCCATTGACGCTGCTGTCCGACGCTGGTCTGAGTATTTTGTGCTAAGCTTAAACAAGATGGTTATTTCGCTATCTAACGGAAGCCATAAGTTATTACTAGCATTTCCGACAGTAACCTCTTACGAAACCCACTAGACGAAATGAGGCGATTAATTATTTTACCACCACATAGAGGTCTATTTTTTAATTTAATGTTATGTAAATTACAGTTATTAACAATTGGCTATATTAAGTGCTCATGTTAGTCTGAATAAAACTGTTTCAATTTGCCTTCATTGTTTATTACCGGCAATTTATTCTCATTAATGTAGGCAATTTTGTGCAAACTGACGTAATTTATTCAATTAATTTCCTGACTATTATATGAACTCATTTGTATTTAACTTTGTTAAGACTTTATTTTTTATCAAAATATATTTTTTAACATTTAAATCCTTTTGCCTACAGAAAATAATTCTTATTTATAAAAATGGCGTCTTATTTATCAGAATTATATGTAGGCTTTTGCCCTTTTAGTGGAAGCTTATTGCTACCTCTGTGTCTTAACCAACTCATCGGAGTTGAATTGTTTTCCATATAAAATGTTATCCAAATTTCACAATAAATAGAAACCAGTAAAGGCAAGGTTTGACAAATTACGTTGAATATCAGATATTTTTAAATTGAAGCTTCTGTTATTTTAGATGGTCCGTTGTTTGGACAACAGGTAGAATAGAGCAATCTTCAAAGCTTCATCATGAAAGTGAGGGAATAGAGAGTGCACCCGTATTTTCTCATACACCTGTGCGCTATAATCCTGCCCCTCGCAGATGCGCGGTCTGGAGGATATTATTATTATTATTCACTTCAATTGGGCCGATCCTGACACACCTCTCTCGTTTCCTTCACGTCAATATATATCAGCATACATGCTTATCGGTAAAAGGTACTCATAATTTGAACCAACTGCAATATACCAGCAACTTGCTCGATAAACTATCGTCTAGGATATCCATTCCCGATTCTTCCACTCACTTCTGCATCATATATTTGATTTATCACTTTATCATTCATTTTGCTTGTTTTACATCCTGTAAACTAGCACTTTGTGGTAGCGCTTGTTTAAATTTGACGTTAAAGTTTATATTCAAGGTGTTTGTTATGACAATGTTTCACGGGAGTGTTATTTAAGCTTCGCTGCGCCGTGTAATTATAAAGTCTGCGGCAAAGATACGCGACCTTTGTCAGAATTTTGCGTTGTGAGGTTGTGTATTCAAACCAAATGTTGATGCTATGAAAAGAACGCTTAAAATTATTCCTTGTGAGTTGAAAAAAAATCCTTTTAAAAATATATAGATAATTTCTACCATATGTATATGATTAATCTGGAGATTTATTTTGTGAATTCTTAGATATATTTGAATTTTAGGGAAGGAACGTATACCCGTTGTCATTAAAGAACTAGAATTCAATTCAAGCAAAGTGAACGAAGCAGGGTCCTATGAATATTAATATTTTCAATAGTAATAAAAACTACCACTTCTAGTGTAGGAGGAGTTTTAGCCCTAAACAAAAATTAAGTCAAAAGAAGCTCCTTGAACCTTTACGCTTTAACTCTACTGGCGTTATTCTTTTTTATAGGAGAGGGGGCAAACGAGCATGCGGCTCACCTGATGGTAAGTGACTACCGCCGCCCATAACAACTGCAACACCAGGGGAATTGCAGATGCGTTGCCGGCCTTTAAAGAAGGAGTAGGCTCTTTTCTTGAAGGTCCCTAAGTCGTATCGGTCCGGAAAAATCGCTGGTGTTAATCGATTCCACAAGGAAGTTGTGCGAGGAAGAAAACTTCTTCTAAATCGCACAGTGGTGAACCGCCAATCATCCAGATGGTATGAATGGTATCTCGAGTTATATCGCGATGTGCGATGATGAAATTGAGCGGCTGGAATTAGTCCGAACAATTCCTCAGAGCACTCCCAGTGATAGATGCAATAAAATACGCAAAGAGATGCAACATCTCTACGCAGTGCCAGTGAGTCCAGCCGATTGAAAGAACTCGGTCGTCGACGATTCGAGCCGCTCTGTGCTGGATGCGGTCAAATGGGGAGCTGGCACAGGGGGCCCCTGCTCCAGATGGGAACAATATTCCATGTGAGGCCGAACCTGCGCCTTGTGTTGCGCGGTGTGCCGGCATGAAATACTGTCCTGCTCGGCTGAGCACGCTAAGTTTTAGAGCCAATTCCATGCCTTCTCTTCCAAGTGACCACGAAACTGCACATCACTCGATATGTCGACACCGAGGATTCCGATACTGGCTGAGGCAACAAGAGAGTGCCTTGAAACTGAGGAGATACGACAAAGGGTTCTTTTTAGCGGTAAACGCGCAAACTCTGTCTTCGGGATTGAACTGGACTAGATTTAGTCGCTCCCAGTCTGAGACTTTGTTCAACAAAGTCTCGACTTCAGACATAAGTTTGTTCCGGTACTCAGCGACGTTTTCCCGAGAAATATTGGCACGGTTGGTGTATAGCATCACCAGTGTTGTCGTCCGCATAGCAATGAATGTTACCGGTTTGCAACATATCATTGATATGCAGAAGAAACAGCGTTGGTGATAGCACGCAGCCTTGTGGAACACCAGCGTTAATAGGCTTGTAATCGGAGCATGCACCGTCTACTACGACCTTGATGCTCCGATCTGCAAGAAAACTGGTGATCCAATTGCACAATTTCTCGGGAAGCCCATAGGAAGGGAGCTTCGAAAGAAGCGCTTTGTGCCAAACCCGATCGAAGGCCTTCGCTATGTCCAAACTAACGGCCAACGCCTCCCCCTTGGACTCCACTGCCTCCGCCCATCTATGAGTTAGATAACCTAGAAGATCACCAGCTGAGCGACCTTGACGGAAACCGTACTGGCGTTCACTAATCAGCTGGTGATCCTCAAGGTACCAAATGAGCTGGCAGTTAACAACAGTTTCCATTACTTTGAAGAACAAGGAGGTGATAGCGATAGGCCTGTAGTTGGACGTATCTGAGCGGTCGCCTTTTTTAGGGATTGGGTACACCAAAGCTGTCTTCCATGAGTTCGGGACTACGCCTAGGGAGCACACGTCTTCAGCACAATAGGTGGGACTCCATCAGGCCCACTCGACTTGTTGACGTCCAGGGAGAGGAGTGCTTTACGCACCGAGCTCTGTGTAAACAGTACTTCCTGCATGGAGCTCTCACACCGCGGGACAACTTCTTCATAAAGACATCAACTGCACTATTGGTTTGCGTGCAAGTTTATCTAATAGCCAACAGTTGCACATGATGAAGCTTTGAAGATTACTCTATTCTACTTCTTGTCCAAACAACGAACAGTCTAAAATAACAGAAGCTTCAACTGAAAAATATCTGATATCCAACGTAATTTTAATAAACCTTACCTTTACTGGTTTCTATTTATTGTGAAATTTGGATTTTTTTTTTAATGGAAAATATTTCAACTCCGATGAGTTGGTTAAGACACAGAGGTAGCAATAAGCTACAACTAAAAGGGCAAGAGCCTACATATAATTCTGATAAACAAGACGCCATTTTTATAAATAAGAACCCAATATCATTATTCGCTACTAAAATTAGACTTATGAGACATATTGGCAGAATCATTTTCTGTAGGAAAAAGGGTTTAAATGTTAAAAAATATATTTGATAAAAAAATAAAGTCTTAACAGAGTTAAATACAAATGAGTTCATATAAAAGTCAGGAAATTAATTGAATAAATTACGTGAATTTGAACAAAATTGCCTGCATTAATGAGAATAAATTGCTTGTTATAAACAATGAAGGCAAATTGAAACAGTTTTATTCAGACTGACATGAGCACTTAATATAGCCAAATGTTAACAACTGTAATACACATAACATTAAATTAAAAAATAGACCTCTTTGTGGTGGTAAAACAATCAATTGCCTCATTTCGTCTAGTGGGTTTCGTGAGAGGTTACTATCGGAAATGCTAGTAATAACTTATGGCTTCGGTTAGATAGCGAAATAACCATCTTGTTTAAGCTCAGCACAAAATACTCAGACCAGCGTCGGCAGCAGCATCAATGGCGCGAAACGTCTGGTACTGTGATCATGAATCCACTTGCCGAGCGTGACGATTAAGACTTATCCTCTTTAGGAAGGGGCACATGATATGAATCAATGGATTGTACAGGCTGATAAAAAAGAAGATTATGCTAATAAAAATGTTTTAAGCTTCCTCCTGCAATTATGCAAAGAACTAACCTAGGAATTTCTCTGCGTGATAAAATTTGTTATGAAGACATTCGCAGTAGAACTAGAAGAACCAGCCCAAGTAAAAATATTATCTAGTGGCAACCTCCTACCAGTATGCCAAGTGCGTAGGGTGGCATCCCACAAGATGGAGTAATTACCTGGTAAGACACGCAAGAAATCGATGGATTCTGTGGGTTCAGGAACGGGCTTTGTAGTTTGATTAGCAGTGAACTTCTGAAGGACTTCAATAATCAGGATAATGATGAAATAGAGTAGTTAATATTAAAACATTTTGTGTATAATATATGCCTATATATGCTAGTTCTAATACACTTCGGAGTGAAAAGCATCAATAGGAGCCCAGCAGATTTGTGAAAGAAAATAATATTACAAATTTTGAAAATCTACAGTATAGAAAACCATCAACAAAATCTCATGATCATTAAATTGTTCAGTTGCGACATTGCAATTACCAATCCGGCAAAGGATCGTTTCCAACATTTGAGCATGCATACATTTTTTTTTCATTCATTACAGCTAATCAAAGTCCAATGCTAGACATTGTCATCCCGCAATGATGGCTCTGGCGGCTCCGTGGCGCAGTGGCTTAGCAATGAGTTGCGGCGCTAAGGGCCGCGGGTTTTAATACCGCACGGAACAAGCATTTTTATGGCCTACAAATAATTGTTCTGGATCTGGATGTTTGTTCTTGTGAAATCTGTGTATATAAACTGCCCTCGCGATACAGGAGAAAATCCTAATGTGGAGGTAACGTTTTTAAGAAAAAATAAGTAAAAATAAGTAAATAAGCAACCGCAGTTTTTGAAGTGAAAACTTTTGAAGTAAAAACTTCTCTAGACACGCTAGGCACTTTTGGGGTGGGGAAAAAACACTCTCGCGTGACCGTCACGCTCAGATACATAAAATTGATGAAAGTAATGTTGAAAATTTAATTAATAAAATTTTATAAAATTGAAATGTATTTACAAATTGTTTATATTATATAGATAATAATCGTTATTTTTCATGTAAAACAGCACAGTAAATAAAAATTTAATAACTATATTAATACGTTGATAAAATAATTTCTAATATAAATATATCTTAACAACCCAAAAATAATGTAATTACAAGTTTGTGTAGCTAAGAAGTTTACCCTTCTGACGTGCAGTCTGACGACTGACAGTGTTTTATTATTTTCATTTGCTATCAGGAAGGGCTGCCTATTTCTTGTATTAATTCCCTCTGTCGCCTCTTACGACACTCACGGGAAGATATGGAGTAGTGTATTCTCTTACACCGTCACTACACGGGAAATTAAACATAATTTAATTACTTCACTAAGTGGCAAGGCTCTTTTTCTTTTCAGGACTCCGTATGAGTAGGTAAAACCTTCTTACATATTTTTGCTGCCAATTTGCAGTGCTTGCATTACTTTGTTCTGGTCTGAAGGGTGTAGAAAGCCAGTATAAAAACGAGCTTGCCTCAGAGTCATCGTAGTCCTCAGAGGTGGCATTCCATATGTAGCCATCTTTGTTTAAAGTTAGCTGCAGATTCATGTGCTGCGGTAGTCACTTACGAAAGGTGGACTGTAAGTTCATTTGCCACTTCAGTTTTATAAAAAGTTACAGAAGTAAAGAGATCAGCTCTTGTACAGTGTTAAGTAGTATTTCCAAAGCATGCGTTTAAATGATGACTTACTGGTAGCCGTACATATGTTTTTTCGTAAATCATTCCAAAGTGTAACGGCTTGTGAAGTAAAAGAGCTGTATCCATCTCTACCACGGCTCTCAGTTTAACAATGACAATCATATTTGACAAATAGGTACTCGGATTTGTGAGCGTATATTAGCAATGCACGTGCAATTCCTCTGGTGTTGCAGTTGTTCGTGGGCAGCGGTAGTCACGTACGGTAAGCATGCGGCTTACTCGTTTATAGCCGAATGCTCGTTTGTACACCCTTCTATAGAAAAAAAAGAATCAGTTTGCCAAAATTGTTTAAGTCAAAATTGGGTCATAAATAATTACTAATCGCCTGACGTGTGCTCTTATTAATTAAATTTGGAAATTACTACGTAGTAAAGTACACGTTACACGCCAATTAGTCACGTGTAGAAATTACGATGTATTTTAACAAAATAATCTTCTTGTTAGAGCTTTAAATCAAAATAATTCAAATTATGTTGTGTATGTGGTAAAAACAAACCGTAGAACACAGAACATATAATTTTGAATACTGTTTGTTACATGTTTTTTATATACGAGTAGGTTCAATTAATATAAACTAAGTAAATATAATTATAAAGTTTGTTTAATGGAGAGCATGTCCTTTAAATAGAAGTACAAGTACCAAAATGGAAGAGAATAATAGAATAGTGTGTTGTAAAGAAAGAAAAAAATTACTTTTAAAAAAAGAGAAACCGACTCCAAATACATGAGAGGATTTAAATAATTTCATTTCTTCTGAAATCGTTGCTAAGACTTCGTGTATGGGAGAAATAAAGCTCCTTTTTAGGGTTCCGTAGTTACGAAACAAGGAACCCTTATAGTTTCGCCATGTCCGTCCGTCCATCCGTCAGTCCGTCCGTCCGTTCGTTCGCGGTTTTACTCAGAGACCCTAAGCGCTACAAACCTGTAATTTGGCATTTTTATAGAAATTAATCACGCCTAGAAAACTGTGAAATAAAATCTTAAAAAATATTTTTATTTTGGATACTTCCCATACAAGTAAATGGAGGATGATTTTTTTTACCCGTCTATTCCATCGTGTGGGGTATCGTTGGATAGGTCTTTCAAAAAACCTGGGGATGTGGAACAACATCTTTTCGAATCAGGGGTCCGTTTGCGAAATATTTAGCTTTAAAATAGAATTTTTCATGAGTCATTTATGAGTCATGTGGTACCCCTCTACCAACTAAATCGCTGTTTATGGAAATGTGAAAAGTATACAAGATAGTAGTATACATAATAAAGTTAAAAGTAAAACTATCACAGCTAAGTATAGTTAAGAGTTTAATGAGTAATAGTCGACCAACTTATAAAATGCACTTGGATTAGTAAAAAATTCTTTACAACTCCATAGAAAATGACCTAAAACCAGCTGCATTATAACTTTGTAATGTTATTGTAAACTGTTAAAAATAAACATTTTATGAAGAAACCGATTTATATGCATTACTACTATAGCTTTACTTTTTCATTTGCGGGATAGGCAGGGAGGATCATTCTTACTTACTACTTTCACTTATTTTTTAGTTGGTAGTTATTGTAAGTCTCATTCAAAGTACACAATTATATAGCCTCATACAGTTTCACTCGTCACACTTGGTTTACGCGGGCGACCTCAGGATAATTTAAGGCAATGGTAGTTGACATGAAGGTTTGTTACGGTCATAATATGTTTATCTTAGAGTTGCACTGCAAAGAATATATAGATAGATAGTCAAGTATGATCATCTTTGTACCTTGGCATGTGAATGATTTGATGTAAATTGTATTATTTTCAAAATCGAAAAGTTTTTCAAATATTTTTGAATACCACTCCCTATAAGTCTGATTTGAAAATAAGTCCTTCAGTTACTATCTTCCTATTTGAACTCATTTTTAGTCGTTATAGCGGTCAAACCGCCAACTTACTTATTGTGCTCATTATCAAGAAAGCACGTATTGTGACGGGCAACTACGGAACCCTACCTCTACCTCTATTTTTCAAACCTTGGTAGTGAAATTTTTTATCCAAATTTATAAGGTCCCATGAAGTATATAACCTATTTAATTATCTATCAATCCAATCATCAAAATAGGTTTACACTTAACTAAAATATTGCGAAACATACAGTCGAATTGTAAACCTTTCCTTTTTTAACCCCCGAAAAAACAGGGGGGGTGTTATATGTTTGTAGTGTGTATCTGTGTGTCTGTCTGTGGTATCGTAGCTCCTGAACGAATGAACCGATTTTGATTAGGTTTTATTCGTTTGAAAAATGTCTTGATCGAAAATGTTCTTAGCTATGTTTTGACAAAATCTGTTCGGCCGTTTGAAGATCACGTGTTAATCATCAGCTCTTTTTGTTTCGGGTTTATTTTTTATTTTTATTTAAGTTATTGAAGTCAGTCCTTATTTGAAGGCCTTTTAATTTTTTTATAGAAGTAAGAGTGACCCGTGTAGTGGCGAGGCTATCTCTTTGTGCTGCAGCCATAATACTATGCAGCATGGATCCATCACGTAAAAATTCCAAAAATAATTAAAAAACGCAACGACAGCAGCACTTCGTTACTCGTTATAGTCTACCTGTGTATATTGTATTTTTTTACGTTAGTACTACACACTAGGATTTTCTTATATATCGTGGAGGCAGTTTACGTACCTACATTGCACAAGGATAAATGTCCAGTCCAGGAACAATTACAATTTGTAGGCTATACAAATATTTGTCTTATGCGGGACTCGAACCCAAGTAAATCAGTGATAAGGTATCGCGCAACATCGTGCTATTAACTTTAGAGGTAATGAATGTAACGCTGCCACCGTTACTGAGAGGGTGGGGCAAAGCACTCACTTGAAGTTTCATACTAGGAAAGCATTCCGAGCTCTCCTCTGGAGCTCGAGATCTCCGTCTATTTTAATAATTTACCCCGTCTACAAGCCTGTACTGGATTAGCGAGTTAGAATTTTCTAATAGCTTTTGGCTAAGGGATATTATACTGTATACTTTTACGTTTATTTCGCATTTGCACAGTTGCTTTTAATACCGCAGAAATTAAAAATAATCTTCATTTATTAGATGTTAATTAAAGACTGCCCAGTTTTTATTCGTATTCTACCTATTGTGATCATGGTAAAGGTGTTGAGCAAACATTTTGGTCACCGCGAGGCAAAATCTATGATACTGGTGCTAAAAACTAAAAAGCACACTTTTTAATAAGTTTAAATAAATGCGGACTGCGAGGCATACCCTCTCAAAAATGAGAAGAGGCCTATGTCCAGCTATGGCATTAGGCTTAGGAGAAATCAATTCAAGGAAAATTCAAATAGTAAATTTAATAAGGTATAATAAAGTGTGTATATTCAAAAATATGTCTTTCTAATTAAGACTTATCATAAAATTCAAGTCCCACCTTGTGGATTCTCGACTCAAAGCTGTATCAATTGTTGTACTTGTAAGGTACAACTGTCTGATTACAAAAATTTGGAGTTTTATACTGTTTTATCGACATAACCCAATAAATCAGTAAGTTGAAGTGGCAATGGACCAACAATTTAAGAAGAAGAGAAAGGTTCTCGAATCAAAGTATAGGGTGATAAACTAATAAGAAATCCAGGAATTCAATGAATGCAAGGGTTCAGGACCGTGCTTCGTGGAATTCCTTTTCCTATATTCAGCAAGTGGACTTGTGATGGCCTGTTATGATAATGATGATGATGACGAGTTTTGTGTCTTGAGAAGAAATTTAAAAAACAATATATATTTTTATAAAGTAATTGAAATATAAGCCTTGTGGAATATTTAGAGACAATGGCAGGAGACCTGACGGTATGACATTGGTCCCTTGTAAGAGAGCTGTTACCTAATAGACACTTTGGCAGCCTCTCATCTCAGAGGTACCTTGTTTAGAGCCGGGGCGGCATCAAAAACAGTTAAACTATGTAAGTGGTACTTAGAGACTAAGTGCTCTCTAAATACGAGTCTCTTAGAGACTACATATTTGTGCCATTTGCTGTAGAGACTATCGGTTCAGGAGGTTCACGTGCGGTGAAGCTCCTAAAGGAAGTATATCAGCGACTTGCCGTTGCTGCTGGTGATAAAACTGGTTCTTTTCTCGGTCAAAGGCTAAGTGAGCCATTCAGCGAGGAAACGCAGCCAGCGTTCTTGGCAATGTACCGCGGGGAGTAGGACTATATTATGATAATTTAAGTTATTAGTTTTAGTTTTTTGTATTATGATTATAAACATTAAATTCATGAATTATATTATGTTAATAAATAATGTAAGATAGAAATATTCTTGATCATATTTTAGATACCTTGAAAACTCGTTTTAGCATATTGTTCTGAGGGAATCATAATTCTCGACAATAGAACCTAACTCATTACACTTAAAGACTTCATTCAAAGGAGTCATTAAACTTTGCACCGAAAATATATAAAATGATCATTCCCGAGCCCGAGCTTGGTCTTAATACTGCCTTAAATCTCGAGATAAGCATCTAAATCACCAAAGAAGTATCTTCTAAATTAAGTCAGCGGTTTTACTGTTTTTCTTTTCATTGTTATGGCTTTCGAAACTTAAACTGCAATTCATTTTAAAAAAAGGGACATTTTTAAGATTTTTTTTTAAATTTCCATCATCACAAATTTATTTATTAGAATACATTATGGCATTTTGTCGCTTAATGTTATAAATTATTGTGGTGAAGAAGATAATATTATCAAGTTTCTACTTGAAGTTACTTAAAATTTTGTAAGGTTTTTTGTAAATATTTATAAACTGAAAATTTCAACAGATTACTCCAAATAATTAGTTTGAAATGAAGTTTATTAATAAAAAAAGAATATAACTTAAAGCCCTTACGTTAAACCATTACTGTTCGTAACAGTGGTCTAATGGCGGATTTAAGCCTCCAACTTTAAAAGTTTACACCGAACTTCGACTTTAAACAAATTTACACATAAAACCGCCAATTCTTAGGGACCTCGAAATTTCCTTGTTGTTTTTTTATAATTAAGTTGTGATATTCAATTATATGTTATAAATTTAATACCACAGATTACCTCAAAGAGGAAATATTTGCAATAGTTGCCACGCTTGGCACGATATGGGGTAGTGTATTCTTACGCCTCCACTATAAGGCGTGTGATATTATCTGATACTAATGTGAATTACTTAAAATACTTTTTGCAATGCGACAAGAAGTGTGACTCACTAATATATTTTGAGATCTTAAAGTAAACAAATTAAGTCAAGTACAGTAACTAATTATCATATTAAATATCCACTTATATTTCTATCAGCCGAATCTTTAGAGCTTTTTAGAAAAATTAGATTAAATTTCAGTATTTTTACATAATCTATAATTCCTTGCAGAACCCATGGTCATAAGGGGACTGAGGTAATCCACGATCTGATGACTCATCTAAAGGAAAGTAGTTATCACTTACAATCAGGTTGACTGTAAGTTCCTTTGTCACTTCAGTTTTATAAAAAAAATATTTTAACTTAATTTGTGGTAACTAAAGATTACATCATTACTTGGCGAGGCTAAGTAGCTTTCGAATTTCAATATCACGAAAACAACTTTTAATGTTATCGTATGAATAATGCTTTGTTTTCAACGCTTAGCAGATATAATGTATACATTTTTAAATGAGATGAATTGTAATACTATATTTATTAGGTTTCTAAATAATAAGGGTTTTGAAACTTTAGAAACAAAACAAAGTTGTTTATGTAGAAAAAGGTTTTTCATTTGTTGTGATATGTTTATGAAATATATATTCATGGAAGGTTGACCCCAATAATAGGTGGAGTTCTCAAGGAGTTTGTACAGTAGGGTCATGACTTGGCAATAAAAAGCGGTATCCGCAATGTAACTTTATTATTATGAAATTCATTCATAGAGAATTTTACTAGGAGATAATTTTTTCTCCTTCTGTAAATAGCACGGATTGTTTTAAAATTAAAAATATCATGACGCAATATAAAGAAGTATTAAAAATTGTTCCAAAGTTTTATCTGCATTAATTATCAAATGATTTTGTGCACTGTGACGGTGGCGTAAGGGAATCTATCATCTATCTCATTTCATCCCATGGGTGTCTTAAGGGTTGACTATAGGTAATCGGGATCGGAAGAACCCTCTGGGGTTCTTATGGCTTCCGATAGATGGCGGAATAACCATCTGTTCTACGCTATATGCCGGAAACAGGCAGCAGCTTCAAAAGTGCAAGTATTTCAAGTATTTCCTGGCCCCATGGCCTCCACGTATCGGACTCGGGGGGGCCCGTTACGCAGGTGGAGTTGGAGGCCGTGGAGGAAGGCGTGTCTTGTGTTCCTGATGCGCCTTGCCTGAGGAGGAGAATGGGGAGGAGAAATCCTCCCCCGAGAAGGGGCTGCCATGGGGCGGCCAGCGCTGGTGGGGCTATAGATGTGTGCGAAAGCGTTCCCGTGGCCCTGCCAATATGCGGCGAAGATGGAACACCATGGGGTTTTAGTCGGTGCGAGTCCGACATAACCCATCCTTGCCCCCGTGAGGCGGGTATGCATAGGCATTTCCCCGTGTAAAATAAAAGGTATCGTAAGCGTAAATTCTAGATAATAATAAATTGTGTTACTTGTTATTGGAGGATACCAAGAACAAAGATGATTTTAAGCATTCATAGGAAAATGTGTGTAATAATGGGCGAATACAAAGGAATAAAATATTAACGTTCTTGTGTTTCGTATAATTTTATGACAAAATTTAAAAATATTGTAAAAGGTAGAAACAAAAGTTGTAGACCTTCCAACCTAAAATATCACACTATTTAAAATACCATGCATTTGCTTGTCTGCAAAAAAATCGCTTTTAGCGCTTACAACGCCCATTGTAACTACCTTTTATTATAATTTATTTTTGTTTCTTCCCACTTTGCGTGTGATAAAGAATTTTCTATTTATCTATCTACAAAATACACCCCAATTTTATGTGGCGGAGGAGGTTTCTCTTCCTAAATTATACCATGAAAAAGTGTACTGCTTACAAATAATTGTTCTGGGTCTGATCTTTATCAATCAATGTGCAATCTATTACAACTTCCCTACGATACATGATAAAATACTAGAGTAGAGTTGGAGGTTTAACGATATATAAAAAAATAACAAAAAAATTACGCTTGGCAGGCCTATTGGCAATCACAGTACGACGATCGACGCTACACCGTAACCCATAAAATCTTTCTAGCATAGTCACCGTTTACGACGCATATGAGACAAAATGGGGTGATGGTTTTTACGCTTATATTTATATTTATTTATTTATTCATAAAACAATTTGCATTGTATTTAAAGTTATATAGTGCGCATAATAAATATACATTTCTATGTAATATGTATAACATTTATATAAATATGTGCAATATTTCTATATTGATTACATAACTAGTTAAAACAATTCATTATTAATAGTTTTTGAAGTACAATAATAAATTTCAAATAAAAAATATAAAAACAATAAATAAAAATAAAAGTTAATTCAATATGTCAATAAAAGTAATTAATATTATGTAGGTCATAAAAGCAATTTTTAGGGATACAAAGTCAGGGCATTATTTCTTATGTCTAAAATAATTGATCATTTAAATTTATTCTCATTGAACACCAATTCAGATATCGAATATAAACATTTTTCTTACAAGAAGCTTTGAGTTTTGCTTTAAATAAATTTGTGTTGTAAATCAATTATTTTGAGTCGTTGGGTAACGTATTAAATAGCTCAATTGCTTGATGATTTGAACAATGTTTTACTATATTGATTTTATTTATTTATTTATTTAAACTTTATTGAACCTTACACATAAAGTAAAACAACAAAAGGCGGACTTAATGCTAAAAGTATTCTCTGCCAGTCAACCTTAAGGCAGTGATATAACTACGAAGGCGGTTACAAATAAATATACATACACACATACATATACATATTATACATACATAAACATATATACATACATATACACACATACATACATATATACATATATCAATATACATAAGTATATAAATTTATATATTGTAAGAAAATATAATATAATACAATACATAAAGATACGTAATATACTAATGATGACGGAAATATTAGCAGTTTTCCTTAAATGTTTGTTTGCAGGTAGGTTGTTTCAGGCAGGTCATTCCATAAGCGCGCAGCTTGGACAGCAAACGATGAAGATATGAAACTCGAACGGTGAAGCTGTTTGTCATGAGTGTCCCGCAGAAACTGAAACTTATGTTTCAGATAATTTGGATAGTGGTTATCGAATAAAATAGAAAAAACTGTGTTAAGTATCCTAATGTGTCTTCGCTGACGAATTGGAAGCCATTTAAGCTGAGTACGAAATGAGGATACATGATCAAACTTGCGAAGACAAAAAATAAAACGGATACAGTTATTGACGAGACGATCCAGCTTATCAAAGAAAACCTCACTGAGATCAGGAAAACATACATCAGCATAGACAATAATAGGCAAAATAAGAGATTGCACCAGAGTTATCTTTACCTTGACCGGAAGAAAGTTTCTGAGGCGGTTCAAAGCACTGAGCTTAGCAAAAACAGAACCACTGATATTCTGAAAATTTTGGACTAATACTATTTTTAATTGCTTTTTTACGTGTTATCTCGGTGAGCACCCTTTCCTTTTGCGTTTCGTGTTGTCGTATATACTTAGCTAAGTGGCTTAGGACGATGAAAATATACTCTGTACTGTTAATATGCCAAAGGAGACAGTTTCTTTTTGTATGGAGAATGGGCCCACCAAAAACTGTGATGACTCGCAATGAAATGTATGTAGATTTATTCCTTATAATCTCTAGATTACTATAGTAATATTATTTGTACCATATATAAAGGAAATACTGAGAAAATAACAATCAAACGGCAATCTTACTATAACCTAAAATCCCATACGGGCGATTGTCTAATAGTTTTTATTGATATCCTATGTTATAATAGTGCATTGTGAATAATAAAAAGTATTAAAAAGTTGTAGGTTCTTCGAAATCTTAAGAACTAATTGTTGGATGGATTTTTTTTATAGTAGTACCGGAGTAAACAGTACGAATAAACAGACGCGGTGATGTATTGATTCTTAACTGTATTTATTATTTATTGTGGTGTATTGAATACTAAGCACAGAATACATTACAAATATATTCAAGTGAAGCAAAAAGTAAGCCAAAACTATGCTCAACTAATTCTAAAAACAAGCACACATGTACTTATTTATATAATTTCATTTGCAACCAGTAACGCGGTTTTAGGTGAATGTGTACGTCCAACAGTGAACTTTTAAGGGGTTTTTCGCGAGTTTTACCTCTACGATGATTAAGAAAATAAATAGCACGTGAGATGTTTTGAACTGGTCGTGTTAGGATAAAAAAACTCTGTATTGTCACTGTATTTGTTATTGTAAAATCATCACATTCTTAAAGCAGTATTAAAAGTGACACATGCCACTAGGTGCAGTGTCAGGACATTGTTATTAATATGTATTGATTGAATAAACATGTTAACATTCCAAGCACCATTAAAACCAAAATGACTGGATAGTAACATATCCGATTTTTACGATATTAACCACGAAAAATAAATAGCAGTGTTTTGAACTATTTGTGTTAGGATAAAAAGAAACACTGTATTGTCACTGCATTTTTATTATATATTAATGTAAAATCATCATATTCTTAAAGCAGTCTATTATAAGTATCACAGGCCGCGAGGTGCAGTGTCAGGACATTCTTTTAATATTTTTGTTTCGTTGATTGATTAGCATGTTTACATCCAACCACAATTGAAGCTAAAATGTAAAATTCTCGAGTAGCAGTCTCGTACCGGTAAGCTCAGTGTGGGGCGGCTACCTCTAGATGGAGTGACGACCTGTAAGACATTCAAAAGTCGATGGATGCAGGTGGCTGAGGACCGTGCTTTGTAGAATTCTTTGGGGAGGCCTATGTTCAGCAGTGGACTTGTGTAGGGCTGTAATGATGAAGAAGTTTTAAACTAGTTGTACGGATACGGCCTCGACCGGGGTAGGACACGCTCACGGAAAACGCTACTAGCGTAAAATAGTAGCTTAATGCCCTGTTTCATATGGTGAGTGTAGAGAACCGGAACTTTTTACTGGAAACGAAGCACCCATCTTAGTCCTCAGCGGCAATAATGCATCTGCATTTGATTCTTAACGAGGATAAATGTAGATGTCTATGAGCCACAGCATCTACTTACCATCAGGTGGACTGTGCGCTCGTTTGTTTGTTAATTTATTCTATAAAAAAACAAAAGGAGATTTTCAATTGAAAGAGATACGAAAAGGTACCAGAGCATCTATTCAACTTGCTCGGCGTTTATTTATAAATTAAGCACTTTATTTATATTAAGGCACATAGTAGAAACAAGTCAAGTAAGCAACAATAATTACAAGTTTTATTGATCATTATTCATCATCATTACAACAATTCACTGCTCAACATAGGTCTTCCCTAAATTAAATATATAATGTAAAATATTGTATAGCCCTTCCGTGAACTGCCATCGCGTTTCGTTGTAAAAGTCGTAACAGAGTAAAATAAAGATATCAGGAGATGAGCAGCAATATCTTCCTATAGAATATCACAAATTCCAATCATTGTGAGGTTCATTTAAGTGGTATTCACAAATACGAGCGCACAGTGGCACATAAAATGAGTTATCAATCAGCAATCTCTCTTTTAGTAGTTTAGGTATTAAGAATCTAGATAAATGATAACATAACTTTAAAATATAGTGACAGGAAGCAGAAGCAGCACGCTTATAACTAGCCATAGAATAGAATAGAATTTTTATTCAGTATAGATTACAATACATAATACTTATTAAAAGTCATTTTTACTTTACCACTGGTTCGCAAAACTCTGTCCTGGGAAGAACCAGCAAGACATCAGCGAGTTTTTTAAAAAGCACATTTTACAATATAATATTTTATACAATTGTTTTGAAAAATTTTGAAACAGCATGTTAGCGATCACCTCATTCCCAGGGGTTATTATCAGTCATGTTTCTCTAGTAGTATAATAACCCTTACTAGACAATTTTGCTTAAGAAATAATTTAAACCTTTGATAGAAAAGTTCTGCATATTATTATAGTAATTGATGCCGCTCTGGAAATGGCAGGAGTTATAGTTACAGGCATAAGGGTTGTGGGATGTTACCGATATCTTCAATATTCATGGATTGTAATGCTATATCCTGTTATCATTTGTGTCTCCATACAGTGTAGGAAAGCTCTCAGCCAACAAGATTGCAGACTCATTCTAAACGATCCACCTGAAAAGTGTTTTTTTCATCAACTAACGAACAGACTATAGTTTTGTGTCTACCCCTGTAAATAATATTTATTAATATTTTATTTATTTCAAACTTTATTACTAATAAACAGTCTTAATGCCTCTTAAATTATATATAAATAGCATGTACTCGTTTCCCTTCATAATACTTTTGTGGTAAACCAGATTCCACTAAGGTAAAAAGAAATAAAAATACATCAAATCAGAAAGGTAAACAAGTGAAGTAGTTATTTTAGAAATATAACATTATTTGACTAAGCACAATTTCTTTGACGTTTTATTTACACTAATGTCATTTAAGGTAAAAAATATTACTTATATATTATGTACAAAGCATATAAATGGAGTGTAAGGTAAGGAAGAAGTAGCATCTATCTAATAAC
The DNA here is from genome assembly GCA_029286625.1 of Parnassius orleans. Taxonomy (NCBI): domain Eukaryota; kingdom Metazoa; phylum Arthropoda; class Insecta; order Lepidoptera; family Papilionidae; genus Parnassius; species Parnassius orleans. The sequence goes on from JAGSMP010000170.1 coordinate 2,638,004, forward strand.
AACTAAAGATAAAAACTGTGGTTATCAAATATCTCCACTATAAGGCTATCTGTCAGGAGGTCTATGTTCAGTAGAGACTTTGATAATAAAGTTAAAGATAACCTGGTGGTGAATAGCCAAATTGTTTTAGTGCGAGGTAATGATACTACGAACATCAATAATTGTGCCAAAGCAATTATGCCAACTCCTCCGGGCAAGCCTATTTCAGGCAGGGATCATTTATAGACTGTTAAAATAAAGTAAATGCCTGGTGAGGGTATCCACTGCAAAATAATACCTCTAATGAGTTAATTTGCACAGCCCATGTGTGGTGTGCAAGAATACAAATATTCCTATACCCAAACCTTCTAATAGAATGAGCAGTTTCAATACTTTCTACAATATTTTTAGGCAGTTCTTCTTCTTTAAATTATGGCTTTCTTGATAGAATTCGTTAGTGTCAAGTCAGTCATGGACTGACAAGTAAATATTTATTACATTAAGAGTTCTCAATTTTACAAGTGGGTTCACAATTTACAACAAAAGACGTCACATTTTTAAACACCATCACCAAAATTGATTAGTAATTTTACAGTTTAATATTATATATATTTTATATTAATATATAATATATAAAATCACATAAAATATTTACAAAAGGAGTTTTTTTCTAATTACATAATATTTTATCCCTACTATAAATATTAACACATTTATATTCCTTTTTGACTTTGATTTCTGATTAACAGACACCAAATTTATTACATACACATAACCTAAATCCCTTGACCAATAGGTTATTGATACTCTTTTAACATAGATTTGTGTATATTTTGTGTGATTTTATTTTATCTATTAATTAAATAACATAAAACTTCAATACTTTGACACTTTTAACCTTTTAACTTACTAATAAAGTCTGTGTTTGTCATTTGTTTTAGATAATTCAACATAAATAGATTTTCCAAAATTCTAGGAGGAAAAGTAAATTTGTATTATACACTCACATTGACTTTTAATTAAACTCGTCAGTTTTCATTTTCGAATATCAATGGCGAATTAAATACATAATGTGGAATATTAATATTTGGCTAACCTGTATAATATAATCCAACACTTGTTGCATTGATTAGACATTGACATGTATGAACCTACTAGTTAGCAGAAAAACTACATTAAAAACGAAAATTAGTAGTTATCGTTTCCGCATTATAATATTTTTGGACATTCAGAGATAAGATGCTTATATTATGCAAATATGGCCCAGGTTATTATGCAGCACGGAAGTCAATGACAAAATAGCGTTTCGTTCCACGGTGACTTTGAACCAAGTTATATGATATATGTTTAACACGTTTAGAAAAAGGATAAAAATCTCACAGTGGTATCTCTTTTTAGTAATTAATATATAATATACAAATAAGTATAATATGCATATAATAAGTCTTTTAAAAAAAACATTTTTCTTTTTATAGAAACTGCAAAAATGTTTCATTACACGCATTTTTTTTCCATATTATATTAACCAGAACATGGAAAATAAAAACACAAATTTTTTTTTTCAGATTTTCTGAGATGATTATGTAGCAATAAGTCCGTTGCGCTGATCCAGTGCGTGCTGATAGACTTTATATTTCTTAAAAATATTTTTATTCCTCAGACACAATGTAGGTTTCCACCAACCGTGTAGTGGCGGTAGATTAATATCCACTAGCCCATATCGTTCTGTGGGTGTCGTAAGAGGCAACAGAGGAAAACTAAAATATGAGATCGGCAGGAGCATCGTTCCAATAAAAACACAAATTAATAAAAAAACACAATCTAATCGACATGTCAAACGTGGCAACAATGCTAAAATCACCCTATTACGCAAACTTTGGAGGAGACCTATGTTCAGCCATTGTTCTTATAGGCTGTAGTGTATGAAAATTGATGGACGTATTATTTCTTCATTCTACAATTTATTTTTAAGCTACTAAAATATATTTATCTCAAATACACAATCAATTCAAAAAACATGGAACGAATGTTTAATACATTGCTTTTTGACTGCCTCGTTGGTCTAGTGGTTGTAGTAGTGCGACTGCTGATCATTAGGTCCCGGGTTCGAATCCCGAGTCGGGCCAAATAAATCAGTTATTGAGTTTTTCCATCAAGAAATTCTCAGTAGCTGCCCGGAGGCAGGAAGTTGGCGGTCTCTCACCCCCGTGCCTCGGAAAGCACTTAAAGCCGTTGGTCCTGCGCCTGATCTCTCTCCGGTCGTGTCGGTTTACCGTCCCATCGGACTATTAAAGTTAGGGTGTAGAGAGTGCACCTGTGCTTGCGTATACACTTGGGCACTATAATCCTGTCCTGCGCCGATGGCTAGTCTTCGTTGAGGCTGGCCACCGTGGCCGAAATTCGGTCTGAAGGACATTATTATTATTATTACACTGCTTTTTGAAAGAAGTTGAATGGTAATCCATTCAAATTCGTACTTTTTAATTGTAACGAAACTACATACGCAGAGGGAGAATCAGCTGCCCTGCCTTAATTCTTCAAGAGGACCAACCTTGCCCCTTCCCATGCGGTGGGGAACTTGGCACTCCGCAGACAGTCGGTAAACAGCTGCCTAAGCCTGTCCCTCAGAGCAGCCAAACTCAGCACTAGGGCTCGACCCGGGATACCGTCGGGTCTCGGTGCAGTGTTCCAGGCTCTTAAGCGGCTAACGGCTCAGTCCAGCTCTTCCACGGTCACCGCCATCTCATCTTGCCACTACCATGATGATGGCGGGTGGCTTGAGGGACTTGGCCAATCCTCTGGGAAGAGCGTGCTGATCACCCTTCTCAGCAAGTCCGGTTCGAGAGTCTCCGTCAAGGGAGGCGACTAGAGCCAAAGTTTACGAATCACCATTCTGTATTGGTGCCCCCAGGGATCTTCGCTGAGTCCCTCCAGAAGCTCATTCTAGGACCCAGACCTGGCGTTGGCAATGGCGAATTGCAACGCCTTTGTAACCGCGCGGTATGTCCCGTAGAGTCTGGCCATCTCCTCAGGTGGAGCTCGCCTTCTCCTCCACAGGTCGTATATTTGCGTCATCGTACCTCGAAACCAGTTTGTTAAGTTGCCCTAGGGCCATCTCGATCTCCTCCAGACAGTATCTGGCAGTTTGTCGGTAAATAGGCGGGTTAGTGTGGCTCTAAGATCGTCGCATTTGGGGTCAGATTGCTGGTTTTGGGAGGCATATAGTGTACCGTAATAGCCTTCGATCTCAGCGAAAATCTCAGGCTTTGACATGAGCGTTTTGGAGGATATTTAAAACTGCGTAAGGTTAAACTTCTTATTTTGGCGATTCCCCGTAATGGGGTACAACACCCGACCAAGTAATCTTGCCATCTTGCCATCTGAAATAATTAAGGAAAATTCTTGACTTCTGCAATAATTCGTTCCTAAGCTAATGAAATCATAATATTTGTTAGTATAATAATATTTTATAGCACCCTGGTAGTTCAAGGGGCAATACGTTCGCTGTTAATTTCACAGTACGCCAGCAGCCTGGGTTCGATACTGCCTGCAACTATCTATGAGAATTTCATTTTATTTTTCATTAGTAGCAATTTAAGGGCTGATTTTACCATGAAGTATAAAATCTTCCAGAAATTAGAGGAGGCCTGTGCTCAGCAGTGGAACGTATATAAGCTGTACTTTACTTTAAATGTTGAGACCTATAAGCCACAGAATAATATGGTAAATATACTCGCAAACATGCATTTTTATTTCTTATGGAGTTGCATCGATGTTACACGTTTGTAACACGGACGTTACACATTTTTATCTTTTATAATAATATTATAAATTTACATACACAACATTACAAGTAAAGCAAAACTCTCCAAAAGTTATCTTTGTGTTGGACCCGTGTCTCCCCGTAAGCCTATTATATGACCGGGTCCCGTTGGACACGAGCCAAAGAACTGAAGAAACATATTTTTTTTATTTCCGACTGTGGACTGTGGACTTATGCCATATCATATTGTTATTAATATAGTTATTAACGATAATAGTGACATAACTAATATAGCATTACTAGTCACTTATTTTTACTATAATCTTTTGACTACCTTTCTAACTGCTGATATTGCTCTAAAAATAATGTTGCCGCTACTAAATTTGCATTTACAAAATTAGATGGCGCAATGAACGATTGAACAAAATCAAACTACAAACACAGAATGTATAAATCGTAGCAAAACTTCTATAGCATACAAGAAAGACCTTAATACAATACAATACTCTTTATTGTACACCAAGAAACGTTAATAATAACAAAAAAATTAACAACTATTGAGGGAAATACAAAGGACGGTCTTATTGCTACATAGCAATCTCTTCCAGATAACCCAAAAGAAGATATAAATAAAATATTAGAAAAAGAACAATGGGTAAAGTGCACTAAAATAAAAATAAAATACAAACTTATGTACTAAAAAGACAACATTCTTAGGTAGATCAATGACCATAATTAAGAGGAGGAAGAGAGAGGCGTTAGAGAGACAAATAGTGTCCCTAACCTGTTTCTGGAACACATTTAAGGATTGAGCACTTTTAATTGACTGGGGTAAGGAGTTCCAAAGTCTTACTCCAAGAATAGAAATTGATACAAAGTCGAGGAGTCCTGTGACATTGGAGGGAAAGATTTTGTTTGGGCCGTAAGGAAAAATTATGATAGGAAACGTTATTTTAGATATGATATGGACTTGATATATCAAATAAGATGCACTAAAGAGCAGAAAGTATATGAGTATTCCGGCGAAGACGGATTGGTAGCCACTTGAGCTTAGTGCGGTATTCTGAGACATGGTCATATTTACGAAGCCCAAATATGAACCGTATATAGAGATTTTGGTGCCGCTCAAGTTTGTTAAGTTGCTCCTTGGTGATTGATACTAAGGTAACTAATGTCAGCATAGTCTAGAATAGGGAGTAGTAAGAATTGTGCAAGCGTAATTTTGATGGAAATGGATAAAAAGTAGTTAAGCCTCCAGAGTGAAGCATATGCTGCAAACATTTTACGGCTCACTGCATTAATTGACTGCCTTATTAGTATGTGTACTAATATATTGGGATATTTACGGCGAAAACATTGGTAGTAAAAAGTGTGTGTGTGTACTTATGTACGCACGTAGGAAGTTATACTTCTTTTGCGTTACAAAAAAAATAACTAAAAATTATTTAAGATCCTGGTGACAATTAATTGCAATGATTTGCAGCGCTAAGAACCGCGGCTTCGATTCCCGCACGGAAAAAGTATTTGTATGGCCTACAAATAATTTTTCTAGGTCTGGATGTTTGTATTTGTGAAATCTAAGTATGTAAACTGGCCCCGCGATTTTTTTAAATAACTTAGTACTGAACGGATCTGAATAGTTACATAACTGAATACATCAGAATAATAAACATACCTACACGATGGATAAAAAAGCATGACTCTATCCTTGTTAACATTTCATTTAAGTAATTTTTTCATTAGCTGGGAATCGAACCAGGTATTTGGTTCATTTAACCTGTGAATTCCAATTAAAGTGGCTAGGTGGAGACAAGCACAGTGGCAAAATAGTAGGTTAAGTACATAAGTTAGGTATTTAGATGTGTTTTAACTTATTAGGTATAGGTGGTACGATCGCTAGCCGCGGGCCGCGCGCATTCGACGTCCGGACGTATATTGACCCCTTGTCAGCTGATTTTAAATTGAAAATTCCACAGCTGGTTTTATGTTTAAGTATTTTAATTATATTTTGTTTTAAATTAACGTTTCATTTTGCTGTACTAACATGATTGAGCGTGAATAAAGCTAGTTGTGAAAAGATGATTTTTTTCCTCGGGATCGATTTTCTTTCTGACCCATCATCAAAGGTGTCGTTAGTACTATCGTCTGTCTTCGTTATCGGGAGCGTTTCACAATTACCTGGTATTATGAAATACCCATTTTCAGCGTCATCAATTTAGTAAGAGGTTTCATTATTTATTTCACTTTCTTTCAGAAGACATCAAATAGGTTAAAGGTTTCATTATTTATTTCACTTTCTTTCAGAAGACATCAAATAGGTTACAGGTTTCATTATTTATTTCACTTTCTTTCAGAGAGGAATGTCAGATGATTGAATTATCATACTGCCTTCTATCGAACGCTCTCATCGGTTTACCATTTAAACATCCAATATTATAATCTTACAAAATCAAAAAATCGTACGAAATACCTTTTACTAAATCGTTGTCATCCACCTCCAAATAATTGTTGCTCTTTTATTATAATATACTCTTACAAAGACGTTTTGAATGCCCTTTTTTATTAAACTTTTGACAAAAATAATTCGCATATCGACATTTATCTTTAGTATGGTTCTTATATCCACAAACCAAGCAAGATATGTTTTTTCTGTAGTTTGACAGAAAAAAACATATCTTGCATTCAGAATTTCTTATTCTTGGGCTCGCAAAGCGAAAACGGGTTGTGCTGCCGCTGATGATATGGCTAGTCCCTCATCTTGCAATGGCCTTTGAACTGCAACTCGAGAACATCGTACGCTTCGTGCTAATTCCAACGCTTTGTTGAATGTCAAGCTATCAAAGTTTTCACTAAAAAACTTTTCTTTTTCCTCGGCATTCGCCAATCCTAGCATAAACTTGTCTCTTAATGCCGTCTCGAGTTTTATTTTAAAACCACAAAACTGTGCGAGATGACGAACCCGGGCAACCCATTCAGTTAAATATTCGCCTGGTCTTTGTTCCGCTTTATAAAAAACATATCTTTTCGCAAACATACACTTCTTTGAGGAAAACTGGTTGTCAATCTTTTCAATACGAGTTTTATAAGCTAATTTTTCTAGTTTTAACGGAAAACTAAATCGCCTACTAGACGATATGTATCTTGTGCTAATGATATGAGCAAAAGCTCTTGTCATAACTCCTGCTTAGTCAGTATCGTCATGATAATCATTTGCTATACAGAACTGGACAAATCGACTCTTAAAAATATCCCACTCTTGCATGTGGTGACCAAATGTGAGGTTGTTGCCAAACAACACATTTCCTTTATTGGACATTATTTATTTGTAACTATTTAACTTTATTGGAATCAATAATGCGTGAATAAGGTCCTCGTCGCCAAATATTATGTATTTATGGGGATTTCACCACTAAAACACAAATGAAATTTATACATTTTATTGAATGACAACACTACTGTCAGATCTTAGTTTTTTCATAAGCCTACAATATGGCTTACATACTCTACAATAATACAAATAAAACACGTGTTGTAGATTCATATTATATATTTGAATAAGTATCTTAAATATAGTTATCTGTTAACACGAAAACTTGAGAGACAATTACCTACTGAAGTTGTCGTTTTTAGGTGTCAGTGTGCACGCGCATCGTGACAACTTCATGGTGTCGTTTTTAGGTGTCGGTGTGAGCGCGCATCGCAAAAATCCACCCTAATTATTTTTCCCAAACGCCCCAAAAGAAATATAACTTCAAAAAACATACAGCATTTAGGACGTGTTTACTATTGCTCAAACTTTGAGTACACAAATAACCTTTTGAAATTATCCTGAAAATGGAACAATAATTTTTAGATAATTTGCTCAGAAAAAAAAAACACGAAATTTAATAAAATTGTTATAACGTGGTGGACATACCTACTAACCATCATACTCAAATCTGCTTTATAAAAAAATATTAAAAACGTGGAACATCCTTCTGATTGACGTCGCTTTTCTAACCGACGTGTATCGTGAAATCCATCAAAAAGGGCTTTAATATAATTTAATTGATATAAAATATCTGGACCGTTTTTTTTTAAATACTAGTCATGCTATTAAACATTACTAATATTCCCTTTAACCACTTCTGGTAAGCTTAAAATGCTTCTGTTAGAAGTGGTTCACGACAGTAGTCGAATGGCGGATTCGAAACCACGACCTTTCGAGTTCGCGGTCCGCGCCCTGCCATTAGGCTACTGACGCTTAAACTCGTTTGCAACGACCGTGCTTGCAACATTTGGAGAGTTCACGATTTATTGGCGCTTATTATATATTTTATTATACTTAATTATATTATTATTATTGTGTTTATTTGCAAAAACCATCACTTGAAAAACTACCAATATGATTTTTAATATTTTCTTGCAATATCAAAATTCTATATTTGTGACATTTTATTATCACGAGTATATTCCTAGTTTAAAAGCACGGCAATGATTTTAATTTTACCCTGTATATGAGGAAGATAATCATAGGTGCTTCTTTTCAAGTACTCTGGATGTCACATGTCACTAAGTAACACAATTAACGTATAGTTTAGGAAATGGCTCATAGGGTACTATAGAACTATAATCTGTCGATCGTATCGATGTATTTCAGCATACTTGTATTTTTGGGCGATTTTACGCAAGGCTTACTACGAGGAAGAGCCACGCTATAGCTATATAATGCTTGTAGCACGAATGTGTCGGCTTGAAGGCGTAAGACCATGCTCTCATAGAATACCAGCGTAAAATAGCAGCTTAATGCTGCTTTGTTTCTTATGGTGAGTGTAGAGAACGGAAGTCCTTTTTTCTGGAAACGAGTCATTCCATCTTGGTCCTCAGGTATGACAACGCATCTATGGGCCAAAGCATACACTTACCTTATCAGGTGGAATGGGTGCCCGCTTACCACCGTTATTCTATAAAAAAATATTATGCATATAGACGTACTTTTTTTGTAGGCGAATTTACAAGGCTTGTGGGAAGACAGAAAATAGATTTTAACGTGATGGTTGCGTTCACACACCGTTGGCAATTTGAATAAGTACAACGCATATCGGATTATCTTGGGTCTTTATATCGCTTTGTGTTATTTCGAGCCTTCCGAAATAACTGCGTACTATACACATTTTTGGATCAGCATATTGAATTCGGCGATTGAAAAGTAAAGCCGACCCGAAGCAATAATTAGATAATACGTAAGGCTTTCATTCAATTTGTCCGAGTAGAATTTTTTTTAACGTCATAATTTATTACATTAAGTCGGATCGGCAAGTGATTCCGATAATCATTACTATTAATTCCTTTTAAATCTATGAATAAAACGTAAAGATGGAATAAAACTAATTTTACGGATTTTATCGCGTTTAATTTTACCTTTTTTAATTCTTGACGTTTCGGGCACTTTCCAGCACCCATGGTCACGGGGGAAGGGGGGGGACTAAGTTGTTTGACGTCCCAATGTCATAGTTAACGACGGCTACCTTCAACTTTTAATTATTTATTTTTGGTCTGAGTATCTTGAAGTCTTGCAGTAGTATGCTGGGGTTTAGATTGAATTTTATTAATTATGGGATTCCAAGCAGATGGTAGCACACAGCCATCTTCTCTAATGAAACAAGGATGTTTTTATTTTCAATGGGCTCGCGAATCATCTTTGGGAGGGATCGGTTTTTTTTTGCTACGATTTGTGGTCTATCAAATCTGATATAATGGTTGGGACGATCCTGAACATGTTCACATACTGCAGACTTCCCAGAGCGTCGGTGCTTCACATGAGCGATATGTTCGTTCATGCGGGTTTTCATGGATATTTTTGTATGTCCTGTGTCAATTATAACAATTATAATGTCATGGTGACTAGTTGTCACACGTATATACAATATTTTTCTCCGAAAATATTTATTTATTTAATTATTTAATAAAATTTCAAAGTTATTAATTACCGTACTGTGCTACGAAATATTTTAAAATCCGCCTATCTGCTACGATATGTCCAAATTACTGAGACCACCCCCAGGTAACAAAGTTCACCAAGAATATTTAGAAAATGATATATGTAACCTAGATCCGGAAGAACCAATAAGTCTCGGGGGAAGAAGACAGAAAAGACATCGAAATGATGTTCATGAAACAACTCTCAAAGAAGAACTTTTATCATTAGCAAATTCACTTAATATAATAGTTAATACTTCATCACAAACTAGCAACACTACAACCGACAATGTGTATAATTTAGAAAAAGTTACTTCTATTAAGTATCTTGGCATAATAATTGACAGTAATTTAATATTTAAAGACTATATTGAACACTTATCTGCTAGAGTACGAAAGTTAATTTACATTTTAAAGACCTTCGACATTCTGCCGACACATATGTTATGAAAATGATTTACTATGGCCTGTGCCAATCGGTAATAGATTATTGTATATCTACCTGGGATGGGGCTACTAAAGCTGTCTTTCTACAAATTGAACGTGCCCAGAGAGCTTTACTAAAGGTGTGTTGTTTTAAACCTCGCTTATATTTTACAGAACTACTTTATGAGCATTGCCAAGTGTTGACTGTACGGCAACTTTTATATTGTATACAGCTCTTAAACAGTACTCCTTAACTAAATATAATAAGAAAGCTGCTTGTCGCTAAATCGATTCCTCTTAATACCCATTTCAGTCATAGATTTTTTGTATTCCTTGGCCCTAACCTTTATAATAAATTGCATCAGAAATTATTCCTACACTCATTAAATCACTTTAAAGTTAAATGAACTCTAAAAGAATGGCTTTTAAACTAATCTTACTTAGAAACTGAATGTCTTCATGATATTCTCAATATTTGTCAAAATTTTTCGACTGTCAAACCTACGTATTTAACTTATTTTATTTTATTATTTAATATTAAAAACTATAATAAAAAAAAACTAAAACTAGTAATTTAATTATAAAACAGTCCTACTCCACGTGGTATCGTGCCAAGAACGCTGGCTGCGTTTCCCCGCTGAATGGCTATACTTAGCCTTTGAGCGAGAAAAGAGCCAGCACTCTTATCACCAGCAGCAAGGACCAGTCGCAGATGGAGTTCCTTTAAGAACTTCATTTTAATATTGTATATAATAAAATATTGTACATTATGTTATGTAAATAAATTTTATTATTTAGAGGCCAATTTTGGCTTACAAATTTCAACAAAAAGATCAGTAAATATATGTGACAGTTATTATAATAATTACTTTTTGATTTCAGATATAATACTCATTTATAAAGGAAAATATTTCTGCTGCGCCGTTGTCAACTGTTAAAGCGTAACGACTATATACAATTTTTATCAATATGGAGTAAATCCAGGGAAGTAATGTGATAATTTTTCATTTATAGAGCAAAATGCTTTTATTTAGGCCGTAAATGATTGTGTTTCAGGGAAAGATGCGGGGTACAGCACATTTTCCAAGTCAATATGAAGCTATGTAGTATAAAGACTTTTGAGTGCTGTAGAGATTTGTTTAGAATTTTTAATGAATATCTCCACTCCGCGACATTCACAGCCGGATTTCCTACAGTGTCAAAATTGTACCGACGGTAGGCTGTTTAAAGGTAAAAGGGGATTAAATATACATATTAAACGATGCCATAGTAAAAGTATTTCGGCTTCACAGCCTACCGTAGAAATTCATAACTCTATTAGTAATTCCTCTAAGGACACAAATTTTTCCCCTTTTTCGGAGCAAATTTACAATTATCATCGTAATGTACCAGTGGTTAAAATAATTCCTAGAGGTGCGAGGATGCAGCTTGCTAAAGCATTGTCATGCACTATTCAAAATTGTTTCATTAATAGTGAAAAGAGTTGGCAAAAATTATTTACTTTCGCGTATTCCCTTTTCCATTTTGATAAAACAATAAATAAATGGATTACGTCTCAACTAAAAGAGAAATCTTTTCAAAATTTAGATTACCCAATTAATACTCACTTATCTCGACCACATCGTAGTTTAAAAAGTGATTAAAAACAAAATTTGATCACTTTTTAAACCACGCTGATAAATGGTATAAATTAAACCCCCACATTGCTCTTAATATTTTAAAATATTGTCTACTTGTACATAGATTTACATACTTACTTCGCTCGAGTCCAGTCTGGAAATGTTCGGATATTTTAAAAGATATTAATAATAATCTTAAAATAGCTATAGAAAAATTCTAAATTTAACTTTAAATACAACAGCCTGGACTCAAGCTACTTTGCCTATAAAATTTGGTGGTATTGGTGTGAGAAATCTTTCTATCGTTGCGTTGCCCGCTTTCCTTGCTTCCGTGCATAGTTTCAGTGACTTATGTAACATAATTTTAAATAATAAAGTAGACCTGTGCTTTGCTACGGAGGCAGGGCAGACATGGCGTGTGCTCTGTCCCGGCGAAAATGTTCCACTGTAAGTTAACCAACAAAAACAGTGGGATATTCCGTTGGTACAGAACGTGCAGAGAGATTTGTTTCACAATTTCCATAGTGACCAAGATCAGGCACGCCTTCTAGCTGTTTCGACTAAGGAATATAGTCACTGGTTACACGCTTTACTATCAAGTAATCTCGGTACATTACTTGATGGGGAAAGCTTGCGCATCGCCGTAAGAATCCGACTAGGGGCGGCGATTTGTCAACCCCATCAGTGCCCCTGTGGTAGCAGCGTCGACAAGTTTGGGCTCCACGGACTCTCATGTAAGAAAAGTGCTGGTAGGTTTTGACGGCACGGTTCTTTGAACGATGTCATCCGAAAGGCTCTTGTCTCTATAAATTTTCCTTCGGTTTTATAGCCTTATGGAATATTTAGAGACGATGGCAGGAGACCCGACGGTATGACATTTGTCCCTTAGGAGAGAGGTAAAGCCCTAGTTTGGGATGCTACTTGCGTAGACACTTTGGCGGCCTCTCATCTCAAGGGTACCTCGTTTAGAGCCGGGGCGGCATTAGAGGCAGCTGAACTGAGTAAGTGGCGCAAACATGAGTCTCTGAGAGATAACTACATATTTGTGCCATTTGCTGTAGAGACTATCGGTCCTAGAGGTCCACATGCGGTGAAGTTCCTAAAGGAACTCCATCAGCGACTAGTCGTTGCTGCTGGTGATAAGAGGGCTGGTTCTTTTCTCGCTCAAAGTCTAAGTATAGCCATTCAGCGGGGAAACGCAGCCAGCGTTCTTGGCACGATACCACGGTGAGTAGGACTGTATGATAATTAAGTTACTAGTTTTAGTTTCTTTTTTTATTATAGTTCTCAAATGAACTTTCTATTATATTCTTCATATATTCTCACTCTCGCACACAAACTTCACAAACTACTCACTCACTCTCTCTCTCTCTCTCTTTCTCTCTCTCTCTCACACACACATACATTGAAACACACACACACACACACACACACATACACAAACACACTCGTGCGCGCGCACGCACTCATAAATTCTCGCACTCACATGTATATTTATAATTCTTAACCTTAAAAGCTTAGTGATTATTGGTAACTAAAATGGAGGCTTGGTGACCTGAAACTCAGGTTTTAATTACCTACTTCAGGCACCAGTGATCCACAATCATTCTTCTTTTATAGCTATTATTTTTTAGTGTTAATATATTTTTGTGATTTTGTGGTGAGAAAATAAATAAATTTTCAATTTTTTTTTCAATAGAGATCTGTAAGAGAGAAGTGAGGTACGTGGACGGCACTTTGAAAATTTTACCATCAGGCAAGGTTACTGAATTCTTAGACCTTCTTAACTCCATATACTCGAAAATTTAATTCACTGTGGAGTTAGAAGCAAATTATTCTTTAGCTTTCCTTGATGTTATTTTTAAATTGCAAAATTCATTATTATCGAAAGAATGTATTTCGCAATAATACCGCGAAAGTAACCATACGAAGAAATTATCTGTAGTGTCAAGGACTGTTTATTTAAAAACAACATAGGGAAAGAAGATTTAGAGGCAATACGTCAAGACATTTCGTCTATGTTAGGTCGAAGTGCAGTGCCGAAGCCACATCCGCCCAAAGACGAATTTATAGCATTAATAAATAACTAACGCAATAAGCAAGAACTCACGATTCTCCGCGCAGATAATGGAAATGCCACGGTTGGGGATAGGAAGCGGTCTTTTTTTTGCATCCTACCATTGGGGGCGGGTTTACTTCTAGCCGGACGATCCCAGAGTTGTTGCTGATTCTGTTGCTGATGTGGTACTTCAAGGTATGGAACTTTTTATTAATTCCCCTGTGGTGCCCATCAGAGGCAGATCCCAGCCATGGTTGCTACCCAAGCAGTGGTGCTACCGGGCCTGGGCTGAGGAATCAATGTCTTGGGATGTAAACATCAGCGCTCTTAAAAAGAAATATTATCCCGCCTCCAGGTCCTTCAAAAGAGTCGATATGCTCAGACCTTGCCTTGGCAAGGTCTGAGCATATCGGCAGAATTGGCGAGAAGCTAGTTCGCCTTCCTTCGGGAACCCGTGCATTCTGGTCTCTCGCCAAGGCTGTCCACGGGAACTTCTGTCAGCCATCTCTTCCATCTCTGCACAGAGAGGACGACTCACTGGCTCATGCCGCAAAAGAAAAAGCCGATCTGTTAGGCTCCCCTTTGGCGTCCAACTCGACTCTTGATGACAAGGGGAACACGCCGCCGACTATCCCGCAGTGTGAGTGCTCCTTGCCGGATGTTTGGTTTACACAGCAATTGGTTCGCAAAGCACTCTTCTCCCTGGACGTCAGCAAGTCGAGTGAGCCGGATAGAGTCATTCCTATTGTGCTGAAGACGTGTGCTCTGGAGTTGGCACAGGTTTCAACGCGTCTTTTCCGGTACTCCTACTCCCAAGGGGTAGTCCCGAATTCATGGAAGACAGCTTTAGTCCACCCGATCCCTAAAAAAGGCAACCGCTCAGACCGGTCCAACTATAGGCCTATCGCCATGACCTCCATTACAAATTGCCAGCTTGTGAGGTAACTTGAGGATCACCAGCTGATTAGTGACCGCCAGTACGGATTTCGTCGTGGTCGATCAGCTGGTGATCTTCTGGTTTACCTGACTCATAGACGGGCGGGGAGGTATTAGAGTTCAAGGGGTAGGAATTGGCTGTTAGTTTGGACATAGCGACGGCTTTCGATCGGATTTGGTACAAAGCGCTTCTTTCGAAGCTCCCTTCCTATGGGCTTCCCGAGAAATTGTACAATCGGATCACCAGTTTCCTTGCTGATCGGAGTATCACGGTCGTAGTAGACGGTGCATGCTCTGATTATAAGCCTATTAACGCTGGTGTTCCCCAAGGCTGCGTGCTGTCACCAACGCTGTTTCTTCTGCATATCAATTATATTTTGCAAACTGGTAACATTCATTGCTATGCAGACGATAGCACTGGTGATGCCTTATACACCGGCCGTGCCAATATTTCTCTGGAAAATGTCGCCGAGTACCGGGACAAACTTGTGTCTGAAGTCGAGTCTTTACTGAACAAAGTCTCGGATTGGAGGCGACTAAATCTAGTCCAGTTGAATCCCCAGAAGACACAAGTTTGCGCGTTTATCGCCAAAAAGGACCCCTTTGTCATATCTCCTCAGTTTCAAGGCACTTCCCTTGCTGCCTCAGCTAGCATTGGAATCCTCGGCGTCGACATATCGAATAGTGTGCATTTTCGTGATCACTTGGAAGGGAAGGCCAAATAGGCCTCTAAAAAGCTTGACTTGCTCAGCAGAGCGAGACAGTATTTAATGCCGGCACATCGCTTGCAACTTTACAAAGCGCAAGTTCGGCCTCACATGTAATACTGTCCTCATCTCTGGGCCGGGCCACCTCAGTGCCAGCTCCTTCCACTTGACCGCATCCAGCGCAGAGCGGTTTGAGTCATCGACGACCGAGTTCTTTCTGATCGGCTCGATTCACTGGCGTTGCGTAGGGATGTTGCACCCCTTTGCATGTTCTATCGCATCTACCACGAGGAGTGATCTGAGGAATTGATTGGATTAATTCCAGCCGCCAAATTTCACGAACGCACATCGCGTTAAAAATCGCGATACCATCCTCACTATCTGTATGCTTGGCGGCCCACCACTGTGCGTTTTACTAGGAGTTTTCTTCATCGCACAACTTCTCTGTAGAATTGTTTACCATCGGTGACTTTTCCGGACCGATTTGACTTAGGGACCTTCAAAAAAAGAGCTTACTCCTTTCTAAAAGGCCAGCAACGCACCTGCAATTCCCCTGGTGTTGCGGTTGTTCATGAGAGGCGGTAGTCACTTAACATCAGGTGAGCCGCATGCTTCTTTGCCTCCTCTTCTATAAAAAAAATGTCATGGATACGTCAGATTATAATTCCAAAATACAATAACTTTTGAAGGATATATACCTAGTGACCTCATAAAGAAACATTCCGAAAAATTAAATCTGGACGTAAAATCGATAATACCTACTTATGTCAAACTACCAAAGTTGTATGGGTTTCCAAAACTACACAAGCCCAATGCTCCACTACGTCCCAAAGTGAGCCAAATCAATTCACCAACTTACAGATTGGCTCAACACTTAGCAAAAATACTCTCACCGCTCAGGGGATATACAAGAGCACACACAAGGGATTCCTACGATTTTGTCAGTGAGATTAAAGACCTACATCTGGCAAACAATGAAACTATGGTCAGTTTTGATGTGCACTCACTGTTCAAATGCTTAGCCTGTTGAACACTGCATCTCAATTGTAATTAGAAGGCTGGATGAAAACAACATACCCGTAGAATATGCAGTATTACTCAGACACTGCCTTGCATCTGGCTATCTATTGTGGAAAGAAGAGTTATACAAGCAAATAGATGATGTGGAGATGGGCTCACCTGTATCTCCCATTGTCGTCGATATATTCATGGAAGGATGTGAGGAGAAAGGCCTGCTTACTTATCCCGTAAATCCAAGATTCTGCAAGCGGTACGTAGACGACACTTTCACAATTCTACCTTTAGATAAAGTAATTGCATTTTTAGACCATCATAAGTTTATATGTGTGTGTGTACACGTAGGTTAGCGTGCGAAGGCGGAATGAAACGACTGTTCTCTATTGAGTCATAAGTGCAACTGTTTGTTGTTATATCAGCTTGTCCCCTACAGACTATGTTTACATTACTCGGAAGTGTTTATCAGTTCAGCCGGAGCTGTAACTTGAAGCTGATGACGCATTCCTGTTACAATTCACTAATACATTTTAATAACATCGAATATATTTAGAACCTGGTTTTGATAAAGACATGAATTGATTTTATATTTGATTGGTGACAAAAATGTTACTAAGTTACAATTTATAAACTTCTTATTTGAAATGATACTAATAAATGTTACGTTGATTACATAATTATCTGTTTTTATTTCTTATTCTTTAAAAGCTTTTTAACACAATAGTATGGAAATATTCAGTTTGTGCTTTAATTGTTATACATACAGAATCAGATATGCCGGTTATGTCTGCATATCTGATTATTATATATTATTACATATTTTTATACATAGAAAATAATAAATGGATGTAAGAACAATATTGATTCTCTACTGTTTACTTTATTTTTAGCCATTTTCAACTATTTACTTACAATTTAATATGTTTATTTCTCAATTACCTAGTATGTTTATAGGCTAATTTCGCAATCACTTACACTACACTTCACTGATGGACTTTTTACGCGACTTTTCACTCACTATACCATTTGACGCGGTAGCGCCTGCTGTTGGTGCTGAGGATAATTATAACTGCAGCCTGCAGCTACTTCTTTTCTGACTACTTTTCGTACACGCTGTATACACTTCTTGTATATTATATAGACGATGGCTATTATGATTACTATGACCACGATAGATATCGAAGTTCCATATTTCTCCAATTGTTGCTCGAAATGCGAAAATGGCGCGAATGATGCTTCATTCGCGCCATTTTGAGCGATAATGACTTCTTCATTTCTCTTTTCAATGCTGTATGTTTTACCCATTATGAACAGTAATTAATTAACGAGTTTTTATTTTTGTTAACTCAACGTGCGTCATTCATTAGCCTGATTTATTATTTTATTACCTTAAGTTAGTTAAAATATGATTTATAACATAATAATATGTAATTAAGAGAATCTGACAGGGGGTTTTATGACCCTGCCACTTCTAGATTTCTTAATACATGATTTTAGCTGTTATCTCTTTTAACGGAAATTCCTCTGGCCAGCCAGTGCCCCTATCTATGACTGTTAAACAATACCTATAATCATCTGTACTAATAGGCAGTGGTCCTATCAAGTCTATATGGATATGGTCAAATTTATCAACTTGAGAAAATTTACCGTAACTAGAAATTGTGTGTCTATTTATCTTAGCTTTTGATAATTAATGCAAGTTTTACTCCATAAACCTTCCTTGTTCATATTTGTCCAAAAAAATCTATCTTTAATCATTTGCCGTGAGGTACGCAAACCTGGGTGACTAACGTTATGGATAGCGTAAAATACATCTTTTCTAAATTTTTCTGTGGGATAGGGTTTTGCAATTCCCGTCGAAATTTCACAATAAATAGCCTTATGGGTGTTTGGTATTAATATTTCTTTTAATTGGTTTTTAGAACTGTTTTAATACATTTTAAGCTTCTCATCAGAACTTTGATCTTCTGCTAATTTTTCAAAATTGATAACGCTTGAAGTGCATTCTATGGGGTATCCACTCGGGATAATGCATCTGCGACAATGTTATCTTGCCCGCTTACATGTCGAATATCCGAAGTAAACTCGCTTATAAATAATAACTTTCTGACCCGCCTCGGGCTCTCTTTGTTTCGAATTTTAATGGCTTATGGTCAGTGAAAATGATCAATTCTTTACCTTCGAATAAGCATCTAAAATGTTCCAGCGCCAAAAAAAAATTGTGAGTAACTCTCTATCCTACGTGCTATATTTTTTTTGTGTCTCGTTCAATTTGCGTGAAAACGGCTCCTACGCAACTATTCGACGCGTCAGCGAAAATGGCACATGGCGCGTCAATATACGGGTATGACAACGTGACTGCCTCCATGAGTTTATTTTTGCACTCCGAGAATGCTTGATCGGAATTCCGGTGCCCAACAAATTAATGTTTTGTCATTATTTTTAGTGTTACAGAATGGCAGCTTTAGGTAAATGATTCCTATAAAAATTAACCATGCCTAAAAATTTTCGTAACTGACTTACATTTTGAGGTTTCGGATATTCCAAAATTGCTTTAACTTTGCTTTCTAATGGTTTAACACCTTTTACTATGACCTAATAACTCAAAAATTCTATACTCGTTGCCTTGAATGTACATTTCTCTCAATTAATTGTTATACCGTATTCATCCAACCGTTTGAATATTTGTTCTAAGTGCTCATTGTGTGTTCTATCATTTGCTGACGCAATCAAAATATCGTCGCAGTAACAGTACACGAAGTCTAAATCTGATAACACTGAGTTAGTCATGAAATGTTGGATCGTTTGGGAAGCATTTCTCAAACCACAGGTCATGCGTTCAAATTCATAAAGCCCGAATGGTATCGTAATGGCTGTTTTGGGTATATCGTCCAGATTAATTAATATATTGTGGTACGATTTTTTATGTCAATTTTAGAAACTACTGTTTTTCCATTAAGTAAATATGTAAAATCTTGAACTCTCGGAATAGGATACCTATCAGGCTTAGTGATGGCATTCAAAGCTCTACAGTTACCACAAGGGCGAATTCAACCATCTTTTTTGGGAACTAAATGCAAGGGACTAGCCCATGCCGACTTAAAGGGTTTACATATACCTGCTTCTAACATATTTTCGAATTATTCTCTAGCTAATTTATAACGACTGGGTGGTAACGGTCTAGGTTTGCAAAATACAGGTAGACCTATAGTTTCTATATAGTGATAAACTGAATGTTTAGGCACCTCTTTGAATGACATAGGTTTGAGAACCTCTGGATACCGCTTCAATATATCATATACCGGGTGGTTGCTTCGCAAGGTCGAAATAGCCAACTCAGAATTGTTTACGATCGATACATACACTGAAAAATTAGTCAATTTATCTAATAAACAACGGCCTTTAATATCAATGATTAGCCTATGATAGTAAAGGAAATCTACCCCTAAAATAGGTTGTTTGACGTCATATAATATGAAAGTCTATTTGAATGGTCTCCTCAAATTTAGGTCAGCGTGAGCGTCTTGGTTCCGTAAGTTTTTATTTCAGAGCCGTTTGCTGCGAACAATTTAAAGTTTGGGTTATGACATAGTTCCTGTTTATGGAGATGTTCCGGTTTAGGGAGACGCCCAGACCCGGCACCAATTTATAGTGAGGTCATGTGCACAAGCGGACCTTTGCACCTTAAATTTTGCCGAGGTACGGCACTAACATCCCTTTGAAAGGTGCTGACTGACTGCGCTGACGTAGCAGTTTTGTCACATAACCGTTACGCCAGTGAGCGATGGGGTCGTCACTTCCCCACGCCTTATTCTTATTATTAGTTTTTGCTGATCATTATTCTTATTATTAGTTTTTGCTGCCGTGGCTATCTTTGAATATCCACTACCCTATATCGTCCCGTAGGTATCGCAATAGGCGACAAAGAGAAACAAAGGACGACGTAGGCAGCAACATCTTCCTGATAACAACTGAAACGCTTGCCAAGCGTTACAACTATGGTAAATGTCCCCCTATAGGGCAATCTATGAAGGAGTTTTGATAAGCTGCAACTGTAACGTAAGTAATGCGGCTCTATCAAAGATAAACAGCGTTCACACGGAATATCAGCTCAAATAACAGAAAAATGCTGCTATGTTTTACATAGTATGTTGCGAAGGCCGAAAGCATCCCCTCTTAATCGTTAGGATAGACAACGCATCTGCATTTAGATCCTTACCCAAGGATAAATAGCAGTAGAAGGTGTCCACGAGTAATAAATTACGCTTACCGATCAGGTGTTCTGTGTGCCTCTTTGTCACTCTTACTCTTAAAACTTTCAAGTAGTAAATTCCTTTGTCTATTTGATAGGGATAACCTTACTTACGAAACAATGCCCAAGTTTACCTTTTCATACATCAAGAGTTGAACTTGCTGGAACATTAAACTGCGTACATAATATTACACCAGCAAATATCTGCAATCTTCAAAACTTTGTTCAACTTGGCCTAATTTTAATTTTGAGCATCCGCAGTCTTCTAATTCTTAACGTAAATATACTTCGGAGACTTTCTTTAGATGAACTAAAGAAAGTCTCCGAAGTATATTAGTTTTAGTTTTGAATTTGTACTTCTTCGAAGTACATTTATCATTTAAAATAACTAAATTCAATGGTAACTTAAATATGATTCAGATGATTTTATAAATAAATGACACAAGAAGTATTTCGCTAGTTTAGTGCAATTTAGTAATCAAGTTAAGTTAAGTCTATAATCCCCAGTTACATAATAAAATATGATAGTCATTTTCTAATAAAATTTTAAATCTTTAGTTAAGTGATAAGGTAGGGGAATCCTTCACCTATTCGGCATAATACATGACAGATTTCTACTATCTAATCTCCATCAGTGCAACGAAAATATCAGAAAATAACAAAGGTCCCATATGGTCCCAATTGGTCCGAACAAATGATCTAAAATTTGACATGGATAACATGATCATTTTCTCTAGTTAATTGATGAAGAAAATTTCACCAATTTCTATAAAAATACTAAAGAGGTTTTTAAATGTAGATATAAATATAAATAGGTTTTTAAAACTCACTTATCGCAACAACTTGACAACACGGCAGCATACAATAGCAATAAGGCGCCAGCTCCTTCATCTAATTGGAACTGTAGAATTTTAATTGAAAATTTTAAGCTCGTTTTTCATTCGCTTAAGTTTAACGAACTATCAACTTACGCCACGCGTAGTCATAATATGGTCGTGAATTTTATGTAACATTTTTTTTAAAGATAATCTTAAAAAAAGGCTAAACTGTAGTAGTTATATTTCAATAGACTTATAACACTCTTTCTGTTACTATAATCGGTATTTATTCCATCTTAATCCTCAAGGGTGAAATGCAACTGCATTTTGATACTTAATCGAGGGATAGATATTGGATGCCTATGGGTGACAGTATCCTGTCTCAGTATATTACACTCACTGACTGCCTCGTTGGTCTAGTGGTTGTAGTAGTGCGACTGCTGATCATGAGGTCCCTGGTTCGAATCCTGAGTCGGGCCAAAAAAAATCAGTTACTGAGTTTTTTCATCAAGAAATTCTCAGTAGCTGCCCGGAGTCAGGAAGTTGGCGGTGTCTCACCCCCGTGCCTCGGAAAGCACGTAAAGCCGTTGGTCCTGCGCCTGATCTCTCTCCGATCGTGTCGGTTTACCGTCCCATCGGACTATGAGAGTGAGGTAATAGAGAGTGCACCTGTGCTTGCGCATATACTTGGACACTATAATCCTGTCCTGTGCCGATGGCTAGTCTCCGTTGAGACTGGTCGCCGTAACCGAAATTCGGTCTGGAGGACATTATTATTATTGTGTACTCACCAACAGGTGAACGGTGTGCTCGATTATCACCCTTATTCTATAAAAAAATGATTCCATCTTAGTCAAGGGTGACAATGCATCTGCATTTTGATTCTTAATCGAGGATAGATGTTTTGTATTTTAATAAAAATATATCATAATACCGTCAATTTTTTGTGGTCTATTACCTAACTCTCGCCAAAAATACTAGTTTAAAACATTTTACTTTTGATTGAATATTTATTTATATATACACTTACCACATATAACGCTTAATAAAAATCTGCATATCTTCTAGACTTTTGAATTCAAACAAATGCAGCTTTAAACAGAAAATACTATAATAAGCGTTTAAAGTAAATAAAAAGATTATAAAAAATTATTCATTAAAAATTTTAGCTGCACTTTAGACGTATTTAGTCAACTCACGGTCCACCTGATGGTAAGTGGATTTCGCAGCCCAAGGACACATGCAACCAACTTCAAATAAAGAAGCTTAGTTGTGTTGTCACCTTCCGAGAGCTAAGAGGAAATGCTACACATTCTGGCTCTCTATACCCTACAGACTATAACACAGTAGTGCAGGCTCTACTCCTTGGCTGACGACAGAAATAGATTAGAGGGTGGTCCCTACCCAAACAGACTCGGGGGCATAAAGAGAGTCCTACCATCTAGTAAAATAAAGTATATTATTATAACATTATATTTATATTCTTTTTAACAAAAACAATTAAACGATATTGATATTAATATTTTCAAATACGTAAGCTATGAGAATGAGTTACGTTTATTTGATACAAGTTGTGAACTGAAAATAAAATTTTTCCATCTTTACCTTCTCCGTTTTTCCATCCTGATAATATTGCGCGCTATGCTGTACGTATGTGATATTAGTGGGTAGAGCTACTACATATAACCTTGGTATCCGATGTATTTTGAGTGTTGAATTCTCCACCGCAACGCCAAATCACTTCACTACAAGCTCGCCAAAGTGCTTCTTCCTGTCGCTCTTCAGGGGGACGGAGATAAAAATGTGAATGAAACATACGTTTGATAATAAAGTTGCTGCTCTTTTGAGGCTTTCCATACCTATAGCAAAAAATTGGATCTATATTAGATAGGCCAGATAACTCAGGGCTAAATCTTAATAAGTGAGCAACCTAGGTTCGATCCAAGCTGCACCCCGCACTTATGAATATGTTAATTGCAAATTTAGTGCTGATTTATTAAGCTTTGCTATCAAGTTTTGATTTATCAAGCTTTGGGGGTTGAGAAAAAAATCTTTAAGATACCTGCGCGTCTCAGAATTTATAATTATTAATTCGAGGCAATGTTATGAAAGGAGGCATGTTCCCAGCGGTGGGAAGTATAACGACTGTAATTGTGGATATGTAGGTGAAATTTAGCTAAGAAAATTTAACATAATATTTCGTTGATTACTCCGTGAACTCACATTCGAGATACATAAAGAACCGGGGCTCATTTATTTTGAATAGGCCATGATTTTGAAAGGGCTTTGAAAGAACGTAGGCCATTTTCAAACTGTAGTATGAGGCGCGGGAATTACATAGATACGAGTGTCACTGGAGACATGCTACCTCTTGAAAATTTTATATTTTCATACCACTGCGGAAATAGTTTTTCTTCATTTTTAAAAAGGAATAAAAATACAATTTCAGTTTATTTTGTGGTTGATTGCATGACACACTTTCTTAAAACAGATATTTTTAAAAAGTGAATAGCGAAAATATGTGTGGCTGTGAATATTAACTACCCCATATCATCACCTGGGTGTTGTTAAGATGACATAGAGAAACTGAAACGCGGAAGAGCAGCAGCATTTTCCTTATAAAAAACTCAAAATGATAAAATGGAGAATAATATAAAAAATGCCAAGCGTGGCAACTATAGCAGTATGTTCAGCAGTGGAGTTTAATAGGATGTAATTGAATGGGTGGATAATGTAATGATAGAGGAAAACAATCTGAGGGAATATACGAGTAAAAAACTACGAAAGTTTTATGACACACTTTAGAGTAATCGCACTATAAGATACATTTTAGACGGCTTAGTACGCTCGTCGTGTAGTGGTGGAGTAAGAGAAGGTGCTGTACGAGCGGTTCCATCTAGCGCGGTCTCTCCCCCCATTGATTCAATCTATGAAAGCTTATGCAGCAGTGAAATGTATGCTGTAATTAATTAATGTATATAGAAGTAAAATTGTTCATTGCAGTATTAAATGCAGATTTTTTATGTGCTCGGCAGTAAAGGGGAAGATTGTGAGGAAATCTGTATGTCTAAAGAACGAAATATTTTGTGGACATTTGAAGTCTTTCAACACGTATGCGTGGCGGAATAATTATCTTTTTTTCCCTCAATATTGTAAATCTGCTGTCAAATCATCGAATAAAGATCTCAAATGTATTTTGTTATGGTCCAAGCAAAATTCTCTTGTGCTTCATCATTCATCTTTAAAGCCGGTCACAAGTCCATTGTTGAACATAAGCCTCCCCCAAGGAATGTCACAAAGCACGCTCCTGAGCCACCTGCATCCATCGACTTCCTGCATGTCTTACCAGGTCATCACTCCATCTAGTGGGGGTTCGCCCTACACTTCGCCTACTAGTACGAGGCTGCCACTCGAGAAACTTTTTTCGCCATCGGTTGTCGGTTCTTCGAGCTATATGGCCGGCTCATTGCCACTTCTGCTTACTAATTCGTTGGGCTATGTCGGTTACTCTGGTTCTACTGCAGATATCCTCATTTCTAAGCTTATCGCACAGAGAAACCCCGATCATAGTCTTCTCCATAGCTCGCTGAGCGACCTTGAGCGTCCTCATACGGCCAGTAGTGAAGGACCACGTCTCAGATCCATAAGTCATCATTGGCAACACGCACTGGTTGTACAATCTCGTTTAAAGGTTTTGAGGTATACCTAACGAGAAGATGTGTCGTATTTTCCCGAACGCTGCCCAGCCGAGTTGAATCCGCCAATTGACCTCTCGGTCGAAATTGGATTTACCTAGTCGGACTATTTGTCCCAGGTAAACATACTCGTCAACAAATTCGAGCTTAGTGCTCCCAACAACTATTTGCATAGGTGTGACATGGACATTAAACATGATCTTTGTTTTGTCCATGTTCATCTTAAGACCTATCCGTTGGTAAACACTATTGATGTCATTGAGCATTATGCGTAGGTCCTGCAGCGATTCTGCCACAAGGACTATATCGTCGGCAAATCGAAGTTGAGTGATGTACTTGCCATTTATGTTAATATCGTATCCTTTCCAGTCCACTTGAAAACGTCTTCCAATGAAGCAGTGAAGAGTTTCGGGGATATAACGTCACCCTGTCTTACGCCTCTCTGCAGTTGGATAGGTTTTGTACTCTGGTTCTGTACTCTGGTAGCCATCGTAGCCCTACTGTACAAACACTTCAGCACTTCGATATACCGACAGTCAACTTGGCACTGCTGAAGGGACTGTAGCACCGCCCAAATTTAGACGGAATCAAAGGCTTTCTCATAGTCTACATACGCAAGGCAATGTGGCAGATTGTACTCTTCGGTATTCTGTACAGTCGAAGGGTATGTATGTGATCTATGGTACAAAATCCTTTTCGGAAAAGCCTTTTTTTTGCCGTGTAGTAGTGGTTAAGAATATCGACTACCCCATAACTTCCCGTGGGTGTCGTAAGAGGCGACAGTGGGAAACAGGTAGGAGATGGGCAGCAACATATTTCTGATAACAGCAATATTACAATAAAAAAACTGCGGTTGCCAACCCGATCGCCAAACGTGGCAACTATGGCAAATATCCCCCCATGATGAAAGTTACGAAGAGACGACCCCCAGTCCTCGGCGGCCCCGCTATTCTTGGCTACGGTGGCGACCATGGTAATGGCGGGGAAGGGGATGCTAAGAATCTCCGGTGGAGATTCATTTACCACCTAAGACGACTCGACCTGGCAACATACAACGCACGCACCCTGAGGACTGATGAGAAGATCCTGGAGGTGAAAGAAGAGATAGACAAGTTACGCTTACGTTATAGACAAGTTATATTATAGGATTATCCGAGGTCCGAAGAGAGGGGGAGGACACGGTAATCATCGAATCCGGCAACTTGTTCTATCACCGGGAGGGCAACCATCTGTCCCAAGGAGGTGTCGGATTTATCGTTAACAACGTTGTAAAGACTGTGAGTGTGTCAAGAAGGGTTGCATACCTTATACTCATAATCACCAAACGGTATTCGTTGAAGGTCATACAGGTTTACGCACCAACCTCGGCACATCCTGATGAGGAGGTGGAGGAAATGTACGAGGATATCTCAAAAGCCATGCATTCCTCCAAAACCCACTATACGGTGTTAATGCGAGACTTCAATGCAAAGCTAGGCACAAGAGAGAACGGTGAGCTGAAGGTAGGGAAATTCAGGATAGGGCAACGGAACTCAAGTAGCCAGCAGCTGGCCTACTTCATGGAGAAAGACGGACTCATTATGATGAAATCTTTCTTCCAGAATCGGCCCCACAGGAAGTGGACCTGGTCGAGCCCCGACGTTTCGACAAAAAATGAGATTGACTTCATTATGACGACCAGACGACAAGTGTTCAGTGATGTCTCAGTGATCGCGAGGGTGAAAACTGGTAGCAATCACCGAATGGTTAGAGGCACACTGAACCTAAACGTTAATTTGGAGAGTTCTTGTCTAATGAAGTTCACGCTCCGTCCCCTTCGTGTTCTAATCTAAAGTCCCGAAATCTTTCAGCTCGAGTTACAAAGCCGTTTTCAGTGCCTAGAAGACTGCAATGCAGTGGACGATATGAATGACAAGCTCGTGGAAACTTTCCGTGCGGTTGGAGCTAAGCTCTTCAAAGACCCGCCGCAGAAGAGCACAAAAACTCTCCGATCCCACTCTAAATCTCATGGCTGTTAGACAGGAAATGAAGCTACAGTCTTCAACAGATTTGACAGCATACAGGCAACTGAACAGACAGATCTCCAAATGCATGCGGCGGGACTTACGCAACTTCAATACAGCTCGTATTGAAGAAGCGATCAAGCGGAACCAATGCTCCAAAGTCTTTTCCAGAGATCTGTCTGCCAGAAAGAGCCAACTGTCAAACCTGGAAGACCGAAGTGTGGCAGCATCGTTTACGGGACACCTGAGATTTTGAGTGAGATTGAGAGGTTTTATGGGCAGCTGTACACGTCATCGTTGGAACCACACGCAAGTGTGATTAACGATTCAAGAGCAAGTCTTATCCGACACTATTCCGATGATATCCCGGACGTCAGTCTGAGCAAGATTAAAATGGCTCTCCAGCACTTTAAAAACGACAAGGCCCCAGGCGAGGATGGTATCACAGCGGAGCTTCTGAAAGCGGGTGGAAAACCGGTACTTGAAGTCCTTCAGAAGCTCTTTTATTCCGTCTTCCATGGTGGCACTACAACGGAGGCGTAGAACAGAAGTGCGGTGGTCGTGTTTTTCAAGAAAGGCGACAACGCCCTCTTGAAGAACTACAGACCGATTTCCCTTCTGAGCCGCGTCTACGTGCTGTTTTTGAGAGTGATAACGAATCGTCTCGCATGCAGACTTGACGACCTTCAGCCTTCCGAACAAGCCGGTTTCCGAAAAGGCTCTTGTGCTTAATTCACAAAAATCTAAATTTTTAATACTAGGAATTATTAAAAATATTAAAAATATATCAATGTTTCTGCCTGTTGTTTTATTGATTACGAACTGTTATGAACCGATGTATAAGTAAGTAATTGCTATTTTAAGCATTATGTTAAGTATATAAAAGTGATTTTTCATATAATTTAAGCAGTCAAACCTTCGTTCGGTACACAATTTTCTTAAAATTTATAATATTCCGAAGTGTTATTAAATTAAATTAGTTTTTGCATCAGTAAAAGGTGCCTTTTTTTTAAAAAGGACCCAAGGCGAACCATCCTAAAAATTTTGGTGTCAGAAGTGGGATGTCCTGGGAAAATAATTGAAGTTCTGGGATTCTTAGGTGTTAGGCGCGTCGCGATAAAGAATTCCCGCATATTACTTATTTGGCTCCGTGAACCTCGGCGTTCATCACCACGGTCTTTTGGTAAGGTGCCAGCTGTCGACGCTAAGTCTTGGGTAGATGTACCTAAGCCCGCACGGTTGCACTTGTGATCGACGATAAGACTTCGCTACTAAGCGCGAGCCCGCGCCGCATCATCAAGAAACTCCTGCTGCTCCATCGTGGTCGACGATAAGCCTCCACTTCGAGTTTGCACTATAGGATCACCGGACAGTTTGACTCGCCACCAACATCAGACCTTGCATCACCATCATCATCACCACGTGTAAGGTCTCCTCACGGACAACGCAACGTGACTTCGAGGTGGCTCCGTTATTTAAGACTTCTCGGACCACCCTTATGGACCTTCACACGCCGATGGCAGTGTGATACGAAATGTGAAATCTAATCTTAATACGAGTAAATGTGTAATATATTGGAATCATGATTATTGTGATATTTCAACTACACAACAATATAAATTTTTTGGAATTATACTTCTTTTGAGACGTTTGGGAAAAATTATGAGAGTGATTTTTTTTTATAGAATAAGGGTGACAAACGAGCACACAGTCCACCTGATAGTAAGTGGTTGCTATGGCCCATAGACATCTACATCTATCTTTGTTTGCGCATTTTAATGCAGACTCGTTGTCAGCCTTGAGGACTAAGATAGAATGCCTCTTTTCCAGTGTTATCTCATAGATACTATTTACTTTATATTATATGTCGTGTATACTTTACATAGTTTATTTACGTAAAAAGTACAAGTAAAAAGGGTCTCCGGTTCTCTCCACTCACCATACGAAACACAGCAACATTAAGCTGCTATTTTACGCTGGTATTCTGTGAGAGCGTGGTCCTTCTCCGGTCGAGCCGACCCATTCGTGCTACAACTATACTATTAACACAGCTGCAGCATTGTTCTACCACGTAAATTCTTACGATGTGCGCGCACACCGACAGCTAAAAACGACACCATGAAGTTCATTATCATTGTTACTTAAATACTTTTTATTATATGACTAACATGAAAGGTAACCAAACTACATAACACACATTTTTTTCTCGTTTGAAACTTTAAAATAGCCTTAGACGTTTTGAGCAAAACAACCGCCATTTGCAAATTTTGTCAAATCTAGTTCCCGGTACACTCAATGGTGGCGCTTCAAATCGGCACAAACGTTTTGTAGGGTATAGTCAGTCCAGCGTAATAGTATGTATGGAGGTTAGTGGGTAAGACGCACATAAAAAATTGTCAGTTTTTGTCGACCGATATAAATGAAACAAGCATTAATTATTAGCCCATGCTTATCTCAATACATCATTTAAAATTGAATCCAAATTGGTTCGGTCACAGTGGAGACTGGTTTGACAAGCGCACCGAAAAACAGAAAAATATTTGAACGAGCAAAACGAAACGAACGGTTCTTATTTAACGGTCTTTATTGTTTTTTACACACATAGTAAAAAACAATAATATAACATATTTTATGCAAAATAATGACTTTTATAAATACAATGGAAGACAGAGGACGAATAAGAAGAAATATACGGAATGCTGCAACATAAGGGAAACCATCCTATCTAGTTTCATCTTACGGTCTCCGATATATGTTCTTTGTCAAACCGTATAATCCCACAGCTGGACATCGGTCTCTCCCGTTGTAGGGAGGATTTGCCTAATTCGCCACGTTTGGCCTTAATCAGCCGCGACCACATATGTCTTGTAAGATCATACACAAAGTTTTATTATTATAACATACATTACATCGTTATCACATAAAAACACATTAAGTTATTCAACAAAATATACCTAGTTATATCGCCTCAATCCGTCCCTGGCTCAATATTCCAAACAGCCACATCAGCATATGCGTGAGAACTCGAGTGATAATTCTAAGTAATGTAAGACGAACAACCTATCCGGTGACGATATGATAATTGTACTAGAATTATTCTAACATTAATATTTTTCATTCTGTAACTAACCACTTTCGAAAGAACATTAAATCATTTTATACTTTAAATTGTGTTTTTAAAAAGACTGTCGAGGTTCGTCGCAATTTAAGTGGCGCAGCCGGTAAGATATCCGTATATATTCTGCTGTCGTGCTAACGCCTTTCGGACCCCAAAATCGGTTTAAGCGTCAGTATAGCAGTCAGGTTCGGATATCCTCGAACCAAACAAATAACTCCCGCGACGCGCGCGCTATCGTTTCCAAATCAATCGATTACGCGCATTGGACCATCGGCAGTATCGAAGTGGTCAGAATCAACTGGAGGACATGGGATTGAACATACTGTGAGTAAACCTTTTCACTTCCTGTTTACATTTATCCCATTCTTTTCCGCATTTTCCGAACTAAAATCGTCGGGCCATATTATTTTTAATTATCTGATTTTGTTGGCACAAAATAAGCTGATAATATACTTGTTAATAGTTTAAGTTAGATTAAGTAAGATAGTTAAATAAAAATGGCAGTAACTGTTATTCCAGCACACATTTTAGATTTAATTCCTAGATACGATGGAGATGAAAAATTGCTCAATTTATTTATTTCAAAATGTGAATAAGTTTTATTAAATTCAGGAGGCGACAATACTCCGATTCAAAATTTATATAGATTCCATGCTATAAGTAGTAAGCTTAGTGATAGAGCTGCGACTCTACTTAGTGATAACCCTAGTTTAAGTACGTGGGAAGATTTGAAAGAAATTTTGACCCAGCATTTCGGCGACCCCCGTTCAGAGGAATGTATTGCTATCGAGCTAGAATCTCTAAAAATCAAACAAGGAGTCATTTATTCAGTTTTGTACTAGAATACAAAATGTAAAAGTTCTTTATTTGCTAAAGTCCAAAGACATTGTGATGAAGGAATAAAGGCAGCCAAAATGATTATTTATAATAATACCGCCTTGAACGTATTTTGTACAATTTACCGAAGACCTTATTAGAATTGTCCGACTCAAAGGCTGTTCTACTTTGGAGATCGCTTTAAGTATAGTCACAGAAGAGTAACTTCTTAGCTCAGTATAACGCCAAAACAATAAAGCCAAACCAGTTCAACAATTAGCTCTGCAAAGTTTCGTGAGACCAACTGCATTTATAAATTCAAATTTGACACCAAACAGTAATAATAATAGTAGTAATTTCAAGTTTGGTGTACCCAATAACCAGATAGGACATAGGCCTAATTTGCACACGAATAAATTCACGGCCCCTCAGCAAGGCCTTCAACTTCATGTCAAGATTTCTCTCACGATAATACTAACGTTTACTACTACGACCACTATGATGGTTTGGCAGAAGACCCTTCATTTGAAGGTCAGTACCTAGAAAATTCTAATGAAATTAATAATGAAGATAATGCAGTACCTGAAAAATTTTCCGATAGTAGCCTTCGAAAGCCCTCCGAAATGATCCATCTTATTGTGATAGCATTTTTAAATTACCTCATATACTAATTCCCGAAATAAATTCGAAATTTTTAATAGACACCGGAAGCAGTAGATCCTTTATTAGTCCTGCCAAGGCTGATCAATATTTTGGTGAATTTAAATACAATGAACCTTTCACAGTTGTAACTACTCATGTGCAAAGCAGGCACGATGAAATAATTTTTATACCGCTTTTAAAAACATTCAAAAGTACTCTTCCACATAAATTTTACATATACGATGTAGACGGTAGATACGACGGTCTTATTGGGTCAGACTTATTAAAAAATTGGCAGCTAATATCGACATGAACCACCAAATTTTACGAACACCTAATACTGAAATTCCAATAATTTATAATCCACCTTATGAAATTAATTTAGAACCAAGATCAGAAACACGAGTAAAATACCTACCAACTTACAAAACGAAACAAAATTGTAACGCTGATGCTTTATCTAGAATTAAGATTAACGCCTTAACTGATAACGATGATGTTTCGATGCAAGTGAATATAGACAAAAACGAAAAAAAAACTTCGTCAGTTGAGCAATGATCTCTAAAATTGTAAAGCTAGGTAATTCGAATCAGGCGGAGGACGTATTAACAGTATCATCCGATTCGGAAACGTTGAGTATTCCTCTTCACATGGTGACAATCTCCATATCAATATACCATCTCCAAATAGTAGCACTGCACACAGCTTCTGAAGGACATAGTAGTAACAATACAGTACATTCGGCTAAAGACATAGATACAGCAGAAATCCTAATTCTTCAGGAAGCGATTGATGCGAAACCAAATCAAATACTCGTTCATACCTGGAACAGAAATGAATGTTCAGTTAAAAACTTGTCTAGGGATAAACAAAACATATTGGAAGTTCACTTACCATTAAACAATTTGGATTTAATAAAAAATCCTGAAAGAGTATATTAGGCCTAAAATTAAATATTTCTTTTATTTCGAAGATGTCATACACCGCAAGCAGTTTTCGGAAGTCACAACGCAATTATTCAAAAAGGATAGTGTTAAATTTTATGAATGTACAAAGAGGATAGTCTATGTAGAAGATGAAAATGAGCAACGCGAAATAGTTCTTAAATATCATTCAGGTAAAAATTGCCATAGAGGCATTAGGGAAACATTAGTACATTTGAGGCGAACGTTTTATTGGAACAATATGGAACAAACGGTAGCGAGCATCATAAACTCATGTGAGGTTTGCAAGAAAATGAAGGACCATAAACCCTAAAACCTCAACTTCAATTGACTCAAACCAGTCTAAACCATTCCAAGTTTTCATTGATACCTTTTCGATAGAAGGTAAGTATTTTCTAACCTTGATAGACGCGTTTAGCAAATTGGGTCAAGCAATTGAAATTAATAGTAGGTCTACCCGGAAGTAATAAGAGCTTTAATAAAGTATTTTTCATTTTGAATTCCATCCAAAATTAGTTCAGATCGGTATGGAATTTAATAATGTACTCTTAAAGGAAATGCTAACATTATACAAAATCAATTTACACATTGGTACTGCACAACCCCAACTCTATGGGACTTATCGAAAGGTTCCATTCAACTATTACTGAAATTTACCGAATCGCTAAATACGAACATAAAATTACAGACGCGGCGTCAGTGATGACATATGCTGTTATGTCATACAATCATTCAATTCATTCTTCGACAGATCTCACGCCTTTTGAAGTAGTATTCGGACACACCGAATCCAATAGTACATTTGCCATTAATTTCGATAAGCAATTCACACAGCAGTTAGTAAAGGATCACGCTAAAAGGACCAAATATTTATATGAATATCTTACGGATAAAATAATTGACAAAAGTTGACGGTGAGAGAAAAACACGCAGGCGAATCGCAGTTCGATATAGACGTAGGTGATACTGTGTTCATAAAAGGTGTTAATACTAGACGGGGCAAAGATAAACCGTGTTACCAAATGGCTCATGCCTTCGGTGCTATAAAAAGAAATGTAGTTCCCGTTGAAACCAATAAACGTATTACTAATGTTCCTATTAAAGACATAAAACGTCCTTCGCTGATTATTTCTACTGGTGATCCGAACGATGGCAATCCAGGCCCTTCATCAGCTTCGCATTGACAAGAATCCGGGATTGTTACCTGTTGACGAAGGTCAAGCATTCGTTAATTATGATAATTGGATAGTTATTAAGATATTAGATTTAAAATTAATTTACGATGAATTAGAATCAAGTATGCATAGATATGGGTTACTTAAAAAGCATGTTCAAAGTTGTTTCGATACTAAATCATTTGATTCAGATTTTACTACCGTACAATATCAAACCGATTATACTATGAATATTACCATCGACAAATTTAAACAATTAATTCCTTCAATACGAACCAAAAGAGGTCTCCTTGATCCGGTAGGCTCTTTGATAAAAGCCATCACAGGTAACTTAGATAATAATGACGCTCTTAGATATGAGAAATTAATAAATAAGCTACATACGGAACAAAACGCGATTAAAAATAAAATGACAATAGTTTCCGAAATGGTGGGCTCCTTTACAGCCATTGCAAATTCTACTAAAAGCAATTTTATACGAGTAGAAGATAATATTCAAAACATTATTCAAGCTTTAAACAACTCTGATTTTCGACAAACGATTACCAAACTCATTCACCTTTATAATATCTTCCTTGATAATTTTCATAATTTATATTTCCATTTGAATGAAATCGAAACAGCCATTGCTTTTAGTAAAATTAATGTACTACACCAGTCAATAATTGATACAGAAGAACTTATAATATTGTTAAAGGAAATAGAACAAACTGACAAATTAGTGTTTCCTGTCACTTATGAAAATATTGTAAAATTAGAAAGATGTATCGAGATAAAAGCCTATATAAAACAGAATCAGATAAAGTTTATTATGAGTATTCACTTATTAGAAATGAAATTTTTACTATTATAAATTAGTTCCCTTACCTGTATTACATAATGCCCAGACGACTCTCATCCTTCCTAAAAATCCGTACCTACTTGAAAGAAAGGGTTAAAGCAACACCGCTCTCTCAGTCATGTCGCGAGGTTGACGAACGTCGATTCCTGTGTCATGAGAACGATATACAATTCTTCACCAATGACAACTGTGTCGTAGAAATCATGCAGTTTCACACAAATATCTCAAGTTGTCACCCGATCCCTGTCACCCTTGAACATGTGAAGATCTACCTCATACAACCAAATCGCTGGATAGTTTACTCAAATACTGAAACAGCTATGACTAAATTCTGCGACAGTGAAGTAAGCCAAGAGATTTTATTAGAAACCTACCTCTTAACTATGGATGATAACTGGGTGAAAATCAAAGGATACGAACTGAAAAGACATCAGACTCAAGGTAAAGAAATAACCTACCTAAGACAGCCAGTAATAAACTTACCAAAGATAATACTCAACCCGTCAAGTATTCTGAAGAAGCCTATGAATCTCGATGGAGTTAATATAGCAGACGTACAGTTCCTGAATCTATTACTACAGAAGAGTATGGGAGAAATAGTGACAGTGAGTTAAGTGAAAATGAAAAAAGTGAAATTACTAATAAAAGTGTTAGTTTAATCAACATTATAATCTTAGTTATTATATTAATTATTTTAAGTATTATTTTTAAACATAAATTAATTGATGTCTGTAAAATCTGGAAAATTCGAGATAATCCCGAGGATAATCCCGAACTTGTGGAGGGAGGAGATATATCGCCTCAATCCGTCCCTGGCTCAATATTCCAAACAGACACATCAGCATATGCGTGAGAACTCGAGTGATAATTCTAAGTAATGTAAGACGAACAACCTATCCGGTGACGATATGATAATTGTACTAGACCTATTCTAACATTAATATTTTTCATTCTGTAACTAACCACTTTCGAAAGAACATTAAATCATTTTATACTTTAAATTGTGTTTTTAAAAAGACTGTCGAGGTTCGTTGCAATTTAAGTACCTATTTTACAGAACATTTTCAAAGTTATAAATCTTAAATATCTCACACACAAGGTTAAAATAAAAATCTTTATTAATAAACATGAATAACTTAACTAATACAATAGTTTAATTCACAATTTTAGAAGTATTTTTCACTTTATTTCGACTTTAATTTTCTCTTAGAAATCTGACATTATTTCACTATATTTAGCACTAATTTAAGCACTTTTTACACGAAACTATTATTTTTTGTACACACAATAATCCGGAAATATTTTTTACTTATTTCTAAATACATTACACACATTACATACATTACATACATTACAGAAATGTTCATATATTAATAAAGTTTATTTCTTATTTTTATTTTACATTATTTGGAGTCTGTTTACATCTCACACAACATGAACAACCAATTTCTATACGACATTCGTGATGAATCGGTAGGAGGCTAGTGCTTCCCTTGTCTAAATTACACCTATCTCTGTCCATTATGAAACAGTATTATTTACATATGCTATGCTTATCAGCCATAATGTTTCTTATCTGTTATCACAAGAGTCAAAATATTTTATCTGAAATAAGTATCTAATTTAATATAATACTTTTATTCGTATTGCGCAGCTGATTACTATGTAACACATGACTCTAAATTAATCTATAAACAAACTTTTATGGAATTAACGCTCAACCGGGGAATCGAACCGAACTTTCGTTCGACAATATATTGAATCTATTTGCTTCTAACATAGATTATCTCTTTATTCGAAGTGCTTTATACAATTTAATAGTAATATCTTCAGAATGTAAATTGTTTATTTTTATAAGGAACTAGCTGTTACCCGCGGCTTCGCCCGCATGGTCACTGGGAAATGAACTATCCATTGCTTTTTGAATTGAAATAAAACTGAGTTTTATAGATTTGTCAGAGATGCAGCCATTAAAAGGAAACTGAGCAAAATTGATTCGTCAGCATATTTAAATGTTTTGAAACGCAGCGTATAGGAAAGCATGAAAATAGCCTGTTTATTCCAAATGGAAATGGGACATTTTTTTAATTAAAGGAAACTGAGCATAATTATCCGTCAGGGATGCAGACTTTTGAAAAGAAACTGAGCTAAATTGATTCGTCAGAGATGCAGTTTTCTGAATTGAAAGGAAACTGAGCCAAATAAAAGATCCGTCAGAGATGCAGCCTTTTGAGTTGAAAGGAAACTGAGCTTAATAGGTCCGTCAGAGGTGCAGCATTTGGAATTGAAAAGAAACAGAGCTAAATAGGAAATTTTGAATTGAAAAGGAAGATCTGTACTAATTCTTATTAATTGATTGTGGGAATTTTGGAAAAAAACTAACTGAACACTATTTTAAGACGCTACTGTACACAATGTTATATGTTTTTCCATTCGGGAAAGAATGTGAAGATTCTGGGCATTTGACACACGAACATGCTACATACAGCTGACCATGAGAGAAGCACGGTTTTTCTAAGTTGACCCCGCTACCTGTAACGTTTGCCTTGCGCTTTATTAATTGTCATTGCAAAACTGAGCTTAATAGGGTACTGCAACCTTTTGAATTGAAAAGGAAGATCTGTGGGAATTATAGGGATCCGTGGTATAATAACATTTTCACCTTTTCCTACGCCTGTCAAAATTGTAGCACCGATTATGTTCCGTCCAAGATGTGTCACACATCCTTGTCCCGTTACATAACCGAGGAGCATCTAAATTTCACATTAGCATGACTGGGACGCCTAATTTTAATTGAAGCTTATGTGAGGCACACCTGACAACTCTAGAAATTTGGATACTCTACAGGATATGAAGTGCTCTGTTCTGTGTCCATAACTGTGTGTACTGACAAATACTCTGTTATTTCTTCTGCTACTGCTTAATATATCTGAATTTATTTTGTTAACGCTCTCATTTTTGGTGCAAGAATCGCCCTTTCACATAACCATTTGTTTTCATGCGTTGTTCGTTAAATCTGAATAAACGCTCGCAATTAATTCGGAATGACTCTGTACTAAATTACAAAAATCTCTCGTCAATTTAACGCAGCCCTCAGCATCTGTTTCCAACCGCCCATCGCCAATTTTCAATAGTGTGTCAGCATAGTTTCCAGTATTGATATCATTATACAAATGCACTCTCATATTCGTAGTTAAACTGAATTTTGTCACCTTGTTCCATAAAATAGACGACTTGAGGCATGCTTTAATTTCATCTGCAGGTGTGCCCTTTTGAATGACAGGTAAAGTTTGGCGAAAGTCACCAGCCAGTAAAACGACCATTCCTCCCATTACATCGGTATTGCTGCGCAAATCCTGGAGCGTTCGATTTAGTGCTTCTACAGCTTTTTTATGCGACATTGTACTTTCGTCCCACACTAAAAGTTTGCATTGTCGTAGCATTATACCTCGTGCACTATTTTTGCTAAAGTTGCAGATCGGCGATTCTTCCTGGGCTAGATTTAGAGGGAGTTTTAAAACAGAATGTGCAGTGCGGCCCCCGCTTAGCAGCGTAGTGGCTATACCGGAGGAAGCTACGGCCACAGTAATGTTTTTATCTTTCCGTACTTGCGCTAATAATAAATTTAACAAAGATGTATTCCCAGTTCCTCCAGAGGCATCTAAAAAGAAAAGTGCACCATTTCCAGATTCAATTTGTGCTAATACTTTGTCAAAAACTCGTTTTTGTTCGGGAAGCAAGCGGGGTACAAATTCGGCTACTTGCTGCTCCAAAGCTGGTATATCGAAATTTGTTTCACGTATAATTTCATCACTTAGTTCATTTTCGGTTGTTCGCTGAGGGCTTATCATTCCAAAGTCGCTTAATTTTATGCCTACCATTGCCATTACTTTATCGTCAATTTTTCCAAGTGCTTCATTATAAATGTGTTCATTGTATGTTATGTTCGCGTGTGTCTGCTGTAACCTTCGCAAAATATCTTCCGCCATTTTATTTATTTCTTTATATTTGTCCCAAAATTTATGTGCATTAGATAGCCCGCAAGATGATATGAGAGTTGCATAAAGATCCCTAATTTTGGCTGGTGACTGGCACTGCACAACTTCCTCCATGGTTTCATCCCAGTGATTATCGTTTTCTAAAAGATGCAGAGCTTCACATGCTTCTCTATAAGTTGCGCACTCCTGACCGTTGACAGTTTTAAGGTCTTTATATCCTGTAGGACCCCGAACATGGTGCAGCAGCAATCGTAAACAGAAACATTCAAAATTAGTTACATGGACGGTATACACGACCAGGGCATCTGATGACTTTACACCAGGCCAATTTGCAACAGGCGCGCCTTGAATACGGCGTTTCCACTCCTTCCTAGATGTGTTCCAAGTGTAATAGCGGGGTCTTCAGAATATAACAACGTTTTGCAAAGGGTCGGTTTGACAAAGTTGAAAGAAGGCTGTTAGTGTAGTTTTGGCGGTGATGCAATTCTTTCTTGGAAATTTCTTTCGGTGAAATATACACGCTCTCCATTTTCTAAGTGCACAGCAAGGTGAGTAACTGTTGGGTGCCTTTCGTGTAAAGGAAGCCAAGGAGACGCCACGCTGCCTCGTTACTGCTGACATAACGTCCTGCTTGAAAGGTCTGTACTTCATTAACGGATTTGCCTCACCTTCACTCCTGAGATTAAATATTGCTTGGTCGCTTCCTTTATTTATGTACTTACAGATATACTTGATTGCGCGGACAGAGCTACATGCTTCTACATTAATGTGGGCATTAAACATTTTACATAGAATGGGCGAATACGGGACAATCCAGCTGTTATCTAAGGTTTCGAACGCTCCAGAGCGAGATTTGATTGTAACTTTCCTGCCACCATCTTCGGGAGATCTGCGTCTGTATAAAGGGTAGCCATTGTCATTGTTCACTGTTTCTTTTAATAGCTGTTTAGGGAATTTCTTTGTACATTTTCCTTCTTTCATACATGGCGATATTGAATTTCGTGCTCCACATGGACCGTGAATCATATTTCGGACGATGGTATCATACAATTCTTTATCTTGCTCGGGATCCGGAATCTCGGCGCTTATTATGTCGTCTATTTGGCTTGGCCGCAACTTCTCTTTAAGCCATATTAGAATGTGGGCATGCGGTAATCCTCTTTTTGGCATTCAATTGAATACATGAAGCACTGCAACTCTCCGAAAATTTTCCCTTTTACATACATTAATTTTTGTACTTTTAATCTAAATACTCTAGCAACTAAATCGTGTCTGTCAGTACTTTTTTGGCTCGGCATTAGCTCCTCGGTTATTTCTTTCCATGTGGGATTGCAAGTAAAAGTAACAAAAAGATCAGGTCTTCCGTAAGTTCGTACATAGGCGAATGCGTCTTGTGTGTACTCATGTAGGTAGCGGGGACTGTTAACGAATGATGAGGGCAGAATTACCATTTTACTTAAATCTCTGGGGTTTACATTGGCGTCGCTAGAAACTGCATCTTGTAAATGTATATAATTCTCAACGCGCAGATTTTTTTGATTTAAAGATATATAACGGAGACGTTCACTTTCTACCTTCACATACATGTCTACCAAAAATTGATGAAATAATTGTCTACATCGGGCTAAGAGGTTAAAATCATTTTCTCGCAACATCATATGAAACGCACAAAAATCCATACAAGATACTTTTTTGTTCGGAGTAGGCTCCTTTGTGACCGGGTTAA
Source organism: Parnassius orleans (assembly GCA_029286625.1). Taxonomy (NCBI): domain Eukaryota; kingdom Metazoa; phylum Arthropoda; class Insecta; order Lepidoptera; family Papilionidae; genus Parnassius; species Parnassius orleans. The sequence goes on from JAGSMP010000170.1 coordinate 2,678,493, forward strand.
TGAGTGGAATTTGAAAATGATAACCCTCTTGTCCTTTGCAATAAATCAATGGGTATTGCAGAGCGTCATAAAACTTGTGTGTATCGGCTACCCGTTGCAACGTATCATCACGTGCTCGCAAGACAATGTCTCGTGAAGAAAATTGATCACCACTAATTACGGCTGCTATTTCGTTTATCAAAGGTGCATTGTAGCGCCTTTCATGCTCTACTCGAGGGGTCCGATCTGCGTGAATGACGACTTTATAATCCTCTTCAGGTAGGTTTTCTAAAGCAGTTTTAAATGTTTTGACTAAAATGTTACGTTTATGCAAGAATCTTTGAATTGGCAGCGACGGTCTACCTCAATTTCTTCGTCACCCATAAAATATACTTGTAAAATTTATGCTGTTCGTTTTCAGCTGGAAAAAGTGAACCTATTCTATGATAAATTTGCCTTGCACCGTAAATGTAGGCGAAAATCCGGCATTATTATTTCCCGGTCAACTCCGAAGGACGTCATTTGAAAGCATGAGTTATATTTCCGGATCCTGTTTAAAAGCGCCGTGACTCATTAGCATCATATAAAAGAGAGTTTTCAAAGCTTCTTCTGGTTCCCAAGTAACGGAAGAGACACTTTGCCATTGAACAGCACATGCCTGCGGTCTCATCTTTCCATTTTAAAGCGCTGCAAAATCGACAAGCCTTGTCCATCAGTCCGATAACAACTAACCTGTGATTTTTATAATCAATCAACGGATCATAATTGAATGCTGCGTCATTAAAAACTGACCAATTCTTTCTTTGAAAATTTTGTCGACGTCCAGCTTGGAGCTGTGCATTTGCATCTCTTCGCGCCTGTGTCTGTTCTGGTGTTTCAGATGCCCTTATAGTAGATTGAAGTTCAGCTTGCTCAATGAGTCTGTGTTGAGTTTCATCAGGTGTTTCCGCGGCTCTTAAGGCGGATTGACGTTCCGCTTGTTCGAATAGCCTTTGCTGACTTTGAGCAGGTGTTTCAGTAACTCTTAAAGTAGCTTGACGCTCTGCATGTTCAAGACGCCTTCGCTGACTTTGAGAAGGTGTTTCAGAAGCTCTTAAAGTAGCTTGACGCTCTGCCTGTTCAAGACGCCTTTCCTGACTTTGAGAAGGTTCGCGCTCTGCTTGTTCTTGCCTTCTCAGTTCAGCATCTTCTAAAGATTTTAGCGATCGAGCTAATCTTTTCGTTTGTCTTTGAGAAGATACTCTTGAAAGGCTGGACTTACGTTTGCGAGGCATTATGAAGTTAGAAAAAATCTATTTATAAAAAAACGTTAAAATACCTAAAAAGAATTAAATTTCCTTTTAAATATTTTTTTAAAAGCAAATCCAAAATATCTAAAAGGAATAAATATTCCTTTTAAATATTTTTTAAAATCAAAACAACAAAACCAATTCAAGACACAACACGAATCCGAAAACGATAGCCAAAAAAAATCGAATCAACTTAAACTAAATCACAAAACAAATCGCAGAAAACCGAAATCGAAAGCAGTAGCCAATATAAATATAACCAACGAAAAAAGAAGTAAGTGTATAGGTACGGTACACTATCTATACTATTAATATTCCTTTGAAATATTGTTAAACAACCTAAAACAACGAAAACCAATTCACGATTCTAAATAAACAAAATCCAAAATCAAAGCCAGAGTCTAAATATGTAAAGGAATACCAACCAAATCAACAAAACCGATCCAAGAAAATACACAAATCCGAAAATGAAAGCCAATATAAATCCATTCAACCTTAACGAAATCACAAAGCAAATAACAAACAACCGAAATCGAAAGCAGGTAGTCGAATAAGCTACGAAATAGAAACAATTTAAGCGTATAGGTACCGTATGCACTATAAGTTGACGCGCGGCTCAACGGCGAGAGTTAAGTACATGTCAGGAAACATTTCGTTACCGCGTTTTAAAAACCTAGTAACGACATCTAGCGGAATCAATTTAAACTATGTATACATTAGTTAATAAGAACTCTCAAAAAATATTTTTCTTATAATTTTGCACAATTTTTCTTATTGTAATACCGATTCATTCATAACCACATATAAGAACTGTATTCATTTCCGTTCAATAAATATTACTAAGGCTTATTAATAAGGCTTACTAAGAACTGTTTCTACCATTGTTAATTAATAGTTAAGGGTGAAAGCGTGACAGGTGGTGATAGTATTTCTGATCCATACTTATAATCACGCCTGTAACCCTTGGTGGGTAGGCAGAGCATCAACGGATTACTTAATATCGTCTGCGAGGTTATCGCCTATTCTGTGAATTACGATGCACCAAAACGTTTGAAGAAAATCAGCTGGTGAATTTTATGTTTTTATCGCTCTCTTCCGATCCTGCGTGGAAAAATACAGATCCATACATTTTTATCTTAATTTTGGTAAAAGACAATAATCCAGATATTCTGACCTTCTGTGTTCGTCCATCGTACCGTCGTCCGTCTTGTAGAATCACGGTGGCGCCACCTAGCTGAATTTAATTTTGCAACATATTCGATTTTCCCACGGGAATGATATGTTTTTCCGCTGAAAAAAGTAGCCTATGTCACTCTACAGCCACCGAACTATCCCCATACAAAAAATCATGCCATGCCGACGCTCTGTTGCGACGTGAAAGAAGGACAAACAAACAAACACACTTTCGCATTTATAATATTATTATGGATTATGGATGAAAATGATAAATTATTTTATAAGCGCGTCTTCAACAGTATTTTTTCCTTTACTTATTAAAATATTATGGTAAAGTTGCTTTAGGTAACCAAGTATTGTTAGTTACTTAGAGATCATTTACGCTATACGTACATGCCTCTGATTTGGGGTTCAGGGATTTTGTAGTGTAGAGAAGGTATTTTAATTGGTCTTGAAGTTTTTCCGTTTTGAATTAATAACATATTAGCCTGCTTACGACTATCGCAATATTACATAAATTTTGTGTGGATTATAAAAGGATTTTTTGTTACCTATATAGTCGAATATTATACGAGATTATATTATTAGACTGAAAAAATGATTGTCCGTCGCGTTGAAAAAAACGTTTGAACCAGAACTATGGCGTTATAAATATTAAAACCTCATTACTTTTCCAAAGGGTTCTATTGAATTTACAAATTCACTTACGAAATAAAATTCTGGATACAATAAAATTTTCAAATATTTCGAGATAAACAAAGTATCATTTAGATACGAAAGATACAATTTTACCACAATAACGGAAATTTAAAACAACATGACATTGGATTAATATTTCTTACCTTCATACATTCTCTCCAAATTGGGTGATAACAGTAAAAGCCTCTTATCGAAGTCCCCATCAGGAGATAATATCTTTTCTCTTTTTCGCGTTCTCATCGCTTCGTAGTTTAAATTATTTCGACTTTCTGGTGTTTTGTTGTATACGTTAAATTTTATCAACTGATCCATTATCGGACTTAATTCACGCAAGGTTATATAGATAGGTGATTGACCTTTAGTTTTATCACAAATTTGATTTCAAATGAAAATTTAAATGAGTGTTATAAAAAAAATTAACCCCACATATTTGACACTAATAGAGAATACGACAAGCGCTGTAAAAAGTGGGTTTATGAAATAACTCCTTTAATATTGTTGGAGTATACGTAATGTCTATATAATGCCATGCTTACATAACATCTTAACATTATACAGTTAGAAATATTAAACTATCATATTTAACATTCGAGATAATTATAAGAAACCATCTATTTTTTAATCACTGGTCATTTTCCTGATTTTTCAACAAGACTTAAATTGTAAAAAATGTTATTCTGTGAAAACGTATATTTTTTATTCTGGTTACATATTAATAACCATAAATTCAAGTTTCGCTGATAGTTTTAAATTAATACAAAATATTATACGATTTCTCTGTGTTTTATTATGCGACTACTTCTTTCAATCATTAGTGTCGATTTAATAAACGTTCCGTTATGAGAACATCATGTGCGTTTCTGTCATCCTCACTTCTATGCGACGTAAACGGTTGGCGATAGCAGACGCGCACATCGTTAATTCTGGTAAGAAATCGCTATTTTATTGAATTTCTGTAATTAGTACGAAAACTGAATCATTCGTGTTTATAATAGTGTGATAATAAGTATTTGAACAATAGATTATTTATCATGCACGTATATTAGCAACAAATAACCAGGATATTTTATTGCCTCTTAATGGCGTCTAGAATATTCTACGACGCAAATTAGATTATTTGTTGAAAATTTCATTCGTGTCACTTCATTAGTGTCATTTTTTTGAGTAACACTAATAAAATGCCATGCTACACGAAATAAACGGTATATTACTTGACTACGAAAAGAAGATTATGATTTATGAAGAGTTCATAACTCTTTATAAATCGTAATCTTCTTTTCGTTTCTTTGCTTGTTTTTAGTTTATGTGTCGTCAAATTTGGTTTTAAACCTTATTTTTATTTGCAAACTTTAAGAGGTTTCTCTTATTTTTTCCGTGATAATTACCATTAATTTCTTTGTTAAAATTATTAGATGTTTTTTCCTTATAGTATACGGTAAATTGTTTAAGGTTAGAATGGCGAAAAATGAAGATGAGTTGGAAAGGAGAAGGATTGCAATAAGGGAAAAATATAAACGAATAAAAGCGATCCCGAAAAATATGCCGTTGAAAGGGCTTATATAAAGGAGGCTTACTTAAAAAGGAAAAGCGAGCAGAAAGTAAAAAATGTCAACCAAATGTCTCCAAGGGAACAAAGACCAGAAAGAAAGCATTGGAGAGAAAATTCGAAGCGATACCTGGAGAAGAAAGCAAAAGAACGGAAGGTACAAGAAAGAACCATTTCTCAAGTGCTCGAAGCTCACACAAAAATAATTGATAAGAGATGAATAAAGAAAGTAAGAAAAGGACATTCCAAAATAAAATTAAAGCCTTAAAGTTAAAACATGCGATGGAAAAAAAAGAAAGGACAATATTTATTAAGAATTACCGAGAATTTTAATAAACAAATTAAATAAATAAAAGGAAATCAGGCATATACTGTTTATGAAGAAAAAATTGCATTACCTACTCAAATTCCTATTTATATACCTAAATGCCTTGATGCTGCTAAAAAAATGACAACCGAACAAGTTATTTTAAAGTCCATGAGAAATATGAAACGTAGACCTAGTTTAGAGCTCCGTAAAAAGTGTCCAAAAGACAGATTACAGCAGAAGATTAAGCAAGGCAGGTACAACGTCTAAGAATTAATAATTTTTTTATGAAGATGACATTACCAGTCACATTGGTGCAGAAAAGAAACAATATGTAAAAAAAATTAGGAATAATAAAACAAAAACGGCACACTTACAGAAGACGTTAGGATTTGTGTTCGAAAAATATCCTTATATTATCACCGCCCACATTTGAACAGATAGTCCAACAAGTCAATACCGAAATAAACAAATATTTTACATATTGACTCAGCTTTAACCGGAGACCCTTTTTACTGGAAACAAGGCATTCCATCTTAGTCCTCACGGGTGACAACGCATCTGCATTTAAATTCGTAATTGAGGATAGATGTAGATGTCTATGGGTCACAGCAACCACTTACGATCAGGTGGACTGTGTGCTCGTTTGTCACCCTTATTCTTAAAAAAAACCTTGACATCTTTGAATCTAAATACTTGGAATTACCAAGAAAGTGGTCATGGCAAAGGCGCCCCCGACGGCATTGGCGCTCTGGTTAAGCGGACAGCTGATTATCAAGTTAAATGTGGACGTGACGTCGGGGATTTGTCAACATTCCTTATAGTTGTTCGCGAAAATGTTAAAAATGTTGAGATAAAAGTAGTACAGGAGCATGAAATTATAGAAAAAGAACTTCTTCTTCTTTAGGATATTTCAACATTCAAGGGTACTATGTTAGGTTACCAAGTGATCTGGAATTTTGGATCAGAATTTATTGAGTTCCGAAAACTAAGCTGCTTTCTGTGTATCGATAAAATCTGCGAACATGAGAATAAACATATGCAATTACATAAAATTTATAAGAGTGTCATCGAATCGGCTGTCCAAAATATAAAAGTTATACCACCAAACAAACGAATTACGATGTAGAACGATGTATTCATCCAGTATTATAATCGGAACAATAATCCGTCAACTTCCGGAACACGTAAAATTAGAAAATCTGTTAAAAGACTTGCAGATGTAAAATTTGATTAGAGAAATCAGACATTCATAAACACCCAACAGAAGGTGTCTAGTGGTCATGAAGATGCTTTCCTCCGCTTTATTAAGGAACGGTCTTTTTAGAATACAGAATATGAAAAAGAAGAGAGAAATGAAAGAATAGAAAGTGATTGTAACTTTAAAACATGATCAAGACTCATTACATAATTTAGTTAATACGAAAATATATCAAAGAATTGAAATTATAAAAATAAGAAATAAACAAGATTGACTAAAAACCAATAACTAGCTGTAAGATTTAACTAGGTATTAACATAAGATTACCTATCCAAAATGACTGAATAAATAAGGAAACGTAGTTAGGTAGAAATATTTATATGAGAAATATATGCCTACAGAATGATACATTGTTATAGCCAAAAAGTTTGTTACTTATATTTTGTAGATCACAAAAATAGTTTTGTTATATAATCGTGTTATTCATAATATATGTTTTGTATTTTTTTAAATGTCTTTTGATTAAACGGTTATTAAGGTATTTTTGTTTTTGTTCTCACCTAAAAATTACCTTGGTACTACTATTACATAAATATTACCTTGCGCATTGTTATAAAAAGATTAATCATAAAATATGTGATTCAGTTAGCCAATATCATTAGTGTCATGCAGACTTCTTTCTTGTTATGAGAATTTCATTCATATTCCCAGGTAACTCATTCTTGTTACTCTGATCTTGATTTTGTATCACTTTTGACTAGATACGCACCGTGATTTTACATTCTGATGTAATAACTTCATTAATATAAACGTTATAGACTGTCAGATAACAATAAAATGAGTATTTGCACATTGCGAAAAAAAAATCAAATTAATTCGACTCGTGAAATCGACCCTGTAGCGAAAAGTTTGTAATTACTGCTTAGTCACACACGTCGTCATATAATGTTACATAAATGCCATAAAGCTGACTTTAGCACGATTTGGTAAAGTCAAATACGTGATAAAGGTCAAACAATGTGTAGGTGTTAACTCCACAAACAGAAAAATAAATCTGTGAAGAGTAACACGACATGGCTTGGAATGTGTATGCAAATTGCATTGTGTATGTTACATAAATGGACAAATGTTAAGCAACTTGAAGAAACTTTAACCGTCTTATCACAAAATTAATTTAAAATTAGTCTCACGATGGAACTAGAATCTTTTGCACGAAAGAAGACCCGCGGAAATATGAGAACTAAAATGTATAGTATGAAATTTGACAGCAGAATATTAAAATACACGTAGACTTTTGCGCCGCGGCGAACGTACTTTTTTAGCTAGAAATACTCTTATTAAACCTTAAGCTTAAAGTTTTTTATACATAGTAAAGCCACGCTGCAGCTATATTATGTTGAATTTAATGTTTGAGGAGTAGGGAGAACTAGAGACTCTTTTCACTGGAAACGAAGCATTTCATCTTAGTTCTCTGGAGTGACAAAAATAAACAGGTTCACAATGTAACTCTAAGTTTTTTATACTAATTTTACACGATACCTTCGTCAGTTGAAAAACGATTATCATGATTATTTTTTATGAAATTGTTTATTCTTCATTGGTAGTCCCATCTAAATTTTGACAAGTTTAAGAAAATAGAGACTGAAGTTTTAATGCAACTATTTGGATGACATTTGAGCTTGCGACATTCCTTTGTTAACTCAAAAAGGGCAAAAATAAACTTTTAATAAAAATTTAAAAATACGTCTTCAAAGAAATAAAAATAATTAAATTAATTCTTCTATAGACTATGTGTAAGCATCGTTATACAAATGTGTTGTCACCGCTGAGGTTCTCTTCACTAACCATGCGTGACACAGCAGCAATTTGTTGCTATTTCATGCTGATGTTCTGTGAAAGCGTGGTCCTTCCCAAGACGAGCCGACCAATTCCTTGCATTTAATATAAATTTTGTTTTATTTAGTCGGAAATTATAAATATATATTTATCTATACACATAGTAGTAATGATTGAATGAAGATTAACCCAGACAGAAAGACAGACAGGCAAACACAACTTTTGCTAATTATTATTTATGTCTTAATAGCATGCAAATAACTCCTTGCTTAATAAAAGTCAGTTATTTCAATATTAAAGACAGACATTCAAATTGATTTATATGTGTATAGATGTATATGCTAATGTGGACTGCAAAGTCCTTTGGCATTCTCATATTATAAAATAGTTCGCCATGTCCACAGCTTGGCATGGGCGTCACCTGTTGTAGGGTGGATTTTTTTAGTCACAAGCAGATTAAAGATTACCAGATACCAGACGTCGCGCACCTTTCAAGCTGCTGCCCATTGCCGGTCTAAGTCAATTCGTCTGATGTAAACGAGATGTCTATACTAACATCGGAAAAAGGTTATTAGTTTTTTCTTTTAGATATTTATCGTTATTTCACACGAATTTTGTATTCAGCTCTATAATAATCTGGGTTGTTGGTTTTAAATATCTTGCTCAAATCTGCGATATACTGGTCATTAAACGAGGTCGTATGGGTGATACTAAAACAAATCTTCCTTAACTAATTACACATTATTCTAATAGATACAGTCACGAGAGATGAGTTTTAGTGATTTTTGTAGAGTTACAGTAGGAATTTGAAATTTAAAGAAATTTTAGTTTTTAAGAAATTAAGATTTCTTTGTACAAAATTATTTTTGATATTCCTTTGCCGTTCAAAGTATTCTTATATTTTCGTTATATTTTTCTGTTTTCACTTATAAGGATTACAGAGTTTTTCATACCTTTAGGAGACTGAATAAAAATTAAGGTGTATCAAATATATAAATCTCAATTTTTAGTTATGAAAATAAAAGAAATATGTTTATGTAACATATGTATAAAGAAGATACAAAAATTAAAGTTGCTATTTCCCTCCTCTACATTTTCTTAAATAATGCAAATCAAATCGGAAAAATAACCCAAAAACTTTGCATAAAGTTGTAACAAACACCAGTTATTTTTTGAGATGAAAATAGTTATGGACTGTGTTGTTAGAACATTGGAACATTTTATTTTATTTTCCGTTTTCCATTTCCGAGGGGCTATATAGTAATTAGTCCGTCGTGCTACTCTAGGACGTTTTGGAGGACGTTTTTTCTGTTATAAGCAAGTTATCCGTGGCAAATCAGAGGCGCTTGTTGTAAATTTCACGGGCGGGCTACCTGGGCTCCATCTCCGTCAGCACCAATAAAATTGTTAATTGAATTAAAAATACTAATTTACCACATGCTAAGCGTTGAAGGAAAATATCGCGACGAAACTTACATTTCAAAGGAAAACATATTTAAAAGTCAATCTTACCAGTCTCCAGCAGAAAAACAAAGTAGCCCATCTTTCGATTTTCTACAGGATACATTTCAAAGAGTGTGTGAAAGAATTGCATAACGTAATGTTATTGAAAAATCAAAAGATTTTCTTTTAAGTAAGGTCATTATTGAATAAAAATAATCTTATGGATTTTATTTATTTATTGAAACTTGTGGTCGCCTAGCTGTTGAAATTCAACTGTTTTTCTCTTATAATAATATGCTTTTACTTACTCTGAAACATAAAACATTAGCAGTATGAACGTCAACAAACGACATAATTCGTCCAAGCGACAGTTAAGTGTTTGTTAAGAAATAAATAAATTATACGCGAAAAAATCCGTAATTTTTTATAGATTTATCACGTTTAATTCAGTTTTATTAAATGTGTACAGTTTGCGTTAATGTAAGGAATCTTTTTTTTTTTTGTATAATAATCATATGATCATTTAATTTTTTAAGATAAAAGCTATTTATTACAAACCTTTTATCTCGCTTTTCTTTGCGTTTGGCAATACACTTTTCCATCGATTTCCTTCTTTATTCATGAGTCCCTTTCAGAAAAAAAACACTACATTAAATATTCACGACCAAGAGAAATGTTTACTTTCCACTAGAAACTCGAAAAGAATGAGTAAATTTTTGTTAAGTTCACGAATACGTTGTGAGTAAATGTGCGTCGGTTTTATAAAGGTGGTTCAGTTTTTTGTACTTTTGTAGTTGGATTGGATGTTTTTGAGAAATAACACAGGCTATTGAAATAAAAAAAAACTAATAAGGTAAAACACATACATATAAATAAACAAATACATATTATATATTGAAGGTGAAGTTGAGAAAAATCATGAGTATATTATAATTATAAGTAAATTATAAAATAATTTGCAAATTATGCACTTAATCAATAAAATCAGGCGTTTCTTTGCGGAAATCTATTATAATAAAAATGACTTAGTCATAATGATATGTCTTACCTAGATTGAAGAACTTTGCAGAGCTTTTCTCTTCATAACTTCATTTTTTATTCCCGATCTTAGCTTATTAATTTTTTAGATATTTAAACCTGCACTAAATGTGCAAAAACTTATACAGATTTTGTCGCGTTTAGTTTTTTTATTTTCATATATTGTTTTCCGATGTTTCAAATGCTTTACAGCACCCGTGGTCATGGGGAGACTGAGTGCGATGTTGAACATACTAAGTGAACTTTCATAAAAACATACTTTATGTCACTATAAACATTAGTCAGTTATTACCATCTGTCGAGAGGCGCAGTTTAATAGAATCCAGTACCTCATATCCATGGGGGATCTCAGCAACATCTTCCTGATATCAACTCAAATTGATAAAAAAAACTGCGGTTTCCAATCCGCCTACCAAAGGTGGCATCTATGACAAATATCCTCTCCAATGGAGCAATCTATGGGGGAGGCCTATATTCTATCGTGGACTTGATAACTTGTAATAATTATAATGATATCATCTGTCAATTTTATCTCTTAAAAATGAATTAATTTACAAACTGAATTGTAAATGAGGTTTGTCTTAATCAGAACAAACGAAGCGATCAAAGAAAACCCGCATAAAAGAATATACTCGTAATATATCATATTCAGGATTGTATCATAAAACCTCGCCAAATCACATTAATATTATATTATGAATAAGTTATCATAAGTCTTGCGTAACGATAGCTGTATTGAGAACAATGAAAATACTTCTAAAATATTTTGATTTTAAATCAATAATCTCATTGTTTTATAAAGTTAAAATGATTTTTTCCAAATGTAAGAATGCTGAATAAAGTCTTATTTTACAATTTAATAATATTCGATACAATGTTATGACGTATATCGAATGTCAAGACACTTAAATCCTGCTACATATCGATTTAAAGGTCGTGTAATAGTTTTTATTTTCCCAATATTTGCCGCGCGGCGATGCATGAGTATAATTACTAAATAAAACCTTAAGGTTAAAAAAAATTGCCATATTTTTTCTATATTTGATTCAAACTCGTCATATTTATTAACAATTTCACAAAAATTAACAAGTTCAAAAACGTCATATTTATTAAGCTATTTTAATGAAAAATATCTCTAAATTTATAATCACATTTGTTTATTAAACTAGTGGGATGCACTAAGTAAAGACTGTGTAAGAACCTCCAAAAGAGGCGGAGTTATAGGCGAAATAAGAATTTTTAATTTTTGGCCATTTTGAACTCCTAGAAGTTAAATGAGAACTTTTTGCCCCTTTTCAACCATGACATCCTCTATATGATAGGCTATTCAAACTGACTATTCCTAAAGTTCCAGTCACCCTCCAACTCATTTCTAAAGTTTTTACTTTCAATAATTTTAGACGAAATGTAAAAAGAAACGATGTTCCTTGAAATTGAAATGTAACACACATTTTTGCCGCTGAAAATCTTGAATAAACGAACTAAAAGAATTGCGGAAGCCCACGCTAGCGTGATATGAAGTGACGTTAAAGCAAATGTGCACTATCATTATTGGCAAAAGAAAAATGCGCCTTTGAGATAATACTGTGAACCATTAACTATACAAAATATTTACAAAACGTGACCAGGCATTTTTCTCATGTAATTTTCAACACTGTTATTAGTTTTCACACTTTGTTATATTATTCCTCAAATATTTTTCACTTATTCTATTTTTGACCGACCCATTTCGAAATCATGCCTATTTGCAAAAGTGCTAGAAATAATTGTCTATGATTAATAAGGGATACATATTTAAGCCTTGGTGAGAAAGTCTAAGTTGGGATATAAGTTTGACGAAGGTCAGCTAATTTATTCTAAAACAAAAACAAGGCATCTTCTAATGGCTCAGAGTTAAATTCTTATTGGCATCAAATTTTGAAATAATAGCATCGTAATCGCCAGATTGATATAGACATTTAGTATAGGGACGACGTTTAAGAGTGTGAAGTTGAATAAACTCTGCAGACACAATAATAATACTTTCATTTCTACTTTCATTTCTCTCTTCTTTTTCATATTCTGTATTCTAAAAAGACCGTTCCTTATTTAAGCGGAGGAAAGCATTTTCATGACCACTAGATACCTTCTGTTGGGTGTTTATGAATGTCTGATTTCTCCAATCAAATTTTACATCTGCAAGTCTTTTAACAGATTTTCTAATTTTACGTGTTCCGGAAGTTGACGGATTATTGTTCCGATTATAATACTGGATGAATACATCGTTCAACATCGTAATTCGTTTGCTTGGTGGTATAACTTTTATATTTTGGACAGCCGATTCGATGACACTCTTATAAATTTTATGTAATTGCATATGTTTATTCTCATGTTCGCAGATTTTATCGATACACAGATAGCAGCTTAGTTTTCGGAACTCAATAAATTCTGATCCAAAATTCCAGATCACTTGGTAAACTAACATAGAACCCTTGAACGGTGAAATATCCTAAAGAAAAAGAAGTTCTTTTTCTATAATTTCATGCTCCTGTACTACTTTTATCTCAACATTTTTAACATTTTCGCGAACAACTATAAGGAATGTTGACAAATCCCCGACGTCACGTCCACATTTAACTTGATAATCAGCTGTCCGCTTAACCAGAGCGCCAATGCCGTCGGGGGCGCCTTTGCCATGACCACTTTCTTGGTAATTCCAAGTATTTAGATTCAAAGATGTCAAGGTTTTTTTTAAGAATAAGGGTGGCAAACGAGCACACAGTCCACCTGATGGTAAGTGGTTGCTGTGACCCATAGACATCTACATCTATCCTCAATTACGAATTTAAATGCAGATGCGTTGTCACCCGTGAGGACTAAGATGGAATGCCTTGTTTCCAGTAAAAAGGGTCTCCGGTTAAAGCTGAGTCAATATGTAAAATATTTGTTTATTTCGGTATTGACTTGTTGGACTATCTGTTCAAATGTGGGCGGTGATAATTAATTTTTTTAACTTTTTATTTTAACAGTTAATGTTCATATTAACCATCTTCCGCATAAGAGGAGACCGGAATAATAGGAACTACTATTTAAAAAAAATACTAGCAATGTTATTATTATTAAAATTACTAAAATTCACTTTAACCACTAATAATTATAAAAATAAAATATGCATGTGATTCGAACCCGCAACTTTTCGAGTTCGCGACCCGCACCCTGCCATTAGGCTACTGTCGCATTCTCTCTCATTCTCTCGCAGGCTTAATGCTATAGATGTATACAATTGTCTCTATTCAGTGTCGCTTTGTCGTTTCATCCAACGCGGTTCATCCAAGCGGTTGCCAACCCGCTTACCAAACGTGGCAACTATGTAAAATATCTCCCCTATGAGGCAATCTAAGGGGAGGCCTATGTTCAACAGTGGACTTTAATAGGCTGTAAAGGTAACAGTAATGGTAACATCGATATATACTAGGTGAAATAATAGTGACGACTCCTGGGAATTAACGAGCATGCCTTCAAAGAAGCTGGAGCTAAAAGTTAAAGTCCCAGTGCTACTAATACATAATTTCGATACACCAAAACTGTGCAACGGTACCAGGCTAAGCATCACTGGGCTGGGGAGAAATATTCAAAGACCATTATATTGACTAAAGCTGGTAAAGGAGTGTGTATTGATAACGCATTCCAATTAGTCTAAATAAATTTCAGTTTAATTAGCTTAAATTCCTGCTGAAGTCAGCATTTCCTCTGACCATTAATATGTCCGTCGGTCAAACTTTAATTGTGAAATTCTCTATTAATTTGTGCACTCCGTTTTTTCGCATGATAAGCTGCATGTTAGCTGTTCGAGAGTAACGAGCGCTTAAAACTTGCACGTGCGGGCGAAAGATAATCATTCAGAGATTAATTCTCCTTTAAATCCTAATATTTTCTGCGGTGTCGGCAACATGAGATTGCGTAATTAAATCAGCCATTTTTGTTTTCGGCCAATTGTTATTTTACTCTTCTTAAGTTAAAGTACTTCGACGAAGATAAATAAATAACTTATTCTAGGTATTAATTTAACTATATGTTATAACCGTAATATCATAAGCTGTTCAGAATAGAACAAGCGAAATAAAATAAAGCTACTTTGAACTGTTACAAGTTTATTTCTGATAAAATTACAGTTGGCACAATTCGGTTGCGTTCCCGTTGAGATATTTAATTTTTGAACTTGTCGTAACGAACATACAATATTTATATTTTGAATTGCACCGGAAATGTAGACTACACGATTATTATAAACTAATTATCTATGGATTGTTAAATTATATATTATATATTATTTATAACGCAGATAATGTATGTATATTCGTATAAATTAAAGTTTATATTAAATTTCTGCACCGCAGACAAAAGCTATTTGAACTTCGCGCGAAGAAATCGTAGGTAAACTTTTTGAAATGATCGTATTGAGTGTGAAGACCATAAAGCAACACGGGCCGCCGACGTACCGGACGTGGAAACAAGTGAATTTTAATGCAATTATTAAGACGTCATTCTAATTGCTACTTTGAGATTGTGATATTGCTAAGACCACACAAAAGGCTGAAAGAATTAAACGTTAAAAAAGCAAGAACCGACTTGAAAAACAAAAATGTATAAATTAAGCTAAGGCATAGGGTGTGTGTGTGTGGTGGTGGTGTTACCGTGTAAAAGTAAGTCAAAGCTCCGGCTTCAGGAACTATGAAATTATGAGGAAATTACGTAACTATTTTTTTTAATTTTAAAAGTCGGTTTTGACTATTTTCAAAGTATAGTTATTATAAAATAATTTCATATATCAACGTGAATATGTACATTGAATGAAACTAATTTAAATTATTTTAAATTCCCGATGTTGTAGCTGGAATTCAAACGTGATTAAATCTGTGAAAATTCGTTTTATTCTACATTAGACACGTAAACGAATATAGAGCCTTAAGTCTAAATACTTTTTAAATTCCTGGATAAAATAATTGTCTCTTAGGAAAGCGGCCTTAGCAATGATCGATGAGTCTCTAACGAATTAAATAAAAGGTAATTCATCATACTTGTGCTTATGGCAAAAATCTTTTCCATCTTTGCCGGGAGTTATTTTTTAAGGATCAATTTTTTTGGATCACCTGACAAATTATCGTAAAATACTTGGAAGTATTTGCGAATAATGAATCGGTTATTAATTTTAGTAACTACTGTTCTTCTCGATTTTCAGTGTATTAAATTTCCAACAAAAAGATACATTCAAGCAAGCGTAGTAAAGTCACGCTGTAACTTATTATAGTTGCAACACGAATTGGTAGGCTTTACCGGGGACGGGCACTGCTCACACAGAGTATCAGCGTAAAATAGCAGCATGACGATAATATGTTTCGCATGATTTTAATAAAACCGAATAGCCAAATAGACATACGAGTACAGTCTACCTAATGAATTTTGGCTACTGCAGCCCATGAACACCTGCAAAAAGAAGGCTAAAGAAGGCTGCATAGTTACCTCTGACGGTTGATATGAAATGTCTTACAGGCTGTAATTATATCGGTTCTCTATACCCTTCAGGCTGGATCACACCAATGCACGTACTGCTACTTGGCGAAAGAAATAAAGGCAAGAAAATGTTGTTTACCTAGACGGCCTATTAAGATGAAAAAAATCACAAGAAATAATAAATATTATTATGTATTAATATTATATAAGTAATACTTTTATGCATTTATGTAATAAATGTCGTGTTCCGATACTTCGTGTTTTTTAAAAGTCAGTATAATGTGTGATTTGTACATTGCATTTGTAGGTTTTTTGTTTGAATTTACCTGCAGGCTTAGTGTGGCTACAGTAGGCTCCCTTTAACTTTAATATATTAATAGATCATTATTCATTAGTTACATTAAGAGAATTCTCAAGTCAATGTCAAATTTTGAGGCAGGTTTATTAGTAATTTTATTTACAAGTGAATTTTTCACTAACGAAATAAATACTTTTTCTAGTCCTTGGAAATTTAACTTCATTTCTCTTTTTAGAACATCAAACGCAAATCTAATTTGTAATTTACGCGTCTTGAATACATAGTATGGACTTTTTCTTGAATTTTCAATATACGGTTATACTGAAAATGTTCTGTGAAATGTGTTTGGAAGTAATCTGAAAGAGACTTTCAAAATATAACATATGTTTGATTTTTTTTATTTTAAGTTTTAACATAAATTTGTTTTCTAATAATTAATAGCTTGATTGAGTAGTTGAGTAATTGAGTATCCAAGGAAATGTCGCTTTTTTTTGTTGCAAAATATATTTGAAAATATTCATTTATTTTGACACTTACAAATGTACATTTTTAAAAACAACTAGGTTTTTTAAATTAAACTGTTTCAAGATACAAAAATGTTTAAAAAAAATTTAGCTCTCCAGCAGAAATCACATACGATTAAATTGATAGTTGTCATCATCGTACTGGTAAGCAAAGTGTAGGGCGGTCCCTCACTAGATGAAATGACGACGTGACGACGTGATAATAGATGCAGGATGTCGATAGATGCAGGTGGATCAGAATCGTCCTTTTGGCATTCTTTGGTGGCGGCCTGTGTTCAATAGTGGACTTTTGATGGACTGCAATGATGATGATGATGATGATGATGATGAACCTGTATACTATTCACCTCATTATTCGAATAGAAGCCCTATCTGTCATCTTTAAATTTGTTCAAAAAACTCTTTCACGAACAAATTAGAGGTTAAGAATAAGCTGAAGAAGTTCAAACAGATTTAAAATATAAATAAAAGAAGAAAGGAGTTGTTGATTACGAGGAAGATGTTGTTTTTTGTTACTATTATGAGCCAGTATTTGACTGCTACCCCACCTAATGATGAGTGTTGTTGCAGCCAAAGATGGTAAAGTGCACTGACTTAGCTTAACCTTTACACTGTTGCCTTGATGAGACCCACTTTATAATCGGATGGAAAGACATACGGAGGAAAATTATTCCACTCTTTTGCTGTACGAA
Organism: Parnassius orleans; assembly: GCA_029286625.1. Classification (NCBI taxonomy): domain Eukaryota; kingdom Metazoa; phylum Arthropoda; class Insecta; order Lepidoptera; family Papilionidae; genus Parnassius; species Parnassius orleans. Next base: position 2,696,011 of record JAGSMP010000170.1, read on the forward strand.
TTATAAACGACGAAGCAAACTGTTTGGACACAATGCGTGGTATTTCGACAAAAACAAAGGGGTAGAGACTAGCCAAGCGTCTGGTGATTAGATAATGGATTGGAGAAGGAGAGGAATTAAGTCACTCTGTCCCGAAACGCGTCCTTTAAAAATCCGAAAGCCTGGCTACTTTGCGCCTGTGCTCGAGGCTGGTACAATTGGTTCTAACCATGTTGGTGTCCACAATAAGCCTATATAAGCCAAAATAAGTTAATATGCGTGATAAAATCTTTAATGAGTTTCAATTAAACAATGAAATTGAACATAGATTAGACTATCAACAAGGTAATACTTTACTAAAAGCAAAGTATTACCTTGTTGAAAGTCACTTTTTCACATCTGGCTCGGATAATGGAGCTACAGTATACTAGTATAGTTTCGGGCTCCCTGAATCACTGGACTATGTATTGCGCCGTTTGATTTCCCTGATATCCAACTTTACTTACCCCGTTTTTATTTTGTTGTTAAATTTTTAGTACAAGAAAAATAAATATCACCAAGCTGTAGAGTCAGTATACAATTGCATTGCGAAATAGATGCTATTTAAATATTATTATGTGTGTTAATGGGTGGGTTCGTAGAATCGTAAATATTTATAGCTGACGATAAAGTATACTTAAAAGATATTATGTACCCCTAACTATAAATTATTAATGACAAAAACAATAGTACCAATATTATGTGTTTCTTCAGGTTGTCACTCTATCTAGGTGGGGGGGGGGAAGGACAGATCTGAGAAGACACTACGCTTTAGTACGAGGCTGAAACCATTCATATTTTTTCCCCATCGGTTGCTGGTTCTTCAAGCTGGGCCGGCCCATTGCCACTTCAACTTACTGATCCGTTGGGCTATGTCAGTTACTCTTGTTTTTCTGCGTAATTCTTATATTATCTTATGTATATGATCTATAAATGAAGATGAAAAGGTATAACCGCAATAAACGTTAAAACACTCAAAAAAATACCAATATATTATCTACAATCAAGATTTGGTTAACGAAGTAATACCACGCGGGGCTTATGACGATCTTAGCAATACAGTTTTTAATAAAATGAAGTGAAAAACGAACTTACAGCCCACTTGGTGTTAACACATGTACTCAACTTAAAACAAAGAAGGCTACAGATACGTTGTCAACTCAGATAACTAAGATAGAATTTCTCACAGCATGTAATTATACTGGCTCTCTGCACACTTCAGACTGGAACACAGCAGTGCAGGCACTGCTATTTGGTGACAGAAATTAGAAAGAGGGTTGTATCTGGGTAGATACAACCTAAATTCACAGTGGTAGCACTCTTTTTCTGCCTAGGAGTTCGTCTGGGTAGACGAACTCCTAGGCAGAAAAAGAGTGCTACCACCTCGTGAATTTAGGTTTTTATTGTGTTAATAAAATCTTTATTTATTTATGCTTTATTTGCACACCAAGTACAAGAAGGCGGACTTAATGCAACAGGGCATTCTCTACCAGTCTACCTCCAGGCTAAGCAGAGAAGATATTGTGGGTGCAAAGTGCAAACAGCTAAGTAAAAAATATCTATGTCTACATAATATTACCATAACTACTACTACATACTAAGATACATATTATAAACATAATTACACAAATATATTATATCGATATACAATATATATATGAAATGGAAATCCACAAACTACTCGTGCAACGTTAGATAGTGATTCCAGAGCAATCGTTTGAACGTTGCCTTGCTCTTAGCTGCACGTACACTGCCTGGTAACTTGTTCCATAATCTTACCGCATGGGGAGTAAAAGATTTGTGTAAAAAGCTAGTGTGACAGAGGAGAACATGGAGGTTAGATTTTTCCATAGAACGGAGATAACGATTATGGGAATCACCCTGATACTGAAATTTGCATTTCAGATATTCAGGGACAAACGGATCGTGTAAAACTGAAAATAATGTGCACAGTATTCTGCAATATCTGCGATAACGGGAGGAAGCTATTTAAGCTGAGAACGATAGGAGGAAATGTGGTCGTATTTACGTAAGCCGAAAATGAAGCGTATACAATTATTGAGAAGTCGATCCAGTTTGTTTGGAAGTTATTGCGAGGCATGAGCATAGCAAACATCTGCATAATCTAGATTAGACAACACTAGAGTCTGTATTAGCATTGCCTTAGTGCCTAACGGTAAAAAATTCTTGAGACGATACAGATAACGCAGAGTGTTAGTGACCTTTTTGCTCACTTCATATATATGCGGTCGCCAACTGAGGGTGTTGTTTATAATTAAGCCAAGATCTTTAACAGTTGTTGAGTAAGGATCAACAACATTATTAAAGATTATAGGAGGTAGCGCCTTCATGTAAATTTTAGTCAGTCTACGAGAACTACTAACCACAATAGCCTGACAACCCTAATACCAAATCTGTTTGACCAATTAGAAATACAATTGAGATCACAGTTGAGCTTATGGTTAAAGAAACTTTATTTCTCAATAGAAATACATTATTTCACTTCATGAAAAACTTAAAAGAAAAATGTTTACAAGGTTTTTAGGTCGATGAACATAAAAATAAGTGATAAAATGATATACACAATAACAACTAAATCGAGGGTACACTATACAATGCGATACCTATTGTCGTTGCAAAGAAACTAGAAACAAAAAATCAAAAATAATGTGGGTGGAAATTAATAACAATGCTACGCTATACACGATACCAGGGCCGGGTTCAGATATAATTAAATTAATTTAACATTGTTGCTTATATATTCTTTTAATTTGTTTTTGAAGACCGTAAATTTATTGGACATTTTTATGTCTAAAGGTAATTTATTGTAAATCTTTGCTCCCTCATATCTTACGTTCTTTTTGCCGTAGTTTGTGCATGTTTTTGGAAGATTAATATTATTTGTACTTCGAAGAGGTCGAAGGCCTAGATCTTTTTTAGTTTTAAAATGTTTTGACGGCTCCGTGGCGCAGTGGCTTAGCAATGAGTTGTTGCGCAGGGGGCCGCGGGTTCAAATCCCACACGGAACAAGTATTTTTATGGCCTATAAATAATTGTTCCGGGTCTGGATGTTTGACCTCGTGCAATTTATGTTTGTAAACTGCCTTCACTATATAGGAGAAAATCCTAGCGTGGAGGTAACGTTTTTTTTAAGATAAAAAAAAATTGTGAGTGTACAGTATTTGACATAATTTTTTTCATTAGAATGTATGTATTATAATGATATAATTGTTTGATGTTCATTAATTTTGTTTCTGTGTAATTTTTTTGTGTTGGTGTTATAAAGATATAGTGAAATAGAACTTTAATTATTTTGTTTTAAGTTATTTGCAGATCAGCAAGCGATGTTTTGGCTGCAGTACCCCAAACTTCAATTAAGTAGTCTAAGTGAGGTTTGACAAGTGAAAAATAGATCATGAATCGAACTTGACGTGGAATGCATTTAACCATGTTGTGTAGTAACCCAATTAGGGGTGAAAGCTTAGATCGTATTTTATTTATGTGTGCCTTCCAAGTCAAGCCGCTGTCAACTATCAGTCCAAGATATTTTTCCTCCACTGATTCTTTTAGTTTTATACCGTTAATTGTTAATGGAGTGTAGTTGTGTATTTTTTTATTCTTGGCTTTAAATATCATATAACTGGTTTTGGCTATATTTATGGTAAGCAAGTTGTACTGAAACCAGTTATGCAATGTATTAATATCTTCCTGTGCTAGTTGGATAATATTATTAAGTGAATGCCCAAAGTAAAATATACATGTGTCATCAGCATATAGACTAATTTCTCCATGTAGTGATATTTGGCTGATATTGTTAACATAAATCAAGAATAATAGGGGCCCGAGTATTGATCCCTGGGGTTATGGTTTGAGAAGAACTCTGATGATTGCCGATTTTGACAATCTGAGAACGATTATTAAGATATGATTTGAAAAATTTGTATGCATTGCTAGTGATTCCAATCTGTGAGAGTTTATTTAATAGGAGTGTGTGACTAACCGTTTCGAACGCTTTTTTTAGGTCAATAAATATTCCCAGTGCAATATTTTTTGAATCGATGTTGGTTTTTATTTTGGTAACTAAGTCAATGGTAGCGGATATTGTGTTTGATTTTTGTCGAAAACCATATTGACGGCTAAATAAAAAGATTTGATTTGATTTGCGTTAAATATTGGTCTAAACGATTGTAAATAATTTTTTCAAATATTTTCGAAATCACTGTAAAACCGAGATAGGGCGATAATTATTGGGATCTGTCTTTGCACCTGACTTATAGATTGGTGTAACTTTTGCGATTTTTAGTTCGTCTGGGAATATACCGTCTTTTAAATATGAGTTGATACAATTTGTCAGTTTTGGAAGAAGGTAGTGTTTTATCCGTTTAGTCACCATTGTATTTATTCCATCTATTCCTGAACTATAGCTATTGTCAAGACTGTCTTTTATTGTGGATACTTTTTCTGTGCAAGTTGGTGTTAATACTGCAAGATGTTGCTCATTAATGTTTGATATTTCTAAATTTGTAAGAGTATATGTCGAGTTATCATGAAATTTTGATGGAATCTGATTTACCAAACGAGACCCGTTTGTTGCAAAGAAGTTATTGAAAGGCTCGCAAATTTCATTACTATTCGTGATAAGCCTAGTTCCAATCATAAGATTTGGAGGAACACATATCGATTTATTGTCGTTTTTAAATAGTGATTTAATAAGATTCCACATTCTTTTTGGATTGCTCTTACATTTATTGAAGTAATGATAAAAGTATTTATGCTTTTTTTGCAATCAATTCGGTAGTGTTATTTCTCGCTTTTTTAAAATCATTTCTTTGGTTAATGCTTTGAATGAATTTGAGCTTCTCAATCACATCATCTATACATGCCACCTCAGCTTGAGTATAAATTTGTAAATCCTCAGCATACAGATGGTACGAGCAGCGAATGTGGGATGTAATGAGATTTATAAAGACTGAGAACAGGATAGGAGAGAAAATTCCGCCTTGAAGAACGCCAGCAGACAACGAGCACCAATCAGAGATAATCTGACCTACTCGAGTTGCCTGCTGACAACCACGAAGATATGAGGAGAACCAATCCCGCGGTGACGAAGAGAAACCCAGGTGACAAGGTAAAACTAGGAGAATATCATGGTGGACAGCGGTAAAAGCGTTAGAGAAATCTATTAGGACTAACACAGTCAATTTTGAGTTCTCCATTCCAGTACGCAAATCTTCCGTAACTTTCAAAAGAGCTGTGTTAGTACTATGCCCAGGCCTAAAACCAGATTGATATTTGCTAAGAAAGTTATATTTGAAAATGTAACTAAAAATTTGTTTGTGGACAATAGCTTCAAGAACTTTAGATAAAAAATGGAGAATGGATATTGGGCGAAAGTGAGAGAAAGAACTGGGGTTATTTATTTTGGGCAGCGGAATGACAAATGCTTTTCACAAAGTGTAGGAAAATCCCCAGCGAATTGTGAATGATCAATGATGTGAGTAATAATAGGAGTAAGATAGTTTAGAATAAAGGTGATCATACATAAGTCTATTCACATTATCGAAGCCAACTGCCATAGACTTAATACAATAAATGGTCTTTCTTATATCCTCATCAGCAACGGGAGAAAAGTTAAATATGCAGTTATGATCCAAAGCTTTGTTAATTATTCCGACGAAATTCACGCAATGCGGATATCCGTACATAAGTATGTAATACAATTTACAATCTATTTTAATTTCAGTTGAATTGGATTCACCGTGGCCCTGGCGGGCTTTGAATAATGAAATCTTATCTTTCATTCTGAAATAATTTGTTTGTTTTTAATAAGTTGCTACAGGGCTACAGACAACATAACTCCATAGAGAGTTTGTTATATTTTTCGTTTATTATTTTAAACTACTAACGGTCAACTTTTTATATCAATTAATATTGTTTCGAATCTAATATCTCATATTTCTACAGGTAATAGATTCAAAAATGAAAGGAATATTTATGGTGCTTAGAGAATTTACAGAAAGTCTCACGCCTAGCCAACGCGTATTTAGTTATGGTAATTTCACCTCTCTGCAGTCGGGAATGTTTGCATGTGGTCTATGGTGCTAAAGCCTTTTCAGAAACCGGCTTGTTTGGGAGGCTGGAAGTCGTCGAGTCTGCATGCGAGACGATTCGTAATGACTCTCAAAAATAGCACGTAGACGCGGCTCAGAAGGGAAATCGGTCTATAGTTCTTCAAGAGAGCGTTGTCGCATTTCTTGAACAACAATTTCACCACACTTCTGCTCAACGCCTCCGGAGTAGTGCCACCATGGATGACGGAATTAAAGAGCTTCTGAAGAACTTCAAGTACCGGTTTTCCACTCGCTTTCAGAAGCTCCGCTGTGATTCCATCCTCGTCTAGGGCCTTTCCGTAAGACAGGATTACGTTATGTACCCGAAACGCTGCTTTGGAAGACGTTTTCAAGCTACTGGACTGGAAAGAATACGGTATTAACATTAACAGCGAGTACATCACTCACCTTTGATTTGCCGACGATATAGTCCTTATGGCAGAATCGCTGGAGGACCTAAGCACTATGCTCAAATACTTCAATAGTGCCTTCCAACGGATAGGTCTTAAGATAAATATGGACAAAACAAAGATCATGTATTACGTCCACGTCACACCTATGCCGGTAGTTGTTTGGAGCACTAAGTTCGAATTTGTTGACGAGTATGTTTACCTGGGACAAATAATCCGACTATGTAAGTCCAACTACGACCAAGAGGTTAATCGACGGATTCAACTCGTCTGGCAGCGTTCGGGAAATTGCGGCACATCTTCTCGTCAGGTATACCTCAAAACATGAAAACAAGACTGTACAACCAGTGTGTGTTGCCAGTGATAACCTATGGAACTGAGACGTGGTCCTTCACTGCTGGCCGTATGAGGAAGCTCAAGCTCGGGGTTTATATGCAGGATAAACTTAGAAATGAGGATATCCGCAGTAAAACCAGAGTGACCGACATAGCCCAACGGATTAGTAAGCTGAAGTGGCAATTTGCGGGCCATATAGCTCAAAGACCCGACAACCGATGAAGAAAAAAGGTTCTCGAGTGGTAGCCTCGTACCGGCGGGCGAAGTGTAGGGCGTCCCCCCACTAGATGGAGTGACGAACTGGTAAGACATGAAGGAAGTTGAATGATGCATGTGGCTCAGGACCGTGCTTTGTGGCATTCCTTGGGGGAGGCCTTTGTTCAGCAGTGGACTTGTGAAGGGCTGTAATGATGATGATGATGAATGTTACCTACTTTCTTTGGACCCTTTATGTTACCGTTGTAACAAAACTTAGAAAAAATCAACAATTCGAATTTTGCGCAAGTGTTATTAACGAAAGTGCCATTTCTTTATTAAATAGTAACCAATCAAGGAAGTTAAAAGGGAATAATTTGATATCTATGATTCAAACCTCAAAACCATACTGGGCTGTCAAATCGTAGGGACTGGATTCAAATTCCAGTTGAAAATAATTTTTATGTTAATACGATTATTCTTTAGTGGGTTCTAGAAGAGATTTAATCTAGACACAGCAGACAAGTTCGGAAAAGAAAAGGTTGGCGCACCGGCAGAGGGTAGCTGTGTACTTTTGTGTACCTTAACGCACTAATACCTTTGTCGACAATGAACAACTGTACCTTAAATAAAAATAGAAAACAGTGAAACGTAAACTATAAAAAAAACGTTGAAGTTCCTGTATTTATTAAAGTTAGTAAAATAAATATCTCCAATAATTAATGATATTCCAACAAAAAAACGAAAAAAACGCTGTGCAGTTTTATAGATCCTATGATTTCAGCAACTGATTTTGATTTTGTCATCCGTTAAAATTTTAAGGCTTTTATCGGCAACCCAGAACGTCGTTAATATTGAACTTGGTCCCCTATTCACAGTTTCATTTCTGGTGGGATTATGATCTTATTGCGAAACAGTTGATGAAACTTGTCATAAAACGTACATTTCTTTCTCTTCATTGTCATCAGCCTATACTTTATGAGAGAAGGATTTCCCTTAATCATCACGCTTAGCAGGTGGATTGACAATCGCAGTGTCAGACGCCATTCACCTTTGACGCTGCTCTTCGCCACCGGTGTGGATATTTACGTCTATCGTAAGCGGGATGGTATGTCGTCATTTATCGGAAGTCAAACGAGTTTTCTGGCATTACCCATAGTCTCCCCTTACGAAAAACAACAGTATGAAATGGGTTAATGGATCGCCGCCGTTGATAATCAAGAAAATATTAATCTTATTACGTTACAGTTAAATATAACATAAAATAGTGCGATAAGTTAATTTATAAATATACGAAACAAAACTCTCAAAACATGGCTCTTTCTCGGCCGTTACTAAAATGGCTACGTTGAAATAAATAACGTTAAGTTACGAGCCGACCGGATGGACTCGGAGAAATTAAAAATATTATTTACAACCTCTGTGTTTAATTCACTCAAATGCAAGAAACCAGGAGTGGAACGAAACTTTTTGAATAAATAAAAGTAGTCTTCGTTTTAGGAATACGTTGATTTCTAATTCCCCGCTTGTTTCTCATTATTATTACGTCTCAAAAGCATAAATTTAATCTAGATTTCTGAGGTAGAAAGGATTTTAATTTAGGAGTTTGACGCATGTGTTTATTTTTAAAGAAGTATAGATGACAAACAAGCACACAGTCTACATGCTGGTGAGTGGATGCTGTGGTCCATAGAAAACCACACCTATCCTTCATTAACAATCAAAAGCAGATGGGTAAGGCCGTAGATTTTGCCACTTTGTAACATACAACGTGTCCCGAAACTCAACGTCAAGCGGGTAATTTTTTTTAAACCTTTACTTCTGTACCGGATGGGCGAAACTCGGGAGTAAGTGTTATCGAAAGTACTCCGCGAGTCGCTCACGTCCTACACCTATAGGTTCCGGAAGATACTTCTACTGTCGTCTTTGTAGGTGCAGCTGGGGTATTGTGGACTGAGGTTAAATCAAGATGCACGAAATAGAATACAAATGGCAAGTCAGTGGCCAGCGGTTCGACTGCTCAACTGTTCGGCGGAAATCTTCTGACTATTGGTTATTGACTACGGTTGTTGAATACGGTTGGTCAACTACGATTGTTCTATATCGGTTGTTCACTATCTATTGATCACTATATTTTTCAGACGATTTCTTCAGTTGACTATTTCTTTAAATTGTTTGGTAGTAACTTACTACTACTAGTGCTATCTGCTTTTATTTTCACTGTTTATCTAGCTGCTATTATCAGCTACTATGTTGTGCAACTAACTATTAATATCACTTGTGTAGCTGGTAGCTACTATGTTGCTAGCTACTATTCACTATATTCTATATTCAGCTACTTCTTGGTTCTGCTACTAGTCACTTCAGCTACTACAATGTTACTGGGCTCCGAAGCCATAAGGTAGACTCGAGCGTTACTTTAAAGTGAGCCACTTGCCATTGTCCGTTTTGCCTCTTTATTGCATAGCATTTTTTCTATACAATTGTCTTATATTACAATTTTTTCTATACACAATTACTTTTTACGCTAAAGTACTATACATTGTTAAATCGGTAATTTAGTTTTCTATTAGAATATCATAATGGTTTCTTAATATATTAACAATGTAAAAAGTTATTAACCAAAATATACCAAATTTTCAGAATATTAATAAAGGAAATAAATTTCATCACGCTAAATATTGTTTTATTTCCTTAATCTATAAACTTTAATCTAATTCACTAACATGTTTTTACAATTCTTCTAGAGCATAAACATTATTTCCATCATTTTCGTAATCAACTATTACGCAGTTAATTAAAAAACGCCTAGAAAGTTCTATACTATGTCGTGCTCTGATTGGTCGACTTTCCGTTTGTATAAATAAGAGTTATTTTCCTAAATATTACCAAATGATGCTCTATAGTAACATACTAAGCTTTTAAACATGTTATAAAATTATATTAATACACCTTTTACTTAGGTTTGTCACAAAAATTTTTCTTTATTACACTTTTAATATTGTTTCACTTTTCACTACATTTTTAAACACTTTTCGCCGTAGCGAACAACTTCTTTCTCATCTGCCTTTAAACAGTTCACTTCAAAAGTGGTCTTTGGTATTGCTTCTCGTAACCACACCGGGCTTTATATGTTACATATTATGCTATACTAGGTTTGGATTTAATTTTATTAATTACAAGATGATATGGTGAAACAGGTGATAGTACCGAGACGCCTTCTCTATTGAAATTAGGCTGTTTAAATTTTATTTCACGTATCATCCTTACTAAAAAAATGATGTTCTTTCGCGAGGCGATAGACATAGATTCCGATGCAAGTTAAATCAGAAACATGACGAAAGCAAAGCCAAATTAAAGAACCAAATTTAATATTTTGAAAAACGTTCGTTTAAGATTGAATTCGATGCTATGCCCAACGCAATATTAATGTACTAGTACTGTGTATATTAAACGTCTCGTGACAGGTAATTACTTCTAAAATTTAAATACTGTTAGGTAACAATACTTTAGGTAAGAACATAATATTAAGCTAAATTAATTAATTCAGGCACTACTTTAATTTTCAAATTTCTATTTTAGAGCTTCTTAAGTACTTACCATTTTTATGGTGAACCTTTTTTATCATAAAATTTAACAACATAATACTTATTCCAGTTAGGTACTTAACTCGTAATCTAAATTGTTTGATGGGCTTACTTAGAGTTGCTTTTAAATTACAATCAACCAATAATTTTAATTTTTATTGTGCCAATATTTAGTCTTATAATAAAATAATATTTATCACGAAATATCTGCTAAGTTGTTTGCATATAAACTGTTAATTATTTTAGTACTCAAGTACTAAAATAATTAACTACTAAGTACTAAGTAGTACTTTAGTAATCAAGTGACACTTTTTTGTGTGTGAAGTGTTTTTTTTAAACTGAAGTGTCACTTGATGTAACAGTCCACCTGATGGTAAGTGGCTATTGGAGACTATGGACATCTGCAATTAACTTAAAACAAAAAAGAAGTCTACAGATGCGTTGTCACCTCTGTGGATAAAAATGGAATGCTTCACAGCCTGTAATTATACTTGCTACCTATACCCTTCAGACCGGATTACTGCAGTACATGCACTGCTGTTTGGAAACGGAAATAGGTAAGAAGGTGGTCAGGAAAAAATCATACCTACGAGTAATGGTTGGAAAACTTCTTTACTTTTTATGGGTCCGTTAGGGTTCATTTAAGTCAAAACACTACTTATATATGCTACCAAGTAGCACTGAACTAACTGCCCTATTCGAGTAGTAAATAAGTAATAATATAGTGACTCAAATTTTAATTTTATGTAATTCTTTTCGTATTTACTCACTAAGTTGACCACTGACAGCACACACTAATACACTTTTATGTAAACATTTTGAGGAATACTGGACGAGATGGGTCGTAATAACCCGAACGCAGCCCAGTTGAGTACTATCCTATCCTAACTGAATTTCTCTTGTTTTATGGTTGGCTTGTGGTTAAACTTTTATAATAACAGTTAAAGTTTCTTTATGAAATTCATAAAACATTCTAACATTTAAGATGGTGTTGTTATTAACAGAATGCTTTACACAGGTCTGTGATTTTAAAACTATATGTCTATGTAGTAGTTCAAACGTTTTGATCAATAAAATAATTTTTACTAAATATTGGTACTCACTGCAGTGCCGGGACACAGTACACGAACATTTAATGACTTTTTCATCGAAACTTTTCGTAAAGTAGAAAATCATGTATGGCCGATGGGTTGTTTATAAAAGCACTGTCATAAATATCATTTTTAAGTTTAGTTATATTTTTTTTTCTCTTTTTATTATTATGTAACATACACTAAAATAAATACCTTACTTTTATTGAAATTGATGCTCAAATGGAAAGATTATGTAAAAGGCACATTAAATACATTCAGGCAAAGTGGAGTGTTAAGCTTTACTACCAAGGGAAAAACCGCGATATAATAAAGATAAAAATATAATAAAGGAGTTCGAATAACTCCTTGTCTATATTTTTATATACAAAATGCCGAAATAAGTAACTATATTTTTTAATTGTTTTAAGCCAGTGCTTGACTACATATTTACCTGGTGGTACGGGGTGATGTAGTCAAGCAAGTTTAATTTTCTAGTTGTTATGTGGAAGACGCTTCTGCCCATCTCCAAGATTTTTTCCTTCTCTCGCCTCTTACGAAACCTACGAGACGATGTGGGCTAGTAGATATTCTTACATCGCCACTACACGGCGGCTACATTATTAACTAGTAGAGCCATGCTGCAGCTATATCAGTAGTATAGTTGTAACACGAATGGGTCGGCTCGACCGGGGAAGGACCACGCTCTCACAGAATACCAGCGTCTAATAGCAGCTTAACACTGCTATGTTTCGTATGGTGAGTGTAGAGAACTGGAGACCCTTTTTACTGGAAACGAGGCATTCCAACTTAGTCCTCACGGTTGACAACGCATCTGCATTGTGAGTCTTTATTGAGGATAGATTTAGATGTCTATGGGTCACAGCAACCACTTACCATCAGGTGGACTGTGTGCTTGTTTGTAAAAAAATATTGATAATTTTTGTACTTCTTCAAGAAAAAACAAGTTTTCAAGGAGAAATTGCTTATTATCTTATTGTTCCATTAACTATCTTAGATTATATGAATAGATAATTTGAATAATCACATATCTATTATATATAAATTTTACGTGGTGTAGATACGAGTATATTATAGTTGTAGCACGAATGGGTCGGCTCGACCGGGGAAGGACCACGTTCTCACAGAATACCAACGTGACATAGCAGCTTAATGCTGCTGTGTTTCGTATGGTGAGTGTAGGTAGAGCCGAAGATCCTTTTACTGAAAACGAGGCATTCCATCTTAGTCCTCAGGGGTGCAAACGCATCTGCATTTTGATTCTTAAACTGGGTAGATGTAGATGTATACGGGCCACAGCATCCACTTTGCATCAGATGGACTATGTGCTCGTTTTTCACCTTTATACTTTAAAAATTGTCATCAGCAAAATAAGAATTTTCCATATAAAACACAATCATCTTCTATACGCTGCAAGCCGTCCATCTGGTTTTAAAACTTTTCTATTGAACTTTAATCTTGACTAACGTAATTGCTAAAGTTGGAATACAAAACCGTGTTCGCGGAATGCGCAATTTAGTGTCAGACATTTTGTAATTGATGTAGAGTTATTGCTTCTGTTGTTTTAAACTATTATAACCCTTGTTTCAAACAAACACAATGTTGAAAGTACCGGAGTATTGATTTAGATACATCGATTTAGATAATTGTGTCAAGTTATAAATTATGATTATTACAGTTTGGCTTTAAGTAACTTGTTATTTGTGGGTTATTCTAGTAATATAAATTAGTCGTAAGAAACTGCTTTTATTTTATTAATTAAAGTTAATAATGTTATAGTCTATATTGTCCACAGCTGGGCACATGCCTCCTCTCATTTTTTAAAGTGTTTAAAAGCTAGAAAAAGATTATACTAGGTGGTAAAGCCGTCGGCATAGGTTGATATCGCCTTTGTACCTACTTCTGCTTCTAAACAGTAAAGCACTCACATTGTTACGGATTTTAAAGTAAAAAAGCCAGTATCTATTCATCTTTGTCCTTAAGGTTGGCACTGCATTTTGCCCTTCTTTGTTTAATGTTGGTTGCCGGTATCCATGTGCTGCTCAAGCAACGTCGATTGTCACTCATATTATATTACTATAACTGCCTCGTTGGTCTAATGATTGTAAACGCGACTACTGATCATGAGGTTCGAGTTCGAATCCCGGGTCAGGCCATGAAAAATATCAGTTATTGAGTTTTTCCGACAAGAAACTCTCAATAGCTGCCCGGAGTCAGGAAGTTGGCAGTGTCTCACCCCCGTGCCTCGGAAAGCACGTTAAACTGTTGTATCATGGTAAATAAGGTTAGAGACACCGCACACTGTAGACTTTTTATCGGGCAACAGTTTCGGGTTGGGCTGCTAGTGCGCACACTGGCCCAATTAAATAGTTGGGTCAGTGGTGAGTGCGCACACTACTAGCCAACAGTCGGCTGATCGTTTGCGAAAAAATTGTAGTTAGTAAGCAGCTCTTGAAGTGAGTAGTCGCATAATGAAACCTAAAATATTGTCCAGAAATGTTATTATTATTGCTATTATACAACGAAGGAGACGGATCAAGAAGAGAAACCTAGAATACTAGGTGCATCCTCTATACAGTGACGGAATATTTCTTCCACCAGCTTTTTCTCAAAATTTAAATCATATTTCAACTTTCTCTATCAACTGTAAAATAAATGATTCGACAAGCAGCGCCATTTTGATGCATGCGCACTTCTTTTCCGCGCCGTTGTCCATGGGCGACAGCTTTTGTTTAAAATCAGTTGGGTTGCGAGGTAATTTATCTTTGTGATGTTATTTCTGCCGCTAATAGCAGTACTTGCATTGCTGTGTTCCAGTAGAGAGGCAGTTTAATTACAGGCTAAGTAGAATTCCTTGATAATCCAGAAAACAATTGATAACTTATCTGGAGCCTTCATTGTATGAAGTTGGCAGCTACTTACCATCAGGTGGACTGTATGTTCGTTTGTCTCTTCAGTTTTATATAAAATATGTATTTTCTATGTAAAGTAAAGTAACAACCTTCGTACGTCTTAATGTTGGGAACATTCCGAAAGGGTGTATGGAGGGGTAAAAAGCTTTTAATTACTTATATATGCAGGTTTTCTCACGATATCTTTTTAATTACTTAGATATGCAGGTTTTCTCACGATATCTTTCTTATCCATCGAGTAAAGAATATTAGCAATTTTAATTTATGCCAGCATTCGAACTCTCGCGTATAAGATAAGAGCAAGCGCTTTTCCCGGCTACTATGGCTCTTATTATCCATAGAATAAACGTAAACGTAAAGTTAATACATCCGTGTTGCGTATTTTCTGTTACAGGTAAAGCCTATAATGAATACTCACGGAGCTCTCTCGGACGTTGATGAATTTTGATGAGTTTCGTTGATTTATTTTGCTAAGCCAAATTACGTTCACGTACGTTGATGTCGACTTGTTAGATACAGTGATTTATTGGGTAACTTGATAGTAGCTAATGAAGTATAAACTCTGCAAATTGTATGGCCATTAATATAAAATAGAAATAATACTTTGATGTTTGCTGGTTTAACGTTTAATCATGGATTGAAATAAGATATTCACAAAATATGATATGAATAATTGTCAGCCTTGGGCTACAATTTAAATGTCGTGTAAATAATTCAATAAACTAAAATACAACTGATGAAAACTCTTCGATAACTCTCCATGGAAATATTTTTAATTTAAAATGTTAAATTAAACTAAACGCAATATGATAAATTATACACACATTGTAGATACAGCGTTTTAAAGAAATTTTATTTAAGGAAGAATTAAAGAATTTATTTACTTAACTAATCGTAACCTGTCCTTTAGGGGAAATAAAATAATTCAACAGAGATGAGGGCGATATACTAATAATAAAGCGAAAGTTACGTACGGTAGGTAAAAACTATAAATGAAGTGAAATAAACAACATGTTGATAACAAGTATCATTTAAAACTAATATTTAAATTATTTGACACAATTTTATAGAATAATGGTGACAAACGAGCACATAGTCAACCCGATGATACGTGGATGCTATGGCATATGGACATCTACATTCCTCCTCGATTATTAATCAAAATGCAGTTGCGTTGTCACGTTTAAGGACTAAGATGGAATTCTCGTCTCCAGTAAAAAGGTACCCCGGTTCTCTACACTCACCATACGAAACACAGCATTACTAAGGTCCTATTTTATGCTGGTATACAGTAAGAGCGTGGTCCTATCCCGATTGAGCAGACCCGTTCTTGCTACAATCATAAAATAACTGCAGCGTGGTTACGTATAAAACATATAATATATCTTAAAAAATATTTTTGATTTCCTACTTTACTCTACGTTGTTCATGAGAATGTCATTGAAACTCATATCCTTTAAAAAGATGAAAAAAAAACTATTGGTATATCAAATTGTGCATGATTTAAGCGCATGAAAAAAGTTACGTAACATGATTATACGAGTACGTAAATTTTTAAAGTAGTTTAATAACACACAAGTTTTCACTAAAAAACTTATAATTATACTTCGTGATCGTGAAAAAATAAAAAATAAAATGTATATTGTAGTTCTATTCGTTAAAGAGTTCCAGTAGCAGTCACCGAAGTACACCTTCAAGTCACTCCATTAAGTCCAGAGGTAAGGTCTATTCAAAACTAAGAAAAAGAGCCCAAACGAGTTCCAGTAACAGTCATAAAAGTACACCTTCAGGTCACTCTATCAAGTCCGGAGGTAAGGTTTCATCGTAACTAACAAAACGAGGACTTTATCTTTCTGACAATGTACTTTTAGCGAAACAAAATATTGTAATAAAAATCTGTGATTATAAAAAAATAACCTTGGTCAAGTACGAATTTGGTTTTTGGAATATTTTGTATTTCTACAGCGAACGATATTTTTGCAGCCTATTACCGCTGCTGTAACCAAACGATACAGTAATCCACTCACGACGGCAGCCAAGGCCGCAGTGCGAGTGAGGCAATGTGTATTTAGTAAAATAAATTATTATAAGGCTGCTCAAAACAATTTCGGCAGTTTTAAGCCGAAAAATATTAATTATAACTAAACAAAACAAAATTAAACTGACTTTTACATTCCATGGCTTCCCAGATGATAGATGAAGAGACTAAAAAATAGATTGAGTTAAACAATTGATATTTTCAAAAGTTATCGTGTTTACCCCTCCATGCGGACTTGATTAATCTAAACCATAAGCCACTAAAACCACTTATTTTATGAAAAAATAGCAATTAATCGATTTAAAAAAAAAAGTTCAACAATCATTTATCTTTCTAACAATGTGCTTTTCATATCATTTATATGTTTAACATTTTTTTTTTATAGGAGAGGGGGCAAACGAGCATGCGGCTCACCTGATGGTAAGTGATTACCGCCGCCCATGAACAACTGCAACACCAGGGGAATTGCAGATGCGTTGCCGGCCTTTTAAGAAGGAGTAGGCTCTTTTCTTGAAGGTCCCTAAGTCGTATCGGTCCGGAAAAATCGCTGGTGGTAATCGATTCCACAAGGAAGTTGTGCGAGGAAGAAAACTTCTTCTAAATCGCACAGTGGTGGACCGCCAATCATCCAGATGGTATGGATGGTATCTCGAGTTCTGTCGCGATGTGCGATGGTGAAATTGAGCGGCTGGAATTAGTCCGAACAATTCTCAGAGCACTCCCGTGGTACATGCGATAAAATACGCAAAGAGATGCAACATCTCTACGCAGTGCCAGTGAGTCAAGCCGATCGGACAGAACTCGGTCGTCGACGATTCGAGCTGCTCTGCGCTGGATGCGGTCAAGTGGAAGGAGCTGGCACTGGGGAGCCCTGCCCAGAGATGGGAACAGTATTCCATGGGGCCGAACTTGCGCCTTGTAAAGTTGCAAGCGGTGTGCCGGCATGAAATACTGTCCCGCTCTGCTGAGCACGCCAAGCTTTTAGAGGCCAATTTGGCCTTCTTCCAAGTGACCACGAAACTGCACATCACTCGATATATCGACACCGAGGATTCCGATACTGGCTGAGGCAACAAGGGGAGTGCCTTGAAACTGAGGAGATACGACAAAGGTGTTCTTTTTAGCGGTAAACTTGTGTCTTCTGGGGATCGAACTGGACTAGATTTAGTTGCCCCCAGTGTGAGACTTTGTTTAACAAAGTCTCGACTTCAGACACAAGTTTGTTCGAGAAATGTTGGCACGGCCGGTGTATAAAGCATCACCAATGCTGTCGTCTGCATAGCAATGAATCTTACCAGTTTGCAACATATCATTGATATGCAGAAGAAACAGCGTTGGTGATAGCACGCAGCCTTGTGGAACACCAGCGTTAATGGGCTTGTAATCGGAGCATGCACCGTCTACTACGACCTTGATGCTCCGATCTGTAAGAAAACTAGTGATCCAATTGCACAATTTCTCGGGAAGCCCATAGGAAGGGAGCTTCGAAAGAAGCGCTTTGTGCCAAACCCGATCGAAGGCCTTCGCTACGTCCAAACTAACGGCCAACGCCTCCCTGACTCCACTGCCTCCGCCCATCTATGAGTTAGGTAACCTAGAAGATCACCAGCTGAGCGACCTCGACGGAAACCGTACTGGCGGTCACTAATCAGCTGGTGATCCTCAAGGTACCGCATGAGCTGGCAGTTGATACCAGTTTCCATTACTTTGGAGAACAAGGAGGTGATAGCGATAGGCCTGTAGTTGGACGGATCTGAGCGGTCGCCTTTTAGGATCAGGTGCACCAAAGCTGCCTTCCATGAGTTCGGGACTACGCCTAGGAGTAGGAGTACCGGAAAAGACGCGTTAAAACCGGTGCCAACTCCGGAGCACACGTCTTCAGCACAGTAGGTGGGACTCCATCAGGCCCACTCGACTTGTTGACGTCCAGGAGAGAAGTGCTTTACGCACCGAGCGCTGTGTAAATAGCACTTCCCGCATGGAGCACTCACACCGCGGGATGGTAGGCGGTATGTTCCCCCCGTCATCAAGAGTCGAGTTGGAAGCAAAAAGAGAGCCTAGCAGATCGGCTTTCTCCTTTGCGTCATGGGCCAGTGAGTCGTCCACCCTGTGCAGAGATGGCAGAGATGGCTGACAGAAGTTCCCTTGGACAGCCTTGGCGAGAGACCAGAATGCACGTATGATTGTTAGATATGATTTCATGCGACAAAACGTTGGAATCTTGATTTTTAGGCGCTAGTAGAATATACCTACGCGCTTTGCGCTTAAGGCATGCGAAATGCACAGATGAGCTGTAGTGTCAAGGATTCTAAATAAAAGATAAGGCAATCGCGGACACACCTGCCAAGCGTGGGAGTAGCCTACATCCAGTTTTGGACTGTTAAGTGGTGGTAGAATAAATAAAATGATGTCCTATTCCGACCAAATTGTAAATTTTGTAATATGACATTTTAAATACTGCCACAAGCATACACGGAACAGGAAGGCATGCACACGTTCTAGTACTAGCTTATCTGAACCTATCTGAACTTTATCATGGCCAGCGTTTGCCAGCGGTTTTTCCGGAAAATTATGTGACTTAAAGACCAATATAAGTGCCTACTACAAAAGTTCTGAATCCCCGGCGTTGTACTAGCAATTCCTCTGGTGTTGCAGATGTTCATTGATGGCGGTGATCACATACCATCGGCTAAGTTGTATCTAAAATCTATTACGATAAGATCTAAGTGAGATATAAGATCCGAGTACTTGAGAGTTAGTGAGACAAATGAATAAATTACTACACATTCATAACAGTCGTGTTAATGGATACAATGTTATGGATTTGAATATTCGCCGCGTCTGTCTGTAAGTATGTTCGAACTAATATCAGAAAATTCACGAGGAACGTTTGGATTTAAAACTCATGAATATTTTATACAAATAAGCTAGTGTTAAGATAATAATTTGTCCATTAATCGGAAAAAATTGTGCCTCCTGGAAACTTTCATGACGAGCGTTACGTAAATTGGTAAAGTTGTGTGAAAATAATATGGAGAAATTTTTCTTCTCAAATTGTTCCATAGAAATTTCCGCAACGTTATATATCTATATTATAAGATTAAATTTTAAAGCTTTTTACAAGTTTTAGCCTTTTGTGTAACTAAGTACAAATCTATTTCAAATTAAGTACATATAATCATATCTCCATTAAAACAATCTTCATCACAAACCTTTTGGACAAGTCGTTCAATTTTTTCAAGTATTTTTCGTACTCAAATTTGACCCTGCATGTCGCTAACCTCGAGTGATGTTCGGACAAAGATAATTTCTTAGTGCTACCTACCCTTGTGTATCCTAGGCAGGTCGTTAGTATAGTTTCATTCATTATATTAACTGTTGGTACTCGTGTTATTTGCAAACTTTTTAGAAGAGAGTACTAAGTTTTTTTTTGTAAATAAAAACGCAAGTTACAATATAAAACAATTTCTATTCACGTATTTCAGTACAAAATTTAAAAAAGTCAAAGAAATGGACTTGCAAAAGAGCCATTAAATTCCACAACGCTTTCAGCTGCTGTAAAGTGTTGCAGATTCAATTATTTGTGAATTCAAACGAAAGTTTTCAATTTAAGTTGTTTCATTTTTCTAAATTGTTGTACCTATATTATAATCTATGTATTTTGTGTGCTGTGAATCATCCCCGTATCCAATTTTTATCTTGGTTATTGTCAGGCATTTTACAATGACACTATTATAGAGCAGTGTTGTAAAAGATAAACCTTTTTGTAGTTTGCTATTAATTTTAATAAACTTTGTTTTAGTAACATGTAAAGACATCTAATACTTGTATACAATGTTGCTATAAATGTAGCATTATGCGGATGGTGCGAGATCGAGTACATAAGTAATTTAATTCGTGAGTAGTAGATGTTGCTATTTATGTAATGTTTAAATTAAGACAGTTAGGTTGATTGTTGAATAACAGATATTATGTTTAATTTCTATCCACCCGTATCTATGCTATTTAAGTGACTGTGGCCTTAGAGTAAACATATGACGTAGGACATTGCTTCAGCTGTATTATGGATTCATCACTATAGGCTCGACTCCAAATGCAGCTGGTTTTCGTTTCGGTTAGTCAGGAGAACCGGAAACCCTTTATACTGGTATTGATGTAACTGGTAAAGTTATCTAGAATCTTCATCGATGATAGATGTACCTATATATGTCTATGAGCCACTGAACCCACTTATCAGCAGGTGAATTGTGAGCTCGTTTGTCTCCCAATCAGAGATTGCACTGAGTGAAAGTGAAGTTATAATTTGGACAGTGACTTGGTATATTCCTCTTGCATCCCACAGGTTCGTAATTATTTTCGATAATATTACTACTTAGTAGTATAGTGCCGTATCGTGGCGCTTTAAGAGATTCCATTACTTCCTTCCCAAGGGTGTGTTATGAAGCGACTATCGGAAATGCCAAAAAATCTTATGGCTTCCGATAGATGGCAGAACGACGACGGCAGCAGCATCAAAGCTGCTCGAGTCTGGTAACAAGCCCAGCAGTGGACTTTTACGGGTTAAAGAGGAAGAAGAAGTAGTTTCTTTTAAAAAATTAAGTGGCAAACGAACTCACAGTCCACCTGAACTGATGGTATGTGGTTACTGCGGTCCATAGAGTACTGCAAACAAATTCAAACAAAGAAGGTTACAGATGTGGTGTCAACCTTGAGGACTAACATGGATTAGCTCACTTTCTGTAATTGTAATTACTCTCTATCCCTTTTAGACTAGAACACAGAGTGCAAACACTGATAATTGGAAGCAGAAATAGGAAATAGGATGGTACTTACCCAGACGGACTCTTAGGCAGAAAAGGAGTTCTATCATCAAATGTCCTCCAGACCAAATTTCGGTCACGGCGGCCATTCTCAATGGAGCCTAGCCATCTGCGCAGGACAGGATTATAGTACCCAAGTGTATGCGCAAGCATATATTTATTTTATTGTTTTGCATACTTCGGTGTTATCATGTAATTATGTCCTTCACGTTATGCCAATGTATGATTGTGACTGGGACATATTACGGTTGGTCGACCTGTGTTTGCTCTATGCTGAATGTGTAGAGCAGTACGCTGTCTCATTCCTGATTAATTGCGTAAGCAAGAGAGCAAGTTGAACTTCCGCTCTCAAAATTTTATTATATTTAACAATTAACCTTCAGAGTAATTTCTAATACGAGTAATATTCTTTTAATTAAATAATTTTGAGAACATAGTTTTTAACATCAGAAATGGAATAATTTCTTATACTACTATATTTATAATGTTCAAAAGGTCATAAAAATGAACCTGTAATATGAGGCCGTATAGTGGCAGCGTAAGAGAATTCACTGCCCCTTGTCATCCCGTGGGTGTGGGAAGAGGCGACAGAGAGAGACTGAAGTATTAGACGGGCTGCAGGATCTTCTTGATAACAGCATCATACCTCCGGAGTCCCTCTGGGTAACTACTACCTTCTTACCTATTTCTGCCACACAGCACAGCAGTACATAGTAGTACTGCTGTGTTTCGGTCTAAATGATATAGAAAGCCAGTATAATTACACAATGTGAGGGAACCTTAGGTTAAAGTTGGCTGTAGGTGCCCATGGACTTCAGTAGCCACTTACCAATAGTTTATTAAAAAATAGCTTAAACTAATAAAAAAATGTGGCTTGTGAGGCATTATTGGGAAGGTCAATGTTCACCAGTAGACTTTTGATATGTTGTAATGATGATGATGAACCTTTAGCTTGGTGGTCAGATTACCTAGATATTAAGTTTTGAGTTTATTTAAGGGTGTTGCCAAGATTTGTATAAAAATGCAAATTTGTATATGTAATATTTGCATTGCGGTTGTCTTCTTGTCTCTGGAACCTGTCTAGCCTGTCCCTAAACCTATCGCTTATGCGTCATAACCTTGTTTGAAGTTAATATAGGACGCGTGAGTAAGTAAAAGTCCACTGCTAGACGTGAGCATCCTAACCTAATCTAGATTAACCTTTTTTACATGGGAAAATGCCTAAGTATTCCCACCAAATAACCCGCTAATATGTGGGACTCACGACAACTAAAACCCAACGTTGTTCAACTTCTGCCGCTTATTTCGCAGGGCCACGGGAAACTTTTGAACACATCCGTGGACTCACCACCGTCAGTCGCCGTATGGCATCCCCTTCTCGGGAGGAATAACTCCTCCCTCTTCTCCTTTCCAAGTAAGGCATACCAGAAAAAAAGGCGCGCCTTCCTCCGCAGCCTTCATAACCACCTGCGCAAAGAAGCCTCCTGAGTTCGATATGCGAAGGCCATTAGACTAGGAAAATCGAGCATTCGGAAGTACGAGCTTTTCTGACCCTAGCGGCGGATTGGGTCTCTGGGTTCGCTGCCATACAAGTTTTGAACATGGAGGATAGGGAGTGCTGTGCCCCGCAATTTGGAGACTCATCTCTTCCGGCAGCTCCAACATCACCGCATCAACGTTGCTGCTCTGCCAGAGGCACGGAGATTATCAGGAAGGTTCTGCTGCCCATATTCTGGTTCAGTTTCCTTCTCCCAGCTCTTACGGGACCCACGGGATGATATGGACTTGTGGATATTCTTACAATTTAGTGTTCTTGATTTAAGTTTTAATGATTTATTGGGTAACATAAAATATATAAAAATAACCGTGGGATTCTTTGGGAAATGTTGGAAAATCTTACGGCTACCGACTGATTATGATCCAATCTTATTTACGTCAAATATCTCTATCGGCGACGGGCATTATCAAAGGTTTGTACCTTACGCGGGGTACTGCGATTTTGAATCCACCTGCCAACCATGACGATGAAGGCAAATCCTCTCCGTAACAGGATGGCCCATGTCAGAATGCGGCCCATGTCTTGTTGCCGTGTAATGAGAATTACTTTTATTTACAATGAACAATATTATTCATGGCGAAGACACACAGCAGCTATATAATGGCAGATATAGAAGTCTTCTCGACCTCGACGAGAAACCGCAGAATAATGCTGATGTGTTTCGTTTAGTGAGTGTAGAGAACTCGAGGTACCTATTAATTATTTAATTACAAGTTCTGGAGATTTGAAGGAAGAACTGTATCGATCATTATATTTCTCAGGAAACACACTGCGTAATAATATTTCATTAGATAGGGGATAGGGATTTTAGCGTTTTACTTTAGGTAACTGAATTTTCCGTTTATGACTATAATATAAGAGATTATATCGACGCTTGAAAGGCAATAATTACCAAGCGACATGTTGGCAACCAGAGCATTTTGAAGTTTTAATTTTGGAAAAAAAATCGTAAAAATCGCCTATTAGTCATAACTATTTGATTCCAACGAAATTTAGATGCACATTAAAGGCTTAATAAACTGGCATTTAAATATTATGAATTTTCTCCATATTTTATGAAATAGTGTCGGTTAGTAATAATTTCATCAAAATCGCAAACAGGTAAAAGTTACTTACCGACATCAATATTTTATTATAAAACAAATAAAATTAACTAAACTTCATTATAATATAATTGTGTTTAAAGAAAATGACGAATCCAGAAGTAACGCATGTTTGACATATAGGTAAAATGATCGAAATAGAAATCAAAAGAACTTTTCTGCCAGGCAATTTTAATCATAGTACAAATTAAATAAGGTTAGTGTAGGATTTTATTGAACAAGTAACAATGAATTAAGGTTTTACTACACAAAATCAAGGACTTTCGGCCAAAGGTTTTCGACGGACATCGTCATCATCATTATCATTACAGTAGTAATCTACCCTTGTAGTAATCTACAATCACCCACTACTGAGTATGGGCCTCCATCCGATGAGGGATGAATTAGAGCATAATCCAAACGGCAGGAAAAATACTAGTATATTACTTCTTTAAGTCCATTGCATTTAGGAAAAAAACTAAATGAAAATAAGTACGTAAATAAGGTGTGTTAAAAAGTCTTACATGACGCGAAAAAAAATTATCCGGTAAAATTTCTTAAGTAATGATTATACCATAGATACCGTATGGAAAAAAAACTTTATTATTAACCGCATTCATTTAAGTCAAGGCAAAAATTACTAAGTGTATAAAGTTAAAATCGAATACCTACCAAGTGAAAATTATTCATAAATCGGAAAAACTTTAGTCGCTTGGTCGCCGAAAACTGAATTTTTTTTTATGTTACCAAGCGAAAACAAAACTCTTCCTAGTGATACGAGAGTATGACATATCGACGCAGATTTTTTGCTGATTTCAATGATGTATATAACTCAATATCGCTCAACATGTCGCTTGGTTTCAAGTATCGATATAATATTATTTCTTCCCGTGGGTGTAGTAAGAGCCGACTGTGGGAAATGCCAGAATGGTTGCATGGCCTGCGATAGATGGCGGTGTATCCGTATAATACGCCAGATGTTACATAACCTAACAGGGAGCAGCTTCAAAAATGCTAGGTTTATTAAAACAATCGCCAATGCGTTTGCCAAGTGTGATGGTTATGACAAATCTTTTTTGTAGGAGGCCTATGTCCAGAAGATCATTTATAAACAATAAAATATTTTATTTTATAAACTAAAGTGTTTTCTTCAATGCTAATATTTTAAACCCATAACTCAAAACGTCAAACGCTTAGCCACTTAGCTAACAAGAATTTACAGTATGGTAAAAAAAGGAAGAAAGATAGAGATTATTTTTACGTTTATTTTAAATATTCATAAGAATTTGAAATCGACTCGACGGAACTTCACTAACATACAATCTAGTAATATATAATCTAGTTTTATGTTTAGTTAGAGCTAATATTCGCAGAATCTTCATTTTTACGACGCTGCCTGTGGCGAGCTCGGTACCGCTTGCGTAACCTCTTATATTACACACTGTTACATTTATGTGTCGCGTTGTTACTGTCATTAGTCAGTACTTTATAAAACTGTAAATATAACTGTAACTTTGAATAAAAAGTAAAAGCCGACTTCAAAGAACTAAAAATAATAAAACAATTTCCACATAACAGCTTCAGAAGTCGCTTCAGAATGTAAAATTATTCTTTTTAGTATTTTGAATTCAATTTTTACTTTTTATGGAATATATTTTTACCCTTTTGACTAAGGAATATCACAATCTCAATATCGTCTAAAATATATATATCAAACTAGACACTACACAAATTAAAAACTTAATACTCTCTCCGTATCCATCATGGTGATCTGTCATAAATGTGGCCTATTTAGTTGCAGGCAATCGGCGCGGGGGTTTACAGTGCTTGGTCTTGGAGACAAGAATGATTCGATGTAGTTTTAAGTCGTCTTAACATCTCTGCAAGAGTTCGGGAGGAAAAGGGGTTGTAGTTAAAGCGAGCTACACAAAGGCATAACGGAGAAAGAAAGGAGCTGCGGTCATGTTCCTTAAGGGGATCACGTGAGGTGCTACGGGTGATAATCGAGTAACTTTAGTTGGTTGGAGTCTGAAATAACCTGCGCTGTCTCCCCTAGGGCGCCCAGGTATTCATGCCGATTTCCACATATAAAAATTACGTAATGTTTTTTACCAGAAAATATTATAAAATATGCATAATGTAAGGGTTGACAAAACTTAGCGCAACTATAAAAAGCAGTTTAAAATATGGAATGCACTTATTATCTTCATCATCATAATTGACTCAATTTAAGTTAAAAACTGAAGTGACAACGGGTTCGCCATATTATAGCTCGAATAACCGACAACCAATGGATAAAAATGTTCTCGAGTGACAGCCTCTTACCGAGAAGCGAAGTGTAGGGTGGTATCCCACTAGATGGACTGACGACCTAATGAAACACGCAGATAGTCGACAGTCGCAGGTGGCTCAGGACCGTGCTTTGTGGACTGTAATGATAATGAGGATGAAAGGTAAAAAAAAACAAACCCAACGCTGAACTTGGCGACTAAGAACAGAACTGCTGAGTCAAGTTGTCACGTCATCATGTCACACTAAATATTCTTAATACCACTATTTTAACAAATAAAAAACAAAATATTTGTTGATCTACGCAACATAATATAAAGAGTTTTTTGTAATTATACATAGATAATTATGTCATGTGTTGGCGGAGTAATTCAAACCATCCCGAGCTTTGCTTAAGAATCGACTACTACCAAATATCTTGGTAGTCTAAATGTAAATGGTAGATGGCGGTATAACCATTTCATTAACGTCATCCGTAAATACCCAGACCAACGCCAAGGGGCAGCATTAAAGATTTCATTTCTGTGTTCTTTATTTTTTAATTGCTTGCAAGTGTCAATAAGCTGCAGCCCATTATTCATTTATCATCTGGTGTACTGTAGCTTCTATTGTCACTTGCATTTATAAAAAAGTAACCAGTTTCATCTGAAGCATAAAATACAACGTGACACTACTAGTTACCTAAATTGTTCATTGATTCTATCTTTATCTCGTGTAATTCACAAACATTTTACATATTTAATTACTTAAATATAAACTAATTTTAGCAAAGACCTAAAACTATTATATTGTTTTATGTTCTTAACAAAATCCTTTAAATTATATAATTGCCTAGATACAACGTGAGAAAATAAAATATTTGTATTTTGCACCATGTTTTCCGCATTTCTATACAAGATAAAAATACGTCTACAATAAACATCCCCTAGAGTTTATCGATACATCACTCGACAAAACATCATGGAGTGATCGACTTAAAACGTTATTCAGGCGCGTTGAAACGGGGGTGCCGTTAATAACGGAACGTTTTCGATTCCCACGTGTCTGTAAAACGAATCACAGATCCTATTAATTCAATATCGAATTAAATTCGAAGCGGGAAAGTTCTTTTTTGCAAATCGGTAAAATTTACACTTTATTTTGAAACAAAAGTACACATGTATGAATGAAGTATGAGAAAAGAACTATGACGGACTACAGCTATCTTACAAAATCAATCGATTAATTAATAAATAATTTTTAAGAATGTTCGATTTGAAAATTTTGGTCTAAACGATATCTGCTTTTTTTTTCAAAGTAGTCTTCCTAATAACTAATTATTTATTTGTTTATTTTATACCATTAACAATATTAGAGGCGACGAAATTAAAATTTAAAACTAACAGGTTCTGCTCTCTTGAATGCCTTGTAATCCGGACAATGCCGCTTCCCAGAAGCTCGTGAATTACATTCCTTCAAAGTTGTTGGCAATTGTAGTAAAATAATTTTGAAATTGTGTTGATTACATGGAAACAATCTTGTTGAAAACTGACGTAACCATTTGTTTATCAACATTTTGATCACTCTTGATGAAAATAGATCTATGAGATGGAAACTAATCAGGAAATGCTCATTGAAGTCACGGGCAACTTTCTTATTGAATAATTTAGTGAACATCTTAAAGATATTTAAATTTCAAGATGCTCGGAATCTGTGAGGCTTATGCAAATGAACACGGTCTAATTTATAATATAAAGAATAGTAAGTTTGTGTTGTTTAAAACTATTAACAAGAGTCCCACGTACATACCACCTATAAGACTCTACAACACTGCTTTATCGAGGGTATCACAATTCAGATACTTGGGACACTACGTGACCGAGGATTTGCGTGATGAAATGGACATGGAGAGGTAGCGTAGGGCTTTAGCGACCCGGAGTAATATGTTGGCCCGTAGGTTTGCACGATGCAGTAGTGCTGTTAAAATAACTCTTTTTAAGACATACTGCTAATCTTTCTATTCGTGCTCCCTCTGGGTCAACTACACACAAAGGGCGTATAAAGCATTAAAGGTGCAATATAACAATGCATTTAGAGTTCTTTTGGGGCTGCGACGGGTTTGACGCGATAATGCGCAAAAAAGCCGCTCGCTAAGCAGAACAAGGAATAGCGCCAACAGTATCCTTGGGGTTATAGCAAAAAACATGACTGTCCTATAATAATGTCCTATAATTATTAAGGTCCTGCATGGCTGACTTACCTGTGTGTGTATGTGTGTGTGTGTGTGTGTGTGTGTGTGTGTGTGTGTGTGTGTGTGTGTGTGTGTGTGTGTGTGTGTGTGTGTGTGTGTGCGTGCGTGCGTGTGCGTGCGTGCGTGCGTGTGTGTATGTGTGTGTGTGTGTGTGTGTATGTGTGTGCGTGCATGCGTACGTGTGTGCGTGCGTGAATGCATGCGTGCGTGCGTGCTAAGGAGGTGAGTGCGTGTCATTTTACCTCCTCCGTCCACCTTGCTGTATTATTATTAATATTTTGTGATTTTTCTAACTTCTCTGATATGGATCTCATTTGTTATCCGAAATAAAGATTTATTATTATTATTTGGGATATTTATAAAATATTCTCATTTGGTTGGGCTGAATAAATATATAAAAGAAATATAGTAAATAAATATACATAAATAAATATATGTATATATATTAAATATACTAACACAAATAATACATAAATAAATAAAAGCCCAACCAAATGAAAGCCCTCGGCAGGGGAGACCAAACGGCCGAGGGTTGGGGGAAAGGGAAAGAAACCGGCGGACGATGCGGGCGGTGTCGAGGAGCACCGCCTTCTGCATTTGAGCACGGAGCGGTCCTTCACGGAGTCCTAGTCGCCTCAGATGACCCGAGAGGCTGACCGGGATTAGCCCGTTCGCAGAAATGACCACAGGAATAATTTCGGTCGGAAGACCACCCCACATGCCGGTCACCTCGTGAGTCAGCTCCAGATATTTTGTCAGCTTATCTGTTTCGGCTTTCACGAGGTTCTCGTCATAAGGAATGGTAATATCGACCAAAAATATCCTTGACTGTGCCCGGTCCATCAGCACAATATCAGGCTTATTCGCAAGAATAGTCCAGTCTGTGATGATGGCCTGGTCCCAGTAGAGCCTGGCGCGGTCATTTTCGAGCACGGCTTCCGGCAAGTACTTATAATATGACATTTTCCTATCCACGAGACCGTATTTCAGAGCGAGCTCCTGGTGTAGAATCCTGGCTACTAGGTTGTGTCTGTGCAAATACTCAAAGTTAGAAAGCGCCGAACAACCGGAGATGACATGCCGGTATGGCGACAAGCTCGACAGATGTCGACGGCGCCATCCTTTAGGATGTATCTCCGATAATTGTTGGTCTTAATGACCTGATCCTGTATTGCACAGACAAAACCCTCAGTTTCCCCAAAGAGGTCACCGAAACGTAGCCAGTGGAGAGAGGCGACTGTGTCTACGAAAGGCTCACGTAGAGCCTTGTAGAACCTCCCGTGGAGCTCCTTCTCCTTCCATTCGGTCTCCCGGTCGGAAATGCACTGTACTACTGGGTCTTGCCATTGCTAGTTGGCTAAGGATAGAGGAGTAAGCCCTTTATCACACGAAATGACGTCCCTGTAGAATGGATCATGCGATCTCGCTAGAAAGCAATTACGGAGGCTGCACACTTCGCGATTATGCATGGTGAGAGCGCTCAAAAAGCCGCGCCCACCATGTTTCCGCGGCAAGTACAGCCTCATTACTGACGATCTCGGGTGATGCATCCTGTGTGACGTCATAACAGTGCGGAATTTTCTATCGTTCAGAGCGTTCAGTTCGGTCTGAGTCCACCTGAGCATGCCAAAGGTATATAGGCATGACCCAACCGTTATATGCGTGTGTCTTATTCACACCCGACAAAAGGCTGTTGAGCACTTTTGTCAAGCGTGCATAAAACACATCGCAAACTTACTGTTTCATATCCGCCTCATCGATAACTATGTTCTATGACATACCCAGGTATCGGTATGTTTCAGCCTCGTAAAGGGTTCTTATGTTGATGGGCATAGATAAGTCTATGCCTTAGCAACCCTACCCCTTTCGACATGGAGGACCGCACACTTATCCGTCCCCAGCTCCATTCTAATAGAATTGCTAAAATTACAAGTGATGTTTAGCAATTCCACAAGATGTGAGCGACTGGAGGCGAATAACTTGAGATCATCCATATAAAAATGTGTGTCACTCTTTTACCTTCTTTCCGAAGCTGAAATCCCCTCCCAGAACCCTCCAGTAAGGTACTGAGAGGGTTTAGAGAGAGGCAGAACCAGATTGGACTCAGAAAATCGCCCTGGATGATACCCCTTCTTATCCTTATGTGGTTCTCCGCAGCTGTCATCCGCTCGCCTAGATGACAAAGGATCGTACTCCACTGCTCCATACACTGCCCGAAGAAGTCTCTAACTGTACAGTCAACCTTGTACAGCTCGAGGTCCCTCTTCAGCCATGTATGAGGCACCGAGTCGAATGCCTTTTTGTAGTCTATCCAGGCGGCGAAGAGATTCCGACAGTTGCGTTTACCCACCTCGCCAATGACCGCGTCAATGAGGAGTGGTTCCTTGGTTCCACGACCACCGCCCCGATATCCATTTTGAGCGCGCCACATCACCTGATTTGAGTTGAGGTGACGAGTGATTCTCGCGCTTAAAATGGATGTTAGTGTCTTGTATATCGTGGATAGACACGTGATGGGGCGATATTTGCTCGGGTCTGTGGTATCCCGGTCTTTAGGAACCAAATGAGTGATCCCAGTAGTGAAGAGGCTTGGGAGCGACTTCTGGTCGAGAGCCTCTTGAAACTGTCGGGCAAGCACCGCGTGACACACCACGAACCCCTTCAGCCAGTAGTGATGTAGCCCGTCGAGGCCCGGACTTTTCCAGTTCGGGGCCCTTCGGACCGCCTCAGCTACATCGTTCGGCGTTATGATGATGGGGTCCATGGGTGTAACATTCGCACACTGACTCGCCACAACTTCCGTCCAAGGGCCCTCACTTTGGTTTACGGGCTCTGACCAGAGGCCGCGCCAGAATGCGACAGTGTCAGCCTCATTCGGTGCTTGGCCCGTTCCACGTACCATTGGTCGCTCCAATTATTTATAGAGCCTCTTCTGATCACTCTGGAAGAGACGATTCTGGTTGAACCGTGTCAACCTCTCGGTATATCGCTGAATCCGCTTCCCCAAGCAGCGATTCTCTGCTTCAGGTCGTCTATGCGCTCCGTCAGTTTTTGCGTAATATTTGGCTGAGACAAACTTATATTTGTCCCAGCAAACGCCATCCTTACGGTGCGCACAATTCTTGGTCTATTATTACCCGACCTGAAGCTTATCAGTCTGCCGATGAGGGCTCTTGCCTTTGCGATACTGGCTGGGATGGCGCTACTTTGTCTAGTAGCGCGTCCAGCCGTGGGAAATTTGGCGTCAATAATACAGCAAACTGCCAGTGCGGCGACAAAAAGAATTCAATCCGTCTCGCAAAGGTCCCGACCGGCTTCCATGCGGGAATGGGTATGCGGGGAAGTCGCGGTCGATTTTCGAGAGGCGTTCTGCGCGTTTCCAAAATAGCCTCTTCCAATATGCTCCCTATTTGCTCTAGCTTGTGGGAGACTATTTCATCATCATCTGAATTAACCACAACTGGAACATCCACGGCGGTATCCACGTGCGCAGGTTGCTCTGCAATTAGTGGCGCCGCATTACCAGCTGTAGCATTTTCATCCGATGAGGGAACAGCCTCATGTCGTAGTCGTTCGAGTTCGGCGTCACCAAATATGTTGGAGCGCAGGATGTACCGAACTCGGACTGCCAGGTTTTGCTCCGTTACATGAACAGATGGCTCCAGCTCTGCGAAAAAGCGATGCATCCGAGCCCGATACGCTAACATTCCAGTTTCTTCTCCTTTTGCCCTAAAATACGCTCGCAATGCGTTTGCGTTCATAATTTGCGTCCAACGCAAGCGACGTGTTCCACCAGCGGCGGGTGCCGCTTGCCGAGTCCGAGAAGACCCAGCCGACACCAAGCCCTCTGGTGGGGATGATGGATGCGGGCGGCTACTAGGTGGTCTTGCAACCCCCCGCGCTTGGCTGGCGACCCGCATGCTGTCGCGTCCAGCGCCAGCTCCAGACGCGCACTGGCGACCTCCAGGCAGCGGCCCTCTGCGCACTATTTTTTACTATTATTATTATTATGCAAGTAACTTCAACAATAACCAAAATTGAAGGGAATCAAAGGAGCTCAATATTAACGGACATTAAGTGCATTTATGATATTATTGCAACATTATCCGTGCAGTGGCATTATAAGAATAAACAATTGGTAAATCCAATTGTGCATGCCTTAAGCGCATTAAAATAATTACGTATAACACGATTAAACGTAAATTTTTAAAGTAGTTTAATTAAACACAAGTTTTCACTAAAAGCCTTATAATTATAACTATACTTCCAATTTTCCGATAATTTTATTTCAAATTTCAAACCTGCTTAAACACCGAAAATTTCGGTGTGTAATTATAACTAAACAAAACAAAATTAAACTTTTATTTACATTCCATGGCTTCCCACATGATAGATGAAGGGATTAAAAAAAATATTAAGTTAAACAATTGATGTTTTCAAAAGTTATCGTGTTTACCCGTCCATGCGGACTTAATAAATCTACACAATAAGCCACTACAACCACTTTTTTATGTAAAAATAGCAATTAATCAATTAAAAAAAAATAGTAAGTTCAACAATCATTTACCTTTCTGACAATATGCTTTTTACATCATTTATATGTTCAATATGATTGTTAGATACGATTTTATGCAACAAAACGTTGGAATTTTGATTTTAAGGCGCTATTAGAACATAACTACGCGCTTTGCGCTTAAGCCATGCAATACTCAGATCCCTATGTCGTACTATGCGTGTCGTAAGAGGCGATAGAGGGAAACTGAAACAGGAAGTGGGCAGTTTTCTGATAACAACTGAAAATAATAAAAACTGCGGTTGAAGACCCGCCTGATAATCGTGACAACTATGAAAAAATCTCCACTATAAGGCAATCTATGGGGTTGCATATGTTCAGCAGTGGACTTTTATAAGTTGATGGAATAGATTGCAACATCAGTTTTGTCTATACTGCAAGAATCTATTGCTAGCATGGGCTTTCCTACGACTATAGTCGCGTTTAAAAAGGAGGGGGATCTTATTCAAATGTACGTTTTTTGTATGTATCTTACTCGATTTTCGTCAATTATGGAGCAATTTCAATTTTTTTGTTAATTTATTTATACTTCAAAAGTGGACTCATTTAATTTATATTTATTTAACTTAACATTAAATATAATTAAATTCGATTTAATTTTTATTTGGAGAAAACAAGCCCCCCCAATACCACGGTCTGTGATAAACCTTAGTCCACTCAATACGACCAAAAAATTCGACTCAAAACAAAAAGTAAAAGCTAAATTGACGAGTAACTTGAATTATCGCACGCACTTGCCGCTACAAATTTTCCATTCCATATTGAACGTTCTTTAACGTAGCTTTATTTTGGTTTTAATTATTTAAGCTGACTAATATGAATAAACTATAGCCACATTGTATTTTTTCTTTTCCTTTATCAGCCCAAAAATCATTTGCTGGACATAAATCTCTCCCATAGTAGGGATGATTTGCCTTATTCCCAATGTTTAGTCAGCGTATTTCCGATCGCAGTAGCAGACGTTTCACACCTTTGACGCTGTTCCTCGTCGCCAGTGTGGGCATTTTATATTTAGCGTGAACGAGGTGCTAAAATTTTCATCAATTTAAAGTCGTTAGATGTTCCCAAACGTTCAACTCAAACATCAAATGAAGCTTACGGCACGAAATTTTAGTTAAAATTTATGAAAACTACAAATAGAATGGCCCTGGAATAATATTTATTAAAAAAACTTGAAATCCATGCACTGCACTAGTAGCATTCACAGATTAATAAATATGTATCAAGCTAGTAGCATTTGCAGAAGAATTTCACATTTGAAGATTTAAGAACTTGAACAATGGATTATGCAAAATTTTATTTTCAGAGTCCATCATAAACAAACACGCTTCTTTTAAATATGATGCCAAAACGAAAATAACAAAAGACTATTACAGAAAATAAAATATGTTTAGCAGCGACAGAATGGCATTATCAAAAAAGGCCATTATCAGAATTTTTGTTACGCTTCAAGTATTACAAATTGACCAACACTATAAAAATCACAATATTCCAAGCTTTTATAATAGTAATTTTGTTTAAGGGAATCACATGTGCTTATTTTGTTCTCAAAGGGAATTATGAAGATTTACGCAAAAATATTTAATAAGTGTTATATTAGTAGTAGTCTCGCTGAGCCGATTTATTTATAAGGCTTGACTTAATATTTTGTATAGAGTGTAGATGGAAAATTTTGTGAGCGCCTTGAGGGTACTTTACTCAAAGTTCGACTATTTACAGGGGCCTATATACACAACCTTCATATTAAGTTACTTACAAATTTATTTACCGAGTAAGGATGTTGTAAATAGACGAGTACTTTTGGTACAATTTGCACTTGATCAATTAAGTAGCTTTATGTAAACTTAATAAATTATATCTCAAACTTTCTAAGCCTTTTGAAAGAAAACAATACAAACACCTTTTAAAAACCTTTACTGGTAAAGTCGCATTAATGTTAAAATTAAGAGCAGTGTTGGGATGAGTGGTGACGGGTATAGTGCACGTACTTCAAGGAGGACGGAAACTGCTCTTCAAAGTAGGTAATCTCTAGTAATAGGATCTAAGCTAATTAATTTTAACATCTTTAGAATATGGATTTCCGCATAGTAACGCCTGATTCTATTAATTATATTTTCTTAAGATTACGAGACATCTCGTCACATGGATCTCAAAACCTTAAAAAAAGGGTGCCAAAACCGATGCAAGTTGCCATTATTGCATTAAAGAACTTAGAAGTGGTACTACACTGCTTGTATGGGGAATTTTAAGGTAACTTTGAGTGATTCCGCGACCGTTACTAAGTAAACACTGTAAACTGTTTGCTCCGCGAGACTTACTCTAAAAACAGTGTAAAATCATAGTGGCTACTGTCAAAACCGATATCTACTGGAAGCCAGTGCAGCCTCTCTATTGCCGCAATTTGTTTTCTAACCTTCTATAATTAGGGAACTGTGACAAAAATTATTTTTAAATAATTTCAACCGTGACCTACCTCAACAAGTGTACGTTCAGTTCGTCCATCGTTGTGTGCTACAAAGGTCAACGACCGTCGGCGGCCGAAGTAACCCGTAGTCACCCGAAGAGGCGACGAATCGACACGCACGTCGTCGGCGCAGTGACTCAAATCGCTACGCGTATTGCTACGGACTACGAAACATCTTCGTACCGCCTACTCATTTATGACTCGTAGCACATCTTAGTTTCCCTGCAGTTGCGTTGCTTGCCTTTGCGCGTTTTTAGAAATAAAGTCACTTGAGCATAATATTACTACAGCTACATAATATAAAATGATTTGTTTGGCCTGTCATAAATTTACCTGACCTGAGGAACAGCTGAATTGCTCTGCATGCAGGGTTGCTATCACTACAAATGTTACAACATATCCTCCGCTTATTACAAAGAAAATCTTCCAGCCTTAAAAGGAATTGGAAATGTCACTCCTGTAATCGGATCACGCGACGCAAGGAGGACAACACACCGGTTCGTAGACACTCTTCATTATCTACTGCGGCTTCGTCATGACACGAACATGTCATGCGACGAGTTCTAGGTACCTCCGACGGGGATTAAGGATAGCCAAGTAGAAAATAATTCAACTACGACCCCACCCTCTCGCTGCAGCAATAACATACGACCAGTTTGGCGCGCTGCTTGATTGTAAGTTATCCAAGATAAGTATTGATATAAGAGACGACATCACCCACCTTCGCGAATGTCTCGACGCCTTGAACTCCAAACTGGCGGACTATGATCGGCGAATTAAGTCACTGAGTCCGTTGAAAATAATGTCCTTAAGGCCACCGTTGCCGATCTGCAGTCTCGTCTAAACAGCCAGCTCAGATTGCCTTAGAAATGAGTTGGAAATATCGGGTCTAGAAAAACTGAAATAAAAACTCACTTGGTATTAACTGTCGCCGCTAAACTGGGCATTGAGCTTCAGGACATGGACTTGAATTATACACCGAGCTGGTCCCAAAACCAAAACATAAATACTAACATGAGTGGGAACGTAAACATCATCGTTCCTTGGTGGTTGCTTTTACCCGTCGAGCTAAACGTGAAATTCCTAAACACGCGAAAGCTAGAAAAACTTAAAAGTAAAGACATTTTGAATCATGGGCCTGAAAACTTGATCTACGTAAATGAGCGTCTTACTGGCGAAAATCGACGGTTATTTCGTACTGCGAGCTTTCACCGTCGAACATGGCTACAGGTTTTGCTGGCTGCGGAACGGATCCATATTTATCAGGAAAGGGGATGTCAAGGAAGGTAGCCCCAATTCGTATAGGTCGGAAAATGATCTTAGTACCTGCTCTGTGCTCAAACCATACCAAATACGGCTACCACTCAGTAAACATTACCTGAACCTCAAGAGCCTAGTCATTAATATTTTGTCACTAATTTCCAGTCCATATGGTCGCCATTTTCTTATATACTTATAACTTTGAATTTAACTCATCACAATTGTAAGCGCAATCACACACATTTTAACACAACTACATCTTCTCCCCATGGTACATTCCTTAAAATATTTCGAGGTTATCTACGCTCCTTCTTATGTTTACATGCACTCTCTCCTTTAATGCCAAAATACCCCAATCAATTTTTCACGATCTTCCCATGGCTTCCTAGAATTTTTAGATGCTATAGATAATTCATCTCAGATAAAGTGCCACAACATTACGGTCCCAGAGGATTGTAAAGACGTTCTGTCTAGATTTTCATTTAGGATTTTAAGCATGAACATAAGAAGCATGCGTAAAACTTTGATAATTCCTAGTTACCCTAAAAGGTTGGATCTTGATTTCGACGCTATTGTTTTCAGCGAGTGCTGGCTTAATGAGTTTGCGACGGTCCCCTATTGCAGGATTTACATCATTTTACTCTAAAAGTATATTAACAGGGCAGGAGGTCGCTATCTACATAAGAGACAGGTGGACAGCCAACTTTCTGAACTGAACGTTGACGAGGGTAATGTATTCTCGCAGAAGTTGCAAATCACTTCTCAGTAGTAGCCGCTTACAGATCACCTAGTTACACCAACCCCGAAACATTTATTCGCTCTCTTGACGCTAACTTAAAAACGATTAGTCCCTCTCCTTGTCTTATTTTGCTGGAGACATAAACTTAAATATTGGGCTCACAGCTGACAAAAACTTGCACACAGGTACTTAGATGTATTAGCAGAGTACGGACTTTTTCAGCTATAACCAAACCAACTCGGGTCAAAACCTGCATAGATCACATTTTGTACCGTAAAATCTAATACGCGAGTCCGTAGTCTATCTCAATGCTGCCACTGACCATGATATCACTATGGCAGGCATAATGTTACAGAACACAAATCAGAAAGACCAAAACCTATTCGATCAAGGTAATAGTTGACATAGACTCAATAAAATCAGAGCTGGAGGAACGGACTGGTCCCCAGTAATAAACTGCAGCTCTCTTGAAGAGTCTGTAACTCATTTTACTAAGATGGTATCAGAGGCAACATTGAGATATTCAAAACTTGTGTATAAGCTCCAGAACTACCTTACACCCCTGGATGACTCCTGGTTTAATTAGATGCTCTAAACACCGAGATAAGCTTCATATAGAATTTCGCAAGGACCCAAACAACCCAACTAAAAAACTTATATATACGCGCTATAGAAATTTTTACATAGATCTAATTAGAAGACTAAAACGTGATTACAACAAAAAAGAAATAATCAAAAATAAATACGCTCCAAAAAAACTCTGGGGTACTATTAACCGCATAACTGGCAAAGACACTAGCTCAAGTTCTCCTCTGGCTCTCATCAACTCAAGACCCTCCGTAAAGGGTCTCTTGATGTTGCAACTCTACTTTGCCTCTGTAGGTAATAGCTGGCAAACTCTATCATGTTGAAATTAAATGAGACTCAAGAGTCCCTTGCTGAAAAAGTTCACATTCTGATCAACGTTGGTTCATTTTTCATGTATCCTACAGACGAACTGGAAGTTTTGGGTTCATCCGGTCTCTTGATTCAGGTAGTGCCCCAGGTATGGACGGCATCACTAACAAACTTTTAAAATCAGTAGCCCACACAATCGCGGAGCCCTGGCTGCGATATTTAACTAAGTATCTCGTCAGAGTCTTCCCAAGCCAGTGGAAAATTGCGGCAGTTACATATACAAAAATGGAGCTACGGATGATCCTTGTAATTACCGACCCATATCACTCCTGGGTAGTTACTCAAGCTCCTGGAACGTGTTGTCCATAAGCGGCTGACTAACTATCTTGAAAAGAATAGCACTTTCGGACCGTCAGTTTGGTTTTCGCCAGGAAAATCAACTGAGGATGCAGTAACTCTTCTCACAGATATGGTTGTAACTCATCTCGATCACGGTCGATCCTGTGTCGGTGTTTTTCTCGATCTGGCTAAAGCATTCGACACGGTATCTATCCCCATCCTCCTAAGAAACTAAGTGCTCTTGGGATTCGTGGTCCAGCTCTAAACTGGTTTTCCAGCTATTTGTCGGATAGAAGCAATGCGTCCAAATAGGCGATCAGAAAAGCGATCTTAGATCTGTAGTTTTGGTGTTCCTCAAGGTAGTATCTTAGGGCCGACTCTCTTTATTTCATACATTAATGACATTATGTCACTTCAACTTGAAAATAGTGAGGTTGTATGTTACGCTGACGACAGCCATAATATTCTATGGTCAATCCTGGTACGACGCCTACTTTTCAGCCATCTCGGGTTGCATAAATTACAAAATGGTTAAATAACAACATCTTAACACTGAACACCTCAAAAACGCAGTTAATTTGTTTTCATAAAACTGCAGCGTCTGAACCGCCACCTCACTTTTTGATAGCCTTAAAGTACACAATAACAACTGTGGTTTCGCTCCGTGAACTCTCCAAATTGTAACTGTGACCAGATAAATAGGGTCGGCTCCCTTAAATATTTGGGTTATAATAGATGAAAATCTTAACTTTAAAGTCATATATCGGTAACATCAGCCAGGGTCCGTAAGCTGATACACACAATGAGACTATTGAGAGATTCTACTGATGGCAGCATTATAAAGTCCGTCTACCTTGCGCTATGTCAGTCCGTACTTAGCTATTGTATAATGGCGTGGGTGGCATATCCTCTTCTACGTTGATAGTCCTAGAAAGGGCCCAGAGGCAGTTTTGAAGTAGCTTTGGGTAAACCAAGGCGCTATCATACTTCAGATCTATTTAGAAAGCTCAAGTTTTAAGTGTCCGTAGATTGTATCTCTGAGGGCCTTTACATTTATGCACAGGAAGCTTCAGAAACTGCCGACGTTTAATACATTAATAAATAAAAAGTGTTTAAGATCCCACAACCTTAGTTAAAACATCTTTCGCTCGTCATTTCAGACTGTTCCAATTCCGCGCATCTACAACAAATTAGTCAACTTATACGACTTAAAACGATCCCAACTTTATGAGGCTAAAATAAAATGAGAAGTCATTTATTGACTTGGGACTATGAGAAATCAGAAGAATTATTGGTGACCCTTAAATAGGTGTTAAAACAGTAGTGGACAGCACTGACGCACGCCCTGTCGTCCGATCCCAAGAATTTAATCGTAGGGCTACCTAACCTCAACTTATCCCCAATTGCAATCTCATCCTTTTACTTATATTTTTAGAGTATGTAACAGGCTTGCTAGCATACGCTCTCTCTCTCTCTCACTCTCACACTCACACACACACACACACACACACACACTCACACAC
This sequence comes from Parnassius orleans, assembly GCA_029286625.1. Taxonomy (NCBI): domain Eukaryota; kingdom Metazoa; phylum Arthropoda; class Insecta; order Lepidoptera; family Papilionidae; genus Parnassius; species Parnassius orleans. The sequence continues at coordinate 2,736,482 of JAGSMP010000170.1, forward strand.
ACACACACACTTACACACATTCATCAACTCACTCCCAAGTACGTACTTGCGCAATTAGAATCTGTTTTTATGTCTGTAATTTTCACAAATTTTTAAGTAATTTTGCTTTGCTGCGCATAATTGTTTTACGTAATTTCGACAAATAGCCACTTTGATCTATTGTAAAATCTTTTTTGACCCCCACGAGACAGGCCATGCCTAGTGTAGAGTCACAGAACTTATTGTATTTTGGCTAAGTGTTTTCTGGTAAATAAATAAATTTATTATTATTATTATTATTATTAACTCAGCAAACTGTGAAGAGAGCGTTGCTCGGAGTTTCGCTGCATGATAGAATCCGTAACAATATCCGCAGTAGAATCAGAGTAACCAACATATTCCAATGAATCCGAAAGCTGCAGTGACAAAAGACGGGCCATGTATCTTCAAGAACCAGCTACTGATGGGAAAAAAGGTTCTATAATGCCAGCCTTGTATCGACAAGCGAAGTGTAGGATGACCACCAATAAGATGGAGTGATGCCCTGGTAAAACATGCAAGTGACTCAGGATCGTGCTTTGTTGTATAACTTGGGAATCCTTTGTTAAGCATTGGACTGCGAAAGGCTGTAATGATAATGATGGCGATGATGGTGATGGAGATATATTCAAATAGTTTATGTTGCGTACTTAATAAATACTATCACATAGTAAGTATATTTTATTGCTTGGAAGAAATGTTCATTTTATTTCGGATGCGAAATGGACGCTCACACGTAACAAACCAGTTAAATAGGAATTGAATCACTGCACACAAATTGAATATAAATCCTTGGAGTTGTGCTTAACTGCCAACAATTCTCTCTATAAAGTGACCACTAAAATCTTTATAGCGTTGAAATCTTTATTGAATTTACGTTTACAATCTAAATTTTTAACAAAGACATAGAAACAAGAAATATTTATATTTATGCGAATACTACAAATATATAACGGATTTTACGCATTTGATATGAAACATTTAATTCCCGAAGTTCCGGGTGCTTTACAGCATCTATAGTCACGGGGGACTGAGGTGTTTGACATCCTGACGTTATAGTTAACGAAGGAATAGATACCTTCTTGTCTGACGTACGTTCAACTTTTAAATAATAACATTTGAACTGATCTACGCAGAAAGAGCTTAAAGTATCTTGAATTCTTGCATTAGTACATATTCTTGGACTTCAATTTAATTTTATTAAATTAGATCAGCAGATCGTAGCACCCAGCCATATTCTCTATTGAAATTAGGATGTTTTTTAATTTCAATAGCTTGGCAAATCACCCTTGGTAGGAATCGGTGATCTTTTGCGATGATTTGTGGTCTATTAAATCTGATGTAATAGTTGCAAGGATTCTGAACATGTTAACATACCCCAGACTTTACGGAGCGTTGGTGATTCACATCAGCTGCAAAAGCTTAAATTAAACGCAATAAAATCCTTAAAAGTAGTTTTATTTGATTAATCCTAAAGTTTGTTACTTTTTCTTTAATCTTTTGCGCGTGCTTTTACTTTTTACTAAACTTGTAATAATTAAACTTTCTAACAATGTTCTCCTGTGCTTCAGTCCTTCCGTCACGGTGGCCAGTCTAAACGAAGACTAGCCATCTGTGCAGAACAAGGTTATAGTGCATGAGTGTGTGCGCAAGCACAGGTACTCTCTTTACTCCCTCACTCCCGTAGAACGATGGGATGGCATTCGACACGAACAAATAGTTATTAGGAGCAGGACCTTATGTGATTTCCGAGGCACAGAGATGAAACGGCGCCAACTACCTTACTCCAAGCTGCTGCTGAGAATTTCTTGGCAGAAAAACCTAATAACAGATTTTGGTCTGACCCTGATTTTAAAACTGCGGCCACATGATCTGCAGTCATGCTTACGACCACTAAAACAACGAGGCAGTAAATACCACAATATACACATTAACTAAGTTTAAATGCTTGAACTAGAATAGTAGTGGAATGGCGGATTCGAAACCACATTTTTATATAATTGCAATTTGCATACATTACAAAATTGTTTAAACATAAGGATTCTGTCTCTTCAATGTAATAATGGCATGACTAAATCTATCACGGTGATTTGTTATTTCATGTTCATGTAAGATGTGACTAACGGCAGTGCAACTATCTCATATAGCCTATGTAAAGTATCCAGGACCACATCCGGGAGCAATGCTAAACATCTGGGACTGCGATCAATAATCGGTCTAACAAATGTGTCGATTACGGTAATACAGTAATACATTCAAAGGTTATGCATTTCCTACACTATCGATTCCCAACTAATACATTATACACTTATAGTGACTTGTTGACAGTAAGGCAGCTATATATTCTCAATTGCATACTTAAGATACATAAATCTTTACCGTATGATCCTGTAATACTGACTAAAAGTAGGAAAAACATAGTCGTTGCCACCACTACGGTGAAAACAGCTTTTGCAGCTAAACAATATCTCAAAATGTCAGTTAAGCTTTATAACAAAGTTAATAAAACAATAAAATACCATAAACTATTATGACTGTAAAACTCTCACACAATGGTTAAAATCCTCAGCTACGCTGACACGAAAAGTTACTAGAAAATATTACTTGATATTGGACCTCAAATTATAAATACCTATTTAATTCAAATAACTTAAAAATTGGCTTGAAATAATTTCTGATTTGCTGCAGAACAGACTATTTCATTTACACACACATATATTACGCAAGCGATGACGCGACACATAATACACATTCACACACATACGCACGCACGCACGCACACATCCACCCACCCACCCACACACACACACACACACACACACACACACACACACACACACACACACACCACATACACACACCACACTAAAACACAACACACAAACACACACACACACACACACACACACACACACACACACACACACACACACACACACACACACATTAACCTAATAAAATAAAATAAAATAATATTAGTAACCTTATGAAGACTGATTCTATAGTAATCAGAAATGCTACACTTTTTATTTTTAACTAATTACTTACCTTGTAGTCATAAAATATGGAAGAGCGATAACTTCCTAATACAGGTATTTATATACTTAAAAGGAATATTATCAAAATGTGTTGGTAAACCTGGTATGTTACAGAAATAAAGCATTTTTGATTTTGATTTTTTGATTACATACATGGTAGAGCCACGCTGTAGCTATATTGTGATTGTGCTCGAAAATGTCGGTTTGACTGGGGAAAGACATGCTCTCACAGAATACTAGGTGTGAAATAGCAGGTTAATGCTGATGTGTTCCTTATGGTGAGTGTGAGAATCAGAGACCCTATTTACTGGAAACGAAGCATTCAATCTTAGTCGTCAAGGGTGACAACGCATCCGCATTTTGATTCTTAATCAATGATAGAGGTAGGTGTCTCAGTTCATCTATTCATCATAAGCTGGACTGTATGTTCGTTCGTCACGCTTATTCTACAAAAAGATCATCTCTGAAATCTGAGAGGCCCTTTCCAAACAGTAGATTACAAGGGGATGATGATATACACTACTGTGTAGTAGCAGCGTAAGATAATCCACTACCTCATAATATTATCCTGTGGTGGTCGTTAGAGGCAACCGAGGTAAATGAAACAAGAGATCCAACGCACCTACTAGTCATGGTAACTATATTAATTATCATCTATATTCTATGACATAAATTAAGATTTAATGCCAAGATTTAAGCCAAATTACTTAAGTGTAATATTTTATTAAATTACTAATAGTATAGTATATATATATATATATATATATACTATTAAAATAATTACAATAGTATATATATATATATATATATATATATATATATATACTATTGTAGTTATTTTCGGTATATAGCTAGATTTAAAGTTATTCTCTAAAGAGAAAGAGATAATGATACTTGTATAGGTGATTCATTATTTTCACCAGCTGTACCCGCGTCTTTGTCCTAATGAATCCTTTCCACAATGGTAGAGGAGGTTCAGCACTAAATAGCATCACGGCTCAGTAGCACAGTGGCTAAGCGTAAGCTGTAGAAAAGTTGCGGCCAGATAAAGAAGATAAATATTATTTAACTTAAAAATATTACACTGTGCTACTGAGCTGTGATCTTCCATGCTGCCCCATGTTTGTCTGGGAATTAAAGAATCTTTGTTTAATGTGAGATTTATAACAAAAAATAATGTGCCATGTGTGGTTCACGACAGCAGCCGAATGGCGGATTCGAGCCCAAGACTTTCCGAGCTTACAGTGTGCACCCTAAACCATTAGGCTACTTTCATTTACTAAATGTAATTACATAACATACCAAAACATAAACTCTCACGTCTGTTACTCAGAGAGGTAGGCAGGACTACGGACTTCCATTTGGCACAATTCTGAAACACCTCTCTCGCTTCTTTCACATCCATATATCTATTTATACATGCTTAAGGGTAGTTTTAAATGGGCCCATCATCAATATAAATTTGGACTCTGATACTGTAATTGTCATTGTATTCACAAATTTAACTGTAATTTGAAGTTTTTATATATTACGTGTTAACTCACGTTGGGGTGGGACTTATAGGTTCTGTGAGACTTATTATTAAAAACAATGTACCAACTGTGTAACTTGTCTAACATATCGTAAAAGGAGACTAATGGGAAATGTGGGATATTGGTTTGTGATTGTGAAACCGATGTGTTAGCCACCTATCACTTCTTTTCACAATATTCCATCTAAACCAACATTTAGTGGATAAACGTGGTCCGTGTAGCTTCTTTTTTATAGAATGAGGGTGACAAACGAGCACACAAACCACTTGACGGTAAGTAAGTGGACGCAGTGGCATGGGACATGAGGGTTAATTTAATTAAGACACAAAATTCAGATGCGTTGTCACCGCTGAGGGCTAAGATAGAATGTCTAGTTGTAAGTAAAAATGGTCTCCGTTTCTCTACACTCACCGTTCGAAACACAGCAGAATTAAACAGCTATTTTACGCTAGTATTCTATGAGAGCGTTGTCCTTCCCCAGTCGAGGCGACCCATTCGTGATACAACTATGCTTGTACTGTGTTTGTTGGCTTTACCACGTACAACATAGCTCTACCGTATATAATTTATATATTATTATTTATTTAACTTCCTACCTCTTCTAGGATTACAGGCGTGTTACTATTTATATAATTTTTGTATGTAGTTTGCTTTCTCGGGCTTAATTGTGCGGGTATCAGAAAAGAAATAAAGCAAAGGATCATCACTGTTTTTATTGCTATTTCGTGACGGCAATGTAAAAAATACTCGATATTGGGAGGTCTGGAGGTCAAACCTCTACGAATATGAATATATTTTCTAATAATCGCATTTTCATTAGAGCGAAATCTCCTATATTTATATCTAATATCTATTATCGTGATGTATGCGCTGTTGGCCTATGCGGCTCTTACAGCCAATATCTATTTATTTATATATTTTTGTTTTTAGTTTGGTCCACCTGGTATTAAATTAAAGCTTTGGCTCAAAATCATCCTCCCCTCAAGACATTAACCTATTAATTTCTATCCTCGGTTGGGAATCAAAATACACATGCCCTTACACCTCTGAGGAATATATGAAATGTCTCTTAAAATGGTCTCCGGTTCTCGTCAATTAACTTACACCATATATTTTTTCTAAATCATTATCTATTTTTTTTATTATTAACTACCACCCGTCTCGGCTTCACTATAGCGTCATTTATTTTAAAATTATTTTTTTTGATTTTACGAGAAATGTACAAGTTTTTTTGATAAAAATAATATACTCGTAGCATAGGTAGCTCCTAGCACTGATCTCTATCTGTTCGTGATATTCATCACAACCAATTCAGCCATTCGAAAATTAGCGCAGACAGACTTACAGACAGACCGACAGGCAGACAAAACATTCTTGAGCTCAATAAAAGACAGTCATTTTGATAATAAAGTAGGCTATTGTTTTTTTATATACAGCATTCACATAAAATGCAATATATATATATATATATATATATATGTTGTGATAGTATCACGAACAGATATATAGAGACGACGCCCATGTATTGCAAACAAAGAATGATTGTGAAATAGAATGATTGCCATTTTTACGCTGTCGCTCTGAAGTCCTAGAAAAATGGTTGGGTATTGTCGTTGACAAGACTTGGTGAAATAGTGTTAAGTCGTCTCTTACTAAAAAGCTTAGACGTTGAGTTTTAGAAATAAGTACAAATAACGTTACGATAAACAAAACAGAGCTGTTCAATTACAGTACTTTTATATCATACGTTTTAATAAATCATTCATTTCTGATTCATTAATTACAGCATATCCAAGTCCACTGCTGAACATAGGCCTTCCTATAGATTGTCTCATAACGGGGATTCTTGGCATGCGGGTTGGCAACGACAGTTTCTTTTATTTTCTAGTTCTTCAGACAGTACTAGAGTGGAAGATGATGCTATCTATCTCCTGGTTTGTTTCCATCTGTCGCCTCTTACGAAACCCACGGGAAGATATGGGGTAGTGCATATTCTTTAACCACCTCGGTCACTCATAATAAATCAGTAGTACATAATGTACATGGAAATTTAAAATAAACTTAGTCATTACGAGTAAATATTAATAAACTTCTGGCCTTCACTGCTGCCCGTATGAGGAAGGTGGTAGAACCAGAGTAACTGACATAGCACAACGGATTAATAAACTGAAGAGGCAACGGGCCGGCCATATAGCTCGAAGAACCAACAACCGACGGGGAAGAATGGTTCTTAAGTGGCAGCCTCGTACCGGCAGGCGATGTGTATGATGGTTCCCCGTTAAATGGAGTGACGACCTGGTAAGACGTGCAGGAACTCGATGGATGCAGGTAACTCAGGACCGTGATTTGTGGCATTCCTTGGGGGAGGCCTATGTTCAGCAGTGGACTGGTGAAGGGATGTAATGATGATGATGATGATGATGTATATTTATCATTTCCATTTATATATTTGTGCAGCCCAGCCAGATGAGAGAACTATTTAAATACCCACCATAATAATACTAATAATACCTGCATTAAAGTTTCATTTAACACTGTTATTCTGTGAGAGCAAGCCGACAAAATCAGGCTACAACAGCAATATAGCAGTAGCATGGTTCCACCACGTCTTTTTTAAGTTTTTTGTTTTGTTTCTACATTGGCTGTGTCAGAAAAAAATGTTAAAAAATTATTTCTTATATTGACGTGAACACCACACATTAACAACACTATTATGTGATGATGGTGGAGGTGAATAACGCGCTAATATTTGATGGAACATATTTTTTGAAAAGTATGGGATTTTTTTTCATAGTCGCAAACACATGGATAACAAAGACATCGATATGTAATATACGTCAAGCAAAATAAAACATTTTAAAAAGCTTTATTATCTTAGTAACATTTTGGATGTTTTGTCATGATCATGTGCTTTCAGGTTCGGTATCTGTCATGAAATTTTCAATAGCAGCCCGGAGTTAGGAAGTTAGCGGTGTTATATCATAAAACATCGTCTCACGTTTCTGGTTGAGTCGAAATATCGTCCTATCAAATTGTCAGAATGCTTGAATAGAGAGTGCACCTGAAGACCTGGTAAGAGTTGTAGGAAGTCGACGGATACAGGTTACGTAGAACCATGGTTTGTAGCATTCTTTGAAGGAAGGCTTACGTTCAGCATAGGATTTGTGATGTCTGGATGATGATATACCAATGTGACGAAACATATTATATAAATTAATGCTCTATAAAAATATTTGTGACTTTTAATTACATGGATGTATACAAGCTGTCCCAGAACGTAACGATCAAACGAAAGGGGGTTGTAGACCATAGAAGGACTATTCAAAAGAAAATCAACCTTTGCGTCAATATTTTTGAAGCTGCAGCTACAAATGAGGACCGATTAAAAAAATATGATGATATGCCTACTATTATTTATTTTTCAGTACCTATTACGGTTTGGTAGAAATAAATACATAAAAATTCGTAAAAGTGTAAAAATGTAACATTAAAGTTTTATCGAGCAAGTTGGACCCTTCACCCTGTAAAAAAAATGTACCCACATGGACCTGGCAACTGTATTCAAATGTTGGCGCAACTCATGGAGATTTCAAAATGGTATAATATTTGGTACTTTTATTTCAATTTTTTGTGCCATAATTTTTTTCTCACAGAGGGTAGATTTTGTGCTAATTACTCAATTAGATATTTTTTTAAACCATTCGCTCGTTTTATTAATGTAAAGAAAAATAATTCGTTTTCACGCTGATTTGGCCAATTTCAGACCTCATATCCATAGAAAAGTAAAAAGTAGTTCATTTTTTTATCCAATATTGGTATTAAACAAAACACATTCAAAATTACGATACAATACGATTCTATGCGTCATCTTTAGTTTTAGGTTCTCAGCTTTAGTTGCTATGACGCATATTAATTCTTGCACTTGCTCTTACATGTAAGTGCAAGCGAGACGGAAGATAGGAAAGTCACTAGAACTATGCACAGCTCAGGTACGTAAGATCCCTTCCCCTTACCTCGCCCGTATCCTTTGTTTTCAACAACGAAATCAAACAAATTAATAATTAGTCAGTACTTTCCCTACTTTGTTCGCGTCGCAAGTTTCTCCTATTTTCCTATTCTCATCGGTGTTTTAGTACTATCTGACTCGGCTTTCTATTGGACTTTGTGGCTCTTCCTTTGGTGACGACCTTGGCTTTCTACTGGACTTTTTGGATACTGTCTTGGCGACGACTTTGGCTTTCAACTGGACTTTGTGGATACTCCTATTGGTGACAACTTTGGCTGTCTACTGGACTTTGGTTCTTTGTGATTGGGTATTTTTAAACAATGCCGGCACACTACACTCCAGTTCAATATGCCATGTCGTGGTAATGCTCGAGCTACAGCTAGACTCTACCGTGACAGATACCCTGACAAGAAGCGATATCCTGACTATCGTGTATTTATGAATGTGCATCGGAGACTAGCTGAAGGTTTTGTGCTGGAGCTGTAGTACCTGCACGTGGTAGAGAAGACTTTGACATTGAAAACGAAATTTTGGAGCAGGTTCGAAATGATCCGCGAACTTCTGTTCATAACATTGCATTATTGACAGGTATACCTAAGACAACTGTACATAGCGTGCTCCAACGCAATAGGTACCACCCCTACCACTACCAAAAATGCAGGCTCTTTTGCCACGGGATTATGCTCTGAGGGTAGCATTTTGCAGGAAGATGCTAGAAATTCATAGACAAAACCCGAATTTTCTAAATAATATTTTATGGTTGGATGAAAGCACTTTCAAGAAAGATGGATTTATGATCATGCACAACATCCATAGTTGGAGTATCGTGAACCCACATTTAATGCGCGAAGAAAGGTCTCAATATCAATTCACAGTAAATCTGTGGACCGGTATTATTAACGGGTGCATAATTTGACCTTTCGAATGTCTAGAAGGACTAAATGGGCAGGTCTACCTGGAATTTTTAAGAAGAGACCTGCCCATTTTATTAGAAGACTTACCACTAGCAACTCTACGAGATATGTGGTTACAGAATGATGGTTGCCCTCCCATTACGCATTGCCGGTGAGAAATTTTTAATGAACATTTCCCAGAAAAATGGATAGGTCATATAGGGCCTTTTTATGGCCAGCACGGTCGCCGGACCTTAATCTATTGGATTTTTTTTTATTGGGGATATCTAAATGAAAAGGTGTATTCAAAACCAAACCCCAATATTATAGAGCTTCGTCAAAAATAATTGAATTTTCTCAACAAGCAAATAACAGAAGATTGGCGCGGCCTATAACACGTTCTTTCATAAAAAGATGCCGCGCCTGTATTAGAGCAGGAGGTCGACAATTCGAACATTTATTGTAAAAATTATCAATTAAAGTCATAAAGAAATTACTGGCTTTATTATCACTTATTGTTTCCTTTGTTCGTAAGTTTACAAACTAAAGGGGGCAGGTTACCGGGATTACCTACCTAAATAATTCTAGTCACTTCCATATCTTCTGTCTCGGTTGCACTAACATACTTCTATGCATAATATTGTATTTTTGAATGTGTTTTGTTTAATACCAAAATTGGACAAAAATAATGAACTACTTTTTACTTTTCTATGGATATTAGGTCTGGAATCAGCCAATAAAGCGTGAAAACGAATTATTTTTCTTTACATTATCGAACGGACGAATCGTTTAAAAATATATCTATTTGAGTAATTTGCACAAAATCTACCCTCTGTGAGAAAAAAAAATTATAGCACCAAAAATTGAAATAAAAGTACCAAGTATTATACCATTTTGAAATCTACATGAATTGCGCCAATTTGGAATATAGTTGCAAGGTCCATGTGGGTATATATTTTTTACAGTGTGAAGGGTCCAACTTGCTCGATAAAACTTTAATGTTACATTTTTGAACTTTTACGAATTTTTATGTATTTATTTCTACCAAACCGTAATAGGTACTGGAAAATAAAATAGTAGGTATAGTAAACATATTATTAGGCTATACAAAACAGAAAAAAAATTAAAATCGGTCCTCATTTGCAGATGCAGCATCAAAAATATTGACGCAAAGGGTGATTTTCTGGAAAATTTATAAATCACCCTTTATCTTTTAAACCATGCAACTTGGGGATAGGTCTCAATTTTTTTTGAACAGTCCTTCTATGGTCTACAGCCCCCTTTCGTTTAATTGGTTCGTTCTGGGACACCTTATATACTGTTTTAAAAATGTTAGGTACAGCATAGTGCTCATTTATGGATTACGAGTGTACTGGGAAATTAAAGTTTGTGATCAACATAACTGTTTTAATTTCTGGTAACAACATTTTTACTTGAATTATTAAAACTTTCAGTCGGGAGAGTTTTATTTTTTATATTAAGCTTTTTACTCTTCTAACGTTAGGCATATATTTTGTCTGTTATAATATAAGAAGCACGATGTTTTTTTTTTTTTTTATATACAAGGGATTTCACCGTTTTGTTGATATGTTTTACATTCATACACTACATATAAATAAAAACCTGATATAATTATTTTAAGCCATATAAGTAATTGTTCCATACGGGAATCAAACGCTCTGCTCACAGCACGATACCACAGTCAAATTCTCAGCCACTGCACTATAAAATCGTCGAATGTTTGAAACAAATAAAATATGTACAAGTACAATTAAAATTTTAGGAGGATCTGAATATTACTAAAACTTGTCTTAGATTGAAACTTTTGTATTGAGTTGATGAAAGGATTTGATTTGATAAGCTGTAACGTTAACGGTGGCCCTCATATATTATCTACATAGACATCTACAACTATCCTCAATTAAGAATCAAAATTCAGATGCGTTATCATCCCTGAGTAAAAAGACCTCGTTTCCATTAAAAAGGGTCTCCGATTCTCAACGCTCACCATAAGAGACATAGTAGCATTAAGCTGCTATTTTACGCCGGACTCAGTGAAAGCTTGGTCCTACCCTGGTCGATCCAATCTATAATACAGTAGCAGCGTGACTCTACCATACTTTTTGCTTATTATAAGCTAGTGCATGACCACAATCCCACCTGGTGGTAAGTGGTAATGAAGCCCAAGCCATTGTCGACATTCACTAAAGACATTTTTAATTCCGCTGATATTTATTTTTCCATCCACAATCGTTTCAAAATTAAATCCTTCTAGTTAGAGTTGTTGATCTATCAGAAATATAGCCAGCTAATATAATCCTATAGTATTTTTATATTTTCTTGCTAACCTTATTAAAAAAAATATCTTAACCCAAAATCTTTGAATTTGGATACAAAGGTTAATTACAAAGTTGAAACAGAAATATGTTTTCCACTTAAATGTTGCAGACAACGAACTTAACGCCTCTTAACTATAAGTTTTAAAACATTTTATAGGATGGCGGTGGTAAGTCAAAGGATGATAATCTTGATCATGGTACATGGTGCCAAAATTCTGCTATGCGGTCACCACTAAATAAAGAGTCTTATCCAAAATGTTACTAAAATAATAAAGCTTTTTAAAATGTTTTATTTTGCTCGACGTATAATACATATCGATATCTTTGCTATCCATGTGTTTGCGACTATGAAAAAATCCCATACTTTTCAAAAAATATGTTCCATCAAATATTAGCGCGTTATTCACCTCCACCATCATCACATAATAGTGTTGTTAATGTGTGGTGTTCACGTCAATATAAGAAATAATTTTTTAACATTTTTTTCTGGCACAGCCAATGTAGAAACAAAACAAAAAACTTAAAAAAAGACGTGGTGGAACCATGCTACTGCTATATTGCTGTTGTAGCATGATTTTGTCGGCTTGGCTAGGGAAAGACCATGCTCTCACAGAATAACAGTGTTAAAAGAAACTTTAATGCAGGTATTATTAGTATTATTATGGTGGGTATTTAAATAGTTCTCTCATCTGGCTGGGCTGCACAAATATATAAATGGAAATGATAAATATACATCATCATCATCATCATCATTACATCCCTTCACAAGTCCACTGCTGAACATAGGCCTCCCTCAAGGAATGCCACAAAGAACGGTCCTGAGCCAATTGCATCCATCGACTTCCTGCATGTCTTACCAGGTCGTCACTCCATCTAGTGGGGGGACGCCCTACACTTTGTCCGCCGGTACGAGGCCGCCACTTGAGAACCTTTTTTCCCAATCGGTTGTCGGTTCTTCGAGCTATATGGCCGGCCCATTGCCACTTCAGCTTACTAATCCGTTGGGCTATGTCGGTCACTCTGTTTCTACTGCGGATATCCTCATTTCTAAGTTTATCACGCAGAGAAACCCCGAGCATAGCCCTCTCCATAGCTCGCTGAGCGACCTTGAGCTTCCTCATACGGCCAGCAGTGAAAGACCATGTCTCAGTTCCATAGGTCATCACTGGCAACACGCACTGGTTGTACAGTCTAGTTTTCAAGTTTTAAGGTATACCTGACGAGAAGATGTGCCGTAATTTCCCGAACGCTGCCCAGCCGAGTTGAATCCGTCGATTGACCTCTCGGTCGAAGTTGGACTTACCTAGTCGGACTATTTGTCCCAGGTAAACATACTCGTCAACAACTTCGAGCTTAGTGCTCCCAACAATTACCGGCATAGGTGTGACATGGACATTAAACATGATTTTTGTTTTATCCATGTTTATCTTAAGACCTATCCGTTGGGAGACTATTGAGGTCATTGAGCATAGTGCTTAGGTCTTCCAGCGATTCTGCCATAAGGACTATATCGTCGGCAAATCGAAGGTGAGTGATGTACTCACCGTTGATGTTAATACCGTATCCTTTCCAGTCCAGTAGCTCGAAAGCGTCTTCCAATGCAGCGGTGAAGAGTTTCGGGGATATAACGTCACCCTGTCATACACCTCTCTGCAATAAATATACATAAATATAAATATATTAATATAGTGAAATAAATACATAAAGAATACGTTAATAAATAAAAAGCCAACCATATGCAAGCCCTCTGCAGGGGTGACCAAACGGCCAAGGGTTAGGGGGAAAGGTAAAGAAACCGGCGGACGATGCGGGCGGTATCGAGAAGCACCACCTTCTGCATTTGAGCCCGGAGCGGTCCGTCACGGAGTCCCAGTCGCCTATGATCACCCGAGAGGCTGACTGGGATTAGCTCGTTTGCAGAAACGGCTACAGGTATAATTTCGGTAGGCAGGCCACCCCACATGTCGGTCACCTTGTGAGCCAGATCCAAATATTTTGTTCGCTTGTCTGTTTCGGCTTTCACGAGGTTCTCGTCATACGGAATGGTAATGTGAACCAAAGATATCCTTGACTGTGCCCGGTCCATCAGCACAATATCAGCCTTATTCGCAAGAATGGCCCTGTCTGTGATGATGGCCCGGTCCCAGTAGAGCCTGGCGCGGTCATTTTCGAGACCGTGTTTCAGAGCGAGCTCCTGATGTAGAATTCTGGCTACTAGGTTGTGCCTGTACAAGTATTCAGAGTTAGAAAATGCCGAAAAACCGGAGATGACATGCCTAAGTGACTCTCCGGGATAGCAACAAGCTCGACAGATGTCGACGGTGCCATTCCTTAGGATGTATCTCCGATAGTTGTTGGTCTTAATAACCTGATCCTGTATCGCACAGACAAAACTCTCGGTTTCCCCAAAGAGGTCACCAAACCGTAGCCAGTGGACGGAGGCAACTATGTCTACGAAAGGCTCGTGTAGAGCCTTGTAGAACCTCCCGTGGAACTCCTTCTTCTTCCATACCGTCTCCCGGTTAGAGGATAGAGGGGTAAGCCATTTATCACAAGAGATGACGTCCCTATAGAATGGATCATTCAATCTCATCAGAAAGTAATTAAGGAGGCTGCACACTTCGCGTTTATACATGGTAAGCGCGCTTAAAAAGTCACGCCCACCATGTTTCCGCGGCAAGTACAGCCTCATAATCGACGATCTCTGGTGATGCATCCTATGGGACGTCATAGTAGTGCGGACTTTTCTATCCAGGGCGTTAAGTTCAGTTTGAGTCCACCTAAGTACGCCAAAGGTATACATGAGAACAGGCATGACCCAACCGTTATATGCGTGTGTCTTATTCACACCGGACAAAAGGCTGTGAAGCACTTTGGTCAAGCGCGCATTAAACACATCGCAAACTGACTGTTTCATACCCTCCTCATCGATACCGATGTTCTGTGACATACCCAGGTATCGGTCCAGGTAAGTCCCAAAAAAAGTGCATCAGGGCTATGTTTGGTCTTAAAATTACTGACAGCTGCAGACCATATTTTATTGAGTACAAAATTTTAAGCTTGCCTTCCTTATTTATATATGAAGTAGCAAATTTCATTCAAAGTAACTCTAAATTGTTGAACAAACTATCAGACGTTACAATTCGCAATCGCCGGGATAGTTACAGGTAATGCGCAATTAGATCAAGAACGGCATTGATGCATAAAAGTATTTTCTGTCTGGCGCCAATAATATATAATAAAAGCCCCAAACCCATAAAACAATTGCCTACTACACTTTTTAAGCTACATCTTATCTGATAGCCAAATGTAATTACAGCTTGCCTGATTTCTTAAATGATTGATTTTTTGAAGCTAAATATTGAATTGTGACATTTCTCTAATGCAATCTTAAGAGATGCCATTGAAATTGTTGCACATCTAGAATTATGTCCGTAGGGTTAGTTTTATCTTGTATAAATAATAAAATATGTAGTATAATTTTTGTACGCCATAAATGGCAAGACATGTAGCTCGTTTTTAAGTTTTTAACACCTTTCCATTTTTACTCATGTTTTACAAAATAAATATCTTTATCTTTATCTTATCGGTATGTTTCAGCCTCGGAAAGGGTCCTTAAGTTAATGGGCATAAATAAGTCAATGCCCTCAAAGTTAGCAACCCTTCCCCTTTCAACATGTAGGACTACACACTTATCCGACTACAGCTCCATTCTAATAGAATTACTAAAATCACGAGTAATGTTTAGCGATTCCATAAGATGGGAATAACTTGAGATCATCCATATAGAAAAGGTGGGTCACATTGGTACCTCCTTTCCGAAGCTGAAGTCCCCTCCCGGAATCCTCCAGTAAAGTACTGAGAGCGTTCAGGGAGAAGCAAAACCAGATTGGACTCAAACAATCACCCTGGAAGATACCCCTTCTTATCCTTATGCGGCTTTCCGCATCCGTCATCTAGATAACAAAGGATTGTACTCCACTGACGCATACACTGCTTGAGGAAGTCTCTAACTGTACAGTCAACCTTGTACAGCTCGAGGACCCTCTTTAGCCATGTATGGGGCACCGAGTCGAATGCCTTTCTATAGTCTATTCAGGCAGAGGAGAAGTTGCGACGGTTAATACTACTAATAATAATAATACTATTATTATTAGTAGTAGTATTTAATGAGGATATCCGCAGTAGAACCAGAGTGACCGACATAGCCAAACGGATTAGTAAGCTGAAGTGGCAATGGGCCGGCCATATAGCTTGAAGAACCGACAACCGATGGGGAAAAAAGGTTCTCGAGTGGCGGCCTGTTCCGGTAAGTGTAGGGCGACCCCCACTAGACGGAGTGACGACCTGGTAAGACATGCAGGAAGTCGATGGATGCAGGTGGCTCAGGACAGTGCTTTGTGGCATTCCTTGAGGGAGGCCTATGTTCAGCAGTGGACTTGTGAAGGGCTGTAATGATAATGATGATGATGTTGCGTGTGGTGAGTGTAGGGAACTGGAGAACCTTTACTGGAAATGAGGTATATTTCTAATATTCCTTCATAGTCCTCAGGGGTGACAATGCATTTGCATTTTGTATCTTAACCGTGGATTGATTAACACTTACCATCAGGTGGGCTTGGTGTTTGTTTGTTACTCTTATTCTATATAAAAAAGTCTAGAATAATCAATAATACAAACTTTTAAAAATTATTATTTTAGCAAAAATTATTTAATTTTGAATAAGTTTGAGACTGTTGTATTTGTTTACTTACTAATCACATAAACTGCTTAGATTAGCCGCTGTGACCGAAATTTAGATAGAACATTAATTATATAAAACTATTGTTTCATTTCTAAAGTTCAACTAATCAAAAATAAACTACAATACATTCTGTATGAATTTAAATATGAAATATGAATGTTTTTACCATAATGAAAAACAGCTGCATATCTACATGTAATGTGAGAATGTGGCACGTCGCGGTCACATTTCGTGTCTATGCAGAACACTAAATTTAAACGTATTTATGATTATTATGTTTCACAAGAAAATTGCATAAACGTTGTTCGTCCATACAATGTCAATTTTGTTACCGGAAACTAATTTATATTATAACATGTAATTAACACTGTTTAGTGGCGTACACTATATCGTCCAGTGAATGTCGTAAGAAGTGACAGAGGGGACTAAACCAGGGGATGAGCACCATCGTCTTCCTCAACTCAAAAAGGAAAAAACTGCGTTTACTAACCCTTCTGCTGAACGTGGCAACTATGGAAAATATCTTCCTATGAGGCAATCTATGTGAGAGGCTAATGTTCAGCAGTGGACATTTGATAGACTGTAAGGGTAACGGTAATTATACAAGGTTAGTATTGTATATATTTTACTGATATTATCGACGACAGATGCTCTTTTGCTTACAGTAACATTTTAGAACAGAACTAATTTACTTCTAAAGCTTTGTCTTTTTAAGGTTAAAGCTATATTTTCTATTAAAAATCGTTATGTATGGACTGGATCTTAATCCATAAATGCATGGTTCTTTTTAATTATCGCTATCATTTCCGAATAAGGCGACGTAAATTAGCTAAGTTCCGCGTGTAAAATGCGATGATTGGAAAGTTTGGAAAATGATATGAAAAAAGTGTTTTCTTTCTCATATGCACTGTCACTAATAAGGCCAACGCCACTGCCCCATAGAGGTTACCCATCATAAAGTATGTTTCTCTTGATAATGCTGCGTTGAGAGGCGAAAAACGTGTCACACTATCGAAATGTAATATATTTCCGAGTGTAGAAGTTGCACTATGAGAGTGAAGGAATAGAGAGTGCAGTCTGGCTGCTGTGACTGAAATTTGCACTGGGGAACATTATTATTATATTTTAAGAAACACCCACGTGAAAACACTGGCAAATTCACCCCTACTGTAAACTAGCACTTTGTGGTGGCGCTTGTTTGAATTTAACGTTAAGGTTTATATTCAAGGTGTTTGTTATGAAAATGTGTCTCGGGAGTGTTATTTAAACTTCCCTGCGCCGTATAATTGTAATGTCTGCGCAAAGATACGCGACCCTTGTCAGGATTGTGCGATGTGTGATATGAATGATGAAACCAAATTTTGATGCTATGAAAAGAGTGCTTAAAAGTATTCCTTATGATTTGAATAAATACTAATCCTTTTAAAAATATATAAAATAATTTCTACCGCATATATATGATTAATTTGGAGATTTTTTTTGTGAATTCTTAGATATATTGGAATTTTAGGAAAGGAACATAACCGTTGTCATTAAAGAACTGCAATCCAATTCAAGCAAAGCAAACAAAGCAGGCCCTAAGTATATTGACATTTCAATGGCAATAAAAACTACTACTTCTAGTGTAGGAGAAGTTTTAGCCCTAAACATAAATTAGGTCAAAAGAAGCTTCATAAAGACATCAACTACACTATTCATGTGCGTGAAACAGTTGCACATGATGAAACTTTGCAGATTACTTTATTCTACTTCTTGTCGAAACAACGAACCGTCTAAAATTACAGAAGCTTCAACTGAAAAATCTCTGATATCCTAAGAATTGCAAGGTAAGCCTTACCTTTACCAGTTTCTATTTATTGTGAAATTTGGATAACTTTTTATAAGGAAAACATTTTAACTCCGATGAAGTGGTTAAGACACAGAGGTAGCAATAAGCTTCCACTAAAAGGGCGAAAACCTACATAAAATTATGTTAAATAAGACGCCAATTTTATAAATGAGAACTCAATATTATTATTTGGTACTAAAATTAGACTTATAAGACACATTGGCAGAATCATATTCTGTGGATAAAAGAGTTTAAATGTTAAAAAATATATTTTGATAAAAAAATTAAGTCTTAACAATGTTAAATACAAATAAGTTCATATAATAGTCAGGAAATGATTGAATAAATTACGTCAATATGCACAAAATTGCCTGCATTAATGAGAATAAATTGCCAGTAATAAGCAATGAAGGCTAATTGAAACAGTTTTATTCAGACTGACATGAGCACTTAATATAGCCAATTGTTAACAACTGTAATATACATAACATTAAATTAAAAAATAGACCTCTTTGTGGTGGTAAAATATTCAATTGCCTCATTTCGTCTCGTGGGTTTCGTAAGAGGTTACTATCGAAAATGCTAGTAATAACTAATGGCTTCCGTTAGATAGCGAAATAACCATCTTGTTTAAGCTCAGCATAAAATACTCAGACCAGCGTCGGACAGCAGCATCAATGGCGCGAAACGTCTGGTACTGTGATCGTGAATCCGCTTGCCGAGCGTGACGATTAAGACTTATCCTCTTTAGGAAGGGGCACATGATATGAATCAGTGGATTGTAAAGGCTGATAAAAAAGAAGATTATGCTAAAAAAATATTTTAAGCTTCCTCCTGCAATTACACAAAGAACTAACCTAGGAATTTCTCTGCGTGATAAAATTTGTTATGCAGACATTCGCAGTAGATCTAGAAGAACCAGCCCAAGTAAAAATATTCTCTATGCCTATGCCAAGTGCTTAGGGTGGCATCCCACTAGATAGAGTAATTACCTGGTAAGACAAATCGATGGATTCTGTGGGCTCAGGAAAGTGCTTTGTAGTTTGTTCAGCAGCGGACTTCTGAAGGACTTCAATAATCGAAATAGAATGTTTAATATTAAAACATTACAATTTATATTACAACAATATATACCTATACATACTAGTATTAATATACTTCGGAGTGGAAAGCATCGATAGGAGCCCAGCAGATTGGTGACAGCTAATAATATTACAAATGTTGAAAATCTTTAGTATAGGAAACATGAACAAAATCTCGTGATCATTAAATTGTTTAGTTGTGACAAATGTGACTGCAATTACCAATCCGGAATAAGGATCGTTTCCAACAATAGCAAGTAAACATTTTTTTTTCATTCATTACAGCTAATCAAAGTCCAATGTCATACATTGTCCTCCCATATAGATCGATCCATCATTTTTAGGTGAAAACTTCTCTAGGCACGCTGGGCACTTTTGGGATGGGGAAAAAACAAACTCGCGTGACCGTCACGCTCAGATACATAAAATGTATGAAAATAATGTTGAAATTTTAATTAATAAAATTTTATAAAATTGAAATGTATTTACAAATTTGTTTGTATTATATATATATCATTCTTTCTTTTTATTATTTTCTTTTTATTATTCATTCTTTTTAAATATAATCATTCTTTTCATGTAAAACAGCGCAATAAATAAAAATTGTAATTGTACTATATTCATACGTTGATAAAAATAATTTCTATTAAAAATACTTCCAAAAAAATACATTTCTTAGCAACCCAAAAATAATGTTTACAAGTTTGTGAAGCTAAGATGTTTTCACTTCTGACGTGCAGTTGTACGACTGTAGTGTTTTATTAATTACGTTTGCTATCAGGAATTAATGCTGCGTATCTCTTGTATCGTATCCCTCTGTCGCCTCATACGACACTCATGGGAAGATATGGGATAGCGTATTCTCTTACACCGCCACTGCACGATTGATTAAATATTATCATAAAGTTTGTTCAATAGATACTACACATAGAAGTTACAAAATGGAAGAGAACAATAAAATAGCGTGTTGCGAAGAAGCACGCTATTTTATTGATCCCTTCACTGAACTGTGACTTCACTGATACTACGGTGACACTGAAAGTTCTTAGAAAATCAAAAACTGAACAAACTAGCAAGTTATTAGTTTTATTATATCTTTTCAAAATAGTGTCCATTTACATCAATACATCGCTGCATCCGATGGAACCACAGAGAAAAGCACTTTGCCCACTCGCCCTTAGGCGTCTCTTCGACGGCATTTTGAAACGCAACCACTGCTTCCTCGGCGTCCATAAAACGTTTTCCTCGAAGTTTTTCTTTTATTTTCGGAAATAAATAAAAATCGCAAGGTCGGGGCTATAGGGTGGGTGACCCAGTAATTCCACGTCTGACGTCGCCAAGTAGTCGATTGTTTGCTTGGCGGTGTGCGACGAGGCGTTGTCGTGGTGAAGGAGGATCCTAGTGCGAAGTCGTTTCTCCCGAACTTTTTTCAAGACAAGTGGCAAACAATTGTTAGTGTACCACTCTGCAGTAACTGTTTTTTGATCCTCTAAAACAATTGTTGAGTAATGGCCTGTCCTTCCGAAGAATGAGGCCATCATCTTTTTTTCCACGCTTCGACCTCGTGACGTGACACAGACAATTTTCAATTTGCCGCCAAATCGTAAACAAATGACAAATTAATAAAATACATGCACAATAATATTGGCAAAGAGTTCCATTTTCAAATTTTGAACTTATTTTTTTATTACATCGTTTACAAGTGGCTAGTTCTAAAAACTTTCAGTGTCGCCCTCGTATGTGTGAAACGGCCATAAGAGTACATAAACTAGGTGAATCCGTAGCAGTATGTTGTAGAAAAAAGTTGTTCTTCAATCGAAGGCTTCTCAAATCAATATAAGGCTAGGGTATGTTACAAACTTGTGCATTAGCAATAAATTAGTACCATATTTCGGAGATCATAGCAAACTTATCTTCGCTCAGTCTTCGGCGTTTATTAGACTTGTGATCGAATCGTAAGTGCTTCATTTTCACACAAAAATTATTACGAGTCATTGTTGCTTTTACTATAGAATTGCCCCATTTCATCGACTATAAAAAAACTGCATGCTAAGGTGTTAATTGAAAGAGTTATGGAAGAAACTGATGGAAAAATTTGGGATGTGCAAGCTGGATTTAGAAAGAGGATAGGGTGTACGGATCAAGTCTTTTCCATGCGCATGATTGCGGAGAAGTTTTTGGCCAAAAACCAGAAAGTTTTTTGTGCGTTCATGGACTTGGAAAAGGCTTATGACAGAGTGGACAGGAATGTATTATGGCAAACACTGAACTTATTTGGGTTGAGCGCTGGTTTGATACAGGCATTGAGGTCTCTTTATAGGGAATTTAGTGCTTGTGTCAGGATCAACGGGGTCTACTCGGACTGGTTTGGCATCCAAAAAGGTGTCAGACAGGGCTGTGTAGCTTCCCCGTGGCTGTTTAATTTTTTTATGGACAGTTGTTTGCAAACTTTGAAAGTTGAAGAATGTGGGTTGAGAATGGGTGAGTTAACCGTCAAATGCCTTTTTTATGCCGATGATCAAGTCATATTTGCATCGTCGGCGGCCGAGTTGAAAATGATGGTTACTTTAATGAACTGGTCATTAAAAGAAAGGGGTATGAAAGTGAACGCAAGTAAGACGAAAGTGATGGTTTTTGAAAGAGAAGAAAGTAAAACGGTATGTGAAATAAGAATAGAAGGGGAGTTGATTGAGCAAGTGGATGAGTTTGTATATTTAGGATGTTTATTTAGCAGAGATGGTAGATATGATAAGGATATAGAACGACGAGTGAACGCAGGAAATAGAGTGAATGGGGCTCTACACGCTGTTATGAAGAGTCAGAATGTGTCAAAAAAGGCACGTTTGGCAATTCATAATGCTGTGTTAGTCCCTACTTTAATGTATGGTAGTGAAAGTTGGGTCTGGCAGAAGAAGCATGAGAGTAAAATAAATGCTGTAGAAATGCGGTCATTAAGGGTGCGTTTGCAAATCGGGCGAAATTATGCTTTTTTTCGGTACATTTTGTGACAAAACTAAACCAAATCAAACATAGCTAATTGCTACCACGTATAGAATGGTTCTTCATCTTCAAATGGTGGTGACTTTTTTGTTGAATAAAATAGTATTTTATATTGTAAATACGATCTTCCCTAGCCATTTTCTACAAAATTAACGATACCGGCTCATGTTTAGGTACATTTTTGTTCTATTATCAACATATATTAAGATTTCTAAAAATAATATAAGTAGGCAGACATATTCAATAAAAAATAGTGGTGTTTACTTTTTATCAAAATGTCACAAATAGTCGTAAAAAAAATAAAAACTGATGCTTATTTTTTCACATATTTTGCTAATACGGATGAATCATAATGGATTGCAATAAGGGTTATTTTATTTTTGGTGCCTGTTTTGATTTATTGTACAACAATTCGATGAAACCTCAGTCCGCGCTCGGTCGCCGTCATGAGTGGATACTGTATCGCCTGCCTGATTGCAGCAGCCGAAAAAAATCGCTGTATATACACAAAACATTCGAATTTGATACATAGGTACTTGACAAGGCAAAATAATATTATTATTTTTATAATCACACATTTTTGTTATTATATTTTGTTTCGCTGAAAGTAAGTGGGATTTATATATATAAATAATTATATAAATGCCTATTCGTCTTGGACTTTATGGAGTGATCTGAAAGTGTTCATCGATGACTGCTACTGGAACTCCTAGTCGAGTAGAACTAGATGTGCCGAGTTTGGGGTCGTTTTGTTAGTTATGATGGGACTTTACCTCCGGACTTGATGGAGAGACCTGATGGTGTACTTCGGTGACCATTACTGGAACTACTGGTGTGCCAAGTTTGGGTCGTTTTGTTAGTTATGATGAGACTTCCTCCGGACTTGATGGAGACCTGATGGTGTACTTCGGTGACCATTACTGGAACTCCTGGACAGTAGAACTAGGTGTGCCAAGTTTGGGCTCGTTTGTTAGTTATGATGAGACTTTACCTCCGGACTTGATGGAGACCTGATGGTGTACTTCGGTGACCATTACTGAACTACTGGTGCCAAGTTTGGGTCGTTTTGTTAGTTATGATGAGACTTTACCTCCGGACTTGATGGAGAGACCTGATGGTGTACTTCGGTGACCATTACTGGAACTCCTGGACGAGTAGAACTAGGTGTGCCAAGTTTGGGCTCTTTTGTTAGTTATGATGAGATTTTACCTCCGGACTTGATGGAGAGACCTGATGGTGTACTTCGGTGACCATTACTGGAACTCCTGGACGAGTAGAACTAGGTGTGCCAAGTTTGGGCTCGTTTTGTTAGTTATGATGAGACTTTACCTCCGGACTTGATGGAGAGACCTGATGGTGTACTTCGGTGACTACTGCTGGAACTCCTGGACGAGTAGAACTATGTGTGCCGAGTTTGGGCTCGTTTTGTTAGTTATGATAAGAACTTATCCCCGGACTTGATGGAGTGACAGACACACCTAGTTCTACTCGTCCAGGAGTTCCAGTAATGGTCACCGAAGTACACCATCAGGTCTTTCCATCAAGTCCGGAGGTAAGCTCTCATCATGACTAACAAAACGAGCCCAAACTCGGCACACCTAGTTCTACTCGTTCAGGAATTCCAGCAGTAGTCACCAAAGTACACCATCAGGTCTCTCCATCAAGCCCGGAGGTAAGCTCTCATCATGACTAACAAAACGAGCCCAAACTCGGCACACCTAGTTCTACTCGTCCAGGAATTCCAGCAGTAGTCACCAAAGTACACCATCAGGTCTCTCCATCAAGCCCGGAGGTAAGCTCTCATCATGACTAACAAAACGAGCCCAAACTCGGCACACCTAGTACTACTCGTCGAGGAGTTCCAGTAGCTGTCACCGAAGTATACCTTCAAGTCACTTCACCAAGTCCGAAGCTAAATTCTTATCATAACTAACAAAACCAGCCCAAAGTCCACAGCCACCATCTCACTGCTAGTAGTGGGCTTCTAGTGCCTAGCAGTCTCTGGAGCAGCTATTCGTATTTCGTATGTAATATATTTTTATAGGTATAAGAAATGAGAAAAAAAATTAATCTTTCAAATTATCAAAATGTTTTTACTTGATTACGATTCCCACACTTGCAGCTAACCGTGCGTACACTTGTGTGTGTGACCCATGTCAATGTAATAGTTCGATTCTATACCTATCAATTTTGCAAACGCGTCCTTAATGAGTATGCTAGGAATGAATCTGAATGACAGGGTGAGAAATAGTGTGATAAGAGAAAAGTGTGGTTTGCAAGATGACGTTTTGACCAGGATTAAGAAAGGAATGCTTCGGTGGTTTGGTCATATAGAAAGAATGAACGAGGAAAGAGTGACAAAGCAAATTTATGTTGCAGAAGTGAACGGAAGAGTCGGGAAGGGACGCCCTAGACGAAAGTTTATCGACCAAATTGGCGATATATTGAAAATGGGCCAGATTAGGAGTACCTTTAACCGACGAGCGTGTATGCGTAGATATATGGATGTAAAGAACGCAAGAGAAGTGTGTCAGAATCGTGCCAAATGGAAGTCCGTAGTCTCTGCCTACCGCTCTGGGTGACAGGCGTGAGTGTTTATGTATATGTATTATGTATGCTTATTACATTGTGACAATCTTTGTGGGAGGCCTATATTCAGCAGTGGAGTAATAAGCTGTAATTAGTAGTAGTAGCTTTCAGTCACCTTTTACGTATCGCAGGGGCAGTTTACATCCATACTTAATATTATAAATGCGAAAGTGTGTTTGTTTGTTTGTTTGTCCTTCTTTCACGTCGCAACAGAGCATCGGCATGGCATGATTTTTTGTATGGAGATAGTTCGGTGGCTGTAGGCATAGACATAGGCTACTTTTTTCAGCGGAAAAACATATCATACCCGTGGGAAAATCGAATATGTTGCAAAATTAAATTCAGCTAGGTGGCGCCACCGTGATTCTACAAGACGGACGACGGTACGATGGACGAACACAGAAGGTCAGAATATCTGGATTATTATGTCTTTTTACCAAAATTAAGATAAAAAATGTATGGATGTTTATTTTTCCACGCAGGACCGGGAAGAGAGCGATAAAAAACATAAAATTCACCAGCTGATTTTCTTCAAACGTTTTGGTGCATAGTAATTCACAGAATAGGCGATAACCTCGCAGACGATATTAAGTAATCCGTTAATGCTCTGCCTACCCCGCAAGGGTTACAGGCGTGATTATAAGTATGGATCAGAAATACTATCACCACCGGTCACGCTTTCACCCTTAACTATTACTTAACAATGGTAGAAACAGTTCTTAGTAAGCCTTATTAACAAACCTTAGTAATATTTATTGAACGGAAATGAATACAGTTCTTATATGTGGTTATGAATGAATCGGTATTACAATAAGAAAAATTGTGCAAAATTATAAGAAAAATATTTTTTGAGAATTCTTATTAACTAACGTATACATAGTTTAAATTGATTCCGCTAGATGTCGTTACTAGGTTTTTAAAACGCGGTAACGAAATGTTTCCTGACATGTACTTAACTCCCGCCGTTGAGCCGCGCGTCAACTTATAGTGCATACGGTACCTATACGCTTAAATTGTTTCTATTTCGTAGTTTATTCGACTACCTGCTTTCGATTTCGGTTGTTTGTTATTTGCTTTGTGATTTGGTTAAGGTTGAATGGATTTATATTGGCTTTCATTTTCGGATTTGTGTATTTTCTTGGATCGGTTTTGTTGATTTGGTTGGTATTCCTTTATACATATTTAGACTCTGGCTTTGATTTTGGATTTTGTTTATTTAGAATCGTGAATTCGTTTTCGTTGTTTTAGGTTGTTTAACAATATTTCAAAGGAATATTAATAGTATAGATAGTGTATACGGTACCTATACACTTACTTCTTTTTTCGTTGTTTATATTTATATTGACTACTGCTTTCGATTTCTGCGATTTGTTTTGTGATTTGGTTTAAGTTGATTCGATTTTTTTTGGCTATCGTTTTCGGATTCGTGTTGTGTCTTGAATTGGTTTTGTTGTTTTGATTTTAAAAAATATTTAAAAGGAATATTTATTCCTTTTAGATATTTTGGATTTGCTTTAAAAAAAATATTTAAAAGGAAATTTAATTCCTTTTAGGTATTTTAACGTTTTTTTATAAATAGGTTTTTTCTTACTTCACAATGCCTCGCAAACGTAAGTCCAGCCTTTCAAGAGTATCTTCTCAAAGACAAGCGAAAAGATTAGCTCGATCGCTAGAATCTTTAGAAGATGCTGAACTGAGAAGGCAAGAACAAGCAGAGCGTCAGGCTGCTTTTAGAGCATCTGAGACACCTTCTCAACGTCAGCAAAGGCGTCTTGAACAGACAGAGCGTCAGGCTGCTTTAAGAGCTTCCGAAACACCTTCTCAAAGTCAGGAAAGCGTCTTGAACAGGCAGAGCGTCAAGCTACTTTAAGAGCTTCTGAAACACCTGCTCAAAGTCAGCAAAGGCGTCTTGAACAGGCAGAGCGTCAAGCAACTTAAGAGCTACTGAAACACCTGCTCAAA
Organism: Parnassius orleans; assembly: GCA_029286625.1. Taxonomy (NCBI): domain Eukaryota; kingdom Metazoa; phylum Arthropoda; class Insecta; order Lepidoptera; family Papilionidae; genus Parnassius; species Parnassius orleans. The sequence goes on from JAGSMP010000170.1 coordinate 2,763,513, forward strand.
GTCAGCAAAGGCGTCTTGAACAGGCAGGCGTCAAGCTACTTTAAGAGCTTCTGAAACACCTTCTCAAAGGCAGCGAAGGCGTCTTGAACAGGCAGAGCGTCAAGCAACTTAAGAGCTACTGAAACACCTGCTCAAAGTCAGCAAGGCGTCTTGAACAGGCAGAGCGTCAAGCTACTTTAAGAGCTACTGAAACCCTGATAAAAGTCAGCAAAGGCGTCTTGAACAGGCAGGCGTCAATCTACTTTAAGAGCTACTGAAACACCTGCTCAAAGTCAGCAAAGGCTACTCGAACAAGCGGAACGTCAGGCCGCCTTAAGAGCCGCGGAAACACCTGATGAAACTCAACACAGACTCATTGAGCAAGCTGAACGTCAATCTACTATAAGGGCATCTGAAACACCAGAACAGACACAGGCGCGAAGAGATGCAAATTCACAGCTCCAAGCTGAACGTCGACAAAATTTTCAAAGAAACAATTGGTCAGTTTTTAATGACGCAGCATTCAATTATGATCCGTTGATTGATTATAAAAATCACAGGTTAGTTGTTATCGGACTGATGGACAAGGTGTGTTGATTTTGCAGCGCTTTAAAATGGAAAGATGAGACCGCAGGCATGTGCTGTTCCAATGGCAAAATGTCTCTTCCGTTACTTGGGGAACCAGAAGAACCTTTGAAAACTCTCTTTTTATATGATGCTAATGAGTCACGGCGCTTTTTAAACAGGATCCGGAAATATAAGTCATGCTTTCAAATGACGTCCTTCGGAGTTGACCGGGAAATAACAATACCGGGATTTTCGGCTACATTTACGGTGCAAGGGCAAATTTATCATAGAATAGGTTCACTTTTTCCAGCTGAAAACGAACAGCATAAATTTTTACAAGTATATTTTATGGGTGACGAAGAAATTGAGGTAGACCGTCGGTGCCAATTTATCCAGGGAGTTGAGAGAGACACAGTGTTCAAAATTCAAAGATTCTTGCATGAACGTAACATTTTAGTCAAAACATTTGAAACTACTTTAGAAAACCTACCTGAAGAGGATTATAAAGTCGTCATTCACGCAGATCGGACCCCTCGAGGAGAGCATGAAAGGCGCTACAATGCGCCTTTGATAAACGAAATAGCAGCCGTAATTAGTGGTGATGAATTTTCTTTACGAGACATTGTCTTGCGAGCACGTGATGATACGTTGCAATGGGTAGCCGATACACACAAGTTTTATGACGCTCTGCAATACCCATTGATTTATTGCAAAGGACAAGAGGGTTATCATTTTCAAATTCCACTCATTAACCCGGTCACAAAGGAGCCTACTCCCAACAAAAAAGTATCTTGTATGGATTTTTGTGCGTTTCATATGATGTTGCGAGAAAATGATTTTAACCTCTTAGCCCGGTGTAGACAATTATTTCATCAATTTTGGTAGACATGTATGTGAAGGTAGAAAGTGAACGTCTCCGTTATATATCTTTAAATCAAAAAGCTGCGCGTTGAGAATTATATACATTTACAAGATGCAGTTTCTAGCGACGCCAATGAACCCCAGAGATTTAGGTAAAATGGTAATTCTGCCTCATCATTCGTTAACAGTCCCGCTACCTACATGAGTACACACAAGACGCATTCGCCTTTGTACGAACTTACGGAAGACCTGATCTTTTGTTACTTTTACTTGCAATCCCACATGGAAAGAAATAACCGAGGAGCTAATGCCGGGCCAAAAAAGTACTGACAGACACGATTTAGTTGCTAGAGTATTTAGATTAAAAGTACAAAAATTAATGTATGTTTTAACAAAGGGAAAATTTTCGGAGAGGTGCAGTGCTTCATATATTCAATTGAATGGCAAAAAAGAGGATTACCGCATGCCCACATTCTAATATGGCTTAAAGAGAAGTTGCGGCCCAGCCAAATAGACGACATAATAAGCGCCGAGATTCCGGATCCTGAGCAAGATAAAGAATTGTATGATACCATCGTCCGAAATATGATTCACGGTCCATGTGGAGCACGAAATTCAATATCGCCATGATGTACAAAGAAATTCCCTAAACAGCTATTAAAAGAAACAGCGCACAATAGATAACAGCTGTATTGTCCCGTATTCGCCCATTCTATGTAAAATGTTTAATGCCCACATTAATGTTGAAGCATGTAGCTCTGTCCGCGCAATCAAGTATATCTGTAAGTACATAAATAAAGGAAGCGACCAAGCAATATTTAATCTCAGGAGTGAAGGTGAGGCAAATCCCGTTAATGAAGGCAGAGTGGCGTCTCCTTGGCTTCCCTTTACACGAAAGGCACCCAACAGTTACTCACCTTGCTGTGCACTTAGAAAATGGAGAGCATGTATATTTCACCGAAAGAAATTTCCAAGAAAGAATTGCATCACCGCCAAAAACTACACTAACAGCCTTCTTTCAATTTTGTCAAACCGACCCCTTTGCAAAAACGTTGTTATATTCTGAAGTCCCCCGCTATTATACTTGGAACACATCTAGGAAGAAGTGAAACGCCGTATTCAAGGCGCGCCTGTTGCAAATTGGCCCTGTGTAAAGTCATCAGATGCCCTTGGTCGTGTGTATACCGTCCATGTAACTAATTTTGAATGTTTCTGTTTACGATTGCTGCTGCACCATGTTCGGGGTCCTACAGGATATAAAGACCTAAAACTGTCAACGGTCAGGAATGCGCAACTTATAGAGAAGCATGTGGCTCTGCATCTTTTAGAAAACGATAATCACTGGGATGAAACCATGGAGGAAGCTGCAGTGCCAGTCACCAGCCAAAATTAGGATCTTTATGCAACTCTCATATCATCTTGCGGGCTATCTAATGCACATAAATTGTGGGACAAATATAAAGAGTACATGGCGGAAGATATTTTATGAGGGTTACAGCAGACACGCGAACATGACATACAATGAACACATTTATAATGAAGCACTTGGAAAATTGAAGATAAAGTAATGGCAATGGTAGGCAAAAATTAAGCGACTTTGGAATGATAAGCCCTCAGCGAACAACCGAAATGAACTATGATGAAATATACGTGAAACAAACTACGATATACCAGCTTTGCAGCAGCAAGTAGCCGAATTTGTACCCTTGCTTCCCGAACAAAACGAGTTTTGACAAAGTATTAGGACAAATTGAATCTGGAAATGGTGCACTTTTTAGATGCCCTGGAGGAACTGGGAAGACATTTTTGTTAAATTTATTATTAGCGCAAGTACGGAAAGATAAAACATTGCTGTGGCCGTAGCTTCCTCTGGTATAGCCGCCACGCTGCTAAGCGGGGCCGCACTGCACATTCTGTTTTAAAACTCCTCTAAATCTAGCCCAGGAAGAATCGCCGATCTGCAACTTTAGCAAAATAGTGCACGAGGTATAATGCTACGACAATGCAAACTTTTAGTGGGACGAAAGTACAATGTCGCATAAAAAGCTGTAGAAGCACTAAATCGAACGCTCCAGGATTTGCGCAGCAATACCGATGTAATGGGAGGAATGGTGGTTTTATTGGCTGGTGACTTTCGCCAAACTTTACCTGTCATTCAAAAGGGCACACCTGCAGATGAAATTAAAGCATGCCTCAAGTCGTCTATTTTATGGAACAAGGTGACAAAATTCAGTTTAACTACGAATATGAGAGTGCATTTGTATAATGATATCAATGCTGGAAACTATGCTGACACACTATTAAAATTGGCGATGGGCGGTTGGAAACGGATGCTGAGGGCTGCGTTAAATTGACGAGAGATTTTGTAATTTAGTACAGAGTCATTCCGAATTAATTGCGAGCGTTTATTCAGATTTAACGAACAACATGCATGAAGACAAATGGTTATGTGAAAGGGCGATTCTTGCACCAAAAATGAGAGCGTTAACAAAATAAATTCAGATATATTAAGCGAAGTAGCAGGAGAAATAACAGAGTATTTGTCAGTACACACAGTTATGGACACAGAACAGAGCACTTCATATCCCGTAGAGTTTCCAAATTCTCTAGAGTTGTCAGGTGTGCCTCACATAAGCTTCAATTAAAATTAGGCGTCCCAGTCATGCTAATGTGAAATTTAGATGCTCCTCGGTTATGTAACGGACAAGGCTGCGTGTGACACATCTTGGACGGAACATAATCAGTGCTACAATTTTGACAGGCGTAGGAAAAGGTGAAAATGTTATTATACCACGGATACCTATAATTCTACAGATCTTCCTTTTCAATTCAAAAGGTTGCAGTTCCTATTAAGCTCAGTTTTGCAATGACAATTAATAAAGCGCAAGGCAAACGTTACAGGTAGCGGGGTCAACTTAGAAAAACCGTGCTTCTCTCATGGTCAGCTGTATGTAACATGTTCGCGTGTGTCAAATGCCCAGAATCTCACATTCTTTCCCCGAATGGAAAACATATAACATTGTGTACAGTAGCGTCTTAAAATAGTGTTCAGTTATTTTTTTCCAAAATTCCCACAATCAATTAATCAAATTTACAGATCCTCCCTTTCAATTCAAAATTTCCTATTTAGCTCAGTTTCTTTTCAATTCCAAATGCTGCACCTCTGACGGACCTATTAAGCTCAGTTTCCTTTCAACTCAAAAGGCTGCATCTCTGACGGATCTTTTATTTGGCTCAGTTTCCTTTCAATTCAGAAAACTGCATCTCTGACGAATCAATTTAGCTCAGTTTCTTTTCAAAAGTCTGCATCCCTGACGGATAATTATGCTCAGTTTCCTTTAATTAAAAAAATATCCCATTTCCATTTGGAATAAACAGGCTATTTTCATGCTTTCCTATACGCTGCGTTTCAAAACATTTAAATAGGCTGACGAATCAATTTTTCTCAGTTTCCTTTTAATGGCTGCATCTATGACAAATCTATAAAACTCAGTTTTCTTTCAATTCAAAAAGCAATGGATAGTTCATTTCCCAGTGACCATGCGGGCGAAGCCGCGGGTAACAGCTAGTATGTACATAAATTTAACAAGGACAAACATCCTGACCCGGCACCATTATATGTGGGCCATCCGTGTGGGATTCAAACCCGTGATCCTTAGCGCTGCAAGTCATTGCTTATATACTGTGCCACGGTCATCAATATGCGTATATTCAAATGCAACGGTGTGTCAAAATTTTAAAGCAATCAATGAAAAATGTAGAAAATTTATCACTTTAAACCATCGAGCATTTACATTTTTATTTATATAGACGTACAAGAAATACTCCTTTAGTAAAGGATTGTAACCATACATACCTCAAAGTTTTTGCTTAAACTGAAATTAAATTTTAAACTGCAATAAAATTACATTTAATAAAGTGAAAAAATAAAACGTAGGGTTGGTGTTGGTTTTTTTACGCTTCTTAACGTTATTTCACTTATAGGCGATACTAAAATTATTGCGACGCTTTCCGGGACATTGATTGAATTGACTAATTTATCCGATCTTGATTCGATTCGACTTCGGAATTGTTAATAAAACCAACTTTAGAATGCATACTTACATAAACACTCACGCCAGTCACTCAGAGGGGTAGGCAGAGACTACCAACTTCCATTTGTCACGATCTTGACACACCTCTCTTGCTTCTTTTACGTCCATATACCTTCGTATACATGCTCGTCAGTTAAGGGTATTCTAAATCCGGCCTATCTTCAATATATCGCCAATATAAATTTAATTAATAACTTTTTATTTGGTCGATATAATTTCGTCTATGGTGACCCACTCAGACTCTTCCGTTCACTTCTGCAACATAAATTTGCTGTGTTACTCTTTCCTCGTTCATTCTTCTTACATGCTAAAACCACCGAAGCATTCCTGTCTTAATCCTGGTCACAACATCACAAACCACACTTTTTTCGTATCACACTATTTATTACCTTGTCATTTAGATTCAGACCTAACATACTTCTTAATGACTGCATTTCTACAGCATTTATTCTACTCTTGTGCTTCTGCCAAACCCAACTTTCAATATCATACTTTAGGTTAGGGACAGTGGTGGCGAGCTTCGTCGCCGGTTTCACTCCCGGAGATTCTTCGCTCTCCTGCTCTATTAAAGGGGCGCCAGGAAGACGGGGCCATCTCGGGGCTTTATAACGATTGTAAAAAAATTAATAAAATGCAAATCATTTCGCTACTTTATTTGAAGTAGTAAATTCTTTGATTGAAATCTATCTAAAGTTGTATATTCCTAATCATTGACTTGGCTTCAGTCCAATTATGTCTCTTCTTTAATAGGACTCCTTTTTTGCCTTGGAGTCCATCTAGATAAATATCACCTGCTTAACTATTACCGCCGCCAAATATATGCATTGCTCAGACCGAAAGGCAGAAGTTTAGGAGTAATTATAACTGCAGGTTGTGAAACATTCCATTTTAGCCCTCAGAGGTGACAACGCATTTGTTTATTGACGGGTGTTCGTAGACTTCCCCCGAACGGATTCCCGCCTCGTCGTGGCGGGAGGGCTTCGTAGATGTGGCTTGGTCACCCATGCTGATACCAAAATGCGGAAGGTGGAACACCTGGGGTTTTAGTCGGTGCGAGTCCGACATAGCTCGTAATTGGCCCCGCGAGGCGGGGATGCTTAAACATTTACCTATGTAAAAAAAGTAATAACCACTTACATTAGGTTGACTGAAAGTTACATTGCGACTTCAGTTTTATAAAAAAATAACTTAATTTGTGGTATCTAAAGATTGCATAATAACTTGGCGAAAACAAGTACATATTAATCATTATCGTATAAACTTTGCTTTATTTTCAGCGCATAACAGATATTATAACATATCATACATGTATAAATGAGCTGCATTTAATACGATAATTATAAGATGTATAAAATAATGACGGATTTGAAACTTTGGAAACAAAACAAAGTTGTATGCGTAGAAAATGACTTTTCATTTGTTGTGATATATTTATGAGATATATATTTATGGAGGGGACCCCAATATTAAGTGGAATTCTCAACGAGTTTGTACAGTACTAGTACACTTGGCAATAAAAAGCGGTCTCCGCAATGTAGGTTTATTATTATAAAATACATTCGGAGAGAATATTACCGTTATAGGACTATATTAGTAGTATAGTTGTAGCACGAATGGGTCGGCTCGAGCGGGGAAGGACCAAGCTAAGGGTACTCTTAATTTGGCCCATTTTCAATATATCGCCAATTTGGTCGATAAACTTTCGCCTAGGGCGTCCCTTCCCGTCTCTGCCGTTCACGTCTGCAACATATATTTGCTTTGTCACTCTTTCCTCATTCATTCTTTCTACATGACCAAACCACCGAAGCATTCCCTTCTTAATCTTGTTCACAACGTCATCTTGCAAACCACACTCTTCTCTTATCACACAATTTCTCACTCTGTCATTCAGATTCAGCCGTAACATACTCCTTAATGATCGCATTTCTACAGCATTTATTCTACACTCGTGCTTCTTCTGCTACACCCAACTTTCACTACCATACATTAAAGTACGGACTAACGTAGCATTTTGAAATGCCATACGTGCCTTTTTGGACAAATTCTGACTTTCCACAATGGAGTGTAGAGCTCGTTTAGTATAGAGCTCGTTTATATAGTGTAGAGCATTTACTCTATTTCCTGCGTTCACTCGTCGTTCTATATCCTTATCATATCTACCATCCCTGCTAAATACACATCCCAAATACACAAACTCATCAAAAATATTTCACATATCGTTTTACTTTCTTGTCTTTCAAAAACCATAACTTTCGTCTTACTTGCGTTCAATTTCATTCCCCTTTCTTTTAATGACTTGTTCATTAATGTAACCATAATTTGCAACTCGGCCGCCGACGACGCAAGTATGACTTGATCATCGGTGTACAAAAGACATTTGACGGTTAACTCACACATTCTTAACCCGCATTCTTCATCTTTCAAATTTTGCAAACAACTGTCCATAAATAGGTTTAACAGCCACGGGAAAGCCACACAGCTCTGTCTGACACCTTTATGGATGCCAAACCAGTCCGAGTAGGCCCTGTTGATCCTGACACAAGCACTGGAGTCCCTATACAGAGACTTCAATGCCTGTATCAACCCAGCGCTCAACCCATATGAGTTCAGTGTTTGCCATAACACATCCCTGTCAACTCTGTTATAAGTCTTTTCCAAGTCCACGAACGCAAAAAAACCTTTCTGTTTTTGGCCAAAAACTTCTCCGCGATCATGCGCGTGGAAAAGACCTGATCCGTACATCCCATTCCCTTTCTAAATCCCGCTTGCACATCCCAAATTTTTCCATCAGTATCTTTCATAACTCTTTCAATTAGTACCTTATCATACTTATTTCTCTATCTCTATCCTCTTCTTTCGGAATTTCTATTTCATTTAATTTAAACATCTTATCACTCATAAACACGCTTTCAAAGTATTCCTTCCATCTCCTTAAACTTGAAACTTCGTCATTTAGAATACATCCATTCTGGTCTCGTATAGCATTCATTCTAGGCTGTTTTGAATGTCTCCTGGCAGTTTTTACGAGTTTCGAGAACATTTTAATATTTGTCTGGAAGTATTCCGATATTCTTCTATCATTTTTATCCGTTTTTCTTGCTTTTTCCTTTCAACTACTTCTTTTACTGTCTTATTTAGATGTCTAAAAACTGCCTTTTTTCTTTCAATATCATAATTCATACCGCAAGAATTACTAGCCTTAGTTCCTATTAAATCTAGCCATGCTCTCTTCTTTGCTTCAACTTCCATCTGTACCTCATTATCCCACCATAAAGTGTTATTTTTCCTGTCATTCCTTCCCTTACTTACACCACATACTTCGGTAGCTGAATCCACCAAACCTTTCTTGACATTACATCACACAGTTTCCAATTCTAAATAATTCATACACAATTCATCCATACCACTTATATTTTCGCTCATTCTACATTTGAACTTCTCTTTCACACCTTCATCTTGTAACCTCTCTGTTCTTATACGCTGTAACGCAGTGGTAGACACAGATGTCCGATGCCGCCAACGCTTGAATAGACCATTAATTCGGCATAAGACCAAGTAATGATCCGTCCCTACGTTGGATCCCCGGTAAACCCTTGTATCTACTACTGCGCTCTTCATTCTTTCATCCACAGTTATGAAATATATCATGCTTCTATCACCACCTCTTTCCCATGTATACATGTGCATCTTCTTATGACGAAAAAAAGTGTTCGTCACAAAAATATTCTTTTCCACACATACAGTTAGGAGGCTTTCAACATTCTCATTTATACTTTCATCACCAAACGTTCCCAATATCCTTTTTAACCAAGCCTCTTCATGCCAGCCCTTCCATTAAAATCTCCTTATATAACAATATTTTCATTACCCTTGCATTACAGGTAGCACCATCCTTACCATCTCCCAAAACTGCTCTCGGATATAAGTGGGCTTAGACATGTCTGGGGCGTAGACGCCTAGGACAAACAACTTCTTTAAGCCCACTTTCATTCGTATCCATAGCAGTCTTGGGCCTACACATTCATACTTTTTCACACAATGACCCATTATTTCTGAAAGGATGATACCGAATCCCTGGCATGCCCGCTCGATCTCGTCTCACCAGACCAGTACGCTGTATACATGCCATGTGTAGTGGCATCCTTTCCCTTCCGTTTCGTCTCATTTACACATAACACATCTATTTCTCTATCATACATCATATCGCATACTTCATTCATCTTATCATTCATTGCTCCACATACATTCAGCGTAGCCAGACGGGCTTCCTCAATCCACTTTTCGCCCTTCAGGGAGACAGAACGTGACGGGTGGCGAACCTCGTCGCCGGTTTTTCTCCCGGAGATTCTTCGCATCCCTGCCCCATTAAAGGGGCGCCGGGAACTCGGGGCTATTTCTTTTCTTTTTTGCCTCATGATGCGAAAATAGGGGGTGGTATTTTTTACGCCGGTACCACACGGCGAGGAGCCAAGTCTGTTCTTTCCGCTTTGTTGCTTGTTTAGTACCACCCGGGGGACACGTGAAGGGTGGGCCTAGGATTAGGTGGTCGACGTCTACGGACGCGATCGACTCATCCCCCGGTTTCGGTTTTTTATAAGGAAAATGCTGCTGTCCATTTTCTTAGCGTTTTATTTACTATCTGTCGCCTCTTCCGACACCCACGGAATGATCTGTGCTAGTGGGTTATCCGCCACTACACGGCCGCTCGATATATTACACAAGAATTAAATTAATTTTGTAAATGTATTTTATAAATCATTTTACCACTAAATTTATTTTATAAAACATTTTATTAAAAATAAAATGATATCAAAATAAAATTTTATAACGTGTTTGTAGTTGAGTATTTAGCACCATAATTTAACAGTGTTAATAAGTTTTCAATAACTTTTATTTAATTAATTAGTAATTTACAAAACTTGGTAAGTAAGTTTTTAGTTAAGTTATATTTTTAGGATTAAGTGAACTTAAGAAATAAGTAAATATTTCCTTGACATTGTTACGCTGCTGCTGCAGGAATAATATAACATTATAAGTCTTTTCCATATCTGCATCCGTTCAATGCAGTTATGTTCAATTTTATATTTTAATATCACCATTTTCAAACATTATTACAGCTCATCATAGGTCCACTGCTGAACTAAGGCCTCCCCCGAGGAATGCTGAAAACACGGTCCTAAACCACCTGCATCCATCAACATTCTGCATGTCTTACCAGGTCATCACTCCATCTAGTGGGATGCCGCCTTACACTTAGCCTACCGGTACGAGGCTAACATTCAAGAACCTTACTTCCCTATCGGTTGTCGGTTCCTCGAGCAATATGGCCGGCCCATCATTATATTATGATCAGACTTTTATATTTTAGTTTTAATTTTTTTTATTTTGTTGATATTGAAGAATTCTTTGAATTTTAACAGATATATTTTTACAAAAAGCATCTGCAGATAATTGTATTATAGAAACCTTTGAAATAAAGAGATTATTTCGTACGTGGAAATCGTGAAATCGCTTACACTGACAATTTTGAACCATTTGTAAATTGCCTCGGTGAGATTTGTCCTATCATAAAGATGTTTAGTATAGATACAGTGTACATACTAGGCAATTTCAAAGCTGATCCAGGCGCTTTGTTTGGCGATGAGCATTTGAAGTTCTGTACTGGACAAAGGTGGACTTGTGTAGACATAGAATGTTTGGGATCAGATTCAGGTACAAATAAATTCCTTAGTAACGCTTATGTCATCACTACTGAAGTCACAAAAGATACTCTTTTGGGCGCAAGTATACGATGAGGTGTCATGATCCAATCATTTCGCAGTCGAATTGTTATGTGTCCTTAATATTTTGATACCTAAAGTACAATTAAGAGGATCAATGTCGGATAAGGCTTTCTGGGGTGAAAGAGATAGAGTGCAGGTAGATAGGCAGATCTATACACCTGCTCAAATAAGTTGCTTAATGTCGATTTTCCTTGCGAGTTTTGTATAGTTGTAGCACGAATGGGTCGGCTCGACCGGGGAAGGACCACGCTCTCACAGAATACCAGCGTAAAATAGCAGATTAACACTGCTGTGTTTCGTATGGTGAGTGTAAAGAACCGGAGACCATTTTGACTGGAAAAGAGGTATTCCATCTTAGTCCTCCCGGGTGACAACGGATCTGCATTTTGATTCTTTTTGAGGATAGATGTAGATGTCTATGCGTCATAGCAACCACTTACCATCAGGTGGACTGTGTGCTCGTTTGTCACCCTATCCTAAAAAAAAAGTTTCAAGACTGCGCAGATAGAATGTGAGATAATATAGAACATAGACAAATAATCGATACATTTTATTATAATGTAGTAAGCGTGTGCAAAGAATCTGCGGTAGAATGATCTAAAAATTGTATAAGTATAAACAAGAAGAGAAGTCATGTGACAGGCTGGAACAAACACTGCAAAAAGACACATGAGGAGGCTAGGCTTCGGTTCCATGAGTGGGTCGCCCAAAGTAAAACTACGTCTGGCCAAGTCTATGAACGAATGCAAAACTCGCGATGTTTGTTTGAAAGTCGGCTCAAGTGGTGTAAGAATAATGAAACCCAGAAAAAATGGACATTCTTGCATCACAGTATGCCACAAAAAACTTTAGTAAATTTTGGAAGGATACCAATAAATTGAATCCGAAACCGAGTGTTCCAGTGAGTGTAAAGGGGGTTAGTGACACCGAACAAGTTGCCAATTTATTCAAGGAGCACTTCAGGGTGCATTCTACATTGGGATCTATGAAGACCGCGACAGAAGTAGGAGATACTTGTTTGGCGAAACCGGTTGTTCGAATCACTGCGAAACAGGTTGCTCAGGTAGTGAGGGGACATGAAGCGAGGAAAATCCCCTAGCCATGGCTCACTCAGCATAGAACTCTTGCAGAATGCAGGTGTCCATATGTATATCGAGGGTGCTCGCCATGTTGTTTACTTTCTGCATGAGCCATTCTTACCTGCCTGATGCTATAATGAAAACGGTAGTTGTTCCTATAATAAAGAACAAGACGGGAGACGCGTCTATATTAAGTAATAACAGTCCTATTTCACTCGCAACAGTCATTGCTAAGGTTCTGGATGGTCTCATTGATATTCAATTAAGACAACATATTCAGTTCCATGATGCGCAGTTTGGACTTCGCCCCGATTTATCAACCGAAATGACTATATTGAAATTAAGCATACCGTCCAGTACTACACAGACAGAAGCACACCTGTCTATGCCTGCTTCTTAGATCTATCTAAATTCTAAAACATTTGACTTAGTTGCATATGATTGTGGCAAAGTTGTCGCGTGATACGGACCTTACCTCTGAGTATATAAGCCTCCAGAAGTACTGGTATGGCAATCAGAGTATTTTTGTGCGGTGGTCGGGGTCACTATCGGACGAGTGACGACCCTCTTCAACCTGTATATTGACCGACTGATCCATGAGCTTAGCAGCACTGGTGTTAGGTATTCGATTGATGGCGTTCTTGTCGACAACATCAGTTATGCAGACGACATGGTGCTTCTGAGTCCATCGATCAGTGCCTTTCGAAAACTCATTTCGATCTGCGAACGTTATGCGGGGGCCCATGGGCTCAGATACAATACCATCAAAAGCGAGCTCATGGTGCTCAAGGTGGGTTCAAAAACTTACACTGTCCAACCGGTCACGCCAAATGTCGGTGTCCTTAAAAAAGTATCGCAGTTCAAATATCTGGGGCAATGGGTCACTGAGACGCTTTCAGACTATATTGATGTGGATAGGGAGCGTAGGGCGTTGTCTGATCGGGGCAATATGTTGGCACGTAGGTTCGCGCGCTGTACTGCAGAAGTAAAGTCAGAGCATTCTGCCAATCATTCTACACGTGTATCCTATGTGTCAAGTACATGAAAAAATCTTACAATGCCCTACGCATTCTATACAATAACGCCTTCAGGGCACTGATGAAGCTGCCGCGCTACTGAAGCGCATCGGGGACGTTTGAGGATGCGAATATAGACGGATTCACGACGATCATTCGGAAGCGAGTCGCGTCCCTGATGCGCCGCATACGGGGCGACTGCAATAGCAACCAGCAACTGTTCGCCTGGCGGATGGATCTGGATTACCCACTGGCGACACTGGACCAGGCTGCATGTTGAGCACTCTGGATCTAAACCTAATTTTAGATTACGTTAGAGCTGTGTATCTGTTGTGTTGTGTTTGTATATTATGTGAATTTAAGTAATTGTAATAATTTAATTTAATTTAAATTAAATTTTTTTATGTTATTGATATAAAATGACATTATAACTTAGATTTAATATTTTAATTTCTATGTGTATCTATGTGTGATATGGACCTTTAGCGCTTAGAACACCCATTGTAACTAATTTATTATAATTTATTTTTGTTTCTTCCTACTTTGTGCGTGTGATAAAAAAATCTATCTATCTATCTACATAATACACCCCATTTTTCACTTTTTGGAGGAAATTATCTTCGTTTCTCTTCCTAAATTACACAATGAAGAAGTGTTTGTATTGCTTACAAATAATTGATCTGGGTCTGATGTTCATTAATGTGCAATATTATGCATGTAAAACATATTTACAATACATGATAAAATACTAGTGTAGGGTTGAAGGTATTAACTATAATAAAAAAAAACGCGCTTGGCACGCGTATTGGCAATCGCAGTACGGCGATTGATGCTGTAACATAAGCCCTAAAATCTTTCTAGTATTTTATAGTCACCGTTTACGAAGCCTATGAGATGAAATGGGGTGATAGTTTTTACGCATCCAATTTTTATTTGAGTACTAGCGACCCGCCTCGAATTCGCCTGTGTAGGATTTATTAATTTGGTGTTGTTTAAGATTTAAGATAATTATCAAAAACCATTTATTATTTTATTCTCTTGATTTCTCAACAAAAAAAAATCCAAGCTTTTAGGATAAAATATAGCCTAGATTACTCTCGGTGTAGCTCTATAACTTATCTTGAAGTTTCATTACAATTGGTTTGGCCATTCCAAAGATTACCCAAACAAACAGACGGGCAAACATTTTAAAGATGGTTATTCATGTCTCAGCACAATCAAAGGCATTTATTTCAATATTACAGGCAGACACTTTATTTTATTTATATGTTTAAAAATTAAGGTTAAGGATATGATTTTAAGTTGTTTTGTCTTTTAACGCCAAAAATCCTTCAATAAGCGCTTAAATATGTGTCAGTTTCAGCAAAGGAAATTTGCGCTAATGCTCGCAATTCGTCCACAAGTTGGCTAATTGTTCACTCGTATTACGAGGCGCGTTAAGTGTCATCAGTGTGAGCATCCATGCCGTCCACATGAACAAATGATAAAATCATCGAATTTACGGACTTTATCATAATATCATAAGAATAAATAATTTGTTACTAATGAATGGAGAACCATTCGTAAGGATATAATTATTACTTCAGATATCCTCACATTGTCTTTGCTTTGACAAAACTAGTATAATTGTCAACGTGTGCTTACCTAGAAAGCTAATCAGCCAACATTCGTACCGGCATTGGGACCAACGTGGATCATAAAAACATTTAATTTTCACATTATGTGTTGCCAGTAATGACAAATGGATCTGTGACGTGCTCCTTCACTGCTGGCCGTATGAGTTATCTTTAGGTCGCTCATCAAACTATGGAGAGAGAAACACTTTTCCTCTGCGTGATAGCATGTTATCGATAAGCAAAGTATAGGGTGACTCCTTACTAGTTGGAATGACGATCTGGTAAGACATACAGAAAGTCGATGGGCAGGTTCGTATTTTATGGCATTCCTTGTGAAGAGCTGTAATTGTGATGATGATGATGACGATAATTTCACATTATTAACATACTGCTGATTGCGTTTAAATCATATATGGGATAATTTTAGACTAGGAAGCGAGCTTTAAGAAAATTTCTTCAGCATTGAATAAAATTACTCTTACGGGTTTTATTGTACTTAATTTACCTGAAAGAACCCGGAACCTCATGATCAGCAATCGCGCTTAAGACCACTAGACTAACGAATAAGTCATTCATTAAAATGTGTAATATATGACTGCCACATAAATTGCAGCATGTTTAAGTCACGAGAGCCGAAAAATTACTGTCGCTTAAAAATTTAACCGGTGGAAATTGATCGAGAATGTTAACAAATTGTCCGATTAGATAAGTGTTACTGCGATCAAGGGGTCAATCGACGGATACAACTCCGCTATAGCTAGCGTAATTTCGACACGTTTATGTATTACTAATAATTTTGCAACTAGGCTTTGAAAACTAGTTTTTTTTTTTTTATAGGATCGGGTGACAAACGAGCACACAGTCCACCTGATGGTAAGTGGTTGCTGTGACCCATAGACATCTACATCTATCTTCAATAAAGAATCAAAAAATGCAGATGCGTTGTCACCCGTGAGGACTAAGATGGAATGCCTCTTTTCCAGTAAAAAGGGTCTCCGGTACTCTACACTCTACACTCACCATACGAAACACAGCAGCGTTAAGCTGCTATTTTACGCTGGTATTCTGTGAGAGCGTGGTCCTTCCCCGGTCGAGCCGACCCATTCGTGCTACAACTATACCAGTAATATAGCTGCAGCATGGCTCTACCACTAGTGCTTGCTGCCAGCGATTATATTATATGAAAATTGACTGAGACCTGGTCCTATAATGCTGGCTCGCTCAAGGAGTTATGGAAAGGATCGTGATCTAATATTATGTTGCGTGATAGAATCCGCAATGAAGATATCCGAGTAAAATAGTAGCTTAATGTTGCTGTGTTCCGTATGGTGAGTGTAGACAACCGGAGACACTTTTTACTAGAAACGAAGCATTCCATCTTAGTCCTCAATGGTGACAACGCATCTACATTTCGATTCTTAATCGAAGGTAAATGTAGATGTCTATGGGCTACAGCATCCACTTACCATCAGGTGGATTGTGTGATTGTTTGTCACCCATATTCTATAAAAAATGCCATAGCCCCAAACATCAGTGAGCTGAAGCGTCAATGGGCTGACCTTTCAACTCGAAAAGTTGACAACCGATGATGAAGAAATATTCTTGAATAGCAGACGAGTACAAGTAAGCAGGGTTTTTAGCCGTGCTCCAATATATTGTAAAATTACCTGGTATGAGAACATATAACATATTTTGTGGCATTCCTAAGTTCAGCAGTGATCGTCTGGTAACTATGGTAATGTGTGACTGGAATGAGTTTTAAAAAACGTTACCCCACACTAGGATTTTCTCCTGTAGCGTGGAGGCAGTTTATAAACAAAAATTGCACAAGGACAAACATCCAGACCCGGAACAATTATTTGTAGGCTATACAAATACTTGTTCCGTGTGGGATTCGAACCCGCGACCCCCAGCGCAACAACTCATTGCTAAGCCACTGCGCCACGGAGCCGCAATGAAGAAAGACCACACTTTTATGGAATACGTAGCAGCATAATGCTATTGAATATTGTATTGGGAATGAAGAGAACGGTAGACCCTTATAACTGGCAACTATGCAATCTACCTTAGTTCTCATAGGTAAGAACGCATGGGCATTTTGAGACTTAGTCGAGGATAGATATAGACAACTAGAGCCTGTGTGCCCGTATTTGTATTTTTATAGAGTCCACCGCGCAACAAGCTCGCAAGCAAACTAGCTTTCTCACAATATTATCCTTCACTATTTAACACATAAATATCAATAATTGAAAAGTGTTGTTAATGACATTGAAAGTGAAGTCAGGGTTGTTCATAATCATTACATAATTACAGCCCTTCACAAGTTTACTGCTGAACTGAAGAAAAGCGAAGAAGAAGTTGAAAAAAATATTAAGGTTGTTCGCTTACTATAAATTTTTATACAAATGTCCTTACGGGTCCAAGGTGTTTGATTTACTTTTTTAGTACAAAATTGCACATATTATAAAGTGAATACAACGTGACTATTTGGTCCTCAAGTAAATATAAAATTTGTTAATGACTTGAATATATACGTGGTTTTATATGTGATATAGCAATGGTGCAGCCTTATATGTGGTAGAGCCATACTGTAGCTATATTATGCCTGTAACATGAATGGGTCGGCTCGATCGGAGAAGGACTACGCTCTCACAGAATATCAGCGTGAAATAAAGCGTTAAAGCGCTGTAAATAAGGCGTTCTATCTTAGACCTCAAGTGTGAAAATCATTAATTTGCATTTTAAAATGTCATGGGGGATAAAATGTAGATATCTATTGGCCACAGTATCACCTCTTACCATCAGGTGAACTGTGCGCTCGTTTGTCACCCATATTCTATAAAAAAATATACCTATAGGATCCTAGCATAGCTGTGAACCATCATATCGACAAAACAATCGGCCAAGTCGTTCAAAAGTTACACTATCACCAACTTAAGCACCAGTGTTTGTTATATTCTATACATTTATGACGGTGTTCTGGGATAAAATAAAATAATCAGTTAGAAAACGTTTTCTGTGGCATATCAACGACGGCTGTTCGATGCTACGAGTATAAAAGATGAGACGTCGAGTGGCATGTATTTATATTAAAAACAGCACCTGCTTCTGTAATATTATGTCTGCCGTAAATGTAAGCGTGTCGGAGCTCTCTATTGCAAAATTACTCTCGGGGAAAATGTAAACCAAACAGTATGCATTTTAAGCGAGTATCGAAATAGTTTGATGACTCGGAAGAACAGTGGTTAATCGTTTTGCTGCGGCGCTGCGATGCAGCGGGTTTGAATCCAGCAAGCTACAATTTTTTTTTGACTACAAACAATTCCCTCGTGTCTGCATATTTGCTTATATGCAATTTAAGTACCTACAGCCTCATGCGTCATACTTGTGAACGGGTGCTGCATGTGGGGGCTAATCAGCTCGGGTTCTATAAATGTTTAAGGTTATTTTTTTGAGTGCATCATAGAACATGCTTCGGTTATCGATGGGTCTGTTATTATTTTTCAATATTTATAAATTATTATGCTACTATAATATTAACTTACAAAAAATAAAAAGAAGAGGACCCATGCGGAGTTTCTTTCGCATTTTTTTTCGGTCAGGGGACGCTCTTTTTTCAACGATAGTAGATTTAAAAAATTACATTTGACCAAAATTTGGCAAAAATTCACCCTATGAAACAACCTATGGGGGCCTATGTTCAGAAGTAGATTTGACTTGATAGGCTGTAACGATAACGGTGACCCATAAACACCTAAATATATCCTCGATTAAGAATTAAAACTGCTGAAGATAAGTTGTCACCCCTGAGGACTAATATAGAATGCCTCGTTTCCAGCAAAAAGGGTCTCGGGTCCCTACACTCACCATACGAAACACAGCAGCATAAAGTTTCTACTTTACGCTGGTATTCCGTGAGAGCGTGGTCTTCCCTGGTCAAGCCGACCCATTCGTACTACAACCATAATATAGCTGCAGCGTGGCTCTACCACGTATAAAAATGCGAATATATTATAGCTTATATTTTTTTAAGCACTACACTAATACAAAAGTATTATTTCACAAGAAAAGACATTCCTAATTGCGATGTTATTTATTTTTTCATCCACAAACATTAGTTGATAATATATATCTATATATAGATAATAGTTGATCTATCAGAGATATAGCCAGCTGATATTTTCAATTAGTTTTTTATATTTTATTATTATTTTTATATTTTCATCCTAATATTAATTAAAAAAAATACAAATATATCTTAAGCCAAATCTTTCAATTTGAAAACAAAGGTTAGTTACTAAGTTTAGTCGGAAATATGTTTCCGACAAAATTGCTTCAGTC
Source organism: Parnassius orleans (assembly GCA_029286625.1). Classification (NCBI taxonomy): domain Eukaryota; kingdom Metazoa; phylum Arthropoda; class Insecta; order Lepidoptera; family Papilionidae; genus Parnassius; species Parnassius orleans. The sequence goes on from JAGSMP010000170.1 coordinate 2,782,849, forward strand.
AGCGCACTGACCGCCTATTTACTATACTTTATAGTTAGTTTTTTAAATAATATTAATATGACGGACGCAGTTGAAGGTTGAGAGTGCCATAAACTCTGCTATACGGTCATGAACTCATGAAAAAATAAACAGTGATAATTAAAATGTCACTACAATAATTTTTAATAGTTTTTAAAATGTATTTGTTCCTTTGTTAGCTTAACGTATATATTTTCTTAGTTCATGTGTTTGCGACTATAAAAAAATCGCATACTTTTATTATAACCGTTTAGTGGCTTACACTATATCGTCTCGTAAGTGTCGTAAGAGGCGACAGAGAGGACCAAACAAGTAGGGCAGCAGTATCTACCTAATAACAACTTAAAAAGTAAAAAGTGTTTCACATGGTGAGTGTAGAGAACCGGATACCCTTTTTACTGGAAACTAGGTAATCCATCTTAGTCCTCACGGGTGACAACGCATCTGAATTTTGATTCGTAATCGAAGATAAATGTAGATGTCTATGGTTCACAGCATTCATTTACTATCACTGTGGACTGTGTGCTCGTTTGTCACACTTATTCTATAAAAAATACCCAATGAGGTAATCTATGTGAGAAACTTATGTTTAGCAGTGGACTTTTGAGGTTGTAATGGTAAGAGTAATTATACAAGGTTACCATTACTTGACTGATATTATCAAAAATAGATGCTCTTTTGCTTACAGTAAAATCTGAGAACAGAAGTGATTTACTTCTAAAGCTTTGTCTTGTTAAGGGTTAAAACTATCTCCAAAATCTTAAAAATTAAAATGTACATGCATTGTCTGAAAATAGTCTATCCGTCTGCGTAGGGCAGGATTATAGAGCATGATTGTGTGCGCAAGCACAGATGCAGTCTCTATTCGCTTACTTTCATAGTCCGACGGTATGGCAATCCGAAACGTTCGTGAGAAATCAGGCGGAGGATTAACGTCTTTATGTGCTTTTCGAAGTACGGGGTGAAACACCGCCAACTTCGTGATTCCGGGCTCTTACTGAGAATTTCTTTACAGCAAAACCCGAGAACTAATTTTGACCCGACCCGGAATTCAAACTTGAAACAACAATATCAGCAGTCAGGCTTACGACCACTAGACAAGTAGAAAAAAACATAAAATATTTGTTACGTATAGACTGGACACTAACCAACAACTTAATCCATAAACGCGTGATTCTTTTTTTAATATCGCTATTCATTTTCAATTAAAATCATATTATTTCTAGCGAACTTAAGAAAAAAACCTACTCAACCAATAGATATCACAGTAAGTCATTAAAAATAAAAATGTTTTTACGATCTTTTCTCACAGTCGAAATTCTACACTCGGAAATGTATATTCCGATCTTAGAGTAAATACATACTTTTTTCCAAACAATGTAATTTCCAATCGTATCATTTTACACGCGGATCTTAGTTAATTAATTTTCTCATCTTAAAGATAAGTAATTTCCACGAAGGAACGAATAATGTTACTAATTAAGCAGATGCGTTGCTTCTTGTTACCCCTGAATAATGGCATGAAACGCCTCATTACCAGTAAAAGTCTCCGTTTGTCATTTTTAATTTACAAAGAACATCAGTAATATGCTGGTATTATACTCAATATTGTGTGAGTATGACCACAGTCGTGGCAATGTAAAAATTTATTAAAATAAGCACCCGCACAAAGCCGGAAAAATATATTATAAATACGAGTAATAGTTTAAAACTAAAAAAAACACGCTTTTGTAGATGATCGAACTAAATAAAAAAAATAAGAACTAAAAAAACAAGGTTATCTACAAAATCGTGTTTTTTTAGTTTTTTTAAATTATTATTTTTGGAACGAAGTTCTTTTACGCTTTTACTTTTAGTTTGGTTCCGTTGCATAGTTGAGGAGGTTTTAAATTTCACAACAACGTAACAGGAGTGACCACGCGCAGAATAGCCTTATGATGTGGAAGACCCAATGGTTTCAGTGAATTAAGAAATTCGACATGGTAGTTAATTGCGTCATCTGTGTTGACCACAAAGTCTATTGACGTGTACACCATTTCTTCCCCTCAAAATACATTAACAGTATATCGTTGATTGCCACTGCTTGTAAATACAACTGTGCACAAATTATCAGGGATGGTTATCATTCCGTCATTTATCGGGTAATCACCGTTGCCGATTTCAAGTAGGAGATTCGCAAATCCACCAGCAGACTTTTTTTCTCCTAATTGTACCAGAATATTTTTTGAGAGCTTGAGGAGTTTAATTAGAGGCCATAAAGTGCTTCTCTTAAGACACGCCTTAATTTCATCTGCTCTAGTTCCTTTTGTCACTACTGGTAGAGTCTGTCTTAAATCTCCAACCAGCAAAACCGTTACACCACCCATTCACTTCTTATTTCCTCTTATATCTTGCAGAGTTCTGTTTATAGCCTCTACACCACCCTTATGAGCCATGGTTATTTCAACCCACATTATCATTTTCGTATGTTTTAATACTTCAGCAAAATTACTTTGTTTCGATATATTACAAATGGGAGTATCAGCTGTTGTTAAATTGAGTGGTAACTTGAAGATAGCATGAGCAGTTCGTCCAACCTCAAGCAGTGTATCTGCAATCCCAGAAGAAGCCACAGCCAAAGCAATTCCGCGAGTACTTCTAACTTTTGCTAATAGCAAATTTATGTGGAATGTTTTCCTGTTCCACCGGGAGTATCTAAAAAGAATATTCCACCCTCTTTTGATTCAATTTTTGTATTAACATAATTGTAACCTACTTTTTGTTCGTCATTCAGTGATCCTTCATTATTTTAAACTGTGTTTTCTAATGATGCTAAGTCCTAACTTGTCTCTTTAAGATACTCTCTATTTTCAAATTGTTCTTCTTTGCTTGGCTGAGGTAACCCATACTTTTTTAGTAGCCAACCACCCAACGCTAATACGGCATCTTCTATTACCGAAAGGCATTTGTTAAATACCACATCTGTTATGTGCTCTACATCCACATCTCCCTGTCTTTCTAATTTTTGCCATTTAAAATCTTCAGATAGGTATTATTTGAATTTCTCCCAAAGGCTTAAAGGGTCCGATACTTAGCAGAACACTAAAATAATCGTAAAAAGATCCTGAATCATTTACGGTGATTGGCAAAGTACTGCCTCTTCCATTGCCGTGAACAAATGCTGATCATCTTCAAGCAAGCCGAGAGCTTTGCACGCTGATTGGAACGTGGAATATACATGACCATCTTCAGTTTTTAACGCTTCAAACGAAATTGGGCCCCAGATCTCATGAAAAAGCATGCTAAGGTGATAGCATTCTGTATTGTTCGGATGCACAGTATAAACCCTGCCCAGAACATGCTCTTTTTTGACCCCTGGTCAGCCTTCAACGTTTGCTCCTCTCTTTCTCCTTTGTAACTTTCTTTTATCCCAAACGTAGTATGCAGGTACTTCTAGGTAGAGCAATGTTTTTGCAAAGTTATCCACTTTACACAAATTGAAAAAAGATAAGAATGTGGTTGTTGGAAGATTATTCACTCTTCCACTCAGGTTTTGCTCATTAAAATAAACCCTTTGCCCATTTTCCAAATGATCAGCGAGTCGGACTACGGGAGGGAAACGCGCATGAATGGGAAATTAAAGGATTCGCCATACTGCCTCTGATGAACTTATGTATCTTCCACTTGTGTAGGTTTTAACTTCATCCTTCTCATTCTCTAAAACAAACGATGCCTGGTCTGAACCTTTATTTACGTATTTACAGACGTATTTTATTGATTTCACCGAATAACAATATTCCACATTTAATTGTTTTTAATAATACTGGATTATAAAGGACTACCCAGCGATTATCTATGGTTGTGCCTTTAATATCAACAGAGAACCCACCGTCATCTAGTAAACGTCTCTTGTACTGCGGCTAACCATCTTCACCAGTTTGAGTTTCCCTTATGAGAGCCCTGGGGTATCGTTTACTGCACATGTTATCTTTCATACATGGTGACTTTTGATTTAAATTTCCACATAGACCATGTATCATATTACATTTAACGATTTCGTGAAGCTCTGGGTCACGTTTGGGATCCGGTATTTCAGCACAAATTATATTGTCGATTTGATCCGGAGTAATACAATTGTGAAGTCATAAAAGAATAAGAATATGTGGAAGACCTCTCTTTTGCCATACCGTTGAATAGATATAGCATTGCACTTCACCAAATATTTGGCCCTTTGTCAATAAGTTCATGATCTTTTTCACCTTTAGTCGAAACACCCTCGAAATTATATCGTGTCTATCATGAGATTGTTGTCCTTGAAGCAATTGCTCTTTTATCTCGTCCCAGCGAAGATTGCATGTGAAAGTGATAAAAAGATCAGGCCGGCCGTAATTCCTAACATAGGTCATAGCGTCTTGTGTTCTTTCGTGCATATACCTAGGTCCCTCCGTAAAAGATAATTGAAGGACAATCATTTGTCCCAGTTGGTAGGCTTCTGCGTCTTGTTGTCCAATAGCATCTTTTAAATGGATTAAACTATCAGCACGTAATTTGGCTTGATTATTTTAGATATAATTTAATCTCTCTATTTCTATTTTGGCGTATTCATCCACCAAATATTGACTAAAATGGGCAAGATAGTTGACTAAATAGTTATCTTCTCCTTTTTAATCATTATTCTATACGAATAGAAACTTGCAGAAAAGACAGTTTTATTCAGCGGCAACTTAGTTGTGGGATCGCGTTGTGGTACGTTGATTGAATACCCGTCATCCCCCCAGCAAAACATCAATGGATACTGTAGCGCATCATATGATCGATGTATCTCACTAATAAGCTGAAGTGAATTACTTCGGCTCTCGAGGATGATGTCCCTTCGATCAAATTGTTGATCCACTAACACTAAAGCCAATTCATTTGTAGTTGGTGTATTGTACCTACCTCTATATTCTTTTGGTGGTTTTTTATCAGCATGTATGACAACTTTATATGACTCTGAAGGAGGGGCTTTATCAATGGCACTTTTCAGATCTTTTATATACGGGTTCACTTGATCCATTATATTTTGCAATTGTTTGATTAAATTTGGCATTAAGTTAGGAAATTTAGAACTTCGAATCTTTGCTTCTCGATCATCTTCATCTACAATATATATTTGAAGGTACTGAGCGTCATTTTCGGTTTCTGGTAATATACTTCCAATTAATTGGTACACCTGGCCTTGTACTTTAAAAGTCGGTGAAAAAACATCTGCTGTTACCTGTTTACCACCAAAGGAAGTCATCTGGAAACAGGCATTATATTTACGAATATTACGCATAAAATGGTCATGATCTGGGTGTAGATCATTAATCAAACTAAAGAGTGGTTTTGGCAGTTGTTTCAACCTATCAAGTTGCAATTTTCCAGCGCTTCAACACATATCACGTGTCTCATCCTTCCATTTCAGCGCATTGCACCACTGACACTTGTATGTCATAGAACCCAAGGCTACACTGCTGTCAGTTCTATAAGCAATATCAGGGTCGTACTACATAGCGGAATGGACCTTGTTTTTCGCGGTGTAATGTTTATAATAAACGCAGTGTAAGGCATAAACGCAGTGTAATGTTTTCCTCATACCGTGACTGAATTGCTCTATGCACTTGTGGATTCGCAGTTTGATAATTTGCAGCAGCTTGCCTGTGTACATCGGGATTGTATTATTAGATCGGGTTGTAATTAGTAAATCTCGACCTTCGTTTATTTTTCTTTTTTTATATTTTAATGTCGACGATACAGATTGATCTGTTCCACTAGTTGTAGATGATATTTCACTATTTACAAAAGATGTAACATTTAAATGGTCAAGTTCTGAAAAAGGATCACGCTCTTCGACAGGTACCATGCGACGCTGTGTAATTTTCTTTGCAACTATAGGCAGATAGGCTTCAAAATGTCTATTAGATAAATCATGGCTAAATCGTAATCGCCTTACTGGACAGATATCTTTTCCGGACTCTGTGTATAGCAGATCGTTTCAATATACTTCAAACCGAAACAGAAATATTAATCCTGCAGCTACCAATTCACAAAGTCCACCATAAGTTTCATTTTTTAACATATCGGCTGAATATTCATTTCTTGTTGAATAATTATCGCCATTTCTGTCGTGGGTCATAACTGAAAACCTAGGCCAATAATTTACCACAGATCGAACAATTTTTGAACACACCACCATAACGCATTTTCTTGGGTTCCGTACATTAAAAATGTAAGAGCACGAAACAAACAGGTGCCGTCACCTATAACGGGGACGACAGTATGTTCTTCCATTTTCCTTTAATATTAAGAGTTTCTGTAGTCATTTTTTCAGTGAAAAAAAAAATACTTCTATCAACAATACCTAATCACAAAGCAAATCGAAACCAAGTTTGAACAGTGGTTGTTAGAAAGACAAAATCAAGCAACTAATCCGAAACACGAAGCAAATCTTAAACCGTAAGCAAGCAAACAAAGTCGAAGTATTTCTTTTGGTTTTGCCATTATATTAATTTAAAAAAGAATATATTTGGTTTGGTTGTTTATTTTATTTGTTTCATAATTTTTAATTTAGTATTTTTTTGTTCAGGTGTAATTATGTGCAAATTTTTTGTACAAATCTTCTTCTCTATTTTGTTTTATGTTTTGTGCAATAAAAGTATATTCTATTCTATTCTAATAAATTAAGTTTAAAATATTTATCAATATCATATACGTTATTTACGACCCTAAAACCTTAAAAATGACACCCAAGTCACCCAACCCATGATGATTTTTACATACAAAGATACATCCATCCATCCTTCCATCCATATTGGTTTCAAACCATAATTGATGCCATTTTCATACTTAACGTCCCAAAAAACCATAAAACGACACCCATATTGACATTTCAACCACATCGCACCCCCACAGGGGATGATGGTAGGTATTTCCCGTCTACTACGTTGGATTTTGAAATAGTTGCTGTTTTCGTAATCAGCGATCGGATAAACTATAAATACGAACATGGGTAATGTTTATTTTCAGAATTTATCACTCCTTTTCCACCTTTTAGGGGTTGAATTCTGAAAGAGCCTGAAACACTTATTTACTCATTTATTGATAGGAGTACTCCTGTGAAGTTTCGAATAAAATAGTTTAACTAATCTTGTTTCCCCATACAAACTTTCAACCCCTTTTTCACCCTCTTAGGGGTTGAATTTTTAAAAACCCTAGGACCCACTTACGTGAAGTGTTTATTTCTAACTTTTAACCTGAAAACAAAGTTTCAGGCTTCTAGCTCTAAAAATTATGGACTTCCATAAAAAAAATTAACCCCTTTTTCACTCCTTTAGGGGGCGAATTTTCAAAATCCTTTCTTAGCAGATGCTTACATCATTACAACTGTCAGTGTGCCAAATTTCAGCGAAATCTAATCAGTAGTTTCGGCTGTGCGTTGATAGATGAGTCAGTCAGGTTTGCCTTTTATATATAAAAAGATAAAACTAATAAATGTTATTTATATTTATTATTGTAATATAATCGACTTGTATTTCTATTATTTAATACCCTTTGAATATTTTAAGAACAGTTTTAGTAAATTTAATGAATTTTTATGACTATATAAAGCCTATTACTTTACTATAATACTTAATGTTCGAAGTGAATGTATTTTAACTCTGCTTATTAATGCAATTGAATTGTACAAAATATGACTTTGAAGATATTTTTAGACGAGTTTATATAGAAATTTATTATTATTATTTATTAAGAATATGTCACACTTTGCTTGGAAGGTAGTACTAAACCAAAAAACGGTTTTACAGTTTTAATAAAAGTGTCTTCAAGATTCAAACTTACCTCGTCCCTCGTCTTATCCGCGGAGCGGAGGATAGCCGTCTTATCGTACTATGAGTGTAAAGAAATAGAAAGTGCACATGTGCTTGCGTGCACTTGTCCATTATAATCTTATCCTTCGTAGACGGCTAGTCTCCGTTGAAAATAGCCGCTTTGAATGAAATGCGGTCTGGAGGACATTATTATTATAATTTAACAAAACTCGCAAGTTTGCGATTCACCTATACTCTAAAACTAGCAATGTGTCGTAACGCTTGTTTATATTTGAAGTTAAAGTTTATATTCAAGGTGTTTGTTATGACAATACTTCGCAGGTGTGTTATTTAAGCTTCGCTACGCCGTATAATTGTAAATTCTGTGGCAATGATACGCGACCCTTGTCAGAATTGTGCGATGTGTGGTTGTGTATTCAAACCAAATTTTTATGCTATAAAAAGAGTGCTTAAAATTATTCCTTTTGAGTTGAATATATTTTAATCCTTTTAAGAATATATAAAATAATTTCTACCGCATGAATATGATTAATCAGGAGATGTTTTTTGTGAATTCTTATATATTTATATATTTCAATTTTAGTAAAGGAACATATTATACCCGTTGTCATTAAAGGACTCCAATTCAATTTAAGCAAAGCAGGGCCTTATGAATATTGAAATTTTCAAAGGCAATAAAAACTACTACTTCTAGTGTAGGAGGAGCAATAAAAACAAATCAGGTCAAAAGAAGCTGCTTTGACCTGCATCCTTGAACTGTACTGGCGTTATTCGTAACAAACTCTTCATAAAGACGTCAACTGCAGTATTCATGTGCGTGCAAGTTTACTAATAGCCAATAGTTGCTCTATTCCACTTCTTGTCCAAATAACGGACCGTTTAAAATAACAGGAGCTTCAACTGAAAAATCTCTGATATTCAACATAATCCTCAAATCTTACCTTTACTGGTTTCTATTTATTGTGAAATTTACATAACTTTTTATAAGAAAAACATTTCAACTCCGATCAGGTGGTTAAGACACAGAGGTAGCAATAAGCTTCCACTAAAAGGGCAAAACCTACATGCAATTTTGAAAAAGTATTAGTTTTTTATAAACAAATGAAATTAAAACATTTATTTATGACGTGTGATATGTTCCGAAATAAATGATTTGTATTTGTTAATCAATAAAAAAAAAAATTAAAACATGAATACTTCTAAAGAACATAATAAAAAATTAAAAGAAAAATGTATGTTGCAAAATTATACAGTATGTAAATAAAAAATACTTGCTAAATCGCTGTCGTCTTTTGGTAGTGTGCCCAGAAGACTGGCTGAGTTGCCTCGCTGTATTGCGAGGCTGATCCGCTGACCAAAGTATCTGCCAGCTTTTGGGTCGGCAGAGACATTGACAAGGCGTGATGAGATATCTCTGTACAAATGCCTTGCTTCAGGACCCCACGGCCTCATTGGTTTGATGGAACTCATTGGTTTTTAAACCTTATCTCAGGCTGATAGCAAGAGAGAAAGTAGTATCGAAGAGTGTTCCGATATTTGATGAGGGCAGTGCATTCAACCAGTAGCTCGATTCCTTTTCCTCAGATACTAGGAGACTAGCTCGATATGTAGGGTTTCTGCAGTTTTCTAATAGGTTTTTCTGAACTTGGATACTGAGCGGCTCATCCCAATGCCTCTGCGAAGCTGGGTTTGTCGGAAAAACCTGGTCCGGTCCAGTCTTATTGCTCCGGGTTTTCTTGGCCTCAGCCAAGCAGGAGACCTCTACATCACCGAGTGATGGGTTAATAATAATAATAAGAAGTGGGACTGTAATAATAATTTATATTTTTAGTTTTAGTTTTTTATTATTATAGTAATAAATATTATATACTAGCTGGCCCTCGCGACTTCGCCCACGTGGAATTTAGTACGATCATGGGTTTTAATTTTTTTGCGCGGAACCCTAATTATTTTTCTAAAATAAAAGTATCCTAAGTTACTCCTTATAACATCAACTATCTGCCAGTGAAAGTCCCATCAAAATCGGTACAGCCGTTTTGGAGATTAGCCGGAACAAACAGACAGACAGACAGACAGACAAAAATTTAAAAAAATGTTTTTTTGTTATTAGTACCGTATATACTTTCATATGCATTTAAAAAAAACGGTTATTTTACATTACAAACAGACACTTCAATTTCATTTATTTGTATAGATTTGAATGTTATGTAAATAAATGATGCGACTGCCTCGTTGGTCTAGTGATTGTAGTAGTGCAACTGCTGATCATGAGGTCCCGGGATCGAATCCCGGGTCGGGCCAAAAAAATCAGTTATTGAGCTTTTCCATTAAGAAATTCTCAGTAGTTGCCCGGAGACAGGAAGTTGGCGTTGTCTCACCCCCGTGCCTCGGAAAGCACGTATAGCCGTTTGTCCTGCGCCTGAACTCTCTCCGGTCGTGTCGGTTTACCATCCTATCGGACTACGATAGTGAGGGAATAGAGAGTGCACCTGTGCTTGCGCATACACATGGGCACTATAATCCTGTTCTGCGCCGTTGGCTAGCCTCCGTCGAGGCTGGCCGCCGTGACCGAAAGTCGGTCTGGAGGACATTAAATAAATGATGAAAGATAGATATATTATTAATCATATTTTAGATGCCTTGAAAAGTTGTTTTAGCCTATAATTCTCAGAAAAACATTTTTCAAAGCAATATAACCTTACTCATTACGCTTTTTTAAAAGGAGTCATTAAACTTTGCACCGAAAATATCCAAAACAGTCATTCTTTAGCCCGAACGTGGCCTTAATACTGTTTTAAATCTTGAGATAAGTATCTGGATCACCAATGATACTGCTAAAGTAAGTCAGCGGTTTTACTGTTTTACTTTTCATTATTACGACTTTTGAAACTAAAACTGCGATCCATTTTTAAAGAAGGGACATTTTTTATCATCATCAGCATCATCACAAATTTATTTATTAAAATACATTTTGGCATTTTATCGCTTAATTTAATACATTAACATGTTGAAGATTAAAATATTAAGAATTTTCTATTTGAAATTATTTGAAATTCTGTAGGGTTTTGGCAAATTTTGAAGTAAGAAACTTAAAAATTCGACAGAATACTCCGAATGTAGGTTTGAAATTAAGTTAAATAAAATAACAAAAATAATAATGCCATTATAAATACTTCTTTCAACCATTTCAAGTAAGCTTAAAGACCCTAATCATAGTAATGGCGGATTTAAACCTACGACTTTATGAGTTTGAAGTCCCAGTGCTCTCATTAGGCCACTGTCGTATATAAACAAAATTGTACATAACACCGCCAACTCTTAGTGACTACAAAGTTTTCCTGGTGTTTTTTATGATTTAATTGTGATATTCAGTTATTTATAATTCAATTATTTCAATTATTTATAATTGAATATCACAATTAAATGGATCGCAGTTTTAGTTTCGAAAGTCGTAATAATGAAAAGTAAAACAGTAAAACCGCTGACTTACTTTAGCAGTATCATTGGTGATCCAGATGCTTATCTCAAGATTTAAGACAGTAATAAGACCACGCTCTGGCTAAAGAATGACTGTTTTAGATATTTTCGGTGCAAAGTTTAATGACTCCTTTTAACAAAGCGTAATGATTAAGGTTATATTGCTTTGAAAAATGTTTTTCTGAGAATTATGATAGGCTATAATTTATTATAGCCTATCATAATTCTATTGTTGAACATAAGTCTCCCATACATATTGCACAAAGGGTTGTCATATCATACCTGTCTTACTGTTTTATAAGAGCCCAACTCCACACTAAGAAAACAATAAACTAGATTATTACTCACCATTCATGCAGTCTGTTTTTAAAACTATTCAAATCAACTACGTCTTAAAGCAACTTGTTCTATAATATTTTTATGACTGTGTAAGCGGGTATGGGCCAATCTCAAATCATTAGGAATTTAGGATGTCTAGCTCGATGGATATGTCTAGCTCGTTGTGTAAAGTTCCTACAATATTTCACTAAGACCGTAGATGTTTTCAACGTGGCTTACTTTACTTTTTACTTTTCGTTGATATTGATAGTATCATATGTTTAATAACAACGAAAACAACTGAAAACTATCGTTAGTGCGCCTGTCACGTAATTTCAAAATTTCAGTCTAAGCATACTAAATTATGAATTACGTTTTAAAATATTAGTTTCTCAGAGTACAAAGGAGGAAATAGAACAACGTGAATATCGAATGATAAAAAAAATGATTTTAATTATTCTATATTTTATCAATAACTTTGTGAGATTTAAGAACGCGTTATGGAAAACAAGATTAATGATATCGTATGAACTATGCTTTTTAATCACCGCATGGCAGATATAACATATCATACATGTATAAATGAGCTGTATTTTTTACGATATTTATTAAGCGTTTAAAATATTAAGGGTTTTGAAACTTTGGAAACAAAACAAAGTTGTTTATGTAGAAAATGGCTTTACATTTGTCGTGATATGCTTATGAAATATATAGTCATGGAGGGTTGACCCCAATATTAAGTGTAATTCTCAACGAGTTTGTACAGTAGGGTCATGACTTGGCAATAAAAAGCGGTCTCCGCAATGTAACTTTATTATTATAAAATAAAATCGTAGAAAATCTTACTGTTGTAGGAGATAATATTTCTTCTTTCATAAATAACACGTATTGTTTTAAAATAAAAAGATCATGATATAATTACATAGATGTATAAAAATACTTCTAAATTGTTATCAGCATTAATCATCAAATTATTTTGTGCACTGTGGTGGCAGCGTAAGAGAATATATCATCTTGTTTCATCTCATGGATGTCGTAAGGAGTGACTATAAGAAATGCTAGAGGGTCTTGTGACTTGCGATAGATGGCGGCATAATCATCTCGTCTACGTGAGATGTAAACTATATAGACCAGAGACGGGCAGTAGCTTTGTTACAAGATGTCTGGTACTTCGATCGTAAACCCTAGCTCGTTGTGTAAAGTTCCTACAATATTTCACTAAGACCGTAGATGTTTTCAACGTGGCTTACTTTACTTTTCACTTTTCGTAGCTATTGATAGTATCATCTGTTTAATAACAATGAAAACAACTGAAAACTATCGTAAGTGCGTCTGTCACGTAATTTCAAAATTTCAGTCTAATTTCAAATTCAATCAAAAAAATTAAAATTCATAATTTAGTCATACTGACTAAATAATGAATTACGTTTTAAAATATTAGTTTCTCAGAGTATAAAGGAAGTAATAGAACAACATAAATATCGAATGATAAAAACAATGATTTTAATTATTCTATATTTTATCAATAAGTTTGTGAAATTTAAGAACGCGTTATGGAAGTCAATTATTTTTTTAAATACTTTCTTCTTATCGTTCTTCAATAACCTATATAGAAGTCCTCGAACGAATCCTCGGTAAAAGGAGTATTTGCCACAATCGTCACGCTTGGCAGACGAATTGAGAGGTAGTACCAGACATCTCGCACCTTTGACGTTCCTGTCCTTTGCTGGTCTGAATATTTTACATCTTGTGAAAATGAGATGGTATAGCGCCATCTATGGTAAGCCATAAGATTTTTCAGGCATTGCTTATTACTTTGTGACAATTTTTATGTGAGCCATATGTTCAGCAGTGGACTTGTGATGGGCTCAAGTGAACAGTAGTTGTAGCCTATAGTCGCTTTTTATGACACTATCGATACCAAATAGCTTGATGGATTCTTATACGCCCTTTTTACTATAATAGGTTCCAATAAGCTTTTAGTTCCAAGAAACCTACATATACATAATATTGCAAACTTACTGTATCCAGCCTGGCGTTGCTGTAATGAAAAATTTTCAAAAATTATATAGCAAATATATTTGAATGCAACGTTGTGTCAATATTTCAAAAGATCGGTTAAGTACTTCAAAGATTTAATGTTTTAAACAACTGAACATTACATTTTTATTGATATAGACATACAGAATTGCTTGTTTAGTAAAGGCTTCTAAACATACGTGCCTTAAAATTTTGGCCAAACTGAATTTAAATTTAATACTGCAATAAAATAACATTTGATTAAATGCCAAAAATAGAACGTTGGGTTGGAATTTGTTTTCCACGCTTCTTAGCGTTGCTACACGTGAACGTGATTACAAATTCTTGTGACGTTTTCCGGGACATTAATTAAATTGACACATTTATCCGATCGAACGAAATCGATTTTTCGAGCACTATTTCCGGTCTAATAGTTTCAGTGAATAATTTGATGACTTCGGAATTGTTAATAAAAGCAACTTAAGAATGATTGTAATAAAATTAATAAAAAGTAAAGCACTTTGCTACTTTATATGCTACGGTAAATTCTTTGATTGAAATCTATCTGAGGTTGTATATTCCTAATCATTGACTTGGCTTCATTCCGATTATGTATCTTCTCTTGTAGGATTCCTTTTCTGCCTAGGAGTCCATCTGGGTTGATACCACCTGCTTACCTATTACTGCCTCCAAATATATACATTGCTCAGACCGAAAGACAGAAGTTTAGAGAGTCATTATAACTACAGGTTGTGAGATATTCCATTTTAGCCCTCAGGGATGACAACGCATTAGTTTAAGGTTGGCTGAAGGTATTCATAGACTCCCCTCCGAAAGGGTTCCCGCCTTGTCGTGGCGGGAGGTCTTAGTGGCCGTGGCTTGGTCACCCATGGTGAACTTAGAGGAAACAATATGCGGCGAAGGTGGAATACCATGGTGTTTTAGTCGGTGCGAGTCCGACATAGCTATTGCCCTCGCGAAGCGGGTATGCGTAGACATAGTAGCCTTACTTACCATAAGGTTGACGGTTAGTTCCTTTGTCACTTCAGTTTTATAAAAAATATTTTAACTTAATTTGTGGTATCTAAATATTTATAATAACTTGGTGAAAACAAGATTAATGATATCGTATGAACTATGCTTTATATTCACCGCATAGCAGATATAACATATCATACATGTATAAATGAGCTGTATTTAATACGATATTTATTAAGCGCTTAAAATATTAAGGGTTTTGAAACTTTGGAAACAAAACAAAGTTGTTTATGTAGAAAATGACTTTACATTTGTCGTGATATGCTTATGAAATATATATTCATGGAGGGTTGACCCCAATATTAAGTGGAATTCTCAACGAGTTTGTACAGTAGGGTCATGACTTGGCAATAAAAAGCGGTCTCCGCAATGTAACTTTATTATTATAAAATAAAATCGTAGAAAATCTTACTGTTGTAGGAGATAATATTTCTTCTTCCATTAAACAAAAATAACACGTATTGTTTTAAAATAAAAAGATCATGATATAATTATATAGATGTATAAAATTACTTCCAAATTGTTATCAGCATTAATCATCAAATTATTTTGTGCACTGTGGTGGCAGCGTAAGAGAATATATCATCTTGTTTCATCTCATGGATGTCGTAAGGAGTGACTATAAGAAATGCTAGAGGCTCTTGTGACTTCCGATAGATGGCGGCATAATCATCTCGTCTACATCAAATGTAAACTATATAGACCAGAGACGGGCAGTAGCTTTGTTACAAGATGTCTGGTACTTCGATCGTAAACCCGCCTAGCGTAACGATAAAGGCAACGGATGACGATAAAATTATTTTGTGTTAATGGATGGAAGGTATGGAATATTTAAGAATCACGATATGTTTATAAATCAGACATTCTCTTTTCATCGTTTTCTAAATCTTTAATTTTCGTTGGACGTTTTAAGAGACACAATCAGTATGTGTATTTTCGTACGTTCGTACGATCATTTTCATTCGACTTATTACTTTGACATACACGGAATGATGTGGGATTTTCTTATAGAATAAGAGTGAGAACACAGTCCACATAACGATGTGGCCCATAGAAATTTACATCCATCCTCGATTAAGAATCAAAATGCAGATGCGTTGTCACTCCTGACAACTAAAATGGAATGCCTCCTTTCAAGTAAAAACATTCAGCTGCTATTTTACGCTGGTATTCTATGATAGCGTGGTCGTTCCCCGGTCGAGCCGACTCATTGATTCATTGGACTATTTGATTCTCCGCCACTACACGGCCGCTTGTCAGCTTATTATACAAGAATTAAATTATTTTAACCGACTTCAAAAAAAGGTGGAGTACTCAATTCTACTGTATGTTTTTTTTTATTTTTTTTATTTATAACTCATATACCTCATAACCTCTTTCTAGGTGAACCAATTTTGATGATTTTTTTAAATTGAAAGCTGGTGTTTCGTGTAATGCGTATTTAATTGACTTCGACTACATTGATGATGTTCTCATTTTATTTATATTGAAGTCGTTTGAACAATTTTTTTAATTTTACCACTTGTTTATAACTGTCACTACCAAATTTAATTTTAAAGAAAAGTTTTAACAAAATTTTATATTGAATTAAGGTTACTTTACGCTGCTGCTGCTGAATAAAATATGACATGACAAGTCTTTTCCATATCTGCATCATTAAAGTGCAATTGTTTTTAATTTCATGTTATAATATCACCATTGTCATAATTATTACAGCTCTTTATAAGTCCACTGCTGAACTTAGGTCTCCTCCGAGAAATGCTGTTCACACTGTCTTGAACCAGCTGCATCCATCAACCTCCTGTATATCTTACCAGGTCATTACTCCATCTAGTGGGATGCCGCCTTACACTTTGCCTACCGTACGAGGCTGACAATCAAGAACCTTTCTTCACCAACAGTTGTCGGTTCTTCGAGCTATACGACCGGCCGATCATTGTTAAAATAATTATTTGGGGGAGGTCTATATGTTCAGATTTTTACATTTTAGATTTAAAAAAAATAGATTTTGTAGATATTGGAGAATTATTTGAATTTTTAATAGATATTTTTTTACAAGAAGCTTCTGCAGGTATTACTGTATTGTAGAAACTTTTAAATAAAGATATTATGTTGAATCGAAGTCGTGGGATTGCTTACACTGAGAAAAGCTTCACGAAACTTCTGACTATCATTCAAATTTTGTCTCCTCTACTGCCCAATATTATTACAAAAGAGCGCCTCCGCAGGTGTCGTTAGCGTAACTTCTAGATGATAATATTATATTGTGTTACTTATTATTTGAAGATACCAAAAACCAAGATGATTTAAGCATATTTAGGAAAATGTGTAATGATGGCCAATATAAAGCAATAACATAATAACGCTCTTAAGTTTTGTATGATTTTATAAGAAAATTTAAAAATATTGTAAAAGTTAGAAACAAAAGTTGTAGACCTTCCAAACTAAAATATCACACTATTTAAAATACCATACAATTACATGTCTGGAATAAATCGCTCCCATCGCTTAGGACGCCCATTTTACTACCCGTACTACCTTTTATTATAATTTATTTTTGTTTCTTCCTACTTTGTGCGTGTGATAAAGAATTTTCTATCTATCTATCTACATAAAACACCCCATTTTTCACTTGGTGGAGGAAATTATCTTCGTTTTTCTTCCTAAATTACACAATGAAAAAGTGTTTATAATACTTACAAATAACTGTTCTGGTTCTATTGTTTATCAATGTTCAATATACGTACGTAAAACTTCTCTACGATACATGATAAAATACTTGTATAGAGTTGGGGACATTAATGTTATTTAAAAAATAAGGAACCAAAAAATCACACTTGGCAGGCGTAATGGCAATCGCAGTACCACTATTGACGCTGTATTGTAACCTCTAAAATCGTTCTAGCATTTTTCATAGTCACCATTTACGATGCCTGTGGGAAAAATTAGGGTGATAGATTTTTTTGTTTATATTTATATTTAAGTACTAGCGTACCGCCTTCGCCTGGGTAGGATCTATTAATGTGGTGTTGTTTAGTTTTAAGATAATCACCAAAGACCATTTATTTCATTAATTTTTTGATTACTCTAAAAATCTCCAGTAGCCTTGTTCACTTCCGTAATAACTCTACTGTTCATGAAGTTTCATTACTATTATTTGGGCAATTGCAAAGATTAGCCAGACAGACGGATAAAACTTTTTAAAAAATGGTTATGCATGTCTAAATGGCATACAAATAGCCCTCTCAGCACAACAAAAGGCAGTTAATTCGATATTACAGACACTTTTAAATTTTATTTATAAGTTTAAAGATTAAGGTTAAGGATGCCATTTTAAACCGTTTTGTCTTTAAACGCCAAATCCTTTAACCGCCGCTCAAACATCTTAATAATTTTGGAATTTTCCTTTAAATTTACGCTTAGTGAATGAAATGGATAAAAAAATTGATGCAGCAATAACTGAAGAGTAAGGAAGATGAGCATGGAGATTCTTTTCTAATTTACGTGTTTCAAGTCGTGATGTGCCGCCGTGCATTGTCGTGATGTAATATTACAACCTTTCTATTGGCCAAAAAGGATAAGTATTTTCAATTGTTTTGTTTTGTTTACTTTACTTAACTGATGGTAATATATTACAGTTCTAATAGTTTTCTTTGATCGCATCAATTAACAATACAAGGGTCCCTTGAAATACCACAAAATACAGCTGTTTCATTTGATGTGAATCTTATTTCGGCACAGATTATCTTGGCTTTGAATAATCTTTTTATAAATTCAACTTTTTCATCGCCGTAACTAATCTTTACAAAAATGATTCAGTTTATAACGAAAGATATGCTAGGCACTAAAGTTATTCACTATACCAAGTTCTCCGATAATTCGCGCGCTACTCACTGTTAAAGCCCATATACATGCATTATGTAGCCCACCGCAGCTACCGCAGAAAATATGACACGATATAACTCAATATGCTTAAACTCTTTTACAGAGAAATAGTCGAAAAATTTATTCGTGCTACTTTAAAGATACAAAATTTCCAACTGTTTTATTAAAACTAATATTATAGTAGTAAAATTTCGTGGCGATGTTAGTATGTTCAAAATATATGAGATATAATATTACAAGGAAAAAGTTACTACAGAAAATCGTACACAAAAGTGTTATGCTTCCACGTAGACAGAGTCGTGGGCAGAAGCTAGTTCTAAATAAGAACTAAAGTTATTTACTAATTAATTACAGAAATATCTAAATGTTTTCTATGTTTCATATTATTGGTGTAAGTGTAATAATATCTAAAACTAGGATTAGTAAGTTTATATCCCTCATAGCAAAACTATTCTGAATGTTAATAGCCCGCAAAACTAAAACAATAAGTTACGATCTATATTGCTACTTTGTTTCATTAACAGAACTAACGAAACTAATGATCTAATGAATCAGTTCAGATACGCTTAGGTTCTGTTTAGTTATTACTTCTTTTTGTGGTAATGGACTCGCACTGTAGTACTTTTGCCTGTTTCATGTAATAAGCAATTATCCTAAATAACTAAAAACAGGAGCAGAAATCAACCGGCGTTTAAGTTCCCGCCAATCACTGCTGAACATAGGCCTACCCCAAAGAATGCCATAAAGAACGGTCGTGAGATGCATCCATCGACTTGCTACATGTCTTAACAGGTCGACACTTCATCTAGTGGAGGACCATCCCACACTTCACTTACCAGTACGAGGCTGTCACTCGAGAAACTTGATTTTTTTTTGAAGAGCGAGCATGAAACGAGCATGCAGCTCACCTGATGGTAAGTGTCGACCGCCGCCCACGAACAACAGCAACACCAAGGGAATCGCAGAAGCGTTGCCCGCCTTTTAAAAAAGAGTATCATCCAGATGGCATGGATGGTATCGCGAGTTTTGTCGCGTTGTGAAATGGTGAAATTGAGCGGATGGAATTAGTTCGAAAAATTCCTCAGAGCACTCCCAGTGGTAGATGCGATAAAAAACGCAAAGAGATGCAACATCACAAGCCGATCAGAAAGAGCTCGTTCTCCGACGATTCGAACCGCTCTTCGCTGGATGCGATCGAATGGAAGGAGCTGGCACTCGGGAGCCCCGGCCCAGAGATGGGAACAGTATTCCATGTGAGGCTGAGCCTGCGCCTTGTAAAGTTGTAGGCGTGTTCCAACATGAAATGCTGTCCCACTCTGCTGAGAACGCCAAGGTTTTTAGAGGCCAATTTGACCTTTTCTTCCAAGTGACCACGAAACTGCACGTCATTCGATATGTTGCTGAGGATTCCAATACTGGCTAAGGTAACAAGCGGAGTGGCCTGAAACTGAGGAGATACGACAAAGGTGTTCCTCTTAGCGGTAAACGCGCAAACTTGTGTCTTCTGGGGATTGAACTGGACTAAATTTAGTAGCCCCCAATCCGAGACTTTGTTTTGACTTTAGATACAAGCTTGTTCCGGTACTCGGCGTCGTTTTCCCAAAAAATATTGGCACGACCGGTGTATAAAGCATCACCAGTGCTGTCGTCTACATAGCAATGAATGTGATTGGTTTGCAACATATCATTGATTTGCAGAAGAAACAACGTTGGTGATAGCATGCAGCCTTGTGGAACACCAGCGTTAATAGGCTTGTAATCGGAGCATACTACGACCTTGATGCTCCGATCTTCAAGAAAACTGGTAAACCAATTGCACAATTTCTCGGGAAGCCCATAGGAAGGAAGTTTCGAAAGAAGCGCTTTGTGTTAAACCCGATCGAAGGCCTTCGCTATGTCTGAACTAACGGCCAAGGCCTTCCCCTTGGACTTTACTGCCTCAGTCCAACTATCAGGTAAACCAGAAGATCACCAGCTGATCGACCCCGACGAAAATCGTATTGGCGGTCACTATTCAGCTGGCGATCCTCAAGGTACCTCATGAGCTAGCAGTTTATAATGGATACAATTATTTTGGAGAACAAAGAGGTGAAGACGATAGGCCCGTAGTTATATGGATCTGAGTCGCCTTTTTAGGGATCGGGTGGACCAAAGTTGTCTTCCATGAATTTAAGACTACACCAAGGGAGTATAAGTACCGGAAAAGACGCGTTAAAACCTGTGCCAACTCCGGAGCACACGTCTTCTGCACAATAGAAGGGACTGCATCAGGCCCACTCGAATTGATGATGTCCAGGGAGAAGAGTGCTTTGCGCAACGCACCGCGTATGTGCTTCCCCATCGGTTGTCGGTTCTTCGAGCTATATGGCCGGCCCATTGCCACTTCAGCTTACTAATCCGATGGGCCATGTCGGTTACTCTGATTCTACTGCGGATATCCTCATTTCTATGTTTATCAGAGAAACCACGAGCATAGCCCTCTCCATAGCTTACCAAGCAAACTTAAGCTTCCTCATACGGCCAGCAGTGAAGGACCACGTCTCAGATCCATAAGTAATCACTGTCAACACGCACTTGTTCTACAATCTTGTTTTCAAGTTTTGAGTTATACCTGACGAGAAAATGTGTCTTAATCTCCCGAACGCTGCTAAGCCGAGTTGAATCCGTTGACTGACCTCGGTCGGACTTAGACTTACCTAGTCGGCCTATTTGTCCCAGGTAAGCATACTCGCCGACAACGTCGATATTATACTTTATTATTTAATAATATTCCGTATTTCAAGGCAAATTATATTTATGTCATAATCCTTTTAGTTCCTACCTTGAGGAATATAAGCATATCTCTAAACCTTCTTATTTCGTGAAACGCGACCTAAAGAATGAGTAAATATTATATGAAGTTTCATATCTTTGTGGCTTCTATAAATGGAACATAAATATTACTCATGATTCCGGAATTTGTCACTGCTACGTTGAAAGGATGACTCCATTTATTTATTATTTCATTATTTTTTATTATGTTGTGTTCAGAATAATTAAAGATAAAACTCCATTGTATTTTAGCTTTTTTCATTAGGAAAATATGCACATATTTTAATATACTTATTTTTGGGTATTTTCACTATACTTTAACGTTTTAGTTAATGTATCTTTGTTTGTGAATATAACTCTCAAATACATTTAGCGTGAGCCATGCTGCATTATGATTGTAGCTCGAATGGGTTGACTCGGCCGGGGAAGGACCACACTTTAACAGAATAACAGTGTGAAATAGCAGCTTAATGCTCCTGTGTTTCATATGGAGTGTATAAATCAGGGGACTCTTTTTGACTTATTCTAAAATTTAATAAAATTATTTGATTTTTCTTTTTAATTTAGAAATATGGGAATGTAGTTTTTACGAAAAATTTAATTGAAATATGTTATCGCAATATGTGTATATCGCAAACAATTCTGTTCAGACAAACACGACACGAGGCAAAATGTTCGCGTAAATGAGAAGTGTTACCCTTATGGATGGTCCTTAAAAACTCAACATCACATAAACATGCAGTAAGCTAGTTCATTATTTTAAATAATCTTGATTGTTTCACTTTTACAGATGACTCAAGCATCTAAATTTTACGTCTACTGTCAGTAAAAAAATGAAATATAGCTCAACCTTAAAATCTATTGTTATGTTCGTGTAGTCCGTGGAAATGTCCAATGCAATTTTAAGGCATGTGGGCATACTTTAGTTACTTTAGTTATTTTATTTCTGCCACATAATTGCTGTGCCATAAAGTTCTTTAGAACTTGATAAAAATCCAAGTCCTTTGTTTCACTTACAGTCACTACACACACCAGAACCTTTAATTTTTCAAGTGCAATTTTGAGGAAAAATCACTTAATACGCAATTTAGTTTAAATACTCTTATTAGGATTCCATACTCGAAGAGTAACCAACGGCACTACACCATTACTAAGCCTCCGCTGTCCGTCCGTCCGTCCATTGCCGCTATAATAAAAAAATGTAAAAATAAAAATAAATTAAAAATTAATGTGGGCTCCCCTTTTAGAAACCTGTATTACGATGGTACGGAACCCTTTATGCGCAATTCCGACTCGCACTTGGCGGGTTGGTTTTTAATGAAACTTTTACTAGGCAGCAGATCAAATTTTCTATCTAGGGATTCATATTTCTTTATTTATACTTCTGCTCCAAAGCCGCAGTACACCTACTGAACTGAGAAAACATCAGGTTTATAACACATATGGAAATAAAATTTAAATGTTATATTTTATGCCCAGAAAGTGGTTTGGTGTATTCTACATCACGAATTATTAATTAAAATAACTCCTCATTATACGAAAATTCTAAATTGAAACCTAGAAATATAGTAGAAATGAGAACCGAATTTCGTATTAATCCTATTTACATAGCAAAGGTATTAGTTCCCAAGGAAGATACAAGATGCATATTATTTATTTAGGTTTCGTATAAAGCAGCATAAATATGTCAGTAGACGTGCATACAGTTTTATGTAAAGACATTGCATATTTTGTGCTAAACCATTCTAAACAGAGAACAGGGCTAACCAGATTATTTTCTTCTAAATGTTATTCTTAAACGTTTTAGTCATCTATTTCTCTCGGCTCCCCACGTCCCAAACTTGGCTTTAATACCACTCGTTCAAGGTATGAATCGAGAAAATAGTATTGGCCCCAACGTATGAGCAAGCGTTGGCAGTTGGCCTGCCCGTGTCAGTTTCAGCAAAAGAAATCTGTGCCAATGCTAGCGATTCGTCCACATGTTGGCTACTTGTTTAGTCGTATTGCGACGCGCGTCAAATTTCATCTATGTGAACATCTATGCCGTCCACATAAACAAATGATGAAGTCATCGAATTTATGGAACTTTATCATAATATCCTAACTATAAAGAATTTGTAGCTGATGGGTGAAGAACCATTAATAGGGATATGATAATGACTTCAGACATCCTCGAATTGGCTTTGCTTGGACTAAATTTCTCCTTCCCGTAGAAGCCGGTTTCCGAAATGGCTTAAGCACCTTAGATCACATACATACCCTTCAACAAATTTTACAGAAGTCCGAAGAGTACAATCTGCCACTTTGTCTTGCGTATGTGGACTATGAGAAAGCCTTTGAATCGAAATTCGGGCGCTGCTGCAGTCTCTTCAGCGGTGCCAAGTTAACTGTCGGTATATCGAAGTGCTGAAGTGACAGAATCAAAGAACCAGAATACGAAAACTATCCAATTGCAGAGATTTACGACAGGGTGACGTTATATCTCCGAAACTCTTCACCGCTGCATTGCAAGACGTTTTCAAGCCACTGGACTTTAAAAGATATAGTATTAACATCAATGGCGAGTACATAACTCACCTTCGATTTGCCGAAGATATAATTCTTATGGCAGAATCGCTGAAGGACCTAAGCATTATGCTTAATGACCTCAATAGTGTCTCCCAATGGATAGGTCTTGGAACATGAACATGGACAAAACAAAGATCATGTGTAACGTCCATGTCACACCTACTGGCAGGTAGTTGTTGGGAGCAGTAAGCTCTAAGTTGTTGTCGAGTATGTTTCTCTGGGACAAGTAGTCTGACTAGATAAGTCTAACTTCAACCACGAGGTCAATCGAAGGATTCAAGTCGGCTGATCTGCGTTCGGAAGATTACGACAAATCTTCCCATCAGGTACACCTCAAAACTTAAAAACAATATTGTCCCACCAGTGCGTGTTGACAATGATGACTTATGGATCTAAAACGTGGTCCTGCACTGCTGATCGTATGAGGAAGCTCAAGATCGCTCAGTGAGCTATGGATAGGGATATGCTCGGAGTTTCTGTGCGTGATAAACTTAGAAATGAGGATATCCGCAGTAGAACTAGAGTAACCGACATACCCAACGGATTAGTAAGCTGAAGTGGCAATGGGCCGATCATACAGCTTGAAAAACCTACAAATGATGGGGAAGAAAGGTTCTCGAATGGCAGCATCGTACCTGGTAAGACATGCAGGAAGTCTGTGGATGCAGGTGGCTCAGGACCTTGCTTTGTGGCAATCCTTGCGGGAGCCTTTGTTCAGCAGTGGACTTGTTAAGGGCTGTAATATTGATGAAATGGACTAAACTATTATAATGGGCAACGCGTTATTACATAGAAGTCAACATTTGTACGCGCATTAGGACCAAGATTGTTCATAAAAACATTTATTTAATTTTTAAATTACGTGTGTTGCCAGTAATGACAAATGGATCTGAGACGTACTCCTTCACTGCTGGCCGTAAGAGGAATCTTAACACTTTCACTGTCCGGTTTTCAGACACAATAGTAAGACAATAGTAATCACCTATATATAGTACACGGGACAGCGACAGGGTTAAGGTCGCTTATGAAGCGATTAAGAGTGATAGTTAATTGACGGATTTGACTCGGCTAGGCATCGTAATTTTGATACATCTAGGTATTTCATAATTTTTAAGCTAGAGTTTTACTTGTGTGTGTTGCCATAATTATGTAAGTAGACATACTATGTTATAATTATGTAAGTAGACTGAGACGTTGTCTTACACTACTGGCCATATAGGAAAGATTCAAGTCACTCAGCAAGAATCTGCATTGAAGATATCTACTAAAGAACCAGAGTAACTGACATATTTCAACAGATCAGTAAGCTGATGTGGAAATATGGCGGCCATTTATTTTAAAATTACTTTATAAAGGTTCTCGAGTGGCAGGCTAGTACCAGTAAACGGAGCGTTGCGTTGGGCGGTCCGCCTATAGATAGTGTGACGACATGGTAAGAGCTTCTCTCACCAGGTCGTCGCACTATCTAATTCGATAGATACAAGTGGCTGAGGAATATAATTTGTGGCATTACTTAGTTCAGCAGTGATCGTGTAACAACTATAGTGATGTTTGGCTGGACTGAAAAAGATCACACTTTTACAGAATACGTAGCAGCATTATGCTACTGTTTTTTTGTATGGGGTATCACGAGAACGGTATAATCTTATAACTGGCAACGATGGAATCTATCTTAGTTCTCGTAGGTAAGAACACATGGACATTTTGAGACTTAATCGAGGATAGATTTAGATAACTAGAGCCATAGCATCCACTCAACACTGAACTGTGTGCCCGTTTGATTGCCTTACTTTTATTTTTTAGTCCTTCACTATTTAGCACATAAAATTGGAAAATTTAAAAGTGTGGTTTATAACTTTGGTGATGTCAGGGTTGTTTATCATCATTACATTATTACAGCCCTTCAC
This sequence comes from Parnassius orleans, assembly GCA_029286625.1. NCBI lineage: Eukaryota > Metazoa > Arthropoda > Insecta > Lepidoptera > Papilionidae > Parnassius > Parnassius orleans. The sequence continues at coordinate 2,808,719 of JAGSMP010000170.1, forward strand.
AAGACCACTGCTGAACATAGCTGCCACCCCAGGAAGGCCACAAAAATATCAAGCTTGTTCGCTTACTTTTAATTATGGAGAAAATAGGTTCTAGAGTGGCAGCCTCGTACCGGTAGGCGAAGTGTAAGGCCAACCCCTACTAGATGGAGTGACCACCTGGTAAGACATGCGGGAAGTCGATTGATGCAGGTGGATCAGGATCGTGCTTAGTGGCATTATTTGGGCCTATGTTCAACAGAAGACTTGTGAAGGACTGCAATGATGATTACGATAATGATTAATTACAGATTATCGATATGTCCACGGCTGAACATTGGCCTCAGCAATAGATTGCGTGCTTGACAGACGAGTTGGCACCCGCAGTTTTTTATTACTTTGTGTTGTTATCAGAAAATGCTACTGTCTATCTCTTGTACCATTCCCTCTGTCAGTTCAGTTCCCTCTTACAACACTCACGGGATGATATGTGGTAGTGGTTTCTCTAATGCCGCCACTATATGGCGAGTAAATATAATTAAATTACTTCGCTAGGCTTTTCTGCCTAAAAGTTTGTCTGAGAGTTACCACACTTTTACCTATTCCTGCCGCAAAATAGCGGTGCTTGCACTACTGTGTTCAGATTTGAAGTATATAGAGAGCTAATGTAATAAAAATTGTGAGATTTTTTTTATAGCGTTAGGGTAACAAACAAGCACGCAGTCCAACTGATGGTAAGTGAATGCTGTGGCCCATAGATATCTACATCTATCTTCGATTGAGAATCAAAATGCAGATGCTTTATCCTCCCTGAAGACTAAGATGGGATGGCTCATTTCCAGTAATAGGGTATCTGTTTCTGTACACTCCCATATGAAACACAGCAGCTTTGAGTTGCGTATTTTTTGAGAGTCATTCCAGGTCTAGCCGACCCATGCGTGCTACAACCATAATATACCTGCACCATGGCTCTACCACGTGTATTCCATTCCATCTTAGTCCTCAGAGGTGACATTGTATGTGTAGCCCTCTTTGCTTGAAATTAATTGCAGGGACGTTCGTTTGTCACTTCAATTTTATTAATAAAAATGTTAACTGAGTAAAAAGATCGGCACTCCTGCAGTGTCAGGTGGTGCTTCCAAAGCAGAAGTTTAAATTATATCTTACTGGTACGTATTTAATCATTCGGTTTGTGGGGCGCAAGAGTTGTACATTATCCTGTAAGCTACTCCAGCTGTCAGTTAAGCAATGTCAATCTTATTTCATAAGTCGAAAAAGCGGAATCGCGAGAGTACATGGCCTACGCACATGTAATTTCCCCTGATGTTGCGGTTTTTCGTGGGCATCGGTAATCACAAAAAATCACAAACAATAATTTTGCCAAAATTGTTTAGGTCAAAATAAGAATTACTGATCGCCTGAAATGTGCGCTTATTAATTAAATTTGAAATTACTGCGTTGAGAGTATACGTTATACGCCAATTAGTAACGTGTAGAAATTACGATGTATATTAACAAAATAATCTTCTCGCTATAGCTTTAAACCAAAATAATTCAAATTATGTTGTGTCTGTGGTAAAAAAAAGTGTACACTATAGAGAAAATGAAGTATGTGAGCATTCCGATGAAGTCGTATTGGCAACCACTTTAGCTTAGAACGAAAAAGAGAGACATGGTCATATTTACGTAATCCAAATATGAACCTTGTTAAAAATTCTGAATTCTCTCAAGTTTATTAAGCTAAGTTTCAGTGAGATCTATCTATCTAGCTGAAGTCCGCAAAGTCAAAAATGGGGAAATGAAGTCTCTTGGCAAGCACAGTTTTCTCCGTATCCGCACAGTAAATCTCCGTGTGGGATAATTGTTTTATCAAATACTATTTGTTTTTCTTGTTAGGCATCCTGAGCTCTCTCAACATATCTACAACTGTAGTTGACTGGTTTCGAAGTTACTTGTTTAGTTGCCGACAGCGCATTCAGGTGCAAGATGTTTTTCTAGCTGAACTACTACAGTGGCTAGTGTACCACAAAATGGCGCGTTATCTCCTCTCCGGTTCGCAATTTGCATTAACTATATAAGTCACAATTTATCCTCTTCCTACCACTTGTATGCTGATGATCTGAAAATCTATATTAAGCCCTCTCTTGAAGATTTGTCTAAAGCAGTTGAAACTATTAACGGAGACACAATTAATTGGAAAAATTTACTGTTCTTCCTTACCTCATATTAAATTAGACTGCACTCAAATCCTTTACAGTAACAAACTGAAAAACCTGGGGTTGTATCTCGACTCCTCCTGTGTCTTGGACCTCACAGGTTAATGAGGTTAGTAGAAAAACGTTTTTGCGTTAAGCTCTTTACGTAGACTACGTAATTTTTTTTCAACAGTAATTAAAGTTACGCTCGATCAGTCGCTATTTCTGATAATGCTGATATTTGCTATCTTGACATTAACGAGGAGTAGCTTAATAAGCTTGAGCCAAATCAAAATGTATGTATTAGATTTATATTTAGGCTTCGCAAATATAATCACATCTCTGAATTTCGCAAACAGCTCTAATGGCTCCCGATCCGCCTTTGCAGGAATACTCACATTCTCTCCGCTTTGTATGGCGTGCTGTTTAATCCTTCCACTCCTCATTATTTAAAAGACCGTTTCCAGTATCTTTCCCTTACCCATAATCGATTCCTTCGATCCTCTGTCAATCTTTCTGTCTCTACTCCCTTGCACTCTTCCTCCTTTTTTAAGAAATCCTTTACCGTCACTGCTGTGCGTATGTGGAATTCTTTACCTCTCCACATTCGTCGTGCTAAATCTCTTCATTCTTTCAAAAATCTTGTTAAATCTTATTACTTAGATCGCTGTTAGATACATTATTTTCCCTTATTCGTACTCTTTTCATTTAATTTATTATATCATATAATATATTATTTTCAATTATCTTTATTTATATGTATTTTCATATTAATTTTTGTACTCCCTCTATTGTAACAATTGTTTGCATCAGTTCTCTACGCAAAGGTTTTCTGGAAGATATCACTTTCAGAGTGATAAAACCGCCTGTTGTACATATAATACTAAAGATTAAACTGCACTAGTTATTCTGTATTTTGGTGTACATAGAATAAAGAAATAAAGAAATCTTTGAGGTAGATGATCAAGGCAGGAATTCTTCAACATTTGCGCGCTACCTATGATAATGCCTTGCGATTTTTCTGGGTTAACGTGAAGGCCGTATGCTTTACTCCACTTAAGTATTCGTACACAATCTTGATTATTGACATTAATAGCATTGGGGAGATCATAAGCACAGGCTATTGTGTATATTTGTAGATCATGTGCATAAAATGATTTTATATTGAGTTTCTAAAAACTGCAAAAAGTAAAGGAGATAAAACGCCTCCCTGTAGTACACCGTCACGTTCATTACACCATGATTATAATGTATTGTCGATACGTATACCTTGCTGGCGACTATACAGGTAACACTGAAAGCAACCAATCGCTGTTGGAGATACGTTAAGAGAGCGCATTATACCGAGTGGGATTATGGTCAACCGTATTAAAAGCATTACTGAAATCTAATTAACAAAGAACAGTCACTTCACCGTGTTCCATTCCTAATGGCATATCATCGGTGATGTTCACTAATGCTATGGTATTACTGTGTCCAGGTTGAAATTCCGATTGTAAAGGATTAAGAAGAGAATTTGCAAAAAGAAAACCGTTGAACTGGGAGTATATAAGGCGTTCAAGGAGTTTAGAAAAAAGGGCAATAAAGAGATTCGAAATTCTGAAAATGAAGTAGGATTAGATTTTTATGGAATAGGAATGTCTTCAGCATTTTTCTAAGATGATGGAAAATTAAATTGAAAATAAAATTAAATTGTAATTAAAAATTAAATTAATGAAAGTGGACGAAGCGAAACAAGTATGTAAGGATCGTAGCAAGTGGAAAGAAGTGGTCTCTGCCTACTCCTACGGGAAAGAGGCGTGATTATATGTATGTATGTATGTATGGAAAATTACTTGTAGAAATGGAGTTCAGTATATGACAAATAATAGGAAGAATAATATCAAGAATAGGAGGTATAATGTTACGACTGACACAGTCAATTTCCACTGCATTGGAAGTAATAGATAGAACACTCTGCTTCACGTCACAAACAGAGAATGGTTTAAAAACAAAAGAAGATTGATTGAGAGTAGGAATAGTTGAAAGATATATTAGTGCATTAGCTTTAGTAGAACTATCTAAGCAGGCCGAAGAAGAGAAATGTATATACATACATACGCCTGTTACCCAGAGGGGTAGGCAGAGACTACGGACTTCTATTTGGCACGATCCTGACACACCTATCTTGCCTCGTTTACATCCATATATATCTACGCATACATGCTCGTCGGTTAAGGGTACTCCAAATCTGGCCCATTTTCAATATATCGCCAATTAGGTCGATAAACTTTCGTCTAGCTCGTCCCTTCCCGACTCTGATGTTCACACCTGTAATATAGATTAGCTTTGTAACTCTTTCCTCCTTCATTCTTTCTATATGACCAAACCACCAAAGCATTCCTTTCTTAATCCTGGTCACAACATAATCTTGTAAAACAAACTTTTCTCTTATCACACAATTTCTCACCCTGTCATTCAGATTCAGCTCTAACATTCTTAATGACCGCAATTTTACAGCATTTATTCTAATCTCATGCTTCTTCTGCCATACTCAGCTTTCACTACATTACATTAAAGCAGGGCCTAACACAGCATTAAGAATTGCTATATGTGCCTTTTCTGACACATTCTGACTTTCCACAATAGAGTGTAGAGCCCCATTCACTCTATTTCCTGCGTTCACTCGTCGTTCTATAACCTTATCATATCTACCATCACTGCTAAATACACATCCCAAATAGACAAACTCATCCACTTGCTCAATCAACTCACCTACTATTCTTATTTCACATATCGTTTTACTTTCTTCTCTTTCAAAAACCGTCACTTTCGTTTTACTTGCATTCACTTTCATTACCCTTTCTTTTAATGACCTGTTCAGTAATGTAACCATCATTTGAAACTCGGCCGCCGACGACGCAAATATTCTTGATTCTTGATCATCGGCGTACAAGCAGGCATTTGACGGTTAACTCACCCGTTCCTAACCCACATTCTTCAACTTTCAAAGTCTCCAAACAACTGTCCATAAATAGTTGAAACAGCCACAGGGAAGCTACACAGCCCTGTCTGACATCTATATGGATACGAAACCAGTCCGAGTAGACCCCGTTGATCCTGATACAAGCACTAAAGTCCCTATAAAGAGACCTTAATGCCTGTATCAAACCAGCGCTCCCACACCACCACATCGAGTTCAGTGTTTGCCATAACACATCCCTGTCCACTCTGTCTTAAGCCTTTTCCAAGTCCATGAATGCACAAAAAATTCTGTTTTTTGGCCAAAAACTTTTCCGCGATCATGCGCATGGAAAATAATTGATCCGTATACCCCATTCCCTTTCAAATTTCCAGCTAGCACATCCCAATTTTTTCCATCAGTTTCTTTTATAACTATTTCAATTAGCACCTTAGCATACAGTTTACCCACAATGCTAGGCAGGCTACCACGATAGCATAGGATACGAGGGTAGTTTTTACAGTCCTGCTGTGACCCTTTTCCACCACGGATTTGCACCAGTCTTCCGGTACCCATTTCAGTTCCCAACATAAATTAAACAAGGTTTACAGCAGGCCTGTCACCTCTCCCTCTCCAGCCCTTAGCATATCGAGTGATTTTCTATCATATCCGGCTGCCTTACCTGCTCTCATGCTTTCATTATTTAATCTACACTTATCTCTCTAGCCCTTTTCACTTTTTTCGGAATTTCTTGTTCATTTAATTCAGACGACTCTTCACTCATATACATGCTTTCAAAGTATTCCTTCTATGTCTTTAAACTCGAAATTTCGTCATTCAGAATACAGTCATTCTCGTCTCGTATAGCATTTATTCTAGGCTGTTTTGAATTTCTCTGACAGTTCTTACGAGTTTCCAGAACATTTTAATATTTACCTAGAAGTTACCAGATATCCTTCTATCATTCTTATCCTTTCTTTTTTGCTTTTTTCTTTCAACTACTTCTTTTACTCTCTTATTTAGACGTCTAAAGTCTGCCGTTTTTCTTTCAAACTCATCATTCATACCGCCAGAATACCAGATTTGGTTGCTAGTAAATCTAGCCATGCTCTCTTCTTTGCTTTAACTTCCATTCGTACCTCATCATCCCACCGTAACGTATTATTTTTTCTTTCATTCGTTCTTTTACTTACACCACATGCTTCGTTGGCTGCATCCATCAAACCTTTCTTAACGTTATCCCACACAGTCTTCAAGTCTAAATCATTCATACACAAATCATTCAAACCAATAATATTTTCCCTCTATACATTTATACTTCTCTTTCACACTTTCATCTTGTAACCTTTCTATTCTTATACGCTGTAACGCAGTGGTAGACACAGATGCCCGATGCCGCCAACGTCTGAATATCTGCGCTCCTCATTCTTTCATTCACATCTATCATGCTTCTATCATCACCTCTTTCTCATGTATACATGTGAATCTTCTTATGAGAAAATAAAATATTAATCACAAAAATATTAGTTTCCACACATACGGCGAGGAGCCCACTTTTCTTTAAGCCCACTTTTATTCGTATACATAGCAGCCTTGGGCTTACACATTCATACTCTTTCACACATTGATCCATTCATTCTGAAAGGACGATACCGACTCCCTAGCATGCCCGCTCGGTCTTGCCAACATCAAACCAGTAAATGATATACATGCCATGTGCAGTGGTATCCATTCCCTTTCGTTTTGTCTCATTTACATATAACACATCTATTCCGTTATCATACATTATTTCGCATACTTGGTCTATCTTATCATTCATTGCTCCACATACATTCAGCGTAGCCAGACGGGCTTCCACAAACGTTACGGGTGGAGAACCTCGTCACGGGTTTTTCTCCCGGAGATTCTTCGCACCCCTGCCCCATGAAAGGGGCGCCGGGAACTCAGGGCCATTTTTTCTACATTATATACCTCATGGTGCGAACTAGGAGATGGTAGATTTTACGCCACTACCATACTCTAGTCCATTCTTTCGGCTTTGTCGCTCGTTTAGCACCACCCGGGGGACACGTGTAGGGTAGGTCTAGGATTAGGTGTTCGAAGCCTACAGACACGAGCGACGCATCCCCCAAATAAATAATATCCTCAAATTATTAACATTTAAATCGTTTGTCGTTGCAGTATTCTTAGGCTTCCCAATCCCCAATGATCTAAGAAATTTCCTGACCTTTGCTGTATGACCATTTTCGATTGATTTATGAATATGAAGGCGTTGAGCATCCCTTTACACCTTATTGCAGTGATTGCGAATGTTAATATACTTTTCCCTATTAAACGCATTTGGCTGACGTTTATACTTAGCCTTTGCTAACGCTTTGTTATTAATAATCGATTTAATATCGTTAATAAGCCAAGGTGATGAGCAATGTTTAATTTTGATATTGCGCACAGGCACAAAGATTTTTATAAGTGCAGAAGTGAAGATTGAAACTTTATTATCTAGAGTATCTGCGCTAAAAAGATTTGACAAGTCCTATAGCAACGCATTCTTACGAGCAGCCATAATACTCTGCAGCGTGGATCCATAATGTAAAGTTCCAAAAATAGAGCAGCACCATCGTCGTCATAGCCTATCTGTGTCCTGATTCATGGAGGCAGTTTCCATACATACTTTGCACAAACGTCCAGTCCCGGAACAATAGTTATTTTATTGTAGTTAGTTTTATTTTTATTGTAGGCTATCCAATAATTGTTCTGTGCAGGATTCGAACCCAATCAAATCAGAGATAAGGCACAGCGCCTATGAGCCGTTGTGCTATTAACTTAAGAGGTAATGATTGCAGTGCTGCCACTTGCCTGTTAGTGAGAGGGTGGGGCGTGGCGCTCACTTAAAGTTTCATACTAGGAAAGCATTCCGAGCGTGATCTCCGTATATTTCAAGAATATACGCCGTCTGCAAACCTGCACTGAAGTAGCCAGCTGGAATTTTCCAATATATTTTTCTTTTGGATACGAGTTACTATACTGCATACTTTTAAGTTCATTTCGCATTTGCACAGGTGCTTTTAAAACAATTTTCATTAATTGGATGTTACTTAGAACACTGGCTATTTTCTTTTTTTTATAGGGTATGGGTCACCATTATCTTAAGACAAACGAGCACGGAGTCCATCTGATTGTTAGTGGTTGCTGTGGCACATAGACGTCTACATCTATCCTCGATTACGAATCAAAATTCAGATGTGTTGTCATCCGTGTGAACTTAGATGGAATGCTTCGTTAACGGTAAAAAGGGTCTGTGGTTCTGTTCACTCACCATTGCGAAACGCAACAGCATTGAGCTGCTATTTTACGCTGGTATTCTGTGAAAGCGTGGTCCTTCCCCGGTCGAGTTGACCCATTCGTACTACGCTACACTACAACTAATAAAACTGCAGCATGACTCTATATAAAAGACTTGTATTTCACTTTCTATTTGTATTTAACTTGTTATGATCATGGTAAAGGAGCTGGACGAACATTTTGGCTACTGAAAACCAATATAATATGTGGCACTTGTGCTAAATTTTAAAAAGCACACATTTTTAATAAATTTAAATAAATGCGAACCGAGAGGGATACCCCCTTAGAAATGAGTGGAAGCCTGTGCACACCTACGGCATTATTTCATTTATTTGACAAATTTTATATTATATGTTTACCTTATATTGCTTAGCTTAGGCATCATTCTCGCAGAGTACGTCAAATTAAAATTGTAAATGTAATTCAAGTAAAATATAATTTGAATATTCACAAACAAATAAATATTAAAAATATATCTTAAAATTCTTGTCCCACCTCATCAATGCTATTTCAATTATTTTGTTGTATTATTATTTCGTATTATTGTCTCATATTCATGTCCTATACAACCGCCTCATTAGAAAACAAGTTTTTTTTTTTATTTAAAAAAAAATATTTACCATTGCCTTGTCATCCAAAGTTGAGCTATATTCAAAATTTCAAGTTTGTCCTGTTTTGTCATAGCCCAACAAATCAGTAGGTAACCTGGTAATGGATTTCATATTTAATATGCCTTGAAAGCATATAATTCTCATAAAACATCATTTTAAGCAATATAAGCTCTCGTTACGCTAAAAGACTTCGTTCAAAGGAAGCATTAAACTTTGCACAGAAAATTAATCTAAAATAGTAATTCTTAGCCCGAGCATGGTCTTAATACTATCTTAAATCTTGAACTTTTGAAGATTTAATGTTTTGAACAATTGAACATTTACATTCTCTTCACTCACTCGCTCATACTGTCTTAAATCTTTCATCCACTCGCTTATACTGTCTTAAATCTTGAACTTTTAAACATTTAATATTTTGAACAATCGAAGATTTACATTGTTATTTATTTAGACATACAAGAAATAATCGTTTAATAAAGCACTCTAAGCATAGGTGCCTTTAAATTTATGTTCAAACTGAATTTAAATTTTAAACTGCAATAAAGGTACATTTAATAAAGTACAAAAATGAAACACAGAGTTGGAACTTGTTTTCTACGCTTCTAAACGTTGTTTCACGTGAACGTGATAACAAATTCGTGCGACGCTTTCCGGGACATTGATTGAATTGACACATTTATCCGATCAATTCTTGGAGCACTATTTCCGGTCTATTAGTTTCAGTAGTCGGAATTCTTAATAAAACCACTGAATGATGTAATGAATTTAATAAAAAGCAAAGCACTTGGCTACTTTATTTGAAGCAGAAAATTCTTTGATTGAAATCTAACTTTGTATATTTGACTTGACTTCATTCCGGTTATGTCTCTTCTCTAGTAGGATTCCTTTTCTGCCTAGGAATCCATCTGGATAGATACCCTTTGATTGCCTATTACTGCCACCAAATATATGCATTGCTCGACCGGAAGACAGCATACTTTAAACAGTGACAACGCATTTGTTTAAAGTATGCTGCAGGTGTTCATAGACTCCCCCCGAACGAATTCCCGCCTTGTCGTGGCGGGGGAGGAGCTTAGTAGACGTGGTTTCGTATAATATTACAAGTGTTCCTCTTAGTTTCGTAGTGAACTAAAAGGAACTCATATGCGGTGAACCGCATATGGGTTTTAGTCGGTGCGAGTCCGACATAATCCTTGCCCACGCAAAGCGGGTATGCGTAGACATTTGCCCATGTAAAGTACCATCAAGTTGACTGTAAGTTCTTTTGTCATTTCAGTATTATAAAAAAAAAAATTAACTTTTGTGGTAACTAATAATTGCAACATTACTTGGCGAGGCTATAAGTAACTTTCGAATTTCAGTACCACAAAACAAGTATTAATGTTATCGTGTGAATTACGCTTTATTCGCAGCGCTTAGCAAATATATTGTATATAATATATTTATAAATGAGATGTATTATAATACGTTATTTATTAGGTATTTTACTTGTAAATAATAAGGGTTTTGAAACTTTGCAAACAAAATATGGCTTGTAGAAAATGGCTTTTCAATTATTGTGATACGTTTATGAAATATATACAAATAATTTAGATTTTAATAAAGCACCGGGATTAGATAAAATTAGAGTACAAAATATAAAGTAGGTAAAGAAATAAATAAGCCCAGTATTAGCTAAATTTATAAATATGAGTGTGGGTGGGGGAGTTTATCCGGATATATTAAAAAAATCAATAATACGACCAATATATAAACAGTGGAGCGACATGGACTATAGTAACTATAGACCAATTGCTACTATATCGGTGATAAATAAAATAGTAGAAAAAGTAATAGTGAATCAGATAAGTTGTTACTTAGAGCAATATAACAAAATATCAGATGCGGAAACGGGTTCCGTCGCGGACGCAGCAATTCACCGACTATATCAATAACAATCTCAATAAGGATAAGTTTGTCGCTGCTGTTTTTATTGATTATAAAAAGGCATTCGACAGCCTGGAACACGAGGTACTACTGCGTGCGATGGATGAATGTGGTATCAGAGGTCCTATCAACCGATGGTTTAAATGCTGTTTGCGAAATAGATCCTTATGTACATTGATAGACGGAGTAACAGGAGACGACGTAAGCGTTAGTATTGGAGTGCCAACCGGATCGGTTTTCGGTCCGGTTGGGTACATTATGCATGTTAATAGTGTCATTAATGTGATAAAACATTGTAAGACGGTTATGTATGCAGACGACATGTGCCTAGTGTTCTCAACCAATAACACGAGTGATGCACAAAAATACATACAGGAGGACTTAGAAAGTATAATTAAATGGGCACATGATAACGGTATAATTATAAATTTATCTAAAACATAGGTTATGTATATAAGTTCACCCCACAGTAACGTCTTTAAGCAAGGTAAATTAAACATAAATATAATTGGTCATACATACGAATGTCTACACCTCAATAAAGTTGGCTGCCAGTGCACAAACATAGATGTAGTAGATAAATACCTATACTTAGGCCTGACAGTAGATAGTAATATGAACTAGAAACTGCATGTCAATGGTGTATGTAATAAATTGCAATCAATACTGGGTAGATTCTTTCACCTAAGCAGTTTCATGAATCGAAAAGTCTTGTATGTACTGTATTAGGCACTGGCTGACTCGGTAATCAATTATGGATTGAGCAGTTATGGGCTAACAAACAAAACACATTTAGATCGTATAAAACAGACAGACTATAAATAAATCGTATAAAACAAACAAATACTAAACAGATTAGACTACTTAAGTATTTATTAAGTAAAAAAGTAAAGTTAAAGTGTAAAACAAATTATGACAAATTATTTAATACATGTAAAATACTTCCAGTGCATGAAGAGGTAGATTACCTAATTGCTTTAGAATAATATAAAATAAATAAATATAAACAACCTATAACGCATAAATATCGTACCAGGCAAGTTGAGAAGGGTAAATATGTGATACCATACATAAGAAACTATTATGGTAAGAGAACTAGGCAATATTTAACTCCGCTATTATTTAATAGAATAGATTTTATAAGAGATACGTCCAAAGACATAAGCACTGTAAAATTAAAGAAAAGACTGAAAGATACATTCCTATGAAAAGTATAATGTACTACCTATAATAAGTATTAATTAAAAATATAGATAGTTATTGTAATAAATATACCTAAGATAAGTATGTATGTAACATAAAATACGTATTAATGTTTAACAATAGAGCGCCATTATCGCCAACAAACTGTTGCACAGTTTGGCGATGTTTATTATTATTTTAAATGCGTATATTTTATATGAATAAAGGTATTAAAAAAATATTCAAAAAATATTGACCCCAATATTAAGTGAAATTTTCAACGAGTTTGTACATTAGGGTCATGAATTGGCAATAAAAAGCGGTCTCAGCAATGTAAATTTATTATTATGAAATACATTCGTAGAGAATCTTCCTTTTTTTCCTTATGGAGCACGGATTGTTTTAAAAATAAAAATATTATGATCTAATACAAGTGGTAAAATTAAAAATTTTGTACAACCGACTTCAATATAAATTATTAAGGATAACTCAAAAACAGACCTTGATAACATTTATATGGGACCACATGAGAAGCACCAGCTTTCAAATAAAAAAAGAATCATCAAAATCGGTTATGAGGTAACACACATAAAAAAACTTACAGTCGAATTGAGTACCCCCACCTTTTTGAAGTCGGTTGAATAAAGTATAAAAAATTTGTCTAAAGTTTTATCAGCATTAATTATCAAATGATTGTGTGCGCTGTGATGGCGGCGTAAGAAACTCTATCATCTATCTTATTTCATCCCATGGGTGTCGCAAGGGTTGACTATAGCTAATGCCAAAAGGCTTCCGATAGATGGCGACATAACCAACTTTTCTACGCTATATGCCGGCAACAGGCAGCAGCTTCAGAGATGCAAGATATCTGGTACTATGATCGTCAAGCCAAGCGTAATGATTTGACCGTGAAGGCCCATATTCAGCACCAGACTATTGCAAACTGATGATGCTAATGAAATTATTTTGTGTAAAGGGATGGGATGGAATATTTGTACATCACGATATGTTTATAAATCAGACATTCTCTTTATGTCATCTAGATTACTAATTTTCGTAGGACGTTCTAAGGCCAAACGTTTTGAGAGTAGACACAAAGACAGTGTGTGTATTTTAATATAAATTTTATCTTCTAGCGTATTTTGGAAACAAATGGACATAATATCAACTCTGGACCAGTTTCATTAGACTTAATTTGGTATTCTGTTAGAGCGTGGTCCTTCACCGGTCGAGCCGACCTATTCATGCTACAACCATACTTTCAATAATTATGTAATATTATGTTAATTTAACATAATTTTGTATAAAAATATTGTATTTTATTATTAGAAGCAATCAATTGTTTGCACTATATAGTTACTATTTCTTTCACGCTTATTATATTAATTTTCATTATCATCGTCATTATAGCCTCTTAAGTCTACTGCTGCAAATAGAACTTCCCTCAGGTTACCCTATAGAGGGATATTTGCCAGAGATGTCATAGGTGGATATTTGCCAACCCGCATACCAAGTGGTACTTGGCAGGTCATTTGGCAATTTCTTATTATTATTTAGATTTCTTATAGTCCATTTTCTTGACAATTTAGGTACCATCTGTCGCCTCTTACGAAACCCACGGAATAATCTGAGCTAGTGGGTTCTCTACCACTACACACCCGCTCGTTATATTACACAATAATTAAATTAATTTTGTATATGTAACTATAACCACCAAATTTATATGAAAAAAACATTTTAATAAAAATAAAATAATATAAAAATAAACAATTATAATGTTTTTTGTAATTGAGTATTTAGCACGATAATTAATAAGTTTTATTTAATTAATTAGTAGTGTCCAAAACTTGGTAAGTAAGTTTTTAGTTATGGTGGATAATATTAATTATCCCGGCCTGGAGGAGGCGGAGCGAATTTATTAGAATGATGGTAACAATGGTTTGTTGGTTTCAATGACCAACTGCTGGTTCAGAATTATTAAAGGGATAATATTACAAAGAACATGAACTGTATGGCGGTGAGAAAACACTATTTCGCGACACGGCAAATATCGCTAAATTTGAGCTACAGGAATAACTGTGAAGGAATGCATGTGCACTCACCTGGACTTCTGCTAATCTGCCTCGTGTCTCAAAGGCTACGTTGCACGTTGGTTAGATGAGAGATGTCTTCACACATATAACTTTCACAGATTATCGCGAAATATAGCGTTATTGCAAATATCTATACACTTTGCTGTTTTCTTGTATAGTTGAATATCTAAATTACACCACGGCGGGAGAGATCACGCGAGATATAGCGGTGCGGTCAGTTGCGTGACTTGCGAATTTTCGAACGAGGTTCACACAAGTTTGCATACGTTCACACAATTTTAACACACGAGTGCACATGTTGGGCATAAAAGGCGATAGATAGGAAACCCGGCAATAGGCATTGCAGTACTCTTATTTATCCAATAAGAGTACTGCAATGCCTATTGCGTTATTATTAGTAACGAATCTCACAAGCGTTAGGTTGTAGTTGCAAAGTGGCGTAAACATCCCCTCGGCATTGAGGTATCCTCAAATAGCGAAATAAAATATAAAATTATATATATTTCAGATAAATACTTATATAGTAGCGAATCAAACCGATATTATGACCTAGAAATTAAAACTAAATACATAAACAATAATGAAATATTAACTTATAATATTTATAGTGTGTCTAATTATTGTGTTGGTAAAGGACACAGTTTGACAAGAGGGCGGTTTAGAGTTGAATACTTAATTTAACTTGCGCAACGCGTGTCACACCATCTCTACCAGGTACATAATAACGCCTAGAGGGCACTGAAGCGGTGGAGTATTATCCATGTCTATTAGAACTACTGTTCCTACAGAAATGACGGCAGCATTCTCATTCCACTTTGCCCTACTCTGTAATATCTGTAGGTATTCAAATCTAAAGCGTTTCCAAAAGAACTGAACTGAAGAATCTATGAATGAAAATCATGATAACAGATTAATAAGTTCTTTATTTAAATCAGCGGCTGCTAAGCATTCAAGCGGTTTTAAATTAAGGAAATGTGCGAGCGAGAGTGCTGTAGGTTCCAAAGGGTCACTACTTAACACATACAGTGGGCGAGAATTTAAGATCTGATAGGGTGTAGTAAGCATTTCCTCATACGTGAGGATTTGCTTGCCTATTACGCAAAACAAATGGTCTTTACAACCTTAATATTGGGCTCCTATAACCCCCCGAAATGTGGAGCGCTTGGAGATTTGAGTTTCCAAACAATGCGTTTATCAGTGAGCACCTGATTGAATGCTTTATAATATTCTTCAGATTGTTGATATTTACATGCGAGGTGACAAAATTAGTACCGTTATCGCTCTATACAAATTTAAACGGACCTCTCCGAGATATAAATCTCTTAAAGGCATCTAAAACACTTAGTTTCGATGCTAGTTCTAAATACACTGCTTTAGTAACAATAACATTTAGTAAAATGCTTACGCGTCAATGTAATATAAAGCGGGTCCGAAAAATCCACACCTGTGTGGGTAAATGCATTGCACTGCTTAAAGCGGCAAGCAGGCAAAGCAGACATCATATGGTAAGTAGGTTTAGGTTTATGTCTATAACAGATGTTACACCTATGAATGCGGTATCTAACCACGCGGCGAGCTGATAATATCCAATATCTGTCCCGTAATGCAGCAAGAAAGTATTGAAAACCGGCGTCAAAATTCTTGTAGTGATAATAATCAATTATAAGATAAAGAATTTGTCCCTTCTTTAATATTTTTATATCCTCAGCAAAAGCGATACTTTGCACAATTTTAATGACTGTGATCTCAGAAATCTCTATGTCCGACGCTGTTATAATTTAATTGCTACGCGGTAAAACCTTAAAACATAAACAGCGGATCTGAAAATGCGTAAATATTGTCAATCGGATGCGCCAACGACAACGAATCGTAAACGTTGTGAATCAACTTAGCGAGCAAACCTAAGGCACATAACTCAAGCCTAGCTAAATTTATAGTTTTAATGGGGACACCCGAGATTAAGAACAAATGAGCATTATAATGGGAGGATTATTTCCGTTAACAACGTGCGAATAAATGACACACCCGTAAGCCTTTTCACTAGCGTCGGCGAAGGCGAGTAGCGACACATGCGAATTTTCATTTACGCCTATATGACGTGAGAACTGTAAAAAATGCTAGTGTAGTGTTGAAGGTATTATTCATCATCATCATCATCATTACTGCCCTTCACAAGTCCACTGCTGAACATAGGCCTCCCGCCACGGAATGCCACAAAGCATGGTCTTGAGCCACCTGCATCCATTCACTTCCTGCATGTCTTACCAGGTCGTCACTCCATCTAGTGGGGGACGCCCTACACTTCGCCTGCCGGTACGAGGCTGCCACTTGAGAACCTTTCTTCCCCATCGGTTGTCGTTTCTTCGAGCTATATGGCCGGCCCATTAACACTTCAGCTTACTAATCCTTTGGGCTATGTCGGTTATTCTGGTTCTACTGCGGATATCCTTATTTATAAGTTAATCACGCAGAGAAACCCCGAGCATAGCCCTCTCCATAGCTCGCTGAGCGACCTTGAGCTTCCTCATACGGCCAGCAGTGAAGGTATTATTGATAATAAAAAAATACAAAAAAATCACGCTTTTCACGCGTATTCGCAATCGCAGTACGACAATTGAAGCTGCATTGTAACCAATAAAAATTTGTAGCATTTTTCATAGTCTCCATTTACAAAGCCTATGGGATGAAATGGGGTGGTATTTTTTACGCATCCTATTTATATTTAAGTACTAGCGACCCGCCCAAACTTCGCTTGTGTATTAATTATTTTAATTTCTTGATTTCTCAAAAAAATCTCTAAGTTTTTCGGATAAAATAAAGCATTAATTACTCTCGGCATTGCTGTGTAACTTTTCGTGAAGTTTCATTACAATTGTTTCGGCCATTCCGAAAATTAGCTAGACAGACAGACGGGCAAGCACTATAAAAATGGTTATTCATGTCTTAATTTCCCCCTCAGCACAATCAAAGGTAGTTATTTCGATATTACAGACAGACACTTCAATTTTATTTTTATGTTCAAAGATTAATGGTTAAGAATGTACTTTTAAATTATTTTGTCTTTTAACGCCAAAAATCCTTCAATCACCGCTTAAATATCTTACAATTTTAGAATTTCCCTTTAAATTTACGCTTAGTGAGTTAAATGTATAAAAAATTTGATGAATTAATAACTAAAGAGTAAAGAGGGTGAACATGGAGGTTCTATTCTAGTTTACGTGTTTTAAGTTGTCTTTGAAATGTGCCGCCTTGCATTGTCGTGATGTAATACCTATTACAACCTTTCTGTTGGCCAAAAAAGATACGTTTTTTTTAATTGTTTTGGTTCGTTTAATTTACAAAACTGATTTGAATATATTACAGTTGTAATAGTTTCCTTTGGTCGTAGCCATTAACAAAACAGGGGTCTTTTGTGATTCCACAAGATACAACCGTTTAATTTTAAGTTTTATACGTGGTAGAGCTACGCTGCTAGCTATATTATGGTTCTCTCATAGAACAGTAGCGTGAAATAGCAGCTCAGTACTGTTGTGTTTCATATGGTGAGTGTAGAGAACCGAAGACACTTTTTACTGGAAACGAGGCATCTTAGTCTTCAGATGTGATAACGCCTTATGCATTTTGATTCTTAATCGAAGATAGATGAAGAAGTCTAAAGGCCACAGCGTGCACTTTCTATCAGATGGACTGTGTGTTCGTCTTATTTCGACACAGGTTCTCATGGTTTTCACTAAACTTTTCTTAAAACACATTTTTTTCATCGCCTTATTAATCAAACAAAAGAGAAAAGTTATTAACTATGCCAAGTTTTCTCCAATAATTCACACGCTACTCACTGTTAAAGTTCATATACATGTATTATGGAGCCCGTCGCTGCTACCGCAGAAATTATGCAACGATATAACTCAATATGTTCAAACTATTTTACAGAGAAATGGTCGAAATTTTCTTTCGTGCTACTTAGACACAAGCTTTCCGGTTGTTTTATTAAAACTAATATTTTAGTATGTTCATAATACGAGCTATTAAGTTACAAGGGAAAAAAGTTGTTAGAGAAAAGTGTTATGCATCCACGCAGACAGAGCCGTGAGCAGAAGCTAGTTATAAATGAGAACCTAAAGTTATTTACTAATTAATTACAGAAACCTCTAAATGCTTTCTATGTTTCATATTATTGATGTAAATATAATAAGACTAGGATTAGTAAGTTTATATCCCTCATAGCAAAACTATTCTGAATGTTAATAGTCCGCAAACTTAAACAATATGTTACATCATTAATAAGTTACGATATATATTGCTACTTTGTTTCATTTAACATAACTAACGAAACGAATGTTCTAACGAAACTGTACAGATACGCTTAGGTTTTGTTTGGTTATTACTGTTTTTGTGGTAATGGCGAGTACACTACTGTTGTACTTTGCCAGTTTCAAGTAATAAGAAATTATCTTAAATAATTTCCATAAAAGTTTCTTCACAATGTGTCGATCCGTAACATTGCGAAGTTTTTTGAGAGATTTTAACCGCAACTTGAGCCAACAGATAGTCGATAGCGATGGTATTTCAAGGCACCTAAGGACACAGTAACCTAAAACATTACCATCGCAACACTTTTTTCATTGTTCCTAATAGAAGTTCACATGCGCTGACATTTTATACACAAAATTGCACCACTTTTGCGTATCAAGCCAATTTCAACCCATTTTTCAAACGATAAAACAAAAGCAACAATAAACCGGCGTTTACATTAACGCCAATGATCATCAAAATGCCACAAAGCACGGTCCTGAGATACCTACATCCATCGACTTCCTGTATGTCTTACCAGGTCGTAACAGGTCTGTGGGGGCCGCCCTACACTTCAATTACCGGTATGAGGCTGCCACTCGAGAACCTTTCTTTCCCATCGTTTGTAGTTTCTTTGAGCTATATGGCCGGCCTATTGCCACTTCAGCTTACTAATTCGTTGGGCTATGTCGGTTACTCTGGTTCTACTGAAGATATCCTAACTTGTTTGTTCTATCACGCTGAGCATAGCAGAGCCCTCTTCATAGCTCGCTAAGCAACCTTGAGCTTCTTCATACGGCCAGCAGTTAAAGACCACGTTTCAGATTCATGTCATCACTGACAACACGCACTGGTTGTATCATCTTGTTTTCAGGTTTAGAGACAGGTTTGAGGTGTACCTGACGAGAAGATGGGTGTCGTAATCTCCCGAACGCCGCCCAGCCGAGTTGAATCCGTCGATTGACCTCTCGGTCGACGTCGGACTTACATAGTCGGATTATTTTTGTTCTAGGTAAACATATTTGTCGACAACGTCGATATACTTTATTTATTTAATAATATTCCGTATTTCAAGGTAAACTATATTTGTCGTAATCCTTTTAGTTCCTATCTTGAGGAATATAAGCATATCTATAAATATTCGTATTTCTTGAAACACGACATAAATAATAAGTAAATATTATATGAATTCTTATAACTTTGTGGTTCCTAAAAATGAACATAAATATTACTCATGATTCCGGCATTTTTCACTGTTATGTTGAAAGGATGGCTTCATTCATTCATTATTTCATTATTTTTTATTATTTTGTGTTCAGAATAATTAATGATATGTAAACCTATTTTATTTTAGCTTTCTTCACCACGAAAATATGCACATATTGTAATATACTTATTTTTTGGGCAGTTTTACTATGCTTTAACATTACAGTTTTCTTTGTTTTTGAATATTACTCTCAAATGCATTTAACATGAGCCATGCTGCAGCTATATTATAGTTTTAGCTCGAATGCGATCAAACTTTCACAGAATAACAGCGGGAAATATCAGCTTAATCATGATGAGTTTTGTATTCGGAGTTTAGAAATCCGGAGAATCTTTTTACCGGAAAAGAGGCGATTAACCTTGGTCCTTAGGGGTGATAAAGCATTTACATTTTGATTCTTAAACGAGAATAGATGTAGATGTGGACTTTGTGCACTTTAATCACCCTTATTCTGTAATAAAAAAAATATGACTGTTTAATTTGAAAATATTGGAATGTAGTTTTTACGAAAAATTTAATTGAAGCATGTTATCGTAACATATGTATATCGCAAACAATTTCGTTCAGACAAACACGACACGATGCAAAATGTTCGCGTAAATGAGAAGTGCTACCGTTATGGATGGTCCTTAAAAACTCAACATCACATAAACACGCAGTAAGCTAGTACATTATTTTAAATAATCTCGTTTATTTCACTTTTACAGCTTGCTCGATCATCTATTACCGTTACTATTATATGGAGTAGTGGATATTCTTATACCGCCACTACACGGTCGCAGCATCCATTATGTTATGAAATTTCTTATCAGGATCACATTCAGATTTTCTTAATTTCCATATTTTAAAAAAGCATAAAATTATTTTATTTCCTAAATTCATATAATGCATTACATGAATTTTATCTTTAAAAATTCGTGAGCAAAAATTATGTACTTCTTTAATTTACTGCTGTGCAACATGTGGACTTCACACGTCCCTGAGATACTCGTATAATATAATATAGTCGTATTTCTCAGGAGAACAAAGTGAGGAAACCTGCATGGTTTCCTCACTTTGTTTTCCTTCATCACCGAGCACGCAGTTAATTAATCAGCAATTAAAATTGCATTTACCAATTTAATTGGTGCTGGTGGGCGGATTTATGAAGAATGGTTAACCCCTTGTAATGTTGAAGATCTTAATAAGAGAGAGAGAGAGCTCCTTAGCGCAGTAGCTTAGCATTAAATGGTGGCGCTGAGGGCCACCGGCTTACATCCCACACGGAACAAGTATTTGTATGACCTACAAATTTTTACGGGAATGGATGTTTGTCCTTGTGCAATTTATGTTTGTAAACTGCCGTCACGATACATGAGAAAATCCTAGTGTGGGGGGACCTATTAAAAAGAAAGAAAAAGCAAGACGTGTTATTTGTACAATTGTTGTGTGGGCTATCACACCATAACGTGCTCAACCATATTGCTCTGAGAAATGACAGGTGCTCTGCGCTCAGGTTTAAGATATGTATATAGGCTGTAATTTTACTAAAATTAAGTTTATTGATATCGTTACTTAATTTTTGACCGCGTTGCCTAATCATCATTAGATAAGAAAATTCATTACGTGAGCTAAATTTTAAAGCAAATCTCTTATTCCGTAACATTCCTGTAATTCAGATTCACGAGACGAGAATAAAGACCAATAAATTGGTGGAGGTGTCTAAACTGGGGAGGTTAATAAATTAGTAAAATTTCGCGGTATTGTCGCTACACAGAAATCTTACCTTTACTCTGTTATTAATACCGCTGTTCAACGTTGTTCTTTTTTCGCATTGAATGTGACGGAAACTAATTCAAATGAACGTTTTAATATATATATATATATATATATATATATATATACCCAGTGTGATTTTTTTAAACCTTATTCAATATTACTGTTTAGATTTAAAATTTCGCGACATTTCACCTTGTTATTCTTCTGACGATTGAAAAGCCTATTCTAACTTTTGCTAGTTTAGCATTTTGACATTGACAAGTGACTGTAAGCAGTTATTCGTTAAATATGTCGGGTGAAAGAAGTTCGTGGAGCCGTGGTGTGTATCTTATTTTATTTTTGAAATCTTGCAATACTATATTTCTCTTCAAAGTTCTTAGTTTTCATATTTCTACTGACGTTAATTAATTTGTGACTTTCAATCACAACGGGCCATACATTTAAATATTGTCTTAATTAATTTATGATTAAAAAACACAGCGGGTACTTCTAAATGTAATCTTAATTTTTACGTAAATCTACAGTGAAATAAGGTGGTTGATTTTAAGACATTTGATTTCTTTTTGGTTTTAGCCCCACATGATATCGATATCGATACAATATGATGTAATCAGAATTATTTAAATTCTGATTTTGAAGATTTCCTTCCAAGTGATGCTGATTGTGACGATCCCTCATTCTTATCCTCATAAAAAAATTGTCAATTATATTAAATAGCGTTAGTGACTCTGAAACTAAAGAGCCTATTGTATCAAATACAACCAATCACGGGCGTAGTTTTAATAGACATTTTATACGTGACGCCCCAGCGTGAAAGAGCAAACGTCGAAAATAGAGCACCAGCAGCTCTATCAAAAGGAAATTCTACATCTACCACGAGGGTTAAGAAAAAAAATTTCCAAAGAACTACATTTATTAGATCATAATATATGGGAGAAAATAAATACCAATTTATTTATTTATTATTTATTAGAACCTTCTTATCTGGAGTGCTCATCAGAAAAAAAATTATAACCAACTGTCTTATTTTCAACAATAATATTATGTGGATGATTAACTAGTAAATCTAATTGTTGAAAAAACTAATAAGTCTTCTGTTCTAAATGGTTGAATCAGTAAAGGAAAGCTTATATTTATATTGGTATTAGCTTCATTGTGGCAAGCTTATTTCCCAATATACTCTGCATGATGTAATGGAAAAAAATATGGCGGGATGCTATGGTTGCAGATCTTATGGCATGGAATCACTTTACTCAAATATTATAACTTGTGAGGTTTCAGTTCAATTTGAAAGTCAGTAACCTCATTTAATTTTTTTACACTATTTGATGATAAGAGTTATATGATTACTTACTGACTTAACATGTCTTTACTTTGTAATTGATAATAAAAGTATGTTCTCTAGTATCTTTCATTTAACTTATTCAATGCTTGTTAACTTATTCCTAGTGTGATATTTAAAACAAAGTTTATAAATATGTAATTTTACAAGCAATGCTCGATTTCCTATAAAAAGAACATAATAAAACTACATTTAAGTAGTTCAAAAATCATCTATATCTGTACCACATTACTGGGCTCCCAACTATTTAAAAAAATTAAGTATTGTAAATTGATAATATCCACCGCAATTTTGAGTTACAGTTATTTGTGTTTAGACACAGACTTATTTGTGTTTGTGAAGTATGTAAAAGTCAGAAGCATTTTAATTAAATTGTGTTTAAGTGTTCCAACCAAAAGTAACAGCTGTAACGAACATCGTTTAAACTTACTGTAAGTGTAATTCTTGTTATCCCTTTAACATTTTAAGATTTACCTTTTAAGTAAGTGTTGTTCTGGATTTCATTTTGAATTATTTACATGAATATTTAATTTGAGATCTACGGTTAGAGTAATGAGCAGATTGTGCAATTAAACTAATACATAGATAACTTGAAAGCGTCCCAAACTCAGTCTGTTCAATGAGCTCATAGAATGTGAATTTTCTAAAGCATTGCAACCCTCCACGACAATCAATTTGACTGGTGATGATTATGTCACATTAAGAACAGTAGCAAGGACTACCTGCAGTTGAAGAAAATTAAAGAAATACATAAAAATAGTAAATATATTAGAAAAGTGCAAAAGTTATTTAAAACTTAAATTAATGTTAAAATTTATATAAATGTATATAAGGGAACGCAAGAATTAATTAATAAACTTTAATTATATTAAATTGAGGTGGAAAATATGAATAACTGTTATGAGACTAATATAGAGTGTCTAAATTCAACAATTTTATTACTTAAAAACTCCCTACAAATTATATCAAATAAATATGGATCAGCTCAGGATGAGATAAAAGAGCACATATTGGCCATGAATGATCTGGTAAAGTCATGTAAATATAATAAGGAGCGCTTTGACTCCTTAAAAAAATCATCAGAGTGAGTATCAGTGCTGCATACCAGGTTCATCGGGGACAATATGTGTAAATAATAATGTAAACAGTAAGGACTCATTATTTTCACCTACACTCTATGAAAGTGCCATGACAAAGTATATAAACTTAAAAAGTAATTTAAATATTTAAAAAAATAAAGTTATTATATATTGTGATGACATAGGCAAAAATTTGGGCATAATGTTAAATAACTGTTTAAAGGGACATCTGATCAGTAGTTATTGCATGCCTGGCATCCTTTAGTCATATAATTAATAAAGTTTTAGCTAGTAAATTTTTGCTCTAATACATTGCACATTAATAATTCTTGTTGGGAGATGAGGCAATGTAAATAAAAATCAATTATTAAAATATATTGATTATTTAAATACTTTAAATGTACATAAAATTATCTTGTTTACATTGTCTTACATACAGTGTAGGCCACATGAAAATAAGATAAGATTTAAATTTATTAATGAATAAATTTTCATGTAATAATAATTTAAACTTTACATTTGATTGTTATCATTATAATAATAGAATTAATTTAACAGGCATAAATAATTTAATTAAGAAATTTTTGACTAGAGTTAGGTATTACCTATCCAAATATAATTTAAGACAGATAGCAAATGTGCTATCTTATTGTTTAATAGCTGTCCCCCGCGACTTCGCCCGCGTGGAATTTACTACAATTTCATGGATTTTAAGTTTTTTTGCGCGGAACCATAATTTGTTTTAAAAAATAAAACTAACCTAAGTTACTCCTTATAACGTCAGCTATTTGCCAGTGAAAATCTTGTCAAAATCGGTCCAGCCGTTTCGGAGATTAGCCGGAATAATCAGACAGACAGACAGACAGACCGACAGACAAAAAAAATTAAAATTGTTTTTTTGTTATTAGTACCATATGCACTTTCATATGCATTTAGTAAAAAGCTGTAATTTTAACATTACAAATATACACTTCAATTTTATTTATTTGTATAAATATATTAACTCAGCCAAGGACTTGGCTACACAGACATCTGCTATTATTGAGCAGTACTCGTATAATGACTTAATATGTAATTGGGTATATATATGTTATGTGTGTTACGTGTAACACAGGATTCCGCCTAGTACAGATACCAGACTCTCTGCCCAGGGTCTACATTGTTTAAAATTTACCTTTATTAACTTAAATTTTAAGAGTAATTAAAATATATTATTATTTTGGGGTATTTATATAGTATTCTCATCTGGTTGGGCTGAATAAATATTTTAAAGGAAATAATAAATAAACATAAATATATATTTAATATACTAACATAAATAAATAAATAATACATAAATAAATAAAAACCCAACCAGATGGAAACCCTCGGCAGGGGAGACCAAACGGCCGAGGGTTAGGGGGAAAGGGAGTGAAACCGGCGGACGATGCGGGCGGTATCGAGGAGCACCGCCTTCTGCATTTGAGCTTGGAGCGGTCCGTCACGGAGTCCCAGTCGCCTCAAGTGACCCGAGAGGCTGACTGGGATTAACCCGTTCGCAGAGACGACTACAGGTATAATTTCGGTCGGCAGTCCACCCCACATGTCGGTCACCTCGTGAGCCAGGTCCAGATATTTTGGCTGCTTATCTGTTTCGGCTTTCAAAAGGTTCTCGTCGTAAGGATTGGTAATGTCGACCAAAAATATCCTTGACTGTGCCCGGTCGATCACCACAATATCAGGCTTATTCGCAAGAATAGTCCTATCTGTGATGATGGCCTGGTCTCACTAGAGCCTTGCGCGGTCATATTCGAGCACGGATTCCAGTAAGTACTTATAATATGGCAGTTTCCGATCCACGAGACTGTATTTTAGAGCGAGCTCCTGGTGTAGAATCTTGGCTACTAGGTTGTGTCTGTGCAAATACTCCGTGTTAGAAAGCGCTGAACGATCGGAAATTTCTACAAACACCAAGATTGGCAATGAGGAGCAACCTCATTGCCAATCTTGGTGTTAGGCAAAGGCAGAATACCTCTGATATTGCGTTCACTAACCCACCTGGTAAAAATAGTGATAATAACAAATCCTTGCTTCAAACCAAGCCCATATCCATACAGGGGAATAAAAATATTACAAAGGGAAGAAATGAATATTTAAAAAGGCAACAAATTAATGTTTAAAAAGGAAAGAAATTAAATAAAATGTATTAGGTACATAAACAAATATTATTTATGTTTCTTCTCATCTTCAGTACGTATTTCCGTAGAAGTCAAAGATGAACGCCGTACAACGTTATCGTACTGTATGTCAAGCTTGTATGATTCGAGTCTGGATTTCTGTATCATGTAACGACTTAGCTTTCTAGGTGCCTGTGATCCAATGTACTGAAAAAAAATATTTCAAATAACATTCAACGCTATAATATGTAAGCGAATTAAAGTCTTGAAAATGAAGTCGAAGGAAAATGGAAGTGAGCTATTCATCGCGAAGCAGCTACGTAACCCTGCGCACGCGTCCCCATCGCCGTAACATCAATTATTAACAATTGTAGTTCAAAATTATTACCACGTTGCAAGTCCTGAGCTTTTTTTTTATCGGGAAGTTAGTTTTAAATCGATTGCTATATTTGTACTGAAAAGACAAACAAACAAACAGGCAGACAAGAAAGTGAGTTAGTTGCTTTATCTTCTTTGACATATACTTAAAGCTTAAAGTCTCTAGCTAGTGGGTAAGTTAGTTTAAAATTAATTGCTAAATTTGTACCAAAGAAAAAAGAAAGCGAGTTTTCAAAAACTTGGTTAAAAACAGGACCACATATTATGTGAATATTTAAATAATTTATACTGTTTTAACTAATTTTGGCACTCTTTCTTTTTATTCACCGTTATATACTTGAGTCAAAATTTCATAACAAAGATTTAAAACAATAAATTGGCATTGGCAGGCAGAATAGTCATCTTAGTTACTCCGGGTGTAATAAAAATATTGACCTTCGGAATTTCGGTTACGGTGGCCAATGTCAACGGAGACTAGCCATCTGCGATGGACAGGATTGTGTGCACGAGCGCACGAGTGTGCGTGGTGCATTAGTGTGTGCACAAACGCAGTCGCACTCCCTTAACTTGAAGAGACCTAACAATTCGAAGAGACCTGATAGATATCCGACATAAGAGCAACGGCTTTACGTGCTTACTTAAGCACGACAAAGAATCACCGCCAACTTACTGGCTCCTGTCTGCAATTTCTTGACAGAAAATCCAACAGCTGATTTTTGGTGAGACTCTGGATTCAAATCTGGGACCACATTAAGAGCAGTCGTGCTTGAAGCCACGAGATCAACGAAGCCGTCATAAATAAAATACTCAAACATATGTGAGCTCTTCTGATACTGCAAAATACTGCGTCCCCACAACGGGAGACGTGTCCAGGTCCAGGAGTGAACTTTTACGGGCTGAGGAAGGAAAAGAAGATATTGTACACACAGATTTACTGAAATTTTTCGACAATATACTTACCCATCTGGTCACCCAGCGTGACGGGCTTAGGATAAAGGTTCTATCCAGCAGTAATAAAGGATATTATTACTTTTATTTGTAAAATTTGAACGTAGTAGATCCACGCTATACGGCTGCAGTACGAGATAGCCGGTTTGAAGGAACATGCTCTTATACAATAGCATCTTATACTATCAAGAAATCGCACCATAATGCTGCTATGTTTCGTATGGTGAGTGACGAAATAATATCACCTTTTCTTTTTGGAAACGAGGCATTCTAGATTAATCTCAATTAAAAATCCTCTGGGTTATATGGCATCTGGATTTTGATTTTCAATAATAATAAGTTATAAACTTTTTAAAAGAAAGAATAGATGTAGTTGTCTATAGACAACAACATCTACTTACCACCACGTGACTGTGTTTTCGTTTTTCAAACTTACTTGTACAAAAAAGGTACTAAGTTCATACAAAATAAATGGAAATATCTTTTTGCACTTAGCTGTAAGTATGTACAAAGTCATTAGACTTTAAAAATACATCGGTATATTCACATTTCGAGAGTCATATTGTTTCCTGAGTCGCCGGGTTTCAATGTCCTTAGGACCCCACTCCGAATGAGGTTTAAATACACATTTAATATTCTGAAACATTATACACGACAGTTTTGAATTAAGCTAGCTGATGAAAGAATATAAAATAAAACATTATATTGAGAATTTCCAAAAGGAAGAAGTTTTGCTATTTTTGTAATCAGGGAGCCAATCTATCACATTGTTCTTTTGAATAGTATTTTAATAATATAAATTTATTATAATGTAACTAACCTCTCAACTAAAAATAAAAACTGCGGTTGCCAACCCACAGCATCTATGACAACTATCCCCTCTTTGAGGCAGTCTATGCTCAGCAGTAGACTTTAAAAGGCTGTAGTGGAGGCGGTAACTAACCTCTAAGAAAACTAAAAAAATCTATTGAAATATTTCTTATATATTGCAGCATGACTGATAATCACTGATCAAAATTAGGTTAACGTATTTTATTGCGTTTAATTTAACTTAGTTTCCCTAAGTTTCGAGTACTTTACAGCACCCACATAGTTCACTTTAGATGAATGCTAAAAAGCGCCGGTAACTTCAGGAAATTTAAACAAGTTAAACGCTAAAAATTTTTCAACATTCGTTTTATTAAATAGTTTCTTTGAATTTTTACTGTGTTCATTCAGAATCTGTTCATCATCATCAGCCGTAGCCTTAAAAGTAACGGCTGGACATGAGTATTTTTGATTGTAGGCTAGATTTGGTGTTTTAAACTTTTGATTGGTGATCTCATCATCATCATCATCATCATCATTACAGGCCTTTATAAGCAAACTGCTTAACATAGGTCTTCCCCAAGGATTTGTGGTATTCCTTGGGGGAGGCCTATCTTCAGCAGTGCATGGTCCTGAGCCACTTGTATCCATCGACTTCCTGCCTCTATTTCCAGGTCGTCACTTCATATAGTGGGAGGCCACCTTACTATTCGCTTAGCGAAATCAGGCTGCCACTCGAAAAACTTTCTTCCTCATCGGTTGTCAGTTCTTTGATCTATAAGGTACAATATGTGGTATATCAAGGTTACGGTCGTTTGGCGATCTCAGTGCCCAATATTTCGCAACTTTGTCTAACCGTCGCCGGTCTAGATATTTTACATCTGACGTAAATGAAATGGTTATAATATCATCTGTAGCATGTCATGAGATTTTATTAGTTTTTACCAAAGTCGTATACGTAGTAGAGCTATGCTGCAGCTATATTATGTCTGTAACACGAATTAGTCGGCTCGACCGGGGAGGGACCACGCTCTCACAAAATACCAGCGTAAAATAGCAGCTTAATGTTGCTGTGTTTCGTATAATGAGTGTAAAGAACCAGTGACCCTCTTTACTAGATAAGGCATTACATCTTAAAACAACAACAATGCATCCGCATTTTGAATCTTAATTAAGGGGAAATAATATAGATTTCTACTAGCTATGGTATTCACTTACCATCAGGTGGACTGTGTGTGTTTATTTGTCACCCAAAAAAATAAGTCAGATACTCTTACACCGTCATCATGGTCAATAATACTTTTATAATTTATTGAAATTTAATGTTGCCTTATATATTAAAAGCTAAGCAGTAAAATAAATTATATTGAAAATTACCTTTTTCCTTATAAAAAGACATACAAACGCCGCATAGACTGCACCGAGTATATAAGGGACACTCAGAAAATATAAGATATTTTTATAATTAGTATTATTAAATTTTTCAAAAACCTTGAAAAGTCCTTCATACAAATTGTACATTTGTCTCTAAAAAATTTATAACAATTACAGGATATAAACATTTCACTGCTGAGAAATGCGGCGGGCAATGCCCCTATACCTATAAGCGGAATTTATGTCATATCATTTTTTTAAACAATGTAATACCCATATTAAAATGATTATCAATGGCGTGTAAAAATTTATAAATTATAAATGAGCAAATATTCAGATCCATTAATTTATTAAATTATATTTTGATTATCATATTAATCTCCATCATCACTATTACAGCCCTTCAAAAGTCCACTGTCGAACAAAGCCCTTCCCAAGTAATACTACAAACCACGGCTAGGAGCCTCTGCAATCATCTAATTCCTGCTTGTCTTATCGGGTCTTCATCTACCTAGTAGAGGCTGGCGTACATGCTGCATGCAGATACGAGGCTGCCACTTTAGAACCTTCCTTCAAAAACCGTGGTTGGTTCTTCGATCTTTGACTTTAACAATACTTGAAAATAATTATATAAAAATACAAAATAATAACATACCACGTAGCGCGTTCTAACGCCACCAGCGTAAGAGAATTTGCTACCCCATATTCATGAGAGAGAGAAAGTGAGTGAAATAAAGACTCAGTAATAAAATAAAATTCAAGCGATCACGCTGACTGTCAAGAATACGGCAAATATTCCTCCTTATGTGGCTGACGGTGATGGTAAATTATTAAAAATGTGATTTCGATTTTTATATCTAGAAGATGGCTTTACTGTCAAATAATATTTTTTTTAATATCGGCCTTTTGTAATTCAGCCTCATTATCTTTAAAGCGCTTAACAAGTTTATTGCTGAACATATGGCTTCCCCTATGGAGTATCACAAAACACGGTCCAAAGCCTTACCTCGATCTATGGACTCCCTGATTGTCTTATCAGGTTTTCACTTCCTCTAGTGGAGCTTCCTTACGTCATTTTCCTACACTGACGAGCAAGCGGTATATCTGCATTTAAAATTGCAATCAATTATTTCATTAGTGCCGACGAGAATCGAACTGCGAGCGGCGAGCCTTAGCCACTGAGCTACTACGCACGCTCTTGCTAAAAATATTAAATGAGCAATGTTTTACTTACAGCATAAAAAAATGGTACTAAACTGAAATTCAGCACCCTAAGCCTTGTCGGAGGGGTTCCATAATAAAAAGTTACGTCATCCACCAAACGATCGAATGGGTAGATGCAATATATAACTAACACTTCAGCTAACGTTACCATACCGATGCTGTAAATGGACAGAATCCCTCGAGTCTAGAATTAAATAAACATGAAAGTTTTCTTGGAACGTCGGTACAAGTTTAAACTAATACAAATAAGTAGTAGCGTTTTTGGAACGAAGTTCCTTATCGGACGGTAAGAATTTGGCGGAAGGGGGCTAGGCGAGAAAAAGTGAAAGATTTTTCCGTCACGACCCTTTCTGTAGTGCGAGCGAGATGGAATAATATCCATCTCCCTCGCACTTTTTTCTTATCTTATATTATTTTAAATGACGCTTCATTTTAATAGACGCTAGTAATTCATTTATTTGCATTTGTTAATCAATAATATAATACGTTTATCAATAATAATATACTACGAAAGGAACTTCGTTCCAAAACAGTGTTCCACGACACTCACGCATGTTTTTTGTATATTTTTACAAAACTTCTTCTTATCATCATCAGAATCTACTACCGGAAATAGGCCTCTCCGTAGATTTAGATAGGATTTGCCTTTAGCATTATTCTTGCCAGGCGGATTGACAATCGCAGTACCAGACGTCGTGTACCTATTATACTGCTGCTCGTCGCCCTATAGTTGGTTAAATTGCCATGTAATGACGATATTATTTCCATCGATGCCTCTAACAACACCGACAGGACGAAATGGAGCGATGGATTTTCTTACTCCTGGCTAGTGGTCTAACATGTCAGAAACTTGTCGGTCGATAATCAGGGCATGCAGGTGAAATTTGTTGTGCGTTTATTGTGCGTTTTGTGAATAAAGAGTAGTAGTAGTAGAGTACCCTTAGTTTTTTTTATATAAAAGGAGGCAAACGGGCAACACTATGGAAATTTCAATTCCGTTGGCAGCCTTATAAAAAGGAATTTCCTCTTTTCTTGAAGGCCCGGTAGCCGATTTTACAAAGAAGTCGTACGAGGAAGAAAACTTCGCAGTTGTACAACGTGAAGCATCGAGATCAAGTGGATCACACCAACGTGTGTATGGAATGAAACCTAATACTATGGATTATGAGCAACGTGGGAAGAAATGTTTCAGAGTTGCAGTCTCGTACTGGATTAACATAATCATTATTACAACCCTTCACAAGTCCTTTGCTGAACAAAGGCTTTCCCCAAATACTGTTACAAAGAACGGTACTGAGCTACCTGCATTCACCTAAGTTATGCTTATCTTACTAGTTTGTCACTGTATCTAATAAGAGACCAGTGGTGAGCATGGTGGGCCATGAAGACTTCATCAGATAAGAATGTTACTAATTCTATCATCAGTCCTTCACTGCTGGCCGCACGTAGAAGCTTAAGTTCGCTTAGCGAGCTATGGAGGGAGCTATGCTCTGTTGGGTTTCTCTGCGTGATAAACTTAGACATGAGGATATTCGCAGTAGAACCAGAGTAACCAACATAGCCCAACGGATTAGTAAGCTGAAGTGGCAATGGGTTGGCCATATTATAGCTCAAATAACCGACAGCTGACGGGGAACAAAGATAACTCGAATGGCAACCTCTTACCGGTAAAAGAAGTGTGCGGCCCTTACTAGATGGTGTGACGACATATTAAGATATGCAGGAAGTCGATGGATGCAGATGGGTCAGGATCTTGCTTTGTGGCATTTCTTGGTAGAGGGCTATGTTCAGCAATGAACTTTTGAAAGGCTGTAATGGTGATGATGATGATGGATTCTATCATTATGTTTATGATTAATTAAGTTACATATTGGTCATTTACTTACCAAAATATCAGAACACAAATAATAAATAATGCCAATTGCAATTAATGTAATGGTAACAATCTTTCGCTTGGCCCATTTCCATTCACATACTATTATTTCTATTAAACATTGGAGTGTGATTATCTAAAAAAAATGATTTCTACATCAGTAGTATTCTTAAAGGTGGTCTCTACAATAATATTTTGTGATTAAACAGACTCCTGTATCGAGGCCTAATATAAAAAGATAAGGAGTCAAATATCCAATAATAATAATAAATGGAGTTTTATATTGGTAATCATGAAATTATGAATCAAAATTAGAAATCAATAGACGACCTTAAAAAAAGAAGAAATTGTGCCGTTTTCCCACGTGCTCGGCTGTGAAACTGCATAAAGAAAACCTTCATGTCATCCTCGACATCGTCATAATAGCCCATCAAAAGTCCACGTCTGAACATAGGTCTTCCCCAAGAAACACTACAAAGCATGGTCCTGAGCCACCTGAATCCATTGACTTCCTATATCTCTTACGAGGTCGTCACTCTATCTAGTAGGGGGTCGCTATGTGTTTAGAAAAAATCGTTCTACTCTATAATTAGATAGCATACATATATCTATGTAATAAATAACTAGTTGTTTTTAGCTTGTTACTCTTACAACACAAACGACAAATGCAGAGACTGCGACACAAGCTAAATTAGGTATTTGCTTTGTGTCAATTTGCACAAATTTGAGCAACGCAAAGGAATTGTAGTGATGGCCAGTCTATATCTATATAACAAATTTGTGTATATCCAACAAGTAAATGTACAATATATACCAAAAATATTTTCTACTATATTAGAATTATGCAATTACGGTTTGTCGATTCACTTCTTTGATAATAATAATAAAGAAAGGATATTAGAAAATAAATTAAGAAAATAATAGGTCTATTTTCAAAACTATCACTTACGATCGTTAGAAATTCAGTTATAAAACTCAACGTGAAAAATATAATAGTAAAGAATTCTCCAAAGTAGAAATTGGAAAAATATATAGGCCATAAAAAGAAAAACGGGCTTGAATCTGAAATGAAATTTGTAAATAATCACATTAATTTTTCCGTAGTTACAGCACAAGACTTTAGAATTTTTTTATCAAGATAATGTTATGTTAATGAGCCTTTAGCATGGTTAAATAATTATAATTGAAAACAGGTAATAAAAAACTTTTAATAAAACGAGACGATATGGGGTAGAGGATTTTCTACACGGTTATTAACACCATATGGGGTGAAAATTTTCTTCAAATTCATTTGGGACGAGTATTGTTGAAGCCATTTTAACGAAAAACATTAATTAAAAACGATATGCAATTAACGAAGACAATAAACATATTTAAAAAGGAATATATATTCCGATTGAGAACTTCCTACTGAGCTATAAAATTGGCTAAAACTTATACAGAGATTTTTAGCACGTCAACTGGACAATATGTGATTATTGAAAAAATTAACAAGTGTTCCGATGGCGAGATAAACCTCAAGTTATTGCATCAATTATGTCACCTTTGAAACACCATTATCATCAACTTTCTGCTGGGTTAATCCGTAGTCAAAACCTCCCAACTTTGCAATGTGACGCCTCAACAATACAAATGATTCATATTGCGTCGGTGACATAAATTATTGTTTGGAAACAATAAATAATCTGACCCCAAATTTGCTATTATTAACAACTTCTATTTTATTTTTACAGTAATCATTATTAAATATAGGACTAACTTTACGTGGTACTAAAATAAATAGGGGACGCGCGGACGTGGGTGTTGTATTAGATAATAACGCGGTTGCAGTGCAGGCAGTAGCCGTACAGCGTAAAGATTCGCATTCCAGATGAATGTATTTCACAAAATATTACATACAAAAGAATAGTGCATGGTACATTTCATGTAATATCACAATTTCAATTTTCATACACATTACGAGTGTTACACTACTAAAATTTATGTCGTAAACAAGTTCTACTCCCTCAGATTAAAAAAAAGTTTCACCGCATAAACAGAGAAGTTTTCAATACGTCTCTGTCAATGTTCACCAGCGCAGTAGAACTGGGATCCTTAAGTTGAGTCAAAGTTTTCGATAAAGATGGACTTATTAAAGGTTGTCCTTCGCGTATCCCCATTAAAAAGATTCACAAACTGCAAGATCTTCTTTACGTGGTGGTATTTTCTTTACGTCGTAGAGCCATTCTGCAGCTATATTAGTGGTATAGTTGTAGCACTAATGGGTCGGCTCAACAGGGGAAGGACCACGTTCTCACATAATATCAGCTTAATATAGCAGTTTAACGCTGCTGTGTTTCGTATGGTGAGTGTAGAGAACCGGAGACCCCTTTTACTGGAAACGAGGCATTTCATCTTAGTTCTTACGGGTGACAACGCATCTGCATTTTGATTAGTAGTCAAGAAAAAGGCAACAGCAACTACTAACCATCAGGTGGACTGTGTGCTAGTTTGTCACCCTTATACATAAAAATAGATCACAGACTACTGTTTCAACTGAAACACTAGTATATTTCTTTACAGAGGCAATCTGTACCCTTGAACTATATACACCAATATTTGGGGTAAATATGGGTTAACTATCTGATGATAGCACGCTACATGGTACAAATTTAATTAAATATTTGTTTATTTATGTAATTATTTATTTTTACAACATCACTTACACAGCGTGATATATACAGGCGATTATGTTGTATTTTATACAAAAAAATAACAAATTAGTTGATTTCTAGGTCAACTTACTGAAAATAACGGGATAGAGTAAAGGAGCTTTTACCATACTCTCACAATACGTTTTCAATGTAAAAGATAGCCAGCCCCTAAATATATAATACAATGAATTTGAAATTATCATGGTTATGCTGTCACGGTCGGGCCGTACCTGCAATTATGTAATAATATTTTATAATTAAAAATAATTTATTCTTAAAACGATTTTTTTCCTCCTTAACGTATTTCTGCCTTTAAGCAGCAGTAACTCCAAATACTCAAAATTTGCGAATATGATGTAGAGTCAATAAACTTGCAGAAATAAGATTCATCATCATCATTACATCCTAATTACATACTAAAAGTTAACACAGGCCACTTATTAGTTATCAGGAAGAGGCTGCTGTTCATTTCCTGTTTTATTTAAAGAAAGGTTTTTGAGTGGCAGCTTCGTACCAGAAATAATTCTGCCAGTAAGTAGCTATAGGGTGCCTCCCATCAGAAAGTGACAACCTAGAAGATATGCAAAAACTACATAGATGCAGATGGTTCACGACCACATTTTGTGGCACATCTTTGGGAAAGACTTTGTACAACTGTGAACTTGTAAGATGATATGTTGACGAAATCAATATCATAATCATCATATTGATTCCTAAAATATCTTTTTTTTTATAGAATAAGGGTGACAAACGAGCACACATTCCACCTGATGGTAAGTGGTTGCTGTGGCCCATAGACATCTACATCTATCTTCGTTTGCGAATATAAATGCAGATGCGTTGTCAGCCGTAAGGACTAAGATAGAATGCCTCTTTTCCAGTAAAAAGAGTCTCCTGTTCTCTACACTCACCAAACGAAACACAGCAGCATTAAGCTGCTATTTTACGCTGATATTCTGTGAAAACGTGGTCCTTCCCCGGCCGAGCCGATCCATTCGTGCTACAACTATACTATTAATATAGCTGCAGCATGGCTCTACCACGTAAAAAATGATCCAAAAAATGATTAATCTTACGTTACACAATTTCCATCTACTCTAATGTATGACTAAATGAACACATTTTACGTGGTAGAACCATGATACAGATATAATATGGTTGTAGTACGAATGGGTCAGCTCGAACGGGGAAGAGCCACTCACTTACGGAATACCAGCGTAAAATAGCAGCTTAATGCTGTTGTGTTTCATATAGTTAGTTTAAAGAAGGTAAGACCCTTATTACTGAAAATGAGGCATTCTATTATTATATGAGGACTAACTCAGAGGTGAAAACGCATCCGCATTTTTATTCTTATTGGAGCATAGATGTAGATATGTGTACAGCATCCACTTCAACTTTAGATCTGTGTGCTCGTACGTTACCCTTATTCTATAAGATCACTTACGTGAGTTGTAGAACGTGATGTAAGCACATGTACAATAGGTGGCGCTGTCATGGACTCAGATAAAACGTCTAAATCAGCATCCTGTAAAATAAAATAATTATTTTTATATAAGCATACGTAGCGGATAAAAGCATACTATAATTATGAGTGTATACCAAAAGGAAGTGACTCGGATCATCATCTAAAACGGTTACGTTGTTGTTGTTGTTAGTTTCGAAATATGTACTCGAAAGAACCATATGACTGAAGCTCAAAACATAGAGAACATTTAACAACATTTGTACGTTATTTAATACCTGAAATAAGAAACAATGTAGAGCTACCTGTATTTCTCCTCATAATTAACATTCGTGTAGTGTCTCAACCCATATCATGTTCCTGATGAAAACTTATGATAGTAAAAATGCGATTGCCAATCCTCCTGCCAAGCATGGCAACTATGGCAATCCTCTCTATCTCTAGAGGAAAACTATGGGAGAAGCCTATGTTTAGCAGTGGACTTTTGATATACTTAAATAATAACAATGATGATAAAGAACTTTGGCAGTAGTGGGGCTACAGTGGACTGAAGGGTCGGTAGTAGTATTCTGTGAAGACCGGGGCTTGTTAAAAGTCCTGTATGGCCCAGCCGAATTCATGGCAAATAGATAGGAAGCGGTAAACCAAACTCTTCTGCTTTTATATCTCCTTGACTGAAGAGGTCAGTGTTTCTAAGGTTATATCGAGCTATCCTAGCAATGAGTCTTAAAACGGTTCTGACTGTCGGTTCCAGTAAAGTACTCTGCGGCCCTGCTACCATCGGGGTCGTAGCGCAGCCCTTCTACACTACTTGCCTAACATCACTTGGACGCTCATGCATTTCAGTTGTCCTTACACAGCCTTATTCAAAGTTTGCGAAAGGGATCACTGGGGCTCCGCAAGACCTCTGCAAAAGCTTCGAAATGGTAAAAGCCCGAAGAACATCAAATATTATCACAAACAGGCAACACGCGGCAAAAGAACCGAGAACCGCTTTCTTACAATAATTGCACCATTACCTTACCAGCCTACATTGTTATCCAGTCATTTCTTTATTAATTCATCATTCATTCCACTAGCACAAGTGAGCCGTGGTAGCTCAGGAGTTAAGCGTTCGCTGTAAATTTCACAAAAATCGAGCAACCCGAGTTGTATCCTCGCCATTACTAATGAACTGATTTACCACGCGCTCGGCGGTGAAAAAACACATCGTTAAGAAACCTGCGTGTCTGAGAAATAAGAAAAGACGCGCATTGGGGCAGCGCGGCGGAAATTTCCTTGCCCTAAAACCCTCTTATAAATGAGAGGGGGCCTATGCCCTGCAGTAGGACGTATATAGGCTGTAACTTTAAGTTTTAATTAGCACAAGTACAGTTTTATATTAAACAGTCAATGACACATCATCAGACATCTCGCACCCAGTGTGCAAATATTGCGGACGTACTTGCCAGGTCCTGCTTATCGAATTATCTGATATTGCAAACCCAATAGTTCACATTTCGCTAACTTCGCTCCGTAGTTAAACAACAAGGAACCCTAATATTTTCGCCATGGCCAGCCGTCGCGTTCCGTCCTTGGTTTTACTCCATAAAGTAGAAGATCCCCTTTCTCCTACTTTACTAAACGAAACGTCTAATGCTCACATTGAAATAATCATTATTAAAAATACTATAACTACAGTTACAATTGTCAAAATAATAAATATTAATATCAGCGACAGTGGGTAAAGTCGAGGACATTTATGAGATTAATAAATTACTTTAAACTTTACCCAAAATGCCGTGTAAGCCTCGGTTTATTAGCATTTCGGGCATTACCCGTAAAAATTAAAAGTAAATGTTAAAGCTGTTATACGTCCCACAGCTGGGCACAGGCCTTCTCTGGTTTCTGAGAGGTTTATAGGCCAATTAGTCTGCCCCATTGTTTCATTGTGTGTTGGCAGGCTTTAAGATGTTCTCCTTCAACATCAAGCACGTGATAAATCAGCTCCTAAAATAATTACAATTAACAATTTCCTTGGTGCAGGTAGGATTTGCTAACGTACTGTGTATTTTAGTGCGAGTGCTTAGCCCTAAACTACTACGGCTCAATATTATCTGTAACATGTAGATTATTTATTTTAAGAAATATTCAAGTGTATGCTTACTTTCCAAACATGTCTCTTAAACAATTGTTTGTAATGAATAGCTGCTAGTATCCACAAAAAAATAAAATGGAAGTAATTTTCCTCGTTTTTATAGATACGATTTCTGGAATAACAATTTAAACTAATTGAACAAAATATAATAATGTCTACTAAAGCTCGAAGAACTGACAATCAATGGGAAATTAGGTTCTCGACTCGCAGCCTCGTAACGGTACGCAAAGTGTTGGGCGGCTCCCCACTAGATGGGAGTGTTGACGTGATAAGAGATGCAGAAAGTCGATGGATGTAGTTGGCTCAGGACCGTGCTTTGTGATATTCCTTGGGCTGCCCCAAGGAATATCACATTCCCTATGTGTGTAGATGCCTATGTTCACCAGTGGACTTATGGTGGGCTGTAATGAAGATGATGAGATAATGATGAATGAAAACTTAATATATACAATATATACTTAATATAAACAAGTCTACTGAAGAACATAATGCATCGCCCATACATACAGTGGATTTTTGTCATAGTTACCACGCTTGAAGGCGGGTCCGCAATTGCAGATTTTTATTACTTTCAGTTGTTATTAGGAATATGCTGTCGCCCATCTCCTGTTTAATTTCCTATAGCGAATTATAAATGGATTAAAATGGCATCATATCTTGTAGTGAAGGCGTGCCATGCTGCAG
The DNA here is from genome assembly GCA_029286625.1 of Parnassius orleans. NCBI lineage: Eukaryota > Metazoa > Arthropoda > Insecta > Lepidoptera > Papilionidae > Parnassius > Parnassius orleans. The sequence continues at coordinate 2,848,460 of JAGSMP010000170.1, forward strand.
CTATATTAGTAGTATAGTTGTAGCACAAACGGGTCGGCCCGGAGAAGGACCACGTTGCACGCTGCTGTGTTTCATATGGTGAGTGTAGAGAACTGGAGACCCTTTTTACTGCAAGGCATTCCATCTTAGTTCTCACGGGTGAATATGCATCTGCATTTTGATACGTAATCGAGGATAGATGTAGATGTCTTTGGGCCACAGCAACCACTAACCATCAGGTGGACTGTGTGCTCGTTTGTCACCCTTATCTTATAAAAAAATGGTGGTGGTGTAACCATCTCGTGTACGGCGATAAAGAAAATAAAGTTTACTAGGCGGTAGTAATTCATTTCTGTCTAGGAGTTTGTTTGGGTAGATAGATACCACCCTCTTACCTATTTCTGTCACCAAATATCAGTGCCTGCATTTCAGTGGTTCATTCTAAAGGGTATAGATATTAGATTTATTATAAATATACTGACTCTCTCTCATTACTATCACAGTCATTTGCTGTCAGGTGGACTATAAGTTCGTTTGTCACTACAGTTTAAAAAAAATGTTATTGATAGTTTCAACAACCCATTTACATACACACTCTTGCCACATTTTCTTTTAATTTTACTTATAAATTTGAATTGAAATATAGCAATTCTCACATGAAATATGCAGTAGGAGCCATTTGAAAACTTTCTCTTTTTGACGAAATATAAACTGCATATTTGAAGATAACTGTTTCATTTGCAACAAAGAATAAAATTCATCCAAGTTGTAGCAAGAAAGTGAGAAGTTTTTAAAGTACATAATTTTTGAAGCGCATCTGTAATAATTAAAATATTAAAGTGATTTATATATTATAATAATTGAAAACATAATTTCCTTTAAAAGTCAAAGTCGTAGTCAAAACATTTTTAAAAGTCATGAAATCTACGCACATAATATGCTTCAACAAGTGCATAATGCGGGAGACCATTTTTTCATTATGTTATACTATGCTATGCTAAGGTATGTATTTTACATGCGCCTTGAATTTATAATTCTTACATTTACGCGAACATTACATATTGAATAAAACTAGTTTTACGGACTTTATCGCGTTTAATTTACAAGACACAGTAAGCTTCGTAGATATGACCAAAAGTAAATAATTATAAAGCTGAACGTACTCCGGGTTAACTATGACATCGGTACATCTATCATCTCAGTCCCCCCGTGACTATAGGTGCTGCATAGCACCCGAAACGTCGGGAATTAAAAATAAGTAAATTAAACGCAATAAAATCCGTATAACTAGTTTTGTTCAATTAAGCAAAGAATACGGTAATATAATACGGAAACAATTTTGTCTTATCATATAAAATACGCAGTTAATTACCCAAACCTAAAACCAAAAAATAATTAATACTATTACTTATAGTAATATTAATAATGTCCACCAGACCGAAATTTGGTTACGGCGGCCAGTCTCAACGGGGACTAGCGCAGGACAAGATTATAGAGCCCCCATACAGCGCAACTACAGGAGCACTCTCTATTCCTTCACTCTCATAGTCCGATGGGACGGCGATCCGACACGATCAGAGAGATATCACCCGGAATCAACGGCTTCCCGTGTTTTCCGAGGCGCGGGGATAAACATCGCTAACATCCTGACTCCGAGCTTCTCCTGACAATTTCTTGAAAGAAAATCCCTATTACTGATCTTAGCCCAACCTAGGATTCAAACCCAGGACGATAATGAGCAGCCGTTCTTTCTAACACTAAGCCAACGAAAAATCAATCATAATATCATATAAGTACATAAATAATCATTTATCTTACCATAAAATATCATGGTTAAATTCCTACACCTACACTAAAAATGCCTTATTGCTATTATTACAAACTTTTAGTAGGATTACGTCTAACAGTATTTTTTTCTCATTAAGACCGGAGCACGTCCGCGTAGCGTGTACGGGTACGTTTCGGCGGCAGTAGTAATATTTTATGAAAGGCTATGAAGGTCGTCACACGTACACGGTTTTCTTTTTTATATCTGTTTCCTATATTACGGCTTTAATTGATTCTATTTATGTGACACTGCTTGTATAAAATTGAATCGTGGTTTAAAAAGTGTGGATTTATAATTTAAAAAAATAAAAACGATGAAGAGCTATCGACAGACTTTTAATATTTTTTCTTAATTTCTCGCAAGGGTGAATTGTATGATCGAATAATTATTCAGATTTATCTAATGGTTTTATGACAATTAATTTTATCATTACATACATAAAGCTTATTTTTAAATTTATTTTAATTATTGCTTCCCCCCAACCTAAGAATTTCTTCTGTATCGTGGAGGCGTTTTACATACATAAATTGCATAAGGACCACCATCCAGACCCGGAACAAGTATTTGTAGACCAACAAACACTTGTTCCGTGCGGGATTCTAACACGCGTCCCTCAGCAACGGAAATCAATGCTTAACCACTGTGCGACCAAATCGAAAAAATAAACAATATTTTTACGCGGATCTTAGTTAAAGAAACTTTACTGTTCTAAATATATTTTTTTTATTAATTTGAAAAATTTATTACAAAAGCGACATACCTGTTCCAAGGGTTTCTGTAAATAATTCCAGAAATCACGTAATCGAACAGCAGAACAACGAAGTCAATGTACGAAATCAGGTATAAGAACCCGGATATGATAATAGCCCAGTTACATTTGAAACATTTATTACAAAAGCGACATACCTGTTCCAAGGGTTTCTGTAAATAATTCCAGAAATCACGTAATCGAACAGCAGAACAACGAAGTCCATGTACGAAATCAAGTATAAGAACCCGGATATGATAATAGCCCAGTTACATCCTAAAAATAACAACTTGTGTAAACCAAAGAGATTTCAGGACATGACAAGAAAATAGCTTTATTTAAAAATTTAAATTTAACGATAAAAACTAAACTAAGAAAATCAAATACCGACTTCAAAAAACTAAAAGAATAAAATAATTTCCATATAATTTTTATACGTGGTAGAGCCACATTGCAGATATATTATGGTTTTAACAAGAATGGGTCGGTTTGACCGGGGAAGGACCACGCCCTCATAGAATACCAGCGTAAAATAGCAGCTCAATGCTGCTGTGTTTCGTATGTTGAGTGTAGAGAACCAGAAACCATTTTACTTGAAATGAGGCATTACACCTTTACAGCATTACACCTCAGGGGTGACAACGCATCTGCATTTTGATTCTTATTCGAGGATAGATGTAAATGTCTACTTGACCACAGCATCCACTTACCATCAGGTGAGCTGTATGCTCGCTTGACAATCTTATTCGATATAATATATAAATATAATTTAATAGCTTCTGGTGACATTGTGTATCGAAAAACCTCAAAATTACATTCCTTATTTACACCCTTAAGGATTATACACCTTATAATAGGTATAGTCTATTAAAAAAAATCAAAATCGGTTCACCATTGGTTAAAATATCTCGTAACATACATACAAAAAAATACAATCGAATTAAGAAACATTTTTGAAGTCGGATAGTAAAAATAGTAATTTATTATCAATAGTTATTACCGTATGCGATCGGTGCCATTTTAGACAGAAAGAAATGGTGATCTGGTGCGTAGGAACTAAGGAACATATAAACATAGGTGTTGGGTAGACTTTTGCAGAATACGTTGATTATGTGAAACCATAGATATCTGTAAATATTAAAGTATTAATAATATGATTGCTGTATAGTAGTGACGTAAAAGGATCAACCACTTCATAATATCAACCCCATGATCGAAAAGGAATGAATGGATAAAGAGAAAAAATAGATCCAACATGAATTTATTTGTAACGTCATAGCGTACACTTGACCTAAAGGATCCTTTACTGTACGTAGTCCATCTGAGTACTTTATTACCTCATTACCTACTTGTCAGCTGTTAAACATAAGGGCAAGTCGAACTGCAATATCCAAACGCAGTACGTATATTTCTAGTACAGAAATTTTACATATTCACTTACCTTTGCCTGTGCCGTTGTAGGGGATTTTTCATCGTCCGGCTAGGCAGGATCACCGCACAACTAGACCTGTTTCACCTTTGACGCTACTCCCATATGGCTTAAGCGGGATATCATTACACCTTTTATCGAAGACCATAAGATTTTTCTGCCATTCCCTGAAGTCATCTCTTACGACAAAGTATATTATACGGGACAAAATTTCGTGACGGCTTCTCTTATGCCGCAATCACACGGCAAAAATAGAACATAATTATCATGTTATAATAAACTATCTAGTTCGGTAGACGTTGTGGTCTTTCTGGTAGGTAAAGCAATGAGTTTCATACATAATACAAAACAAACACAATTCACTTCGTACTTTTAGAAAGAAAATATAAATTTATTAATATCTCGATTTCAGCCAATAATTGAGTTTAGATTTTGTGATTTTTTTATTCTTTAATAAATCAATATAAATAATTAATATGAATCATTTTGGTCTTAAATTGAAGAATTTGTTAATAGCTTGACTACAACGCAACCTAGCGGATTCATGCATACCAAAACTATCGCCTCGACAAAAAATATTGCGTAATTATGACCTCAATCGGTGAAGTCTTTCAGAAATTACACGATCACTAACAAACGAACCCACGATGATATAATAGATGCCCGGACAGATACTGTTGGAAAGAAAGAAGAAATAAAGAAAAAATAAATAAGAAAGAAAGCAGAAAGAAGAAATAAATAAAATATATCCCTTCTTTCTTCTTTCTTTCTAAGAGGGTCTGCCTGGCCAGCTAGTATGCTGTTCTTCCCTTTCCGGTACGTGGTTAATGAGTTTAACAGTTTGGAAAAGCAACAAATCCAAGAAATTAACAAAATTAAAAATTAACTGTACTAATTCACTAAATGAAAATAATATCGATTTCAAACCTGTTAAACATGTATTGTTCCATGCATATTATTTGAGTTTTATTAGGAACTGTTACATGTGCACGATAAAACGCCAATTTCTCGAATATAGTAGCTGGTATAGTCAGGCGATCGGTGTGTATTTTCCTCTGGAAAACATGTAGCAATTTTATGTCTGGTAACGTAAATTGATGTACAAATATTACATTTCTGTATATACAATTCTGTAGCTAATTCGACTCATGGGGAATTCGTTCTTTGTGGCATACCTTGGGGAGGCCATGTTCAGCTATGAACTTGTGAAGGGCTGTTGATTAGGGTTGCCTTGGGAAAATGATGATGATGATGAAGTCGACTCAAATACATTAAAATTATTTCAAGGGCTGACAATTTATATATCTGCATTTTTTAAATTGTTATTTTTAATTTGGGGCTTCAATTCTTCGTAATATTATGTCTTAGCACCGACTTCAGAAGTAACAATGTGAATATTATTTATTATGTTTAATTTTTCAAGTCAGTTTTTTACTTTTCATTAAAGTTTTAATTAAAATTTAATTTATTCTATAATTAAATCCAATATTTTTAAATACAATGGGACAATGATTATTACATATTTTAATTAATTTAATGTATTGCATAATACCTTCTGCATTACACGAAGATGGTTTACAGTTTGATCAAAAGGTGATCGATCAATGTCGAGAGACGTTGTTGGTGTTATGGCCGCCTCCAAGTTCAGGGGCGATGCAGCTTTTTATTATCGGCATAGTCTAATGTCTCCATGTTTTATTATGATATCTGAAAAATAATAAGAACAATAAACGCAATTTGTATGAAATATTAATTTTAATGTTACAAAAGAAAATCAAAAGATATAGTTGCCATGTGAAAATAATAATAATAATTTCTTGCAGACTGAAATTTGATCACGGTGGACATTCCAATCGGAGACTAGCCATCTGCGCAGCAGACGATTAGTTCGTATAGACGATAGTACACGTGTTTGTGCACAAATACTAGTGCACTCTATTCCCTCACTCTCATAGTTTAATGAAATAACCATTTAACACGACCAGAGATGATTTGAGGTACAAAGGTGAAACACCTTGGCACAAAAATAAATTATCCGATCCGGGATCCGAGAGATTTTGTTCCGAACAAGATTTTGAGCCTGATACCTGATCACGCTTATGAACATTAGACAAACAAGGTAGTCTAGGTCGTCACTCTATCTAATGGGGGAGCCGCTCTACACTGCTGCCACTCGAGAACCATTATCTAGAGTTGATTGTCGGTTCTTCGAGATATATGGCCAGCCCATTGCCACTTCAGCTCACTAATTTACTGGACTACATGTAGTTGTGGATTGTCTTACGCCCCTACACGGTAGCTGATAAATTGATTATTGTAGAAGAAGATATTATAATAAATACATACCATAAAATCGTCTTCTGATGGTTAATACTTAATACATTCTCGTACTCTCTCCTTTAAATTAAACGAAATAGAATATATCTAGAAGTAATTGCATAAATAGTTAAAGAATAAAAGTCGTATACAGGATATGTCGTACTTGACACTGACACAGTACACAATTTAAGAAAAAGTTTTTAAATAGTTACACTATTACTCTCTACTGAGAGGTTGTGTCTCAGTGTACAAGCAAAGTTATGTTATTACTCTAAGTTGAAGAGTTGTTACATCACACAGTCATGTCTGTCTCTATATTCGGGTACTAGGGGCCATTATACGTGTAAGAGCCTGATGCAACTATATTATGGTTGTAGCACAAATAGGTCGGCTCGACCGGAGTAGGACCACTCTCTCACAGAATACCAGCGTAAAATAGCAGTGCTAGTTAATGCTGCTGTGTTTTGTATGGTGAGTGTAGAGAACCAGAGACTCTTTTTACTGGAAACGAGGCAGTCCATCTTAGACCTCAGGGTTACAACGTATCTTCATTTTGATTTTTAATTGAAGACGTAGGTGTCTATTAACCACAGCATTCACTTACCATCACGTGGACTGTGGGCTTACTTGTCATCCTTATTCTATAAAAAAATCATATAGTGATAGTAGGCTATACTAGCGTCGATCAAGATGTTGAAACCGAAGAGTATATAATTACTATGTACGACAGAGACAGTTCGATTAGTAGACATGCGTTACGATTTGGTCAAACGGAAGATCCGTCAAAAATTATGCAGTCGTGGTTATCTGTCCTTACTTGTGGAAAGTGCAATTACATTATGAACAAAAAATAAATAAAAAAAGGAAAATATTATCAATACTACTGCTCCTAAATTTGCAATTTTAGCTGACTTCAAAAACGAGGAGGTTCTATTTTCGACTACATGTATTTTTTATGTATGTTAACCGATTTCTCCGTCAATTGTGGGCCGATTTTGAAGATTCCTTTTAAATTGAATAAGATATACTTCAGAGGAACGCCCTACACTTCGCCTACCGATACGAGGCTGCCACTCGAGAACCTTTCTTCTCCATCGGTTGTCGGTTCTTCGAGCTATATGGCCGGTCCATTGCCACTTCAGCTTACTAATCCTTTGGGCTATGTCGGTTACTCTGGTTCTACTGCGGATATCCTCATTTCTAAGCTTATCACGCAGAGAAACCCCGAGTATAGCCCTCTCCATAGCTCGCTGAGCGACCTTGAGCTTCCTCATACGGCCAGCAGTGAAGGACCACGTCTCAGTTCTGTATGTCATCACTAGCAACACGCACTGGTTGTACAATTTAGTTTTGAGGTTTTGAGGTATGCCTGACGAGAAGATGCGTCGCAATTTCCCGAACGCTGCCCAGCCGAGTTGAATCCGTCGATTGACCTCTCGGTCGAAGTTGGACTTACCTAGTCGGACTATTTGTCCCAGGTAAACATATTCGTCAACAACTTCGAGCTTAGTGCTCCCAGCAACTACCGGCATAGGTGTGACATGGACATTAAACATGATTTTTGTTTTGTCCACGTTCATCTTGAGACCTATCCGTTAGGAGACATAATTGAGGTCATTAAGCATAGTGCTTAGGTCCTCCAGCGATTCTGCCATGAGGAATATATCGTCGGCAAACCGAAGGTGAATGAAGTACTCGCCATTGACGTTAATACCGGATCCTTTCCAGTCCAGTAGCTTGAAAACGTCTTCCAATGCAGCGGTGAAGAGTTTCGGGGATGTAACATCAACCTGTCTTACACCTCTCTGCAGTTCTCTTCTCTTTGTACTCTGGTTCTGTACTCGAATAGCCATCGTAGCCCTACTGTACAAACACTTCAGCACTTCGATATACCGACAGTCAACTTGGCACCGCTGAAGAGACTGCAGCACCGCCCAAATTTCGACGGAATCAAAGGCTTTCTCATAGTCAAAATACGCCAGACATAAAGGCAAATTGTACTCCTCGGACTTCTGTACAATTTGCTGAAGGGTATGTATGTGGTCTATGGTGCTAAAGCCTTTTCAGAAACCGGCTTGTTCGGGAGGCTGGAAGTCGTCGCGTCTGCGTGCGAGACGATTCGTAATGACTCTCGAAAATAGCACGTACACGCGGCTCAGAAGGGACATCGATCTGTAGTTCTTCAAGAGAGCATTGTCGCCTTTCTTGAAGAACAAGACCACCTTACTTCTGCTCCACGCCTCCGGTGAAGTGCCACCATGGAGGATGGAATTAAAGAGCTTCTGAAAGACTTTAAGTACCGGTTTTCCACCCGCTTCAGAAGCTCCGTTGTAATTCCATCCTCGCCTGGGGCCTTGCCGTTTTTAAGGTGCTGGAGAGCCATTCTAATCTCGCTCAGACTGACGTCCGGAATATCATCGGAACAGAATCGGATAAGACTTGCTCTTGGATCGTTACTCACACTTGCATATGGCTCCACGATGATGTGTACAGCTGCCAGTAGAACCTCTCAATCTCTCTCAAAATCTCAGGCGTCCCGGAAACGAAGCTGCCACACTAGGTCTTCAGCTTTGACAGTTAGCTCTGTCTGGCAGACAGATCTCTAGCGAAGACTTTGGAGCCCTGGTTCCGCTCGATCGCTTCTTCAATACGAGCTGTATTGAAGTTGCGTAAGTCCCGCCGCATGCATTTGGAGATCTGTCTGTTCAGTTGCCTGTACGCTGTCAAATCTGCTGAAGACTGCATATTCATTTCCTGTCTAACAACCATGAGATTAAGAGTGTGATCGGAAAGTTTTTGTGTTCTTCTGCGGTGGGTCTTGCAGAACTTAGCTCCGACCGCATGGACAGTTTCCACGAGCTTGTCATTCATATCGTCCATTGTATTGCAATCTTTTAGGCACTGAAAACGGTTTTGTAGCTCGAGCTGAAAGGTTTCGGGACTCTGGATTTGAGCACGAGGGGGACGGAGCGTTGACTTCATTAGACGAGACCTCTCCAACTTAACATTTAGGTTCAGTGTGCTTTTAGCCATTCGGTGATCGCTACCTGTTTTCACCCTCGCGATCACTGAGACATCACTGAACAGTTGTCGTCTGGTCGTTATAATGAAGTCAATCTCATTTTTTGTCGAAACGTCGGGGCTTGACCAGGTCCACTTCCTGTGGGGCCGCTTCTTGAAGAAAGAATTCATCATAAAGAGTCCCTTTTTCTCCATGAAGTCGGCCAGCTGCTGGCCCCTTACGTTTCGTTGCCCAATTCCAAATTGCCCTACCTTCAGCTCAACGTTCTCTCCTGTGCCTAGTTTTGCATTGAAGTCTCCCATTAACACCATATAGTGGGTTTTGGAGGAATGCATGGCTCTAGATATATCCTCATACATTTCCCCCACCTCCACATCGGGATGTGCCGAGGTTGGTGCGTAAACCTGTATGACCTTCAACGAATACCGTTTGGTGATTCTGAGTATAAGGTACGCAACCCTCGCCGACAGACTCTCAATCTTTACAACGATGTTAACGAGAGACTTATGGAGGATAAATCCGACACCTACTTGGGACAGATGTTCGCCCTCCCGGTGATAGAACAAGTTGCCAGATTCGAGGATTACCATGTCCTCCCAATCTCTTCGGATCTAGGATAATATTATAATATTCCAGCGCAACTTGTCTATATCTTCTTCCAGCTCCAGAATCTTCTCATCAGTCCTCAGGTTGCATGCGTTATATGTTGCCAGGTCAAGTCGTCTTAGGTGGCAACCGAACCTCCACCGGAGATTCTTAGCACCCCTTGCCCCGCCGTTACCATGGTCGCCATCGTAGCCAGGAATAGCGGGGCCGCCGGGGACTGGGGGCCGTCTTTTTGTAACTGTCATCATGGGGGGTAATATTGCCATAGCTACCATGCTTGGCGAGTGGTTTGGCAACCGCAGTTTTTTTATTGTTGTTTTGCTGTTATCAGAAAGATGCTGCTGCGCATCTTCTGCCTCAGTTTCCCTCTGTCGCCTCTTACGACACCCACTAGATGGAGTGACGACCTGGTAAGACATGCAGGAAATCGATGGATGCAGGTGGCTCAGGACCGTGCTTTGTGGCATTCCTTGGGGGAGGCCTATGTTCAGCAGTGGACTTGTGAAGGGCTGTAATGTTGATGATGATGATACTTCAGAGGTGGTCCTATACGAATTTAGAGAATAAATTCCACCCTTAAACCAACGACCAACGAGCTCACAGTCCACCTGATTGTAAGCGGAAGCTGTAGCCCATAGACATCTACATTTATCCTTAATTAAGAATCAAAATGTAGATGCGTTATCAGCCCTAGGACTGAGATGGAATGCCTCGTTGCCAGTAAAAAGGGTCTCCGGTTCTCAACACTCACCATACGAAACACAGCAGCATTAAGGTGCTATTTTACGCTGGTATTCTGTGAGTTTCCTACCCCGGTCAAGCCGATCCATTCGTCCTGCAACCACAATATAGCTGCAGCATGGTATGCATGCGTAAAAAAACTATTTTTATTATTATGTTTTTTTATTATTTAAGTAACTATTTAGGCGGCATTGAGATTGTGATATTCCTTAGTCCACTCTAGAGGGTAAAAACGTTTTGTAGGTAACATTTTCTTTTGCCTCGGGTAAATATTATTGTAAGAAACTATTCCACTTCTGATGTTAGAAATAATTCTCAAAAGTATTTAAATAAAAGAAAACTACTCAGTAAGAAACCCTGCTTACTATCAGGACCCCATTACATGATAACACCAAAGTATGCAAACCAACAGCATCACTACCCATCTCAATGTAACACAGGGCAGCCTCTCAGCAATACGACCTTCCTTGCCTACACTAGTAGTATACCCCAACGGGCATAGTAACGCCAGTGGGACTCTTAGAATTACAGACAGTCGCCTGTGCGACACTTTACACTGCTAAAACAATTGGGAGATTACCATTTTACCTACATTTGTTTGTATTTTCTTTTATTTTTTACCCTCATTCCCAACACTATATATATTTTTAAGTAAAAATTCTAAAGAGAAATTCAAGTCGTTGACTACTGTACGCCGGACTCTGCGCTAGCCACAAGCTTGTATATACGTCATCCAAATTCCGTCCGTCGTTGAGTTGGCCAGATCGTGATCGGCCTTGGCATTTCGGGAAACGTCGTCTCTTCATGATTGGCCATCTAACCATCCGCTAAACTGTTCAACGTTATACGTTCGACTATTGGCCCAACCATGCTTGGTCATGTCGATGATTTATTCGCCATAGCACTGTGCCTAATTTATGTAATATATAAATGTTCGCGCGTTATGCAAGCGCACTTTAACTTACTGTCGTTGATATTACTATATAGGTGCTTTTGGATCACGACATCTGAATCGCTGTGTGAAATAGATTCGCTCTTTCATATAGCGATATAAACTCGGTCATAAATATTTTTAATTTTTCTCGGCCTTTATTCTTTTAATACATAACAAGTATGTATGTTCTTACTTTAAGATTACTTTAATGACTAACACTTTCTTTTCTTGATATTTGTTGAAAGACTGATTAGCTTAGTCTTTGGACTTGATCGTCCGGGCCGTCCCTAACATTCACACTCGCGCTAAGACAGAGCGGTCATGTCACAAGGTTTGATGAAGCTTTCATTGAATTTTCGACATAACATTGATCTTAATCAATATATGATCTGGCCTGTCGCATACGACTGAAATTGTGAGGTATTTCCGTACCATTACCGTACAGTTACAGTCTATCAAAACTCCACAGCTGAACATAGGCCTCCCCATAGATTGCCTCATAGGGTGGATATTCGCCATAGATGCCTCTCTTGGCAGGCGAGTTAGCAACTGAAGTTTTCATTTTTAGTAGTTTTATTAGAAGATGCTGCTGCCCATTTGGTATGTCGTTTTACTTTTGTTAAGTGAATAAGTAAATGACCTCCTTAAGGTTTTCAAACATATGCACCTATGGGTATCTGGTATCTTGTGCATTTTTATTAAGATAATTTTGACAGTTATGTAGATAATTTCTTACTAAACGTTTCAAACTTAATGTAGGAACAGATAAGAAGTAAAGACGTTTCCAAATTAAGTTTTTTCATATGCTAGGAGATAGAACAGATTCTTGATTGCACATATTTTAATCTCTACAGCGTTTCTAGCAAACTTTATCTGATTAGTTATCTCAATATAGTTACGTAACGCTAAATGAAGCTTAAAACTTAAAAACAAAAGTTTTGATTAAAAATGTGAATAAAATTAAAGTATCATTAAAATAAACTCAAATACACCTAAGTCATTTTTATACATAATGTAGAGTATTGGGTAAAGTTTAATTACGATGAAGAGGGGTGACTTGGCGAGCCCATTTCGGATACTTGTTGTTTGGTGTCCTCTACCCTGCCTGCTTAGCCACGGTGAAGTCGCGGAGGAATTGGAGTGTTGATATGGCTATGGCCGAAAAGACATTTGATAAACGGAATTTATTTTCTTACTAATGAAATTAAATAAATATATTTCATTTCATTCCTTTCATTTTATGCACCACTCGCTCTTTCTTTCGCGACTGTAGCGGGGCCGCCACGTTGATCTTGTGGTGAGTGGATTACAGGAAGGAAAAAGAGGAGTGTCAGGGTAACGATGAAAAAAAAATTTCTGCTTTTTCATGTCGCTCTTTTGGGAATCAAACAAACTAGCAAATGGTGCTTTGCTTCCTAAGGTCATCATGGGATTTATACAAACAACGCCCCATGGTGTTACATCTTATCGGGGTATCAGGATTATGTAAAAACTCACGACCCATCCACTGTCTCACAGTCTACAGTCGTCCATAGGCGACCCCTGTTTTAAGTATTATAAGTCAGTGCTTGACTAATATCCCACCTGATAGTAAGTGGTGAAGAAGGTAAAGCGCACTTATTTAGCTTAACAAAAGTAATTTTACTTTTTTCTTAACTTTTCACACACGAATATTTTTTTATCCCTTTATCCATTGTACCTTTATTCACATCGTAATCGGATGAAAAAACAGATGCTGGCAAATTATTCCACTCCTTTGCGGTACTCATTTCAAACGACAAAGCCAATAATTTGGTTTGAATAGATAGTGTATCGACAACAAAGGTGGAGACTGGCTAAGTGCCTGGTTGTCAGATGGTGGAAGGAAATGGGAGAAATTAAGTCTTCATTTTCGGGAGAGGACAACTAATTACCTCTCTCTTCTTACAAAGTCTCGTCGGAATATACGGCGTGTTCTCTTAAGTGGCCTCCATTACTTGGCATGCAACATCCACGTCTCTGTACTGAGTCCGACACGCGAAGAGGTTACAAGCTTAGGAACATGTAATTGAGCACACTAGCACCCTTTTTGGACTTAGCGACGGAGCAGTTTGTGGTTACCGCCACTAACCCCACGACTTTTACATCAGCGTTTCGGCTCTGCCATAGTCTTGAAGGTTAGTTTTACAATAGAGGGAGGTAGTATTGAAGTTAGTAGGGTGGCAATCTACCTTAGCGTGGGCTAATCTCAACTATATGCAGGTGGAAATTTTCTTCTTCTTTTATAGAGTGCAATTGCTTGAACAAGTTTCTCTGTCCATATAATACGTCCATTTAAAATTATATTGCAAATCTTAAAACAATAAACGAACATCAATAAAATTGAGAGCTAAAACGTTTAAGCCCCGTTTGACAAACTATTCCATAAAGCCAACATGACCGAAGCCATATAAACTAACCGCAAAATACCGATCATAATTCTTTAGACTACCACGTGCTTTGGCATAAATCTGTACTATGCAGTGCCAAGCAATAAACTGCGTGAATTAAAATAGTTTATGGTCTAGCGTCCCAACATATTTTCATAAAATATTCGATTATTTATAAGGATAGGAAAGTTCCTATAATAAATATTAGCGACGCTTAAGATTTTAATATTAAAACATAAAAAGAAAATGAAAGTTCATCATAAATCCAATTGTTCTTCTTCTTAATCAGCTCGTAAAAGTCCACACAAGAATACAGGCATCTCTCGTTGTAGGGAGGATTTCGAAGAAAGAAAGAGATATTTATTTGCCCATTTCTTTACAAATTTTGATGGGCTCGCGCTGCTGTGTTTGTCTGTTCTGTGTTAACATCTTATTATACGTGTGGTAACTACCCCCTAAATAAAATATTAATATGAAAACATAATGACTAAATGTGATATCTGCAACGAAGTGATAATCACCAAGATGCCTGGACTGGAATGCGAATCCTGTGGCAAGGTGGTTCATGCTAGTAAAGTTTGCTCTAGTCTCAACGTGAAGCAACTATCCGCGCTTCGTAATGCGGATAGACTAGACTGGACATGTGAGGAGTGTCATCAAAATACACCTAACAGAAAGTCATCCTTCATTATACCGGAAGAAGATGATGAAGAAGATGATGTCGTGGTCTCTGACAAAAACTCAGGCAACTGCATGATAGACACAGATGTTTTTAAAGGAAATCACAGCAGAAATGAAAAAAAGTTTTAAAAAAAGAACTACAACCAATCGGAATATTTATCTATATGATGATTTATAAAATCCATCTTAATATTGTCCATATAAAACGTAAGGTCGTTGTTTAAACATTTTTGCTATGTAACATAGTTAATTAACTCTACTAACATGATTATTGATATTTTAATCTTAAGTGAAGTAAACATAAATGACAATATAGTTTCTATGTTTAATATCAATGGCTATAGTATGCACAGTATTTTGCGTAAAAATAGAAAAGGCGGTGGTATAATTCTATATGCCAGAGATGTCCACTCATTCACGACAGTAAGTCACTCTTTAATATACTGTGAGACTATTATTTGTAAGATCACTACGCCTTACAAATATTCCGCTTACATTTGTGCTGTTTATAGACCACCAAGTGAGAGTAAGCACCTATTTGTAAAGGAAATAAGTAGCGTACTATCAAATTCTATGTATCAAATATGTGACACTTATCTCTTAGTTGACGTTAACATAGACTAAAAAACATGCGACAACATACGAGACTACTGTCCGAGTGTGGTCTAACAAGCGCAATATGCGATTACACAAATATTGAAATACGCGGTAATAACACAACTCGCAGCTGCATAGATCACATTTTTACTCGTATGCACTCGTTAGACCTTTATTTGGCCGCGCTCGGAACTGTAATGGCTACTATTAGTTAATTTATAATTTTTTTTTTAAATTTAACTATCGAAAATTTAATTTTGCTATAAAACATAAAATATCTACTTTTTTAAATTAAACTGTATCCCAATTCTGTGGGGTATTGTAAGGCTAGCCGTGGCAGTCATTTGAATGATGTTGTATTCTATTCCTAAATGGAAAGATTCAATCTTTCTAATAAACTCATAACTTTGAAAAAATATTAGTAGGCAATTAATTGCTCCTCAAATGCTCCAGTAGAACCCGTAATTGCTCCTAGTCTATTACTATTAGTTAATTTATATTTTTTTTTAAATTTAATTATCGAAAAATTATTTTTGCTATAAAACGTAAAATATCTTTTTTAAATAAAACTGTATGCCAATTAATTGCTCCTTAAATGCTCCAGTAGAGTGCGTAATTGCTCTAGGTCTATTACTATTAGTTAGTTTATATTTTTTTTTTAATTTAACTATCGAAAATTTAATTTTGCTATAAAAGATAAAATATCTACTTTTTTATATAAAACTGTATGCCAATTAATTGCTCCTTAAATGCTCCAGTAGATCCTGTGATAGCTCCAGGTCTATTACTACTAGTAGAATACTATTAGTAGTATAGTACTCCAATAGAATTCGTAATAATTCTAGGTCTATTACTATTAGTTAATTTATAGTTCAATTTTTTTTAAATTTAATTGTCGAAAATTTTATTTTGCTATTAAACATAACATATCTTCTTTTTTAAATTATACTGTATCCCATTTAATTGTTCCTTAAATGCTCCAGTAGAATCTGTGATTGCTCCAGGTCTGTTGCTATTAGTTAATTTATAATGAACTTTTTAAAATTCAATTATCGAAAATTTAATTATGCATTTTTTCGCAGCATAACACAAAAACTCTCCGATCACACTCTTAATCTCATGGCTGTTAGATAGGAAATGAAACTGCAGTCTTCAACAGATTTGACAGCATACAGGCAACTGAACAGTCAGATCTCCAAATGCATGCGGCGGGACTTACGCAACTTCAATATAGCTCGTAATGAAGAAGCGATCGAGCGGAACCAAGGCTCCAAATTCTTTGTCACAGATCTGTCTGCCAGAAAGAGCCAACATTTTGCAACACACTACTTTTGAACATTAGAAGTGAGATAGTGCATATTGCAGTGAATGCGAAATTATTATTGCTCCTTACAATCATTTCGCCACGCCCAAAACGTGCTTTTGCCTTTGTTTGTGTACTGAGTATTCAAAATTCAACTGCCAACGGCTTTATTTAGGCCTACAACTTTGAATATCAACAGAATAGGCCTACGTATACCCTTAATGAAATCATTATGTTACTTCAGCGTACCTCACCTAATTTTAGTGACCCCAAACTAGCTAAAGAGCGAATTTTAACCCAAGATTCGGATACAGCTTCCGATGAAATGTATTCTAATGATCAAAAAAAGTTGAGTATATTCCCAAGAGGTATAAGCGAAGACACAGCGATATGGTTAGCTATGAAATTAAAGACCTGCTAAATGATTTGAAACAACAATAAGCTGCGAAATTTAATAGACAAGAATCGCATGTCATTATTAAAAGAATTAAACTTGGAAACCCAAAATTCGATTGATTTTATGGCCCAAAAATACGATGATTTGTTATTAAACATTAATAAAGTGCAGCAAAAAAACTCGAAATATCAAGACAGAATTAAAATATTGGAAAATAAAATAGAATATCTAGAGCAAAATGCCAAAACTTTCTCTATCGAGCTTCATAATATCCCAATAACTCAACCAGAAATCCAGTCTTCGTTGTGTAAACTTTGAAGAAATATTAGGTCCTTACATATGAAATTGGCGTTTTGTACGGGAGGAATATAAAGTCAATTTTTTTTTGTAAAATATATTAAATTAATTAAAGTATGCACCGTTATCCATGCACTTTTGTCATCTCATAGGAAGTTAGTTCATTGATCCCTTTACTAAAAAAAAAACCATGGGGGCGAGAATCAATAAACTTTTTGAAGGCGGTTTGGACTGCCGCATCGGAGTTGAATTTTTTTCCTTGTAAGAAGTTGTCCAAATTCCGAAAAAATGGTAATCTGTTGGAGGAAGGTCCGGGGAATACGGTGGATATCGCAGACATTCCAATTGTAGCTAATCTAACTTAGTGGTTGTTTGTTGTGCAGTGTGTGGTCTTGCGTTGTCGTGAAGTAGCAGTGGTCTAGAGTGATTGACCAATCTCGGTTGTTTAGCAGCTAGTTCTTTCTTCATGGTTTGCAGTTGCTGACAAGAGATATCTGCCGTAATCGTTTGGCCAGATTTTAGAAAGCTGTAGTGAACGACACCGGCGCTAGTCCACCAAACACTCACAAGTAACTTTTTCTGAGTCAATTTTCGTTTAGGGCAGGATTTGGCTGGGTTTCCAGGGTTCAGCCATTGCGACGAGCGCTTTCGATTATCGTACACTATCCACTTTTCATCACAAGTAATGATTTGATTTAAAATCCTTTCATTATTGTGTCGGTTGAGCAAAGTAACACAGCAGTCGACGCGTGTTTGCAAGTTCGATTCATTTAATTCAAGAGGTACCCATCGTTCAAGTTTTTTTACCTTCCCGATTTGCTTTAAGTGAATTAATACAGTTTTGTCACTTACCCCGAAGCTTGCAGCTATCTTTGAAGTGCTTTGTGATGGATCCGTTTCCACAATAGCCTTTAATTCTTCATTTTCCACTTTGGTCTCCGGCCGTCCACGGGGCTGGTTCTGAAGGTCGAAATTTCCAGAAAGAAAACGTTGAAACCAAAAACGTACCGTGTTTTCTTTTGCAACACCAGCGCCGTACACATCATTAATCCTTCGAGCTGTTTCTGCAGCACTGGTGCCACGGTAGAACTCGTACTCGTAAATATACCGATATTTCATGTTTTCCATTGTGCGGTAATAAGCGACGCCAAAGAATAAAATAATGAGGAAACAACAAATGAATGATTGTTTTCGAAACTCAAATGTACCAGCTAAATGAATTTATAAATTTGAATTTAGAATTCTTAACCAAAGAGGAGATATTTTAGATCAAAGTGGTCAGTACGACAAAACGCTAATTTCATATGTAAGGACCTAATATTAGTGAGGTTTTAAATGTGCCCCTACAAGATAATGAGATGTGTGACATCTATCGTATCAAACCGCAATTAAAATGGAACTCTCCAAGTCCTATCGTAATCGATTTCATTACTACTCTAATGAAAGAAAATTTTATTAGATCTTTCAGTGCATTTAATAAACAGAAAAAGGATAAAAATTTCAATACTTCTTATCTTAAGCGACATCACTACATTGCCAGACAATATACAAAGAAGAATAAATATAGTAACTGCTAGACTGCTCATGGGAAAGTATTTGAGAGACAAAAGGATAGAATGCCGGCTTTAAGGGCTGGGCCATTTAAGATTTGGAATTTGAATCGGCTATATAAGAAAACCAATGAATATTTTTTCAAAGTTATGAGTTTATTAGAAAGATTGAACCTTTCCATTTAGGAATAGAATACAACATCATTCAAATGACTGCCACGGCTAGCCTTACAATACCCCACAGAATTGGGATACAGTTTAATTTAAAAAAGTAGATATTTTATGTTTTATAGCAAAGTTATATTTTCGATAGTTAAATTTAAAAAAAAAATATTATAAATTAACTAAATGTAATTGACCTGGAGCAATTACGGATTCTACTGGAGCATTTGAGGAGCAATTAAATGGGATACAGTTTTATTAATAAAGTAGATATTTTATGTTTTATAGCAAAATTAAATATTCGATAATTAAATTAAAAAAAAATTAATTCTAAATTAACTAATAGTAATAGACCTGGAACAATTACGGATTCTACTGGAGCATTTAAGGAGGAATTTATTAGGATACAGATTATTTAAAAAAATTGATATTTTATGTTTTATAGAAAATTAAATTTTCGATAATTAAATTTAAAAAAATAATTTTAAAAACTAATAGTAATAGACCTAGAGCAATCACGGATTCTACTGGAGCATTTTAGGAGCAAATAATTAGCATACAGTTTAATTTAAAAAAGTAGATATTTTATGTTTTATAGCAAAATTAAATTTTTATAGTTAAGTTTCTTAAAAATTAATTTTAAATTAACTAATAGTAATAGACCTGGTGCATTACGGATTCTAATGGAACATTTAAGGAGCAATTAAATAGGATACAGTTTAATTTTTAAAAAATAATGTTCTACGCTAACTTCCTTCTGGTCGTAAAATAATAGAAAAAAGTAAAAATAAATAATATACGGAACAAATAAATAGTAATAAAATGAATCTTAGAAATCTGTGGCAAATTTTGAATACACTATCTGGTCGAAACAAAAACTCAGTTGGTGAGGCAATATTAAAAGCATTTAATAAGAACAATATTGACATAAAACCAATAGCTAATAACCTTGTAACAGAATTTAGAAATTGTGTAAAAAAAATCTTACCGAAATGTAACCAACGGCTTCTAGATGCATCAGAATATAGGTTCCTCGAAAATAAATCTATGTATTTTGAAACAGCCTCAACCAAAAGGGTGATGAAGATTGTAAAAAACCTTAAAACCAATAAAGCTCCTGGCATGGATAATATTCGATATGTCGACATACAATCTATCTGTGATAAGATGATAGGAGTTATTGTCAAATTAACCCTTTCGCTGTCCCGTGCACTACATATAGGTCATTCCTATTGTCTTACTATTGTGTCTGAAAACCGGAGAGTGAAAGTGTTAATAAATAATAGTATACATCATGCAAAGTACCCAGCTGAATTAAAAATATGTATTGTGAGACCGATTTATAAAAAAGGCAGTCACAGTGATTATGCCAATTACAAACCAATTACTATTCTACCAGTCATTGTCAAGATAGTAGAAAAATACGTCTGTAATCAGATACAAGACTTTTACATTAAAAATAGCATCCTATCAAACTCACAATATGGTTTTCAACCCTAACAAATCTACCTCTAAGCTGCTATCAAAATTTACAAATGATGTAAACAAATTTCTAGATGACAGAAACCACGTAATCCTGCTATTCATAGATTTCAGCAAAGCGTTTGGATACGCTTTGAAACGATACGCTCTTAACAAAACTAGAGAATACCGGTGTACGTGGCCCGATTTTATAGTGGTGCAAAGACTACCTCAATAATCGTAAATATATAGTTAAAATCTGTGATGAAGTTAGTGATGCTATCAATGTTACTGAAGGAACAGCTCAAGATTCGGTGCTTGGAACCATGCACTATTTAGCATATGTTAACGATATGGAACATGTTGTCATCCATTGTTCAGTTTATCAATACGCAAATGAAACGTGGCTTTTGGCTACCAGAAAGGATCTAAAAGAAGCAGCGCAATGGCTGCAGCAAGATTTTACGCAGGTATCCAAATGGTCACATGATGCGGGACTTGTCTTGAATGCAAATAAAACCAAAATCATTCACGTTCACTCAAACTATTTAAAACACAACACGTATTTTAAGGTGGTTGCTCACAATCACAGATTTTTGCACAAATCAACATCTTCTAGCGCTTGTAAATGTGAGGCAATCGAACAAGTAACGCATCACACTTACTTAAGATTAATTGTAGATAATAGATTTAGCTGGAGATTTCACATAAATTCTGTCTGTGACAAATTACGAGCTATACTGGCTAAATTCTACATTTTAAAATCTAAAGTACCATATAATACCCTACTCAATAAATATAAAGCCTTAGCTGAGTCAATTATATCGTACGGAATTTCAAGTTATGGACGAACCTTTGAGTCATATACCGAAAAAAATATATAAACTACAACTAAGATTGCTTTAACTTATTGTACCCCAAAAAATAAAACAACAACATAAAGATAACTTATTAGACATTTTCAAATACTGCAATATATTACCCATGCAGATGAAATTTACATAACCCTCATAATTGAACAATTCAATAATAAAAGCATCCAAGTGCCCATATCCCATAAAGTAGTTACAAGAAATATTACCAAACAAAAATTAAATGTACCTAGGATCTCAAATTACTATGGTAGGCGAACAATAGAATTTTTAATTCCAACTCTTTTAAATAATATCACGCAAAACATTCAAAAAGAATTAAACACAAAAAAATATAAACAAAAACTCAAAAAAATACTATTACGATAATATAATCAACTTCGTCTTATAAAATCAATCAGAATCATAGTTATTATTTAGTTTTATAATAGTGAAACAGCCTGTATATAATTAGTAGTCTGCGCTGTCTAGAAGAACAGGTTCCTCAACAAAAGCAATGAGCGCTCATATCGGCGGCGCTCAATTCCGGAACGTCCCATGTGAGAATTGCAAATGGGTGCTTACCGCTTACACAATAAAGGAGGTATATTTAAATGTATATTTTTATTACTTTTAACAAATAAGCTAATTATTTAATGTTAAGCAGTGCGTTAGTTACGAATGTGAGTAACCAATACAAGCCATTTTTGGTTTAAAGGTACAAATCAAAAAATATGTATGAACACTTGATCAATAAATTGAAAAAAAAAAACTCATTATAACATTATATACAGGGTATCTTATAACGGTTATGTTTGGTGACGGATGGAGTTATAAGCTTAAAAGCTTTGCCTTGATCATCACACTTCTCAGGTGGGTTGACTATCTTAGTACCAGACCTTGCAAGTAATTGGATTATTAAAATGAACAAAAATTCTACATAAAACAAAAATTATAGTAAAATGGAAATAAAACCCCAGCATTACTGGGCGTATTTCATTATCTTGCGACTGCGAATGTTCTTTAGACTTCTTGATTGTTCTTCTACGCGCCCTCATCCTTTGCTGATCTGGATTTTAAAACTAGAGTCATGGTTATGGTCAACTCTACGTTACCAAGGTCGCAAGCTTTCCGATCTGTGTATTTACGGTGTCAATGGTTAGACCAGGTGGCACTTAAGTAACACGACGACGGTACAATAAAATTGTAATATCTTTCATTTCTTTAATGTTCTATCACATTTTACAATATCCATCCATCCATTATACAATGATAGTCTATCAAATGACTACTGCTGAAAATAGGCCTCTATTTTTAGCAGTTAATAAAAGTTGTTATAATATACATAAGTATAAATAAAAGTTGCTGTCAGGAAATGCTGCTGTCCATCTTCTGTTTCATTTCCCTCTGTTGGGAACTAAAAACACCCACGGGTTGACATGAGTTAGTGGATTATCTTACAACGCCACTACACGGCCTTTTTATTATCATTAATCACAAATAAAATCCGAATTGTAAGAAAGTATCCAACTTATTATAACGATCTCTACGCGCCATTCCGCCTCTTATTACACTTTGCATGCATTTAGCTACAAAGGGGCACGTCAAGCGTCTTTTTTCATAAAAATAAAATGACAAACAAACTTATAGTCTTTGTGATGATAAGTGGACACCTACAATCAAATTCAAACAAAGAAGGCCACAGATGCGTTGTCACCTCTGAGCAATAAGATAGAATGCCTCACAACCTGTAATTATACTGGTTCTCTTTTTCCTTGCAAACTGGAATACAAAAATGAACGCGCTGCAGCTTGACGGCAGAAAAAGGCGTAAAAGGGGTACTTACCCAAGGAAAACACCTAGGAACAAAACGCGACTGCTGATCATAAGATACGGGCCAAAAAACAAACTGGAGTCTGCAAGTTGGCGGTGTCCCACCCTCTTACCTTGGAAAACACGTAAAGTCGTCGGTCCTGCGCCTGATCTCTCTCCGGTCGTGTCGGTTTACCGTTCCATCGGACTATGAGACTGAGGGAATGGAGAGTACACCTGTGCTTGCGCATACACTAGGATACTATAACCGTGTCCCGCGCAGATGGCTAGTCTCCGTTGAGGCTGGCCGCCGTGAAGGAAATTCAGTCTGGAGGACATTATTTTGGAAATAAATATAAATAAAAATTCATAAACACAACATATATAGAAAAAATTCTATAATTATATTAAAAACTAGGTTACATACATAATAATAATGATTTTCCCGTGTTAGTTTCAATTGTGTAATTTTGATATTTTTTTTAAATATTGCGAATAACGATACTAGGCTGGGCCACTAGTGAACCGCTCTTCGCCGTCGATTGTCGGTTCTTCGAGCTACATGGCCGGCCCATTGCCACATTAGCTTACTTATATAATATTTTGGGCTACATCGGCTACTTTAGTTCTACTGCTGATACCCCCATATCTAAGTCTATCATGCAAAAAAAAACCTCCAAGCATAGCCCTCTCCATAGCTCGCTTTTATGCTCATATGGTTAGTAGTGAAGGACCACGTCTCAGATACATATGTCATCACTGGCAACACGCACTGGCCGCACATTCTTGTTTTCAAGTTTTAGTTAGTTAAATATACATGACGAATAAGATGTGGCGTAATCTCTCGAACGCTGAATAGCCAAGTTGAATCCGTCGATGAAGTCTCACCGTTGAAGTTGGGCTTACCTAGCTGGGCAATTTGTCCTAGATAAATATACTCGTCCACAACTTCGAGCGTAATGCTCTCAACAACTACCGGCATAAGTGTGAAAAAGACGTCACATATGACCTTTGTTTTGTCCATGTTCATTTTAAGACCTATCTGTTGGGAGACACTATTGAGACCACTGAGCACAGTGCTAAAGTCCTCCAGTAGTTCGGCCAAAAGACTATATCGTCGGCAAATGGAAGGTAAGTGAAGTCTCTTCATTATAATTATCATCATGCAACTCATCGGAAGGCCACTACTAAATATATACGTATAAATTAACCACGGTCCTGAGTGAAATAAGTACAATTATTTTAATTAATTTATTAGTACACCGGACACAATGAGTACAAATGCCAATTTAAATAATTAAAGTAATGAACTGAACTACCCACAGCTATCGTTAATCAGTAGGAAGGACAGTTGAGGCGTCAGTCCATATATAGAATACAGATAATTTGCACCGCAGATTAATAAATGGGTAGAGTTTTAATTAAACGATTTATGCACTGTATTACTTGTCTTTTTGTCTGCTTATTTGTTGCAGACTAAAAATGTGTGTAGTCTTGAACGGCGGTGTCGGAGACATGTATTGTGGTGTCAGAATAGGCACAAGCTACTTTACTTCTACTAGTTATACCAGTTACTTTACTTCACAGAGCCAGTATTTCATTTATAGGGCAAATTATACGATTTAACATCAAATAACCAAAAGGTAAACAAATTTTGTCAATGAAGAAGTTCAAATATTAAAGCTAGTGACAAACTACTAGTCAACGAGTTTGGATTACCAACTTAGAACCCGTGACTTGATAATTAGATAGGTATTTTACTTACTACTTGTGCAGTTAATGAATGGGATTGAAAATGGCGTCGGCCCTCATTAGTTCTCGCTCGCACACTATCGCTATTTATACTCACACCCGCCACTAAAGACGTGCGCATTAAGCGCGATATGCGTTTTTTGTACGTCCTATAACTTTAGTTCGCCTTGTCATTGGCATCAATGATAACAAAAAAGTTGAGTCCAGTTTCACTAAATTGTAAGCTAGACGCGTTCTGGAAGTTTTCTTCATAATTATTGTTGTTTTTGTCTGTTAATAATTTTGTATAAAGTATATACATGCCATTGAGATATAAGTAGCCATTTTTAAAATGTTTTTTTTGTCTGTCTGTCCTAATAATAAGAATACTACTAATAAGAACTAATTTTCGGAATGGCTGAACTGATTGTAATAAAACTTTTACGAACATATAGAGTAATAGAGATCTAGACAAAATTTTATCCGAAAAATTTAGAGATTTTATTTAAATAGAAATATTGACAACATTAAATAAATGGACTTAAATGATTATATCTTAAGTATAAATAACACCAAATTAATAGATCCCACCCATGCGAAGCCAGAGCGGGTCGATAGTTATAAATGTTATTGTAAATTTTTTTTATAGAAACGAGAATACGACTCACCTGATGGTAAGTGACTACCGCCGCTCATGAACAACTGCAACACCAGGGGAATTGCAGGTGCGTTACCCACGTTTTAAAAAGGAGTAACCTCTTTTCTTGAAGGTCCCTAATTCGTTACGCAAGTAAGTACATAAAATTATTGTACTTACTTGCGTATACAATTGTTATCATATATTTTCTCATTAATAGAAAATGTTCAACTAACCGAATAATATAACGATATACCGTTATTAGCGGGTTTTCGCTAATAGTACTGTGCATGTTGACGGTACGGGCTCGGTAAGCTGCCATTTCTAATCCCATTCTTTATCCGTACGGACTGTAACTTTTTAATATAAGTAATCAGCTCCGAAGAGTGAGTTACAGTCAGCGTTACAGCCTATTAAAAGTCCGCTGCTGAACATAGACCCCCATAGATTGTCTCATGAGGGGTTATTTGCAATGGTTGACACGTTTGGAAGGCGTGTCGCGTGTAGTAAGAGGCGGCAAAGGGAAACGAACCAGGAGATGGGCAGCATTGTTTTCCTAATAAAAACTGGAAAATAAACAACTGCTTTTCACAATCCGCCTATCAAGCGTGGCAACTATGGCATATATCCACCAATAGAACAATATATGGGGAGCTCTACGTTCATCGTTCGTGCAGTGGCGTTTTCATAGGCTGTAACTGTAACGGTATTTTAGATCTTGAAATATTAGGAATTTTGGTGTGCATAATAATTGAACACCATGGAAAATATAGCAAAATTAAGTAAACAAATTCGTAATTAAAATATACATGATGCAATTCACGGATCACCACTTACAGTATATTAATAGTTAATACAGCCTCTCATAACACCTGGTCTGTACTTTATCAGTGCATTGTTTAATTACTTCCGAGTCATTTAAGCAATCTGAACAAGTTTCGTATCGATAAAAATTTACAGTAAATTTACCATTTTTTATATTTTACATAATTTTAAAAAGTTGCATATTATTTTGTTAATATTATAATTATAATTCATAAAATTCTGTTTCTAAATAAGAATACTAGGATTTGTTACGAAAAAAAAAAATTAATATATTTATAATAGATATAAGGTTTGCAATTTTACTAAATGGTGGGATTCCTTTTGTGCCTAGAAACCCGTCTAGATAGGTATCACACTCTTACCTACTGAAGCCAAATCGCAGTGCATGTACTGCTGTGTATATCAGTCATAATGGTATTGAGTGCAAGACTGTGAGTCATTTCATCTTAGTCCTTAGGCTGCGGGCACGAAATTAGCGACGGTCAAGTGCTGGCGGTTGCGGGGCGGCACGATGCGACAGCGAAGCGACGTAAACAAAAGCATAGTTTAAGGATTTAAGAAGCCTGAATGATCTTGACGAAACGGTGACCGCAGAAATTTTAACCGACGTCATTTAAAGACATTTATTCCGACACTTCAGATTAAAGTCACAAATTACAGTACAGGTGAATAAACAAAATTAATACGAAAAAAAAAAATTGAGGATATAACAACAATTCTTGACTTAATAATCGAAACAGATGAAGTGGCGGAAGGGACCGCCTCAGCATAAGCCGCGGGATAGCGACGCTGATTTTCAGTCGGCCCCATACGGTCCTTCGGAGACCGTGCCGTAAGTGTCGACATTAAGCGAGTAGTAGATAAATATGATAATTATAGCAGATGAATGATAATAACAAAATGGAATACGTATTGTATCGTTATGCTGAACGTAAGTTGCTGAACGCTACGTGAGACGTGACGGGAACATTAGTAAGTGTCATAACTTAATTTAACAGTGTATAGTATAAAATTTTATATATAATATAAGATATATATATATATATATATATATATTTATACATATATATATATATATATATATATATATATATATATATATATATATATACATACATTTAATAGACTTTCTGTAATAAATAATAATATGTAATAGCATAATAAATATTATGTAAACAGAAAATCAGTAGCTAACGTCTAACCTCTTTAACAATACCCTATTTATTAACAATGCCCTTCTGTTCGTTTATTAGGAGATATTTTAAGTGTTTTCTAAACGTGCCTAATGTGCTTAGGTCACGCAGTGGAGGAGGTAAATTATTCCAGCAATGGGAGGCTGCATACTTATAACAACCTCGAAAGGCTGAAGAAAAATGTCGCGGAATACTGAGCCTATTATAAGATGAAGCGCGGGTGAGATACTTGCTATGCCCGCGAGACCAGTCTAACTTACTAAAAAGATACCAGTGTGAAAACAGCTAGACTTGTTTACTTTAGCTATTTCCATAGCATAATGTCGTATGGTATTTTGCTATGGGGACACGCGACTAACACTGAAATTATATTTGTTTTACAGAAGAGGGCCATAAGAGCAATCTATGATTTAAAACCTAAAGAGTCGCTCCGACAAAAATTTAAGGAAATTAATATATTAACTTTGGCCTCTCAATACATTTATGAAAATGTAATGTACGTACACAAAAATAAAAGTAGTTATACAAAATAAGTGATATTCATTCTGTAAATACTAGGAACAAACACAAGCTAGTAGTACCAGTTACTCGACTTCACCGAGTCAGTAATTCATTCTTGGGGCGATGTATACGCTTTTACAACAAAATCCCAGAAAATATACAAAATTCGACCTGCTCAAAATTCAAAAACTTTATTAAACATAGTTTGTATAAAAAGGGTTATTATAATATTAAGGAATTTATGGATGATAATAACCCCTGGGAATGAGGTGTTCCCTACCAAGCTATTTCTAATTTGTTTTCTGTGTTTAATTGTGTAACATAAATGATTGTAAGCCGTTATTTTTTAAAAAAAAGCCCCGCTGGGTTTCTTGCTGGTTCTTCCCAGGACAGAGGTTTTTTTTTCGAACCAGTGGTAATTAAACAAAAGATTGACTTTCAATAAGTATTATATATAATCTATATTGAATAAAAAAGTTTCTGTTTCTGTTTCTGATACTTTGGGTTTTTTGTCTTTATGACGCCAAAAGTACACAAGCTAAGTGAAGTTTGCGTCTGGCAGCCATTTTAAGAATATTATTGTCGTCAAGAAATGGGCTTACGTGACCTCTTGACGGTACATCGAAGCAAAACCTCACACAAGCATTTTGGACCCTTTGAATAAGGTGTGCGGTACGTGACAGTAAACAAGGCCCATAAACCGTATCAGCATAATTAAATTTTGATGGTACTAGGGTGTCCGATAGTCTTTTTCGTAATTCTATACTTAAATGTTCACGCATTCTATACAGGATTTTTAACCTATAAAAACAGTTCTTAACAATGTTATTGATATAATCTTGAAATCTGAGATCGGGGCTAATTACGATTCCTGCTTCCGTGCCTTTTATATACAGTGTTGGGACAAATTTATTTATTTTTTGAATTTGTTGTTTCGTTCCGCAAATTAAAAACTTTGTCTTTGATGGATTCAACACTAAACCGTTTCTTTCTGACCACTTTACTACTCTATCCAAATCCTCGCTGAGTTCATTAATAGCTTCTGCAGTATGACTAGGCTTAAAAGACTTATAAATCTGTGTGTCATCTGCATATAAGTGATATTTACAATATTGGAAACAACGGAAAAGTACGGAACCAAAATCGATCCTTGAGGTACATCACGCGTGATCCACTGCGGATAAGACACACAGATTTGACCATTTAATTGAATTGTAATTTGCTGGGAACGTCCACTAAGGTAACTGTGAAACCATTTTATAGTCCTGGGGTCAAATCCGTAAAACGACATTTTGGACAAAAGTAAGGGCGTATTTATGGTATCCAAAGCCCTGGAATAATCTAATAGAACGAGTATAGTCCCCTGACCTGTATCTTGGGCCTCCAATATATTACATACTACATCAGATAGGGCAGAAGCAGAACTTCGTCCCTTTCTGAAACCCGATTGAAGATCGGGCAGTATAGCATTATTTTCTAGATATGAAATTAATTGTTGATACACAACTTTTTCTAATATTTTAGATGTACAGGGTAGCAAACTTATGGGCCGTAAGTCTGTCACGGTAGCAGGATTGGCATTTTTTGGAAGAGGAAGTATTAAGGCTAGTTTCCAGATGTCAGGGAATGTACTTGTGGTTATCGATAGGTTAATTAACGCGGTAATAGTTTCTAGACTTTGTGGAAGGGTCATTAATAACATATTTAGGGTAATACCATCAACTCCTAGTGCATTAGATTTTAGTTTTTTAATTATATTCAAAGTAATATACAGGGTATTTTTGAAACGCTCCCGAAAACGAAGACAGATGATAGTACTAAGGATACCAATGATGATGGGTCACAAAGAAATTCGATCCCGAGGAAAAAAAAACATCTTTTCACAACGTTTTATTAACTTTATTCACGCTCCATCATGTTTTTACAGTTAATTGAAACGATATTTCACAAAAAAAAATGAAAATACTGAAACATAAAACCAGCAGTGAAACTTAAAAAAGAAAATCAGCTGACAATAGGGTCAATATCCTCGCGGGCGCCGAACTCTTACCTAGATCGGTACGAAACAATGCATTAGGTATACTACTTACTCACTCTACCCTTCCCTTTCACACACACGCTGCTTCGTGTCGCCTCGCGCTGTGGAATTTACAGATGCTTCAAGGACGTTACAATGGCGGGTTTGATTAATAATTTTAGTTTTTGATACAGTGCCATGTTGACTATCACGAGCGATAGTTCAATTGTTTTGTTTATTAAATTATTGTCGTTATTACTTGTTATTTATTAATTAATGATGTTGTTCTTGTTGTTACGTTTTGTGTTTTTTGTTTTGTTTTAATAATGCCTAACGCGTAGGTACGTTTATAGTGCTCGTGAATACGGCAACATGTTAATGTGCCTTGAAGAATCTCATAAGGCCACGAAGGATCGGTAAGCTGTTTCATACCTAATTTTTTTTTAAATAACTTAGTACTGAACTGATCTGAATAGGTACATAACTGAATACATCAGAATAATAAACATACCTTTATTATTCTGATGTACAATGGATAACAAAGCATGACTCTAGCCTTGTTAACATTTTATTTAAGTATTTTTTTCATTAGCGGGGAATTGAACCAGTTATTTGGTTTATTTAACCTAATTTTTTTTTAAATAACTTGTTAACATTTTATTTAAGTATTTTTTCATTAGCGGAATTGAACCAGTTATTTGGTTTATTTAACCTAATTTTTTTTAAATAACTTAGTACTGAACTGATCTGAATAGGTACATAACTGAATACATCAGCATAATAAACATACCTACACAATGGATAAAAAAGCATGACTCTAACCTTGTTAACATTTTATTTAAGTATTTTTTCATTAGCGGGAATTGAACCAGTTATTTGGTTTATTTAACCTGTGAATTCGAATTAAAGTGGCTACGTGGAGACAAGCACAGTGGCAAAATAGTAGGTTAAGTAGATATGTTAGGTATTTAGACAAGTGTTGTAAATTATTAGGTATTGTGGTACCATCGCTAGTTGCGGGCCGCGCGAATTCGGCGTTCGCGCGTACATTGACCCCTAGTCAGCTGATTGTAATTCAGTAATTCCACTGCTGGTCTTATGTTTCAGTATTTTCATGATTTTTTTTTGTGAAATATCGTTTCAAATAACTGTAATAACATGATGGAGCGTGAATAAAGTTAATAAAAAGTTGTGAAAAGATGATTTTTTTTTTCCTCGGGATCGAATTTCTTTGTGACCCATCATCATAGGTATCCTTAGTACTATCATCTGTCTTCGTTTTCGGGAGCGTTTCAAAAATACCCTGTATTGAGATCCCGGTTTCAGCAAAAAAGTTTTAGAAGTAAAACTATTAAATTCAAAATAATAAGATCTGATATAGTTACGTTATAGAAACCTGGTATGTTTGAGAAATGTGAATTAATAATCTCAGGATCCGATAAATGTGGCGGTAGGTCGTATTCGTTTTTCGGTGGTAACGAGTACGCGTTCAGATTTGACCATAACTTCTTTGGATTACTGATATTATTATTAATGAACACTTTGTATTAGGTCTTTACATATGAAATTGGCGTTTTGTTCGGGAGGAATATAAAGTCAATTTTTTTTTGTAAAATATATTTAATTAATCAAAGTAATGAAATAATGGCAAAAGTGCATAGATCACAACGGAGCATCCTTTGTGATCTATGCACTTTTGCCATTTCATAGGTAGTTCATTGATACCTTTACTAAAAAAACCATGGGGGCGAAAATCAATAAACTCTTTGAAGGCGGTTTGGACTGCCGCATCGGAGTTGAATTTTTTTCCTTGTAAGTTGTCCAAATTCCGGAAAAAAATGGTAATCTGTTGGAGCAAGGTCCGGGGAGTACGGTGGATGTCGCAGACATTCCAATTGTAGCTCATCTAACTTTTTGGTTGTTTGTTGTGCAGTGTGTGGTCTTGCGTTGTCGTGAAGCAGCAGTGGCCTAGAGCGATTGACCAATCTCGGTTGTTTAGCAGCTAGTTCTTCCTTCATGGTTTGCAGTTTCTGACAATAGATATCTGCCGTAATCGTTTGGCCAGATTTTAGAAAGCTGTAGTGAACGACACCGGCGCTAGTCCACCAAACACTCACAAGTAACTTTTTCTGAGTCAATTTTCGTTTAGGGCAGGATTTGGCTGGGTCTCCAGGGTTCAGCCATTGCGACGAGCGCTTCCGATTATCGTACAGTATCCACTTTTCATCACAAGTAATGATTCGATTTAAAATCCTTTCATTATTGTGTCGGTTGAGCAAAGCAACACAGCAGTCGACGCGTGTTTGCAAGTTTGATTAACTCAATTCATGAGGTACCCATCGTTCAAGTTTTTTTACTTTCCCGATTTGCTTCAAGTGAATTAATACAGTTTTATCACTTACCTCGAAGCCTGCAGCTATCTCTGAAGTGCTTTGTGATGGATGCGCTTCCACAGTAGCCTTTAATTCTTCATTTTCCATTTTGGTCTCCGGCCGTCCACGGGGTTGGTTCTGAAGGTCGAAATTTCCAGAACTAAAACGTTGAAACCAAAAACGTACCGTGCTTTCTTTTGCAACACCAGCGCCGTACACATCATTAATCCTTCGAGCTGCTTCTGCAGCACTGGTGCCACGGTAGAACTCGTACTCGTAAATATACCGATATTTCATGTTTTCCATTGTGCGGTAATAAGCGACGCCAAAGAATAAAATAATGAGGAAACAACAAACGAATGACTGTTTTCGAAACTCAAATGTACCAGCTAAATGAATTTATAAATTTGAATTTAGAATTCTTAACCAAAGAAGAGATATTTCAGATCAAAAAGGTCAGTACGACAAAACGCTAATTTCATATGTAAGGACCTAATAATATGCTTTTTTCTCGTGGTATAGTGCGACATTTACATGATGTTTTAATTGTTTATAATAATTTTTATAACTGGGCGACTGTGAACATCGATACTTGTTGCGTGCTTCGTCGCGTAAACTCATCATCTTGCCCCTGGATAACCAAAACCATAAGCTTTTGGTTATACTTAAAGATCGCCCTTTAAGTATAACTGTTTTAATAGGTGAATGCAAGTCAAATAAAGGAGTCAATCGTTTTTGGGCCCAATAGAAACTTTAATGACCCTTAATGGTATTACACACAAAAAAAATATACCAATTTATTATTAAATAGATTTTATGAAAACCTAAACGGAATCAAGAAATCTGAAAAAAAATGAGTGGTTTTGATTTTCCGTGTTCTGGTTAATATATTATGGGAAAAAAATGCGTGTAATGAATCATTTTTGCAGTTTCTATAAAAAGAAAATGATTTTTTTGTACAAAGATAACTTATTATATGCTTATTATACTTATTTGTATATTATATATTTATTACTAAAAAGAGATACCACTGATGAGATTTTATCCTATTTCCAAAAGTGTTAGCTTATATATCATATAACATGGTTCAAAGTCACCGTGGAACGAAATGCTATTTTGTCATTGACTTCCGTGCTGCGTAATTACCTGTGTGTGGCCATATTTGACACTACTAATTACAACTACAAATTTTCATTTTATTCCACATTATGTATTTAATTCGCCATTGACATTCGAAAATGAAAACTGACGAGTTTAATTAAAAGTCAATGTGAGTGTATAATACAAGTTTACTTTTCCTCCTAGAATTTTGGAAAATCTATTTATGTTGAATTACCTAAAACAAATGACAAACACAGGTCTTATTAGTAAGTTAAAAGTGTCAAAGTATTGAAGTTTTATGTTATTGGTGAAATCTAATTTAATTAATAGATAAAATAAAACCACACAAAATATACACAAATCTATGTTAAAAGAGTATCAATAACCTATTGGTCAAGGGATTTAAGTTATGTGTATGTAATAAATCTGGTGTCTGTTAATCAGAAATCAAAGTCAAAAAGGAATATAAATGTGTTAATAATTATTATAGTAGGGATAAAATATTATGTAATTAGAAAAAAACTCCTTTTGTAAATATTCTGTGTGGTTTTATTCGTACTAATAATATTAAACTGTAAAATTACTAATCAATTTTGGTGAAAGTGTTTAAAAATGTGACGTCTTTTGTTGTAGATTGTGAACCCACTCGTAAAATTGGGAACACTTAATGTAATAAATATTAACTTGTCACTCCCATGACTGACTTGACACTGGCAGAATTCTATCAAGAGAAGCCATAATTTAAAAGAAGAAGAAAGAACTGCCTAAAAATATTGCAAGAAAGTATTGAAACTGCTCATTCCATTAGAAGGTTTGGATTTAGGAATATTTGTATTCAATGTGGATCTTCAATTTTAAGAGCACATCACACATGGGCTGTGCAAATTAACTCAGCAGAAAGAGGTATTATTTTGCAGCGGATACCATCACACCAGGTATTTACTTTACTTTAACAGTCTGTAAATGATCCCCTGCCTGAAATAGGCTTGCCCGGAGGAGTTGGCATAATTGCTTTGGCACACATATTGATGTTTGCAGTATCATCACCTCGCACTACAAACAATTTGGCTATTCACCACCAGGTTATCTTTAACTTTACAGCCTATCAAAAGTCTACTGCTGAACATAGACCTCCCCCACAGATTGCCTCATAGGGGAGATATTTGATAACCACAGTTTTTATCTTTAGTTGTTATTAGATAGATGCTACTTCTTCCTTACCTTACACTCATATTTGTATGCCTTTGTACATAATATACAAGTAATATTTTTTACCTTAAATGACATTAGTCCAATAATGTTATAATTCTAATATAACTACTTCACTTGATGTACTTTTATTTCTTTTTACCTTAGTGGAATCTGGTTTACTACAAAAGTATTATGAAGGGAAACGAGTACATGCTATTTATATATAATTTAAGAGGCATTACGACTGTTTATTAGTAATAAAGATTGAAATAAATAAAATATTATTAAATATTAATATTTAGGGGGTAGACACTGTAAAACTATAGTCTGTTCGGTTATTTGATGAAAAAAACAATTTTCAGGTGGGTCGTTTAGAATGAGTCTGCAATCATGTTGGCCGAGAGCTTCTACAACTGTATGGAGACACAAATGATAACAGGGATATGGAATTACAATCCATGAATATTGAGGACATCGGTAACATCCCACAACCACCCCTTTAGCCTGTAACTGTAACTCCTGCCATTTCCAGATCGGCATCAACAATTGCTATAATAATATGCAGACCTTTTCTATCAAAAGGTTTAAATTATTTCTTAAGCAAAAATTGTCTAGTAATGGTTATTATACTATTAGAGAGTACATGACTGATAATAACCCCTGGAAATGAGGTGATCTCTACCATGCTGTTTCTAAATGTTTTCAAAGCAATTGTATAAAATATTATATTGTAAAATGTGCTTTTTTTTTTAAAAAAAAGTCTCGCTGGGTTTCTTGCTGGTTCTTCCCAGGACAGAGGTTTTTTGCGAACCAGTGGTAAAAGTAAAAAATGACTTAATAAGTATTATGTATTGTAATCTATATTGAATAAAAATGATTCTATTCTATTCTGTGGCTAGTTATAAGCGTGCTGCTTCTATTTCCCGTCACTGTATTTTTAAGTTATGTAATCATTTATCTAGATTCTTTATACCTAAACTAATAAAAGAGAGATTGCTGATTGATAACTCATTTTATGTGTCACTGTGCGCTCGTATTTGTGAATACCACTTAAATGAACCTCACAATAATTGGAATAATTTTTACACAAGTAGTAATGATGCATATCTATATAGTAATATTAATATGCATCATTACTATATGGTAGTTTTTGCCACAGTTGCTACGCTTGTGGCAGGGAAGATGTTGCTGCTTATCTCCTGCTATCTTTATTTTACTCTGTTACGACTTTACAATACTATACGGGACGAAAGGCGATGGCAGTTCACGGATGGGCTATACAATATTTTACATTATATATTTAATTTAGAGAAGACCTATGTTCAGCAGTGAATTGTTGTAATGATGACGAATAATGATCAATAAAACTTGTAATTATTGTTGCTTACTTGACCTGTTTCTATTATGTGCCTTATTATATATAAATAAGTGCCTAATTTATAAATAAACGCCGAGCAAGTTGAATAGATGGTCCCGAGCAAGTTGAATAGATGCTCTGGTACCTTTTCGTATCTATTTCAATTGACAATCTCCTTTTTTTTATAGAATAAGTGTGACAAACAAGCGTACGGTCCACCTAATGGTAAGTAGATGCTGTGGCTCATAGACATAGACATTTATCCTCGTTTAAGAATCAAAATGCAGATGCATTTTCACCCCTGAGGACTAAGATGGAGTGCTTCGTTTCCAGTAAAAAAGGACTCCGGTTCTCTACACTCACCATACGAAACACAGGAGCATTAAGCTACTATTTTACGCTGTTAGCGTTTTCCATGAAAGCGTGTCCTACCCCGGTCGAGCCGTATCTGCACACAACTAGTTTAAAACTTCTTCATTATTACAGCCCTACACAAGTCCACTGCTGAACATAGGCCTCCCCCAAGGAATTCTACAAAGCACGGTCCTGAGCCACCTGCATCCATCGACTTTTTGAATGTCTTACCAGGTCGTCACTCCATCTAGAGGGTAGCCGCCCCACACTGAGCTTACCTGAGAATTTTACATTTTAGCTTCAATTGTGGTTGGATGTAAACATGCTAATCAATCAACACATATTAAAAGAATGTCCTGGCACTGCACCTCGTGGCCTGTGATACTTATAATAGACTGCTTTAAGAATATGATGATTTTACAATAATAAATAATAAAAATGCAGTGACAATACAGTGTTTCTTTTTATCCTAACACAAATAGTTCAAAACACCTTACATGCTATTTATTTTTCGTGGTTAATATCGTAAAAATCGGATATGTTACTATCCAGTCATTTTGGTTTTAATGATGCTTGGAATGTAAACATGTTATTCAATCAATACATATTAATAAACAGTGTCCTGACACTGCACCTGGTGGCATGTGTCACTTTTAATACTGCTTTAAGAATGTGATGATTTTACTATAACAAATACAGTGACAATACAGAGTATTTTTTATCCTAACACGACCAGTTCAAAACATCTTACGTGCTATTTATTTTCTCCATCGCCGTAGAGGTAAAACTCGCAAAACACCCCTTAAAAGTTCACTGTTGGACGCACATATGCACCTAAAACCGTGTTACTGGTTGCAAATGATATTAGATAAATAAGTACATGTGTGCTTGTTTTTAGAATTAGTTGAGCGTAGTTTTGTCTTACTTTTTGCTTCACTTGAATACATTTGTAATGTATTCTGTGCTTAGTATTCAATACACCACAATAAATAATAAATACAGTTAAGAATCAATATATCACCTGGTCTGTTTATTCGTACTGTTTAATCCGGTACTACTAAAAAAAAATTCATCCACCAAGTAGTACTTAAGATTTCTAAGAACCTACAACTTTTTTATACTTTTTATTATTTACAGTGCACTATCGTAACATAGGATATCAATAAAAACTATTAGACAATCGCCCGTATGGGATTTTAGGTTATAGTGAGATTGCCGTTTGATTGTTATTTTCTCAGTATTCCCTTTATATATGGTACAACTAATATTACTATAGTAATCTAGAGATTATAAGGAATAAATCTACATACATTTCATTACGAGTCATCACAGTTTTCACAGGCCCATTCTCCATACAAAAATAAACTGTCTCCTTTAGGATGTAGCGATTAAATAAGTCGTCAGAAACCGTCTAGCGAATACGTTCTGTATTACTTAGAAAAGTGCAAATATTAATAGACTGCAGAGGTGAAAAGTATATACTCGTAAGTGATATACTGCCTATTATGCTTGCGCATCACTGAGAGTTAAGTCGCGGTTAAGCAACTTCAATTACATTGCACGGTTTAGTGCTGTAGCTTTGTTTGTAAGTTTTAAGTACGTAAGAGTTTTTATTATATTAGTGGAATCGTATTTATTTGTGTCGTATTAGTAGCTCTGGGTCTAAGCGCTCACTTTTTGAACCGGGTTTGATCCCCGGCAGCACCAATGAAAATGTTAATTGCAATTTTAAGTGCTGATTTAGCACGTGCTCGGCGGTGAAGGAAAACATCGTGCGGAAACCTCCATGTCTGAGGAATAAGAAAAAAAATTCGAAGACATGTGATGTTCGCCAACACGCATTGGGGCAGCGCGGTGGACATTTCCTTGCCCTAAATCCCTCTCACAAATGAGAGGAATCCTGTGCCCAGCAGCGGGACTTAAATAGCCTGTTACTTTACTTTTGTATCGTATACATATGCAATATTAATATTCGTTTCAGATACATAAGGGTACATAATGCTGAGAAAAATATCATGTCATGGAGGTCACAAAAACGTAAAACATCTTTGTACCTAGATAAAATGTTGTAGTGATTGTCAGTCATTTTATACGTAGGTCACTCAATAAGTTTTGAGATGCTCGAAATTTAAAAATGAAACGCACCCGTGTTATATGTTTCTAAAAAGCAAATTTATTTAATAATAGAACTCCATAAGCCAATTGCTCAATATTAAAAAAAAAAAACAGTTCTAATAATGTTCCTACAACGCTACCCGCGCTTTTCATTCAAAACGATGGATCTTAACAGTGAACATTTGCGCGCTATGATATATTATGTTTTTAAATTTGATTTAACCGAACAATTAAGTTTACAACGGTTACAATCAGCATAAGGGCACTCAGCTCCATCACGCGCAACAATTTTTAGGTAGTTTGTTGAATTAAAAAGGGGTAAAAATAATCTTAAAGATGACCAAATAACCGTTGTCCCGCAAACAGCAGTAACTGCAGAAAATGTATGGACTACTGAAATGTAGATGCCAGAAGACCCACGAATCACATATACGGACATCTAACAGATT
Source organism: Parnassius orleans (assembly GCA_029286625.1). Classification (NCBI taxonomy): domain Eukaryota; kingdom Metazoa; phylum Arthropoda; class Insecta; order Lepidoptera; family Papilionidae; genus Parnassius; species Parnassius orleans. The sequence goes on from JAGSMP010000170.1 coordinate 2,887,428, forward strand.
GTTGACATTAGTTCGGGGAGCATTCATACCATCCTACATGAAAATCTTGGAGTGAGGAAGCTTTGTTGTCGATGGATCCCTCGTTTGCTCTCCGAAAGCGAAAAACAGACTCGTGTGGATTGGTGCCATGAAATATAGACGGTTTTGAAAACGGGGCATCTAGGCGTGTTTCAGAAATCGTTACTGGTGACGAGACATGGATCTATCAATATGATCCGGAAAATAAAAGGCAATCATCGGTATGGGTCTACTCAGAAAGACAGTTACCGACAAAACTGCAAAGACCTCGCAACGTGGGCAAAAAAATGGTGGCTAGTTTTTTTCGTGGAGCGGAAAATTGTCGACGTCAATGCAGGAAAATTGTAGGTCAGTTAACTCTGAATGGTATACTGCAGTTGCATTACCCAAAGCTTTTCAAGCTGTGCGGGAAAGAAGAACAAAGACCGGGGTTCGGGGAATAATGCTGCATCACGATAAAGCCTCTTCAACTGTTGAAACTCTAAGTCCCCCACGCTACAGCCCTGACTTAGCTCCTTGTGATTTCTTTTTGTTCCCAAGAGTCAAATAAAAAATAAAAGGCAAGTTTTTTTCAAGCGCCGAAGAAGCCGTGGCTGCCTACGAAGAAGCGATTTCCGACCTGTCAGATCAAGACTGGCAAAATTGTTTTCAGAGTTGGTTTAGGCGAATGGAACTTTGTATAGAGCATGATGGAGAATATTTTGAAAAGATGTAAAATAAATATTAATAGTATCTAGAATACTTTTTGTGTATCTTAAAAGTTATTGAGTGTCTTACGTACGCCACATTTTCTATAGAGTTTAGAACGTTTCAGATAGCGCAAAATAAAAAATAATACAAAATATTATGGGAATCATTTATTAATAATATATATATTTATAGGTATTTATAATAAAAATAATGAACAAGCTACGAGATTCAACTGATAGTGTTTCTTGTAAACACAATTGTAAAATTGCTATTTTTTATTTTTCATTTTTATCAATAGTGAATTGATGAAACGTAGGAGATCACTTTATATAAAATATATTTAATTAAATTGGCACATGGCGTATTTGGCCTTCTATTTACAACTCAGCGGAAATTCGAAAAGAAAGATTTTGTCTGTTCTTAATTCTCTTGTGTACACCATTTTTTACAGAAGTATTGTTTACAACTGGCGTGGGTTTCAAAAGCATGATTAAATGTCAGCTGTATATCGTCAATCAGATCCTGATATTTTTCGACATTTATTTTGGTTTCTTTTTGTTATATCATGAAATTTTTTAAAACTGACGCAAACTCATTAGTTTATTTATTGTTACATTTATTCTCTAACATATTTGGTATCTTGGATAAGTTTGTAATTTTTTTTAATTTTATCACAAAATTTTCGCAGTAAATTATTACGTTTTTTACAGTGATTCTCTCCTTTTAGTTTCGGCGTGACTGTGGGATGTTATGTAGGTACAGAGTTACCATCAGTTACTAAGCGGCCATAAATCAATATATGTATGTATAGAAATACAGATCTACATTTTTTGATTTTATTGAAACCTGGTAAAATTATTTCTTTTTCCATATCAATTGATGGGCCTAAGTATAATGCCAGTTGTGCTCTTAGGCTGAACTTATTTTTTATTTTATGCATAATTGCAGACAAAACAATATTGATTGCGCATCTCTAAAACAAAATTTTACCTCTTCTCCTTCTAATAATAACTCCTGCACCTGACACGGCGGAATAGTTTTTTCTATAAGACTATTTGCAGTAACAAATTTTGTTAACAGCTAAGAGTGTAACATTTTTATCAGCTGCTTTGTTCTGTACAGAAAATGATGCTGGCTTTGGTATTTCTTATTTGAAATAATTCATAGGCATAGTGCTGCAGAAAACTGTTACAAATATGGATGGCCGCTACCAATGAATATAATACCTGCTATGTTATACATATTTACATAGAAACTTTTAATTATAATCTGCATAAAATTTTAAATAGCACTTTTTACACAAGAAAGTAAACATTGAGATGAGTCCATCTTGTTTTTCGCTAATTAAGTGAATAGTAAAACAAACCAAGAGATCCGTGATTTAAAATTTCTTGCAGTTTTAAAGCATGACCTTATCATCATTTAGCCATCTGATAAAAAATTTAAGTGAGCCAGTTATACATTAATGATGATATTTGGGTCATTATACTGGAAATAGTCTATTAAATATTTTATAATACAAATTGACCGTGTGTATGAATTTTATAAGTCTATGTTATTTTTGATGTAAAGTATTATTGCAGATAAAATACTTTTGACATTTATTTTAGTCTCGAATTAAATTATACAAGAGAAATAAAGATTGAGTATTCGTAGTAAGTACATTTGGCTTCATTATTATCATCATTACAGCCCTTCACAAGGCATATACATATTGTTGCGCGCCACTATTAATGGCTTGTACATGGCAACACTGGTTACCACTAGAGCCCTCTAGTATTGAGGAGCAGAACTAGGAGAGTCAAGATCCTTCTAGAAATTTCGGGACCAATATGTACTCGAACATTCTAGATGTTTCTACAGTAGAAGGTTCTGGAAAGTATCTGAGGCGCTATATAAGGCCGGTATAGACCACGACCGAGTGAGTATTGAATTGGCGATACAAGCGAATACTTCCAAGCGATACAACTGCGAACTAAAGTGATCTGTAGTACAATTGTGTTTTGTTATAAGTGTGGTTTTAAGTTGTAATTAGTGTTGCGTAATTAAAGTGTAAATTTTGGTAATTCACTCGGCAGTTTTTAATTGTCTCGAACCCCAAGCTCGTAACAATATATAGAATAGGCCTCCCCAAAGAATGCCACAAATCATGGTCCTAAGCCACCTGCATCTATCGACTTCCTGCATATCTTACCATGTTGTTCCTCCATATAGTAGGAGGCTGCCCTGCACTTCGCTTACCGGTACGAGGTTGCCAGTCGAAAACCTTTCTTCCTATTGTTTATAGGTTTTCCAAGCTATATGGCCAGTCCATTGCCATGTCACTTTAATAATCCGTTGGGCTATGTCAGTTACTCTGGATCTACTGCGGATATCCTCATTTCAAACTTTGTCACGCAGAAAAACCTTTCTCCAATTTAAATTTTTTATATTTTTTAGATGATGGTTTGTCTAACATTTAATGAAAACATAAACCCAAGAATGTCTTTATATAGCATGTAGGGAAGCACCATTTTTATTGAATTTAAATTGTTTTATTTAATTTTATGATAGTGTACCTAAATATAAGTATCTGTATTTAGATTTCCTCCCCAATAATGTTCTTTTACATAGGTATTAAAAACTATCGAAATCTAAATAACAAGATTATGTTGGTCGTTCCACATCTAAATTATATAAAAATGCATTTTTAAATTTATCTAATCAATAATAATATTTACAGTTACCAATGTACAGATATTAACTAAATTAAGTATTTTCATTCATAAAAATATTTATATTTGAGTATAAACTCTTAAAAAACTAAAATATATTTGAACGAAGTCGCACCAATACAGGCCGCAGATGTCCATGGATTGCAGTAGCCACTTACAATAGCGAGTAAGTTCGTTTGTTACTTCATTTCTATAAAAAGAGTTACCTTTAAAAGTTTTATTTGAACGTTTAATAAGCATTTTCGTCCTTCAAGTCTATTATGTGCGTTGTTTCAGTATTATGTTTATATGTTTAAGTATATTAAAATGTAGTTGTGTAAATATAATAGTGAATATATTTTCTTAAATTAACTTCATATGTTTTTTTATCGGTTGTCTCTTGAGATTTAAATGGGAATTCCTAATGCACGGCATTAAAAATGTAGCGAAAGAAATAACTATCGGTTGTCTCTTGAGATTTAAATGGGAATTCCTAATGCACGGCATTAAAAATGTAGCGAAAGAAATAACTAATTCACTTTACAATTGCAGGCTATCTGAGCGAAAATATCGTCATTACCTATAAAAGTTTAGCCTATAAGTCCACAGATGGGCTTGGACCGCTATCGTGGTAGGCAAGATATGCCTATCGTCTGCTTGGGAGGCGGATTGATGATCGCAGTACCAGAGGTCTCGCATCTTTGACGCTGTTGCCTGTCACTTCTTACGACACCCACAGGTCCGTATGGGTAGTGGATATTTTTACACCAACACTACACTTTAGGTAATTTCCATAACCCCTTTCAGAAATGAGTGGAAGCTTGTGCTCAGCATATAGGCTTAAACTGTTAACCTGATATTTTTATCAATGACTTCAGGTTTATAAATTAATTGTAAGTTTTAGTCCTCTCATCGTTTGTTCGGTCTGGTTACTTAAATATATATATAAAACTACTTAAAAGTAACACTTAACATGTAACATATTTTACCACGTGCTCGGCGGTGAAGGAAAATATCTTGAAGAAACCTCAATGTCTGAGAAATAAGAAAAAAATATTTAGTAGTTGGCAAACTTCCAATGAATTTGCCAACACGCATTAGAGCAGTGCGGTAGATATTTCCTTGCCCTCTAACCATCTCAGAAATGTGAGGAGGCCAGTGCCCAGCTGTGGGAAGTATATAATATGCTGTTACTTTACTTTACTTAAATGTATATAAACGCTTAAATAAAAATAATATAAATGATTTCCATAACATAAACTATGATCTCATATGAATATTTTGCTTTTCTGGTTCGTAAGAAAATATAATATGGAATCCATTAATAGCGGAAGAAAAAATATGGCAAATACATGCTTGAATGAGGCCCTTTTTAATACTATTTCATATTATTTGTGGTACATATTATTCGTTTTAAAACGTATTTACTTATTCACGCATAATTTTTGCGTGTATTTCAAACGCTTTTTTATAATAGTATTTATTCGTACTTGAAAAAAAATAGTCAGAAATATTTTTGACAATGTACGCGTACGTGCCATTTTCAGCGTTTAAAATACCCAGGAGACGGCCTGTAAAATATCACTGCTGTAAAATTAAAATTTCACGTAATTTGATGTTTACCATTTTAACAATTTTTTTTTTTTATAGAATAAGGGTGACAAACGAGCACACAGTCCACCTGATGGTAAGTGGTTCCTGTGGCCCATAGACATCTACATCTATCTTCGTTTGCGAATTTAAATGCAGATGCGTTGTCAGCCGTGAGGACTAAGATAGAATGCCTCTTTTCCAGTAAAAAGGGTCTCCGGTTCTCTACACTCACCACACGAAACACAGCAGCATTAAGCTGCTATTTTACGCTGGTGTTCTGTGAGAGCGTGGTCCTTCCCCGGTCGAGCCGACCCATTCGTGCTACAACTATACTATTAATATAGCTGCAGCATGGCTCTACCACGTATAAATATATTAATAAATATATTAAAAAATATATTTTAAAGTCATGGAAATGTCTATTAAATAAATATTTTATTTTAAGATCTATATCGTTACTTTATTCATACCTTAATACATAGGCCTCCTGGTTGATTCATAGACACACACACAATCACGCACACACACACACACACACGTGTTATATAAGCTTTCAATTTCAAAAATTCTAGAAAGTAAATAAACCTTAACGTATTATGTTCATTATATGCAATATAATATTTTGTCCCCAACCAAGCCTTTATAATAATTAATAAAATCATGCGTTATTTTTTTTTAAATTTATTTAATCTTTTTTTACATCTACCTTATACTAAGGGATATAAAGGGCGGACTTAATGCCTTGCGGCATTCTCTACCAGTCAACCCTGGATGATTTGAGAAGCTGTGGCAGGTGTAACAATCACTCCATAAATTAATAAATAAGTAAAAAGATTATATCTAACAACAAACTGCAAATAAATAAAAAAAAATTAAAATATACAAATTTAATATCTACTTTGTAATAAAGAAAGAATGAATAGTAAATATATAAACGGATACTTATATATACAAAATCTTTAAATAAATATAAAATAATATAATATAAAAATAAAATAACATGATGCATATTAAAATACATATTATACAAAATATCAATTACAAAGCGAAAGAGAGAGAAAAACAAAAGTCGGATAAATCAATTCCTGTTAATGAATTCTCGAACTAGTCTTTTAAAATAATGTTTGTTACTGGTTTTTTTTATATGAACAGACAGGGCATTCCAGAGCAGTATGGACTGCACAGTAAAAGAGGAATTAAAGAAACCACTCTTATGTGGTGGAATACGAATTTTAAGACTATTTTGGGGACGGGGAATTTTATCATGAGTAGAATATTGGTACTGAAAGTTATCCTTAAGATAATAAGGAGAATTTGGGTCATTTAAAATTGAATATAGTACTTGTAAAATTCGGGAGCTACGCCTTTGACGATTTGACGTTACTTTGCGGAAATCCATTATATTAAAGTTGTTAAAAATAAATTTACAAAGATTCGCAAAACAAAATAGCACCTCCCGCCCTTACTCAATTGCGTGCACTATCCAGGTCACCACTAATCCCAGCACAATTACTCCCATCACTTACACTGGAAAAGATACACTACCGTCGATGTCGATAATACGACACGTCTTTCGCCACTTTGCAGCGTCAACGACGAATTGAGGGAGCGCGGAAGGTGCTGTATAATTTAGGTAAGACACATCATCATATTTTGTTACGCGGATCTTATCAAATTAATCTTTAACAACTTTAATAGCCTTTATAATATTTTCAGGGAAAGCTGTCCTATCAAAGTTATTGACATTCTGAAATGTACTATCGCTTCACAAATATAATGTTAATTGTAGTTTGTATGGTAGTTATTTATTAGCGAGTTAATGGACAGAAATCTGTGTGTGTCACACGTCACGTATCGCTAATTAACGACCTCTGTTTGTGGCCGCTCATTGAAATAGGCGGCAATCTATTTTGGAACATTTTGATACCATTCGTTAAGGTCTGCTGGGAAATTTTATGATCACTCATGAACCTGCAGTCTGATTGCGATCTAATTTAAAATAAAATGTATGTGCGTTATAAATAATGATTTTGATGAACTTATTATTTATTATAATACATGGTTAAAATATTTTAATATTATATTGATGGATATTCCATTCATATTATAATTTCCCTTTTTTAACCTAAAATAGATATGTCGGCACGTCTATAAAATACTGGTTGGCTCGAGAGTAAGGAAGAGGTTGCGTCACTCTTGCGTCATATCGATGGTGCCGTTTGTGTAGTATAAAGTTCAGTGTAGGTGTCGTGCGCGAGAGAGTCTGTCTAAGTCATTCTACGTAGTACTCGTAGTAGTGCTAAGATAGTATCGTGGTTCTGTCTGTTGTGGTGGTTCTTCTGGCGCAGGCAAGGAAGATGGTGTTGCTAATACCATCAGAAACACCATCTTCATTGCCTGCACCAGAAGAATATTCGTTATTTAGGTTAGATAAGAATAATATTTTAAGAATGCAATAAAATAAAAAAAACATTAAGATATTTTTATATTTCCCACAAAAGAATTACTTTTATTTTTATACAAATATGTTAAATCAAAGCTAAATTAACTAAATATTTATAAATATTATATACTAAGGAATGTACTCGTACAATAAAAAATATAACAACACGGTTGGCAACCCGCTTGCCAAGCGTGGCTACAATGGCAAATACCCCCCTATGGGGCAATCTATGGGGGAGGACTCGGCAGTGGACGGTCACGGTAACGGTTGTATTACATTCATAGTGAATTGTGTACATCTATTGCTCGCGAGTTGCTTTATGTGGCAGAATATTAGTGCGCTGCGTTTGCTGAGCTGGTAGACTTATCGTTGCTGCAATCGAGTTTGAACTCTGTTGGTATGTTTATTCGTTGTTGCAATTATTTTTATAAAAAAAAAACTAAATAATAAAATACTTAAAAATAGCAATTTCCACTTTGCAGAAACAAAAGGCTACCGAATCATCATAATACTCCAGTTAGCGCAGCGTAGATATTCTGTCCGGGTAGACTCGTGTACAATCGCTAGACCTAATTTATAACCTATTTTATCACAATCACTAAGTATTATGCAAGTTAAAAATTAAATGGTTAATTCCAGATATTTTGGGTGCTTGATAGCGCCCATTGTCACGGGGGAACTGAAATGTTTGACGTCCCGATGTCATTGTTAGCCCGGCTACCTTCAGCTTTTGAATATTAATTTTTGATTCCATCTACGCAGAACGAGCTAACAGTAAATTGAAGTTTTGCAGCGGTATGCTAGGGTTTGAATTTAATTTTATTAATTATAGGATCCCAAACTGATAGAAGCACCCATCCATATTCTTTATTGAAATCAGGATGTTTTTGATTCAATAGCCATGTGAATCATCATTGGTAGAGTCGGTGTTCTTTAGCGAGGATTTGTGGTCTATCAAATCTGATGTAATGGCTGGGACGATCGGTTAGTATGGGTCTTTTTCCTATACACAGTGTGACTAAAAGTGCTATCAGAATATCGGATTACTAAAACATCAACAACCCGGGTTCGATCCCCGTTGGCACCAATGAAATTGTTAATTGCAATTTTAAGTGATGATTTACCACGTGCTCGGCGGTGAAGGAAAACACCGGAAACCTGCATGTCTGGGAAATAAGAAAAAAATTTCGCAGACATGTGAAGTTCGCCAACACGCATTGGGGCCTGTGCCCAACAGTGGGACGTATATAGACTGTAACTTTAACTTTAACTTTAAAACATCTATAAAAGTTAAAGAATTATTTGACTCTTACTCCATTGCGAATTGTATTTTAGAGTTTACGGAGTTAAGGTGGTCTAAAAATGAAGTTACTTTGTATGATAGTAAAATTGTGAAAGTGTCGCCTACGTACCGCTTGTAAGATCTTAGATTTTCAGGAACAGTAAGAAGGACTTTCTCCTCAACGTCCTCAATGAATATATCGGCGATTATTGGAGGTACAGGTGAACCCATCGCCACACCATCTGCTTGCTTGTAGAACTTCTTGTTTTGTACGTGGTAGAGCCATGCTGCAGCTATATTGATTGTATAGTTGTAGCACGAATGGGTCGGCTAGACTGGGGAACGACCACGCTCTCACAGAATACCAGCGTAAAATGGCAGCTTGACACTGCTGTGTTTCGTATAGTGAGTGTAGAGAACCGGAGACCCATTTTACTGGAAAAGAGGCATTCCATCTTAGTCCTCACGGGTGACGACGCATCTGCATTTTGATTCTTTATTGATGATAAATGTAGATGTCTATGGGTTACAGCAACCACTTACCATCAGGTGGACTGTGTGCTCGTTTGTCACCCTATCCTATAAAAAAAAAAGAACCACAATAGATAGCCAGATATGAGACAGTGATTAAGTAATACTAAGTTATAAATAGTTTGGTTTCTTAATTGCATTACATTCTTAATTTAAGCAATTTGAGCAGCGATATAATGTTCCTACTTTATTTCTTCTTCCTTTATTCCGGGATGAAATGGGTGATGGTTTCTCTTATGCCGTCATCACGCGGGATATAATTCAGAAGTTAATGCAATAGGAGAATGTTTTTTATAGTGATTTTATAATTCAGTTTTCATACACTTTCCAACGTGTGAATAATCTATAGTTTAGTAGATGCAAACGATTGATAATACAATAATTTCATAACTTTGACCTAGAATTCACACAAGAATCATCACAGCACATAATCAGTGCGTCTGTTAGAATATTACACACAATAAAGGTTTTTACGGGTAGGTAATTTTAAAAAACTAATTTTTAAAGTAGTTGACATAATTATTTCATTTCACTACCTACCAAGAAAATAAGACTGTTATTTCTTACGATAGATATTAAGTTTGTATAGGCATAAACACGTCACGGTCATTCTGTTGTGATTTGCAGTACTGTAATGACCGAAAGACTCTTAAACTAAGGAACCTATTTATTTTGCTATTATATTATTTCTATTAAATTTTAATGCAATGTTGTGATCTATTTCAATAATTATTATGTATTGTTGATTTGCATACTTTGGTGTTATCATGTAATTAAGTCCTTCGTATTACACTACCGTGTGATTTTGACGGAGACATATTATTACGGTATTGTCAAAGTGTAACTGATATATACTGAATATATAGAGCAGTACGCTGTTTTATTGCTGATAATGATTAATTGAATTTTAAGCAATAGAGCAAATTGAACATCCGCTATCACAAATTTATTATTTTTAACAATTAACCTTATGATGTATTTACGTCATACTTTTTATACATTTATGTGTTTTGTTGTTTATGACCTAATAAATATATTGTGTGGAGGTTTTTCCTTGTTTGTCATCGTAATTATTTCTGCCATCGCAAAGATAAGAAAATAAAAAAGCGTAGATATTTAATATTATAACAATAGCAATAAAAAGCTTTCGAAAAAATTATAAATTATTTTCGAATGCTTTTTATTGTGACTCTTCTGTCTGTTTTTTTTTAAATCCTAATATTATTATTTTTATTGCACAGTAAACATCATCTTACACATCACACAGAAATGTAAAAAAATTTACAACAACAAAGAAGCGTAATACGTATTTATTTCATTTAGTGGTAAAGTAGAACTAATGTGCTTCAGGGACCGAGAAAGCTGTCAGGATTATATTTGTATCCTTGCTTTTGTCATTGTTTAATGTAGTTAAGCCATTTATGTGGCGTGAGGAAAACTCAGTTGACTTAACTTTTGTCCCCATCCTTTGAATTTACGTTATAAACTGGTTCCTATTTTAGTGATGGTTTAATCCAATTCAGATTTATTAGTTGCACGTTCCATAAATCTACCGGTATGTTATAAGTGGTTGTGTCCAAATTGTAATCAAAGACAAATGGAGGAAGGAAACTTATTACGAAAACGGATTTGGATCATAACCCTTCTCAAGAATAATAGTGACATCTGCATTAAGTCGAAAAGCTTGTAAGCTACTACTACGATCGAAGTACCTGACGTCACGTATCTTTGACGTTGCAGCTCGACGTCGATCAGTATTTTATGTCCAGTATAAACGAGACGGTTAAACCGCCATCTATCTGAAGCCATAATATACTCATGGGTAAATTTAGAGGAACGCTAAAAAAAGTGTGTATAAAAAATATCATAGATATTTATGACAATTAAGTTTATTAATTTAGATTTTGCTGATTTAAAGTTGCAAAAGTCGAATAAATAAACGATAAAATGACAAGAAATAACCAAATAAAAAATAAAAACATTTTACAGGAAGGAAACATTTTTGTACTTAACGTTTTCCTATTATATAATATATCCTCCTCTCCATAGCATTAATTTCAACAACTACGGTCGCGCAATATCTTATATAAAAAGAAATCTATCTCCTATAAAGGGGGCAAATAGCACTAAAATTGTTTCTAAAATGTCATTTGCAAATTCTCAATGGCAAAATTAACTCGAGCTACTCGATGGTAAGTGTGAATTTATTCTGACCGATTTCAGTCTTTTTCTCACAGCTTATTTGCTTACTGTACTCCTCGAGCTTCTTGGAGCTACGCGTTCTTACATCGGAAGAATATTATGGTACTGTTTCTAAGCACGCTGGTACCGGTCATCTCTGGTCACAGTTTTCCATTTACGTCCCTGCCCTGCGAGTGCACATGTTTGTAGGTGTGCCCAGTCTCAACTAAAGTAACAGCTCTATTTATTTGCAGTAAAAATTAACTCTTAACACGATGAACCAGGCAGTTTAAGCAAAAATTTAAAGAAACCCTAAATTTAAACTAAAATTCGAAATTTGACAAAATTTTTACAGTATGAAAGAACGTAATATTACGCAATAATTTAGAATTTAATAATTTTAAATAATTTTAGAAATTAAACATGTTTTGTGTTTTTTGTTGACATTTCTCATAGTTGTCCCTTACGATACCCACGGGATTAAATGCGGTGATGGATTTTTTAACGCCGCTATCACCTGACAAAAAATTAATAGTTTTTTGTTAAAAAAGTAAACAAACAAATGAACTGAAAGTCCACCTGAGCTATTCGTTAGTTTTTGATGTGAAACGTCTTTAAAATCACACCGAAACATACGGGCCAGAAAAGTTAACCGTAACGAAAATGTCTACATCGTCTTAACTTAATAATTACAAAACTGTTAGTTTTAGAGACCTAAGCCTGAGTAAAGTGTCATTATTTAACTTATATAGTCAGCTCGCTGTTATGACCTTGAGTTTGTATCAGAGCCTGCCGGGTTGGCGGGGAAGAGACAACGCGCAGATTGACCAAACCCGACGCTCCCACTCCTTTCTAACACTAATAGCGACACGCTGACATAGACTTTTCACGTTAAATCAACGGCCGTGTGCCCGACATAGCCCCAACCGATTTTTTTTAGTTGGTTGTAGTCCAAAATTAGTTGACTATAGTTTAAGTTAACGAATTTAATATAAAGTAAATTGACAAAAGATTTTCTACCAAGAATTGACCTATACAGAAACACAAAAGGCTAATTACAATAGTTAATGTCTCTGATAAAGTGACAGTTTTAAATGTAATATTATTACAGACGACTGAAATAACAATTAAAAGTACTAGTTAACAGTGTAATGTTAAATTCAGAGGCGTTTGGCCATGTGCCAGCCAACGTTATAAACCAGATATTATTTTAATGTTCCTGTACTTAGTGGTTAGTACTACTTAAGTTTAAAAGTTCATAAATTACCCTTTAGAAATTGGAAAGAATATTGTATTTTTATTATCAGTACTCCAACCTTCCTCCTTCCTTTCTCTATGAAAGAACCGTAAATTTTCAAATATACCTATTAAAGTAGAAACCGAAGAAGATATTGAAGAAGAGAAAGAAACCTATTAAATGTTCTTATGATTTTTATGGCTGTAAAAGTCCACTGTTGGATATAAACCCGTCCCGTATTTTTGAGGATTTTCCGTATTAAATGGCCTTAAGGAAGATTTGCCTGTTTCTTCAAATATTCAAAATACGTACTTCTTCTACATTTTTGTCGCATTATTTTATGGCCCGAAATGTAGAAAGAATTATCTCCTTATTCTTCAGCACGCTGGGCAGACGGGTCGACGATCGCAGTACTAGCCGTCTCGGACCTTTGACACAGCTCTCTATCGCTCTGGGTTATTTACATCTAGCGTAAACGGGATAGAATACTGGCATCTATCAAAAGTTATCACAATTTTCTGACAAAAAAACAAAGATGTAAATATTATAAGAGTTAAAATAAAAACTTAAACATCTCGCATTGATCATGAGGTGTGGTGATCCTGATCAGGATACCAGGATAAAGTTATTAAATTATTGTATTGTCATCGGTCCTTGATACTAGTGCGAATTTTCAAGTCTATCGGCCGCCTACAAGTTTGTAAAAATTACATTAAAATAATCCGTTAGATAAAAAGATACATACAAGCAAAGCTATTAAAAGCGTGTTAAAAAATTTAACGCTGCTTCTGTGGATTGTACGTAATAGCTATTTTGAAAAACATTTTCCTATATTTTGGAAGATATTAGCCTTATTTTAAGCTCGTCTTTAGTATAAAAACCGGAGATCCTTTTACTTTAACGAGGCATTTAGCCTTAGGCCTCAAGAGTGACCACGCATTTATATTTCTCTATATAGTATGAAACAAACTCACTTTCCGCCGTCTGTACGCTTAAATCTTTTAAACTACGAAATGGATTTTAATGCAGTAATCAATAGAGAGAATAACTCAAAGGAAAAGTTTATATTTATAACAAACATATTATGTATTATATAATTCTACTGTCCGTGTGTATGTGACTGAACTCTTCCTAAACGGCTGGATTTTGCTGAAATGTTGTGTGTGTGATTAAGTTGATTAGAGAATGGTTTAGATTCACAATTGGACCCGGTAGGTGGCGTTGTTGTAGAGATCCAGAAATCAACCACGCCAGGGCGGGTCGATAGTAGATTCATAAGCAATGTTAGATTAAGTTATCTACGGACTACAGTATCAACTTACTATCAGGTAGAATGTGTGCTCTTTTGTCACCTTTACTTCCATATAAATGATGGGATATACTTTGTAGATTGTTTAAACTGTTAATGATATACCTTAAATCGTACCTTAATTGTTATAGTTTATATTTTTCGTTCAATTTGAATAGTAATATGATTAAGCATAAGTTTCATAACATAAAATGTTAGTAGCTTGTAGCTCAAATGTTAACCACTTAACGTAAATTTCATATCACTCGAGCAACCAGCGTTAGGTCTCCACTGGTATAACTGAAATTATTAACTTCGCTCGTCATCGCTGAGTTACACAAGCTATTTTCTACTACATAAAAGTGAAGGTGACAAACGCACACTCAGTGAACTTGATAGTAAGTGGATGCTGATGCACATAGAACCTTACATTTAATTCTTGATTAAGAATCAAAATACGGGTGCATCGTAAAGCTCCTGAAATGAAAAGAATGTCCAGGTACCATAAAAAATATTTTTCGCTTCTTATCACACACCAATAATATCACGAAGAGATATGATTATTCTCCATGTAGACCATTTTGTATTTTTTAACAGGAGGGCCTTTTATTATAAATATATTCTCAGAATATGTACGTAAAAATCTTGGATGTAAAAAAGAACTCATATAGTAGTGATTGACAAAATTAGTAAATACTCGGATTTCGAACGAAACTATTGTATGATAATAAGCACAGTATACTGTAACATACTAAATCAATTTGAATGGCATGACCTGAATAATATCTAACTAATATAAAAAGTGCTTTTATTATTTTATTTTAATTATTACTACAGTGTGATTGTGTAACTCTAGTGGTAATAGTAGCTGTCTTCGTTTTAACGTTCGACGTTTGGTTTCATAATATTGTGTAAATGTGTCACTATTTATCTCCTTCTTTACTTAACGTGGTAGAGCCACACTAAGTTTATATGGTTGTAGCACGAATGGGTCGGCTCGACCGGGGCAGAACCACGCTCTCACATAATACCAGCGTAAAATACCAGCTTAAGGCTGCTGTGTTTTGTATGGTGTGTGTAGAGAACCGGAGACTTTTTACTGAAAAGGAGTCGTTCCATCTTAGTCCTCAGGGGTGTCAACGCATCTGCATTTAGATTCTTAATTGAGGATTAATTAATCTAGACGTCTATAGGCCACAGCATTCACTTGTAGGGGCGTCAGAGACTGAACACTTACCATCAGGTGAACTGTGTGCTCGTTTGGTATTCTTTTTCTATAAAAAAAAGTATACAAAATTGTAAATTGCTGGTGTCCGTACATTACATTTCAAAATGATTGAGAGGGACTAAAATAAGTTACAAAATAAATACCCATCTATAATTTTTTTTATTGTATCTTTGTATATTTCTTTATGAACGGTTCACGTCTAAGGTACTAACTTTTTTGGGATTGGATTAGGAAATCATAAAGCGTGTCTTCAAGTAAACTTTACTCTTCGTTTTATTAAAATCGGTTAATTCTATCAAAAGTTATGATCAATATTTTGAAATGTCAGTACAAATTTGCTTAATGGTGGTATTGAGTAATTAAATGCACTTTAACACTTAAGGAGTCGCTAATGGGTCAAACGGACGCAGTCCTTAATATTTTGCTTAATAACTATTCAAATTCGACCTTTGCAACGTTGCTGCTCTTAGAACCTTTCAACGATAGTGTAGCACAGCAAATAACGACGTTGGTAGTCAGTTGGTTTATAAAGTGTCAGTAGAATGTTGGAAAGTGTGATTTTACTTCAAAGAAGATATCGTATTTTTTTTAAATATTTCTATGATGATTGATTCCTTTTTATTTCGTATAAGTGAGTACATTATTGTGTAAGAAAGTATAGAAGATTTTGTTTGATATAAGTAATTGTAGAAATTTTAACGATTAGCCTAAAACATGTCACAAAACTATGGAGAAATCTATATATATATATATATATATATATATATATATATATATATATATATATATATATATATATATATATAAAAGGCAAACCTGACTGACTCATCCATCAACGCACAGCCGAAACTACTGAACAAAATTCGCTGAAATTTAGCACACAGACAGTTGTTATGACGTAGGCATCCGCTAAGAAAGGATGAAAGGAAACAAGATTATTTAAACTATTTTATTCAAAACTTCACATGTTTCAGGCTCTTTCAGAATTCAACCCCTAAAAGGTGGAAAAGGGGTGACGAATTCTGAAAATCAACATGGTTACGAAAACAACAACTATATCAAACTCCAACGTAGCAGACGGGAAATACCTACCACCATCCCCTGTGGGGGTACGATGTGGTTGAAATGTAAATATGGGTGTCGTTTTATGGTTTTTTGGGACGTTAATTACGAAAATGGCATCAATTATGGTTTGAAACCAACATGGATGGAAGGATGGATGGATGTATGTCTGCATGTAAAAATCATCATGGGTTGGGTGACTTGGGTGTCATTTTTAAGGTTTTTGGGTCGTAAATAACGTAAATGATATTGATAAATATTTTAAACTTAGTTTATTAGAATAGAATACACTTTTATTGCACAAAATCATAAAACAAAATAGACAAGAACATTTGTACAAAAAATTTGCACAAAATTACACCTGAACAAAAAAATACTAATTTAAAAATTAAAAAAAAAAAACAATGAAAATAAACAACCAAACCAAATATATTTTTTTACAAATTAATAAAATGGCAAAACCAAAAGAAATACCGATTTGTATTGATCTTCAAGTTCAAATCCTTAACAATAGATGGCGTTGGTATCGTTTTAGAACGCGGTAACGTTGTGTTTTTTCGAACTAATATAAAGTGAATGGTGAATGAGCGCTTCTACTTGTACCACATACGGTACCTATTCACTGTTAACGGATATTTTTCTCACTGAAAAAATGACTACAGAAACTCTTAATATTAAAGGAAAAATGGAAGAACATACTGCCTTCCCCATTATAGGTGACGGCGCCTGTTTGTTTCGTGATCTGTCATTTTTAACGTACGGAACGCAAGAAAATGCGATGGTGGTGCGTTGACAAATTGTTAGATTTGTGGTAAATGATTGGCCTAGGTTTTCAGTTATGACCCACGACAGAACCGGGGATAATTATTCAACAGCAAATTAATATTCAGCCGATATGTTAAAAAATGAAACTTACGATGAACTTTGTGAATTGGTATCTGCAGGATTAATATTTCCGTTTCGGTTTGAAGTATATCGAAACGGTCTGCTATACACAGAGTCCGGAACAGATATCTGTCCAGTAAGGCGATAACGATTTAGCCATGATTTATCTAATGGACATTTTGACGCCTATCTGCCTATTTTTGCGTAGAAAATTACACAGCGTCGCATGGAGGAACCTGTCGAAGAGCGTGATCCTTTTTCAGAGCTTGACCATTTAACTGTTACATCTTTTGTATACAGTGAAATATCATCTCCACCCAGCGGAACAGATAAATCTGTATCGTCGACATTAAAATATGAAAAAAAGAAAAATAAACGAAGGTCGAGATTTACTAATTACATAAGAAAAAGTCAAGTAAAAAGTGAACAAGAAAGATATAGGCAGAACAAGCCAGATTAAAATTGTAAATCTGTGTCCGCTTATCAAAAAAAATCCCGATGTACACAGGCAAGCTGTTGCAAATTACCAAACTGCGAATCCACAAGTGCATAGAGCAATTCAGTCACGGTATGAGGAAAACATTACACTGCGTTTATGGAAAAACTAGGTCCATTCCGCTATGGAGAATGACCCTAATATTGATTATAGAACTGACAGCAGTGTAGCCTTGGGTTCTATGACATACAAGTGTCAGTGGTGCAATGCGCTAAAATGGAAGGATAACACACCTGGAAAAGTGCAACTTTAATTTGAAACAACTGCCTGAACCACTCTTTAGTTTGATTAATTATCTACACCCAGATAGTGACCATTTTATGGGTAATATTCGTAAATATAATGCCTGTTTCCAGATGACTTCATTTGGTGGTAAACAGGTAACAGCAGACGGTTTTTCACCGACTTTTAAAGTACAAGGCCAGGTGTACCATTTAACTGGAAGTATTTTACCAGAAGCCGAACATGACGCTCAGTACCTTCAAATATATTTTGTAGGTGAAGATGATCGAGAAGCAATGATTCGATTTTCTAAATTTCCTAACTTAAAGCCAATTTTAATCAAAAAATTTCAGAATATGCTGCATCAAGTGAACCCGTATATAAAAGATCTGAAAAGTGCCATTGATAAAGCCTTTCCTTCAGAGTCATAAAAAGTTGTCATACGTGCTGATAAAAAAACACCAGAAGAACAAAGAGGTAGGTACAATTGCACCAACTACAAATGAAGTGGCTTTAGTGTTACTGGATCAAAAATTTGATTGAACGGACATCATCCTCGAGAGCCGAAGTAATTCATTTCAGCGTATTAGTGAGATACATTGAGCATATAATGCGCTACAGTATCCATTGATGTTTTGCTGGGAGAATGATGAGTATTCAATCACCATACCACAACACGATCCCACAACTAAATTGCCGCTTAATAAAACTGTCTCTTCTGCAAGTTTCTATTCGTATAGAATAATGATTAAAGAAGGAGGAGATAACTAATTAGTCAACTATCGTGCCCTTTTTAGTCAATATATGGTAGATGAATATGCCAAAATAGAAACAAAGAGATTAAATTATATCAAAAATAATCAAGCCAAATTACGTGCTGATAGTTAGATCCATTTAAAATATGCTATTGGACGACAAGACGCAGAAGCCAACCAAGTAGGACAAATGGTTGCCCTTCCATCATCTTTTAAGGGGGGACCTAGGTATATGCACGAAAGAACACAGGACGCTATGACCTATGTTAGGAATTACGGCCGGCCTGATCTTTTTATCACTTTCACATGCGATCTTCACTGGGACGAGATAAAAGAGCAATGGCTTCAGGAACAACAATCTCATAATAGACACGATATAATTTCGAGGGTGTTTCGACTAAAGGTGAAAAAGATCATGAACTTATTGACAAGGGGCAAAATATTTGGTGAAATGCGATGCTATATGTACTCAACGGAATGGCAAAAGAGAGGTCTTCCATATGTTCATATTCTTTTATGGCTCATAAACGTATTACTCCAGATCAAATCGACAATATAATTTGTGCTGAAGCTTTACGAAATAGTTAAATGTAATATGATAAATGGTCCATGTGGAACTTTAAATCGAAAGTCACCATGTATGAAAGATAAATGTGCAGTAAACGACAACCCAGGGCTCTCATAAGGGAAACTCAAACTGATGAAGATGGTTATCCGCAGTACAAGAGACGTTTACTAGATGACGGTGGATTCTCTGTTGATACCAAAGGCACAACCATAGATAATCGCTATAGTCCCTTATAATCGGGTAGTCCCTTATAATCCAGTATTATTAAAAACATTTAACGCTCACTTTAATGTAGGATATTGTCATTCGGTGAAATCAATGAAATACGTCTGTAAATACGTAAATAAAGGTTCAGACCAGCCATCATTTGCTTAAGAGAATGAGAAGGATGAAGTTAAAACCTAAACAAGTGGAAGATATATAAGTTCATCAGAGGCAGTATGGCGGATCCTTGAATTTCCCATTCATGAGCGTTTTCCTCCCGTATTCCACCTCGCTGTTCATTTGGAAAATGGGCAAAGGGTTTATTTTAATGAGCAAAATCTGAGTGAAAGAGTAAAAAGTCCTCCAACAACCACACCCCTATCCTTTTTCGATTTGTGTAAAGTGGATAACTTTGCAAAAAAATTGCTTTACCTAGAAGTACCTGCATACTACTAAGGAGAAAGAGAGGAGCAAACGTTGAAGGCTAGCTAGGGGTCAAAAAAGAGCACTTTCTGGGCAGGGTTTATACTGTGCATCCGAACAATACAGAATGCTATCACATTCGCATGCTTCATCATGAGATCCAGGGCCCAATTTCATTTGAAGCGTTAAAAACTGTAGATGGTTATGTATATTTCACGTTCCAATCAGCGTGTAAAGCTCTCGGCTTGCTTGAAGATGATCACCATTTGTTCGCAGCAATGGAAGATGCAGCACTTTGCCAATCACCGCAAATGATTCGCGATCTTTTTACGATTATTTATATGTTCTGCCAAGTATCAGACTCATTAAGCCTTTGGGAGAAAATCAAAGAATACCTATCTGAAGATTTTAAAAGGCAATTAGAAAGACAGGCAGATGTGGATGTAGAGCACATAACAGATGTTGTATTTAACAAACGCCTTTCGGTAATAGAAGATGCCGTATTAGCGTTGGGTGGTCGGCTACTAAAAGAGTATGGGTTACCTCAGCCAAGCAAAGAATAACAATTTGAAAATAGAGAGTTTCTTAAAGAGACAAGTTAGGACTTAGCATCATTAGAAAACACAGTTAAAAATAAGGAAGGATCACTGAATGACGAAAGAAAAGCAGTTTACAATCAAATTAACACAAAAATTTAATCAAATGAGGGTGCAATATTCTTCTTAGATGCTCCCGGTGGAACAGGCAAAACATTTCTCATAAATTTGCTATTAGCAAAAGTTAGAAGTATGTACTCACGGAATCGCTTTGGCTGTGGCTTCTTCTGGGATCGCAGCTACGCTGCTTGAGGGTGGACGAACTGCTCATGCTACCTTCAAGTTACCACTCAATTTAACAGCAGCTGTTACTCCCATTTGTAATATATCGAAACAAAGTAATTTTGCTGAAGTATTAAAACATACGAAAATGATAGTGTGGGATGAAATAACCATGGCTCATAAGGGTGGCGCAGAGGCTTTAAACAGAACTCTACAAGAAATAAGAGAAAATAAGAAGTTATTGGGTGGTGTAACAGTTTTGCTAGCTGGAGATTTTAGACAGACTCTACCATTAGTGCCAAAAGGAACTAGGGCAGATGAAGGCGTGTCTTAAGAGATCTACTTTATGGTCCTAATTAAAATCCTCAAGCTCTCGAAAAATATGCGGATACACTTAGGAGAAACAGAATCTGCTGGTGGATTTGTGAATCTCCTACTTGAAATCGGCAACGGTGATTACCCGATAAATGACGGAATGATCATCATGATAATTTGTGCACAGTTGTATTTACGTTACAGGAAATAATATCCAAAATTTACCCAGATATTACTCATATCTACGATAAGCCAATGGAATAGTTGTGTGAACGTGCCATACTAACCCCGAAAAACGACCAAGCAGCGGCAATTAACGATATACTGCTAACGTCTTTTGAGGGGGAAGAAATGGTGTACAAGTCAATAGACTCTGTGGTCAACACAGATGACGCAATTAACTACCCTGTCGAATTCCTTATTCATTGAAATCATCGGGTCTTTCACATCATAAGCTTATTCTGCGCGTGGGCACTCCTGTTATGTTGTTGCGAAATTTAAAACCTCCTCAACTGTGCAACGGAACCAGACTAAAAGTAAAGGCGTTACATCGCAATGTATTGGAAGCCACAATTATAACTGGATGTTCGCAAGGGGAAACTGTATTTGTACCAAGAATTCCCTTGATCCCGAATGATCTTCCCTTTGAATTCAAACGAATACAGTTTCCCCTCAAAGTCTGCTTTGCATTGATCATAAACAAATCACAAGGGCAGACATTAAAAATTTGCGAGTATAGACTTAAGAGAAAATTGTTTTTCACACGGGCAATTCTATGTGGCTTGCTCACGCGTAAGCTCGACCAGTAGTCTGATGATTTTGGCACACAGTAATAGATTAGCAAAAAATGTGGTGTATAAAGAAGTTTTCTTGTTTTCTAGCTTTTGCCCGCATCATCCGGTTATAATTGTGGCTTGTACCAGCAGACTCTTTTTCACACATGGGCGCGATATAACCGAACTCCTCGCGGACGAAGTCGCGGGCAAAAGCTAGTTATGAATAAAATTTTAACTAGTAAATTTAGCCCTAATAGTATATTAATAATTTTTGTTGGGAGAAGAGGCAATATGAACAAGAATCAATTATTAAAATATATTAAATATCTCAATAACATAAATGTGCATAAAGTTATCTTGTTTACATTGCCTTACATAAGTAAAAACAATAAATATAAGTATTTGATTCAATTATATTTTTCTTCACACATATCGAATCCATATTAGAAATTAAACATTTACGTTTATAAAGCAGTTTTCAAATAAGCTTATGATATTATACTAGGTCCAGTGGACCCGATAGCGAGTACTTGTGCTACAAATTAGGACGCGACTGCCTAAGTGTTAATATAATCTCAGAAATTGTTATCAGATTAATATGTTTTCACATAAACGTTAACGTAATACCATCTTCTTTCATGAATATAATATGTCTTCAAAATCCCTGTTGATCTTTATATTACTCATAGGCGGAGTAACTCGTATACCAATGTAAACTTTATTATTACGGTTTTTTTTTTAATACTAACCGCAAAAACGTTGCAATTTAGAGCTAAGATGTCAATTAAATCAAAGATTCAAACTTTCCTCTTTTTAGTTAAAATACCACCTATCTATTACAAGGGCAAAATGATGTCTCACTCCAGTTAAAAATTAACCTGACAGCTTTAATACGACCCACTTCTGGGCAAAAGTATCATCATTTTTCTGAGAGGGTTTTTTTATTGCAAGGATCGAACTTAGGTTTATCGCGTTCTAAACGGTTACAGCCTATTAAAGTCCACTGCTGAACATGGGCCTCCTCCATAGATTGCCTCATAGGGGGGATATCTGTCCTAGTTGCCACGCTAGGCAAGCGGGTTGGCAATCGCAGTTTATTTTTTATTTTGTTGTTATTAGGAAGACGCTGCTGCTCATCTCCTGATTTGTTTCCCTCGGTCGCCTCTTACAACACCCACGGGATGATATGGGGTAGTGGACATTCTTACACCGCCACTAAACGCTATCGCGTTCTATGCGGGCACTTATTTCCTAAACTACCACGGCACTCCTTCCGTTATTAATCTATAAATTTAATATTGCACACATAATCGATTATATGTACGAATATAATCGATTATTACGTATATTATTAAATTTTCTACACGTCCGGCACCCTCTTGCGGTTAAAAACGAAAGAATGTGGATATAGATCAGTTCCTGTGGTGACCCGAAACAAAATTGATAATGACGGGTTTACTCCTGTTGAAAAGAAACGTAATTCGAGACCCATCTGTAACCAGCGTGGGACTGCTAAGATAAACGCAAGTACAACTCTGCATGTTGTGGAGCTTCCATACAGCTCTACATCTCCCGTTTGGACAAAAATACGTCGGGAGAAGACGTCCTGCGTTTCATGAAAGAAGGAAGCCGATGTCGCATAAAGGATCCGATCTCTTTACATTTGCAGCGTCTGGAGTCTAATAGGTCAACGAACTTGAAATCCTACGTACTCCAGGTTCCTGCAAAATACAAAGAGACATTCCTCGCTCCCGATTTCGCCGATACAGGGACGCGCCAAAGAAGAAATTTCCCTAAATAGTATTAAGATATGTTTATGTTTTATATATATTTTTAGGTTAAGGTCTATATATTGCTATGAGCCAATGTAGGTACTTAATTTTTAAGTTCTTGATGCCTGAAATACAGTTATTGTATTGTATTGTAACCAAAAATATTTTTATTTGTATTACTTTCCAAACATTAAATAACACTAAGAAATTGCAACGATGTTGTATTTTAACATTGTGTACTATCATTTGCTTAAGGAAATCTTAAAAGTAGAAAAAATTGGTAAATCCAATTGGGCATGCCCTAAGCTTATTAAAAAAATTACGTATAACATGATTATACGGAATTTTTTAAGTAGTTTAAATACACACAAGTTTTCACTAAAAACCTTATTATACTTCCAATTTTCCGATAATTTTATGTCAAATTCAATTTAAAAAAAGTTCGGAAAATCCAATAGTGCACGACTCATAATGCTCATGTTATCATCATATCATCATTAAGGTCACTCCATAAAGTCCAAGACGTATTTAAGTATAAATGTTACATCCTACTTACTTTTAGTACGTACTACTATTATTTATTCTGTGCTTTTAAAATATTGTAATAAAAATCTCTCATTATTATTATAATCAAGTATGTATTTAAGAAATTTGGTTATTCGAATATTGTGTATTTGTACAGCGATCTTTTTGAGCCGCTGCAAACAACCGATACAATGTCCACTCACGATGGCGACCACAGAACACAATTACTCTCTACCAAGAGAAGAACGCCAACTTCATACTAAAAAAAACACGTGTTTATGAATGTACACGAAAGCGCCTCGGTGGGCGCCCATAAAACTTTTAGCTGGAATTTTCTAACCTTTGTATTGTGTAACTTTGAACTTTTTATTTAAGGCATATTCGAGTAATTTTGGCTCAAGCCTCACAAACCTATGGGGTAAATTCTTACATTTGAGGTTACCAAAATTACTCGAATTTACTTTAGAGGAGTATGTAGGATAAAATAAAACTAAAATAGGTATAGTTATGTAATTTTATTTTTTGGAAGATATTGTTTTATACACTATATATTATTATTTATATTTTTTATTGCTTTTGCAGATAATATTTCCACGCGTAATATTGATTTATAACATATGTTATCGTGAGAGCTATTCTTCACTGAACATTAACGTAAATTTAAATCAGCAAAATTCTCATGTCGAAAACTTAACTCAGCCCAAATAAATGATCTGAAACAGATAAAATTCGAGTTAATATAGTAAAAATCCCTACAAATAACGATGAATAAATTCAAAATGCTTAAAGACTTACCACAATATTATCAAAGTTTTCTTCTTTATTGTAGAAACCTGCAGAAAGTGATCGGATGATTTTGTGCTTTTGTTTGCATAATTTTTAAATAATAAATATATTTATAGTCAATATCTCATACAGAGTCAGTATCTCACAAAAATCTTAAAATCTTCACACACACAATCGCGAAGAATTACCTACAAACGAAAATAAGTATTCTGAACCAATAATAACTGAATTAAAGCAAAACACAATAATAAATATTAAAATCCAAATCATTAAATAAATTTGAAACAATTTCAGAAAATATTTTCAGTATGAAAGACGTTGACAAACAAATGTCATTTTCTTCTTCTTTTAGTTCATGGCTTCGCTTGATAGAATTCTGCTAATATTTAATAATTTAATTTTAATCAATTAGTAGGTCAATTAATTTTGCAAACCTCAAAGTAATATGTATATAATTACTGTAAGGTGCAAACAAAGAAAAATATATTATATAATTTTATATATATAATTTTCAGTTCTTCCGATATAATAGTTATGTATATTTGGTATCTAATTTTTAAAATGGCAATCTGAAACAAAGCGAAAAATGAAACGGCGATATCTTTTCGCTTTAATTTTACGCCACCCACATAGATAAAATTATGATTGTGTGCAAATTTCTCGGGCTTCATACAGAGTTGAATCACCTGATGGCGACTGACGCCGAACTGAGTGACGCAGTCTCTATTTAGTAAAAATTTATTCACAAGGCTCCCAAAAACACCGAAAATTTCGCCATTTCTTAGCCGAAAATAATTAATTATAACTAAACAAAACAAAATTAAACTGCCATTTACATTCAATGGCTTCCCACATGATAGATGAAGAGTTTTAAAAATAGATTGTGTTGAACAATTGATATTTTCAAAAGTTATCGTGTTTACGAAGCCATGTGGACTTGATATATCCACACCATAAGCCACTAAAACCCTTTCTTATGTAAAAATAGCAATAATCGATTTAAAAAAATATATTAATAAGTTCAACAATCATTTATCTTTCTGACAATGTGCTTTTTATATCACTTATATGTACAATATGATTGCTAGATACGATTTTATGTGACAAAACGTTGTAATCTTAATTTTTAGGCCCTAGTAGAACATACCGGCGCGCCTAGCGCTTACGGCATGCAATACATTTTTTAACTCAAGACTTTTATTTAATGTTTAATATGCAATTATCGATTTAACATCGATATATAAATTTTAGCAATAAGTTTAGTTTATTTTAACCTTTACCAACAGGTCCCACGGTTAATTGGTTATACTTTTGATAAATATATTTCAATTTTTTATATAAGCTAGTTGTTTCTTAGAAGAATGTAGTAGATACAGATTTTAACAATGGTTGTGAAGATAAAGTAGGTTGAATTTTGCATAAGGTGGTATTATTCATTTATAGTAATAACCAATTTTACTTTAAGCGAATTCAAGTGCTGAAGAGTTTATATTTTGCAATGGCAATAACGCTCGGAGCATGGAGGCTTGGATTTAAAGTTTGGGTCCTAGTATCGTATCATCTCAATGTAAGAATTCCGTGGTGCTATCCCGTGTCAGCGATGCATCCGATTTATATTTTTAGCAGTACAAAACAAAATGACCAAGTAAGTTTCAAAATATTTGTAAAACGAAATAACGTAAAGATGTTACAGAGTGCCTCTCAGTGACAAACGATTACACAAGTATATAGGTAGCTGATGTGATATTGTTAGTTGATTTACTTAGTACGTTTGGTAAATAATGATTTCTTATATTTACGCGAACACTACAGATTGAATAAAACTATGTTTACGGATTTTATCGCGTTAAATTTACTTATTTTAATTCCCGACGTTTTGGGTGCTTTACAGCAACCTATGGTCACGTGGGGACTGATATGTTTGACGTCCTGATGTCATAGTTAGCCCAGCTACCTTCAGTTTTTGAATATTAATTTTTGGTTCGATCTACGCAGAATGATCTTGAAATCTTGCAGTGGTATGCTTGGGTTTGGATTTAATTTTGTTAATTAATTATAGGATCCCAAGCAGATGGCAGCACCCATACATCTTCTCTATTGAAATTAGGATGTTTTTAATTCCAAAAGGCTCGCTTATCATCCTTGGTAGGAATCGGTGTGTTTTTGATGTAATGGCGGGGACGACCTTGAACATGTTCACAGACTGCAGACTTCCCAGAGAGTCGGTGTCTCACGTTAGCTGGGTCTCGTGGGTATCGGCGAGTATGAGAAATGCCAGAAAGATCTCATTGCTTTTGATGCACTGGCTGATTAACAGCAGTATATTAATTTCGATTACGCCAGACATGAAGCAAATAAATAAATTAATAAATATTTATTGCAAACCTTTAATTTTTTTGTTTACATCCATATTTTGTTAGTAGAACATTTAAAACCAGTTTAGTATATTTTAGAAATATAAAATTAGTAACTCTTGTTCCCATTGTGTAGTGGCGGCGTAAGGATATCCACTACCCATATCACCCCATGGGTGTCATAAGAGCTGACAGATGGTAACTGAAGCAGGATATGGTCAGTAGCAACTTCCTGATAAAACCGAAAATAATCAAAAAACCAACAGTTACCATTCAGCCAGTCAAGCGTTACTATTAAAGCAAATCCTCCGTACAACGACTCTCCCTTTGACCAACAGTTGCATTTTACAATGTAACGAAGAATAAAAATATTTAACGCAAATTTTCATTGGCGAAAACATAGTAGAAATATTACCCTTAAAATCTTACATAAACATCCGAATACAATGTAATTACTACTCCTTTAGAATGCTGTTGAGTCTGCTTCGCAGTCTGTAGTGCCTTAATTAGTGCTCGCTCAGGCACCCGTGGCTTGTTGCTTTTTTTAGCTATGTGGAAGAGAGTGGCCTATTCAATGTATAATATTGTGCAAGTACTCTAACATACATGGTATCTAGAAACAATAAATGTTATTCACCTACATTAGTGTCGCAATTAATAAGTTTTTACACGCTTGACCGGTATGTATGAATGTATGAATATAGGAGAATTTTTTAATCAGATTTCACCCACTTTCAAACGTCATAATAATCTGAAATTTCGCAGACGTAATAAGAATCGATGACAATACAATAATTTATGACACGTGTAGCACTGTAGCCATATTATGGTAGGCTTGGCCGGGGAAGGACAACGCTTTTACAAAATACCAGCGTAAAATAGCACCTTGAATCAGCTGTGTTTCATGTGGTGAGCGTAGAGAACCGAAGACCCTTTTTACTGAAAACGAAGCGTTATTTCTTAGTCCTCAGGGGTTACAACGCATCTGCATTTTGGAGGATAGTTGTTGATGTCTATGGGCTTCATCTTCCACTTACCCTCAAGTGGACGCCTGTTTGTCATGTATAAAGTTGTCTTCTATAAAAAAAAACATGACTATGACCTAGTATCCTTCTCTTTACAGCTCACGATCAAACAATTAATGAATTATTAAATATTTTTATATTCATAAATTGTTATTGATATACATTATTTATCTGCTGTTATTAAATTATGTCATGTTACGAATTCAATATAGATTGTTGATGCCTTAAATAAAATATTTATCAATAATAATAATGTAATAATAAATTTTCTCCAGTAAACCATGTAGTGGCGGTATAAGAATATTCACTACTCCGTATCGTCCCGTGGATGTCGCAAGTGGCGACAGAGGGAAACTAACCAGGAGATGGGCAGCAGCGTCTTTCTAATAGCGCCCCGCCTGTTTAGCGTCGCCAATATGTCAAATATCACTCCCAATGTGGCAATTTATGGAGGAGGCCAATGTAAAGCCGTGGATGCCTGTGATGGTATCCCCGAAAAACTTCTAGGAGTATGGAATTTTCAATTAAACTTTATTGCTTAATAACTGGACTTGATAAAAACACTAAATTTATTACGTAGCTTGATCTATAAACGGGAACCCGTGCAATAAACAATCGTTATCGAATTGAAAAGTTAATTTGCATACGATTGATGCGGGCGTTACGTATAAATGTATTAGTATTTTTAAATAAAATGCATTTGTCGGTTCAGTATAATGTGTGACGGACGAGTGTGTAAAAAATGTTGCTTACAGGTATTTCTATAATAATTATTGTATCTAGTACAGCAGCGGTACCTCCCAATAGACACATAAGCGAAAATAATGACAAAGGTTAGTAATTTGACGTAACATTTATTATTAAATACTTAACTACATATCTTAGTGCCTAATTGACTTAGGTACGTCATGCTCACATAAGGGTCCCTGTTTGTAGCGTCGTCGTTTAACAAGTCGTCCAATTCGAAAATTCCACATTCGTCATACTTATGAATAAGTACTGCATGCTATACTTATGAATAAACACGTGTTTCCGACTTATTATTACCTGAGTTTACATGGTTTTGTTCACAAACAATCTCAATTAGTCTAAACTTGTAATTTCTAAAGTGAAGACGTCTTAAAATGGGAAAAGCACGTGAAATTAGCAGTGAAGGGCGTACTGCCATCGTTGTTTTACATAATGAAGGCAAATCCGAACGTGAGATTGCTTTACAATTGAAGTTATCGAAGACTTGTGTTCATGGCACAATAACTCGATACAGGGAGACAGGCACTTTTCAAGATCGTCCATGCTCGGGAAGGCCGAGAGCTACCACGTCAAGTGAAGATCATTTCATTGTTGTTACCAGCAAGCGAAATAGACGCTTAACAGCTCCGGAAATCCGCGTTGAAGTAAACAAAACCCGAGTTTAACCTTTATTATTGACTACAGTAAAACGGCGACTGAGAGATGCGAAATTGTATGGTCGTGTCGCCGTTCGAAAACCTCTGCTAAGGCCACAAAACAAGAAAAAACGGATGCAATGGGCATCGAGATTGGACTGAAGAAGATTTTAAAAAAGTTTTTTGGACCGATGAATCCAAGAGCTACTCGGTTCAAAACGAAGAATTTACGTTCGACGCAGTGACCAAGAAAAGATGATGCCAGAATGTGTAGTCCCAACAATCAACCATGGTAGTGGCTTATTATGGTCTGGGGTTGCTTTTCTAGCCAAGGAACTGGCGATTTGATCTATTTTGACGGAAACTTTAGAACAAAATGCCGTTCCTTCGGGATTGCGATTAATTGGAGATGGATTCATTTTTCAACAGGACAATGATCCTAAGCATAGCTCAAAATTATGCAGAGGATATTTGGAAGAGAAAGAGACACAAGGGGTGTTAAAAAACATGGTTTGGCCTCCTCAGAGCCCGGATCTCAATCCCATTGAACTTTTATGGGAAGAGCTTGATAGAAACGTCCGTAATTGTGGTCCATCCTCGCGAGAAGATATGTGGAATGCTTTGTGCGAAATTTGGAGCAATATGTCACAAGATACTATCAACAAATTAATTACCCGTATGCCGAGACTTGTGAAAAAAGTCATAGAATGCAGAGGAGGATTTTTTGATGAAAAATCAGTTTAGCTAACTATAGCCTTTTTTAGCATGGACTGTTAATATTTCTTTAGGCTTTTCAAGTATATTGATTGTGAAAAAGTGTTTTATTGGATGATTTAACAGTTTAATTAAACATTAAATATTTTATTGGAGTTTTATTTAATTTTCCTACTTTAATTAAGGTGGTCTTAAACTTTTGGCCAGCAGTGTATAAGCTCCAAATTTTAACATCCTCTTTTAACAAGTTTCATAAAGTCACTTTCTTGTTTGTCTGTCGTTCCGTGTGGAATCGTGCAACTCAAATTTTGAGCACTTCCCGATGAGCTATGGGCTTGAAATTTTGGACATAGCTCAGAATCGGATGACAATGTAGGACTATGAAAAAACGTGGTATATTTTTAATTTAGAATAAAATTAAAAAAAAACACTTGTTATATTGTAAGACATGCATCAGTTAACGAATAAAAAGAGTTTGACGGATTTTATTACATTTTTTTTCCGACATTTCGGGCGCTTTACAACACTCATAGTCACGGGGGCCGGAGAGTATTTTTGACGGCCTGATGTTACGGTTAACAAAGTCAATACCAATCAATTTCTAGAAACGTCGGGAAATAAAAAAGGATAAACGCGATAGAATTCGTAAAATTCATTTTATTAAAAGTTCCTATTTTTTTATAAGTTATGCTTTTTAATAAATAACAGGATGAGAATTTGTGTGTAAAGAGAAAAGTGTGGTTTATAAGTGTTTATCGCGTAGAAATACTGTGCTTTTTTTTTAAAAGGCTTTAAACACTGTAACTTCCAGGTCCAATAGAGACATTCAATGAAATACCCTGCTTGTCCGTTGGTGGAATATGCATGAATACTTATGACTGTCCAGAAGGTAAACGCTCGCAACACTCCGGTTTATGTCCTGTACAGCAACGGATGAGCGTGGAATGTTGTCACTCCTGTAAGTTTAATGCATCTATTATACATTTTATTCTATATAAATTATAATTTTTCGTTAGAAAGTAAATTACAAAAATCATCAAATTACTAAAAATCATTCAAACACAAGCACGCATGATCGTCGCACGAAACATGCATGTCTGAGAAATTACAAATCATTTTTAAGAACATGTCGTCAAGGTATCGGTCATGTAATAGAGCAGTGTGGTTTTTCCGTGACCTAAAACCCTGTCAGGAATTAGTGGACGCAAAATATGTTAATGCATGATTGAGATGTGTATAGGCTGTCATTTTTTTACCTTAATGTTCTCATGACCATTTCAGTACCAAAATCAGAAAAGAGATGCCATCATCGTGGTGGTATGTGCATGGCTAACGATTCATCGTGCCCGGAGTATCTCACGTTCAAAGAAGCGAGCGATTGTGAGTTAAACGAAAAATGTTGCATTTTGGTTCATTAAAATTATGATTTGCATTTAATTTAGTTTAATTATTACTATATTGTGCCCTTTAATATATAATATTCGGCGAGTTGTGTAGTTTCAATCCATACTGTTTCGTAGGCATTGTAAAAGTTGGCTTTAGGAAATAGCAGGCCACTAGCCCCCATAGATGGCTAGTCAATGTCATTTAATATAATTAAATCTGTAGCGCAAATACTTAAAACGTACGGATAACCCTAGCATGGCAATCGATGAACTTTAAGTAGAAAAATTGTAATTATAGAAAAAAAATTAGGTATTTGATGAAAAATGAAATAAGTCGTTGTAAATTACGAGACATGTTATCGTAACGTGTTCCTTTTGCACGCTTCATAACGCGAAGCGAAGGTGTGTTTTACTCTCGACACGTCAAGTTCAAGCAATTTTGTGTTCTTAAAATGCCTCTATCATAACCATATTGCAGTTATACGATAATATGAGTAGCCGTATATCAAGAAAACATACATATTTTCTAAAAAATCGTTTTATATTGATACTTTTAAAAAAAAAACGGTTTGAAAAAAAATTTACGTGGACGTCCGGATGTTGATTTTGTATATGGTCACTATAACCCCCGAAAAAATTGACGTATCGAGATCGGGTTTTTTTTATTAGCTTCAGAATTACATCAACTGGTTTCCTTTTTCATATCAATAGCCTAGTATACGTAGTTTGTTAATAAAATGATTTTAAAATTTTATTACTTTTATTGCTATTAAAAATTCAAAGGGTCTATGGGCCACAGCAACCACTTACCATCAGGTGAACTGTGTGCTCGTTTGTCACCCTTATTCTAAAAAAAAAACACTTTTTGTAGCATTTGATAGACAAAAGACAATTAATGTACCATACAGCCTATATCGATTTTATACTTTGTGTGATCGATTTATTTTTGGTAAACATTATTATTTTATTTCCCTGTAGGTAACACTACCTACCTGTTAAAATAATAGAGCGCTAATTGAAATGTTTAAAAATGGCCCAGGTCTATGTGCACTACCTCAAAAAAAAAGAGAAAAATCTGTAGAATTCGGGAAAAATACATATAATACATTTAAATGAATCCTGTCGTTATTTTTATCGACTTTCAAAATGGCGTCTCACGGATTTAGTTACTCTGTGCTTATTGACAGTGACAGTATACCATAAAGCGACAATTGATCATAGAAAGAGAACTGTCAGTTGTCACAACAGTGTCACATTTCAGCGATTGAAGTGTCACTTTTACATGTCAAACGTCACTAATCAATAAAAATGACAGCTTACCGCCAGGACGGGTTTTTGTTCTGTGTTGCAATTTCAAGTAAAATTTCCTGTGCTTTACCAAACAAAGCCATTATAAAACAATAGGACAGTTGAGAACTGTTTAAATTGTGCTTCCCTATTTTTGAGGATAGTGTACAAATACCTGGCCCAGGCTCCTTTTTGAACATCTCATATAATATACTTAAATAATATATTTTAAAAGTCAGGAATCCAATTTTTTTTATCAAAATTAAATGAAACGCCCATGAGGCGTGTACTTTGGACTTTCCAAACTATTTTTATATATTTCCTTTCCACGCTGCCCGCCATTTATTATACAACAGGCCTCTAACAATGTAATTTCTGAGTCGTTTTATAACGAGTGAATTAAATTTTACACTTCAATTAGGAGACCTTAAAATAATAAATAATCAAAAAATTATATTCTTCATTAAAATAACGTTAAAAGTCGGTGCATTCTCTCTCAATATTTTTTTTATAGGAGAGGGGGCAAACGAGCATGCGGCTGACCTGATGGTAAGTGACTACCGCCGCCCATGAACAACTGCAACACCAGGGGAACCAGGAGAATTGCAGATGCGTTGCCGGCCTTTCAAAAAAGAGTAGGCTCTTTTCTTGAAAGTCCCTAAGTCGTATCGGTCCGGAAAAATCGCTGGTGGTAATCGATTCCACAATGAAGTTGTGCGAGGAAGAAAACATCTTCTAAATCGCACAGTGGTGGAACGCCAATCATCCAGATGGTGTGGATGGTATCGGGAGAATTTGCCGCGATGTGCTTACTTGCTTCATAGCTTATGTTCAGCAGTAGATATGCGAAGGGCTGTAATGATGATGATACATACTATAGACACAAGGAAGACCCGAGGGGATCTCTTACATTTGTAATTTACGCAATAAATAGTAACAATAAAAAAACATAATGTGTGTATTTTTGACAATTAATTATTAAAAATTACTCCAAGAATCCACCATGTCCGTACGTATGCGTATCCGTACAAATTGCTTTATATCTCAAAACAAGAGTATACAAACAGTGCATGTTCCCAGAGTTTAAATATAGAACTTAAACGAAAGACGTCGTATCACACTGCTAGCCGTATGAATCACTCAGCGAATTATGGAGAGGGCTATGCACATAATTTCTAATACTTTATAAGAATGCACGCAGTTGTTGACGAGTATGTTTACCTAGAACAAATTGTACGACTAGGGAAGTCCAACTTCCACTGATAGTTCAATCGATAGATCGAACTCGTCCAGGCAACGTTCGAGAGATTACAACAAATCTTCTTTTCATGTATACCTCAAAACTTGAAAACAAGAGTGTACAACCAGTCTGTGTTGCATGTAATGACACATGGATCTGAGACGTAGTCCTTTACTTCTGACCGTCCGTTTAAGGTTATTACAACTGGCAAGCGATTACAATCAGAGATTCACAATCGCACCGCAGAAACAGCCGGAAAGTGTAACCTTTATTAAGACCAACTTAAATGAAGAATCATGACGAAATTTGGAACCGGTTTTCAATCCCCGCTGAAAAACTAATTGATAATGTTATATAGGCTTATTTTTCAAAGGGTAGCCAATTTTTAAACATAATTTCAAATAAATAAATACTGATATACCGTTATTGCCTTTTTTGAAAATACGAGTAAATGAGGCTTCCACTTTTATTTTAAACTATCCCAAATTGAATGTGATTTATGGGCAACAACGTTTTTGCCTACCAATTGACCCCTACGAACGTGCAGTAAAGTAAAATTAGTAAAATTAGTTAAAATAATGAATTACCACGCATTTTGAATTTAAAAGTTAAAAAGGACAGAATGTTTGAGGGAACAGAATTTTGGGGATATAACGTCACCCTGTCTTACATCTCTCTGCAGTTGGATAGGTTTCATACTCTGGTTCTGTACTCGGATAGCCATCGTAGCCCAACTCTACAAACACTTCAGCACTTCTATATACCGAGAGTTAACCTGGCACCGCTGAAAGGACTGTAGCACCGCCCAAATTTCAACGGAATCAAAGGCTTTCTCATAGTCCACATACGCAAGGCAAAGTGGCAGATTGTACTCTTTGGTCTTCTGTAAAAATTACCGAAGGGTATGTATGTGGTCTATAGCAATAAAGCCTTTTCGGAAACCGACTTGTTCGGGAGGCTGGAAGTCGTCGAGTCTGCGTGCGAGACTACTCGTAATGACTCTCGTAAACAGCGTAGTCTCGTAAGCTCGTAACAGGTAGATGCGGCTCAGAAGGGAAATCGGTCTGTAGTTCTTCAAGAGAGCGTTGTCGCCTTTCTTGAAGAACAAGACAATCACACTTTTGCTCCACGCCTCCGGAGTAGTCCCACCATGGAGGACGGAATTAAAGAACTTCTGAAGGACTTCAAGTACCGGTTTTCCATCCGCTTTCAGAAACTCCGCTGTAATTTCATCCTCGCCTGGGGCCTTGCCTTTTTTAGGTGCTGGTAGGTGCTGAAGAGCCATTCTACTCCCGCTCAGACTGACGTCCGGAATATCATCGGTATAGTGTCGGATAAGACTTGCTCTTGGATCGTTACTCACACTTGCGTGTGGCTCCAACGATAATGTGTACGGCCTCCCATAGAATCTCTAAATTTCACTCAAAATCTCAGATGTCTCGGAAAAGATGCTGCCACACTCGGTCTTCAGCTTTGACTTTTGGCTCTTTCTGGCAGAAAGATATCTGGCAAAGAATTTAGAGCCATGGTTCCGCTCGATCGCTTCTTCATTACGAGCTGTATTGAAGTTGCGTAAGTACCGCCGCATGCATTTTGAGATCTGTCTGTTCGGTTGCCTATATCTGAAAACAGTTTTGTAACTCGAGCTCAAAGGTTTCGTGACTTTGGATTAGAGCACGAGGGGGATGAACCGTTGATTTTATTAAACGAGACCTCTCGAACTTAACGTTTAGGTTCAGTGTGCCTCTAACCATTCGGTGATCGCTACCAGTTTTCACCCTGAACTTAAACATCACTGAACAGCTGCCGTCTAGTCGTCATAATGAATTCAATATAATTTTTTGTCGAGGCTCGACCAGGTCCACTTCCTGTGAGGCCGCTTCTTGAAGAAAGAGTTCATCATATAGAGTTCCTCTTTCTCCTTGAAGTCGGACAGCTGCTGGCCCCTAGGGTTATTCCGAATTTCTCTAACTTGATCTCACCGTTCTCTCTTGTGCCTAGTTTTGCGTTGAAGCCTCCCATTAGCACTGTATAGTGCGTTTTGGAGGAATGCATGGTTTTAGAGATATCCTTATACATTTTCTCCACCTCCCCGTCGGGATATGCTGAGGTTGGTGCGTAAGCCTGTATGACCTTCAACGAATACCGTTTGGTGATTCTGAGTATAAGATACGCAACCTTCGTCGACACACTCACAATCTTTACAACGTTGTTAATGAGAGACTTGTGGACGATAAATCCGACAACATCTTGGGACAGATAGTCGCCCTCCCGGTGATAGAACAAGTTGCCGGTTTCGAAGATTACCGTGTACTTCCCCTCTCTTCAGACCTCAGATAATCCTATAATATCTCAACGCAACTAGTCTATCTCTTCTTCCAGCTCCAGGATCTTCTCGTCAGTCCTCAGGGTGCGTGCGTTGTATGTTGTCAAGTCG
Organism: Parnassius orleans; assembly: GCA_029286625.1. Taxonomy (NCBI): domain Eukaryota; kingdom Metazoa; phylum Arthropoda; class Insecta; order Lepidoptera; family Papilionidae; genus Parnassius; species Parnassius orleans. The sequence goes on from JAGSMP010000170.1 coordinate 2,924,046, forward strand.
AGTCGTCTTAAATGGCAACAGAAACTCCACCGCAGATTCTTAGCACACCCTGCCCCGCCGTTACCATTGTTGCAACTGTAGCCTAAAATGACGGGGCCGCCGGCGACTGGGGGCTGTCTCTTCGTAACTTTCATCATAGGGGGAGGGGAGGTTTGCCATAGTTGCCACGCTTGGCAGGCGGGTTGGCAACGGGTTGGTAATATTGCTGTTATCAGGAAGATGCTGCTGCCCATTTCCTGCCTGTTTACCACTGTCGCCTCTTACGACACCCACAGAAAGATATGGGGTAGTTGATAATCCTAACCGCCACTACGCGGCAGTATTCTCCATTCACCGTATTTTCCGCGAATTCAGCGATACATATAAGAGATAAGATAAGATAATAGTGAGGAGTAGTATTGCAGCAGGGGCACCGCTCTCCCTACTTTCCGCAGCTAAATCTGATTGGCAGCTGAGCCATAGACCTGATTGTTTTTCTCCCGAGCAATGGCTGCCTTGGGGTGGCCGGAGCTGGTGGCCGCGAATGTATGCGAAAGCGTTCCCGTGGCCCTACCAATATGCGACGAAGGTGGTATACAATGGGGTTTTTGTCGGTGCGAGTCCGCTATAACTCTTCCTTGCCCCCGCAAAGCAAGCAAAGAAATGCGTAAGCATTTCCATATGTAAAAAAAGAGTTCTTTGAACTGCAATCTTAGCGTCAGGTGTACTGTAAGTCCATTTGTTACTTCAGTTTTATATAAGAAAAAAAACAATTGCTCTCTACCAAACGTTTAGCCGCAGCGCAACCTTGTATTTATTTTTATTATATACTTGTATTTATTTTCGTCAACTTTATTCTATCTTTTTCCCCATGTAAGTTTTGTATTAACAATGATGTTGCAAATAAAACTTTTAATAAATATAGGAACCAATTCTGTAAAACCAAAATTTTATAATACTAGATTGGCAAACAAAGACCAACAAAGATAGATAGACGGGGCACACTTTAAGTGACACGAAAACCATTCTCATCTTCTTAAAACGCACTCACCTTATTCCTTCTTTCCTGTTTTAACATCCCATAAAAGTGCAGTACTGGACGCACCAATAGAATTTGGTTGCAAATGATATTGGATGCTCATATACAGAAGAAAATGGGTGAGTTGAGAATGGTTGAGCTTTACTTTGCTTCACTTGAAATGTATGCACCGTTTCGTCTATTTACGAACAAGTACTTGAGTTGGCAAACTGCGTTTCAAGAGAATAAGTCTGATTAAATATAAGCTTGAGAAATAACGTATCTAATACTTCTGTGGTACAATGCACTTAGTTTATTGTTCTTAGATTTCACAAACTTAAACTTGTGAACTTCGCTTTATTAAAATGAAATTGGAGTTGAATAAATTTTTGAATTAAATTATTTGTATACTCGAAGATGATAATGTTATAGTTATTGTTGCATCCGTTAGTGATAGTCTAACTGCTAAACGGCTTGATGGATTTTGATCGTATTCACACCAATTTTCTTTATTTATTCAAAATATCAATTGTTTGTTTTGTGAAGCCGATATTCATAGCTCTGCTATAACCCGGTGACTACCTCGTTGGTTTAGTGGTTGTAGTAGTGCGACTGCTGATCATGAGGTCTCGGGCTTGAATCCCGGGTCGGGCCAAAAAAGTCAGTTATTGAGCTTTTCCATCAAGAAATTCTCAGGAGTTGCCCGGAGTCGGGAATTTGGCTGTGTTTCACCCCCGTGCCTCGTAAAGCACGTAAAGCCTGAACTCTTTCTGGTCGTGTCGGTTTACCATCCCATCGGACTATTAGAGTCAATTTAAGACAAGTGGTAAAATTAAAATTTTTGTAGAACCGACTTCAATATAAATAATTTATTGTTGATTTTTTTTAAAACCGCCCGCCCGATTTCGATAAAATTTAAATGTGGTCCCATTTAAATATAATTAAATAAAAATTTTAGTGGGAACACCTGGAAAATATACCCTTTGAAACTAAAGGAATTTTCCAAATCGGTTTAGGCGTCTTCGAGTAATTGGTGAACATACATTAAAAAAAGATTCCGACGAATTGAGAACCTCCTCCTTTTTTGAAGTCGGTTGAAAACACTATCCCATTTCGTCTCGTGAGTGCCCGTGGAAGCGTCTACGGGAAATCCCATAGAGATCTTATGGTTTCCGATAGATGGCCGTATAACCTATTTATCGTTTACGGCAGATTTAAAATACGCAGACTGGTGACAGGTTTTTTTTTAATAAAACTTAAGTGACAAACTAACATACAATACACCTAAACTACCTACTATTATTAGTGCTGGTAAGCAGATACTCCAGAGTTTGAACACCTCTAACCAACTTTTAAACAAAGAGGCTATATTATACGTGTTGTCGTTACTACTATTTGGCGGCAGAAAAATTTACGAGGGTAGTACCCACCCATAGGAACTCTAAGACAGTAAAACTACTTACTAGGTAGTAGCTACTTTTACTAGGTGGTAGGACCACCTAGTAAAAGTAGCCTCGTATCGGTAGGCAAAGTGTATGGCGGACCCCACTAGATGAAGTGACGACCTGGTAAGATATGCAGGAATTTGATGGATGCAGGTGGCTCAGGACCGTGCTTTGTGGCAATCCATGGGGGATGCCTATGTTTAGCAGTGGACTTGTGAAGCGCTGTAATGATGATGTTGATGATGAAGTGAAGTCTGAAACACGGAATGGAGCAGCGCGGCGGACAAATCGCTACGTAACCCTCTCAGAAATGAGAGGAGGCCAGTGCCCAGCAGTGGGACGTATAAAACTGTAACTATGGGAGAAGATAATATGCAATGTTGTACTTTTCTGAGCTAAAAAAATAAGAAGATAGCTATATCGTTAATTCTTAATAAAGAAATTCGTTTAAATTTTTTGGAACGAAATAAAAAGGAAATGGTTAGGACAACGAACAATTGAACAACCATTTTTTCTCCAATGTTTTCGTATTTGTGAAGGGGCAGTAAGCCATTAGTCGATTTATCTTTGTTAGATTTTCGTTATCGTTAATTCATGTCCGAGACATTGGGGAGGAAATTTGGGAGAATTTCTACACCCTCTAGTGAACGAATCACTGCGTTCTACTGTATAGGGATTTATGCCGAAAAAAAAACTGTTAGCGATAAGAAGTTAAAGACCTAATCAGCAACTAGGAAACGTTACTGTTGGATAAAAAATATCCGCTGTGAAGAAAATGTATAAGCTATATTTTGCGAGGTAGAGCCATGGTGGTGTACTGTGGCTGCAGCACGAATAGGTCGCCTTGGCCGAGGAAGAAACACGCTTGCACATAATACCAGCGTGAAGTATCGTAAAGTGGAGAATTGAAATAATTTTTTACTCGTTACCAGGCATTCTATCTTAGTCGGGAGTCAAAACACAATTTGCATTTTGTCCCTAAATCGAGGAGAGATTTAAGTCATCATCATCATTACAGCCTATGGATCACAGGCATCATACCATCGGGTGGACTTTGTTTTCGTTTGTCATTATACTGAACTTACGTTGAACATAAGCCACTTCTAAGGAACGCCATAAATTACGGTCATGAGCCACCTGCAACCATTGACTTTCTATATATCTTACCAGTTCGTCACTCCTCCTGGTAAGCGAAGAAAGGTACCAACTTCTTCACTTACCGGTACTAGGCTTCCACTCGGGACCTTTTCTTTGCTTTCTTACTTTTTTTTTGTCATCCTTATTTCTATAAAATCAGATGGACTGTATTATAGTTCGGTGGTCACTAAATAGTATAAAATACATAATATTTGTGCTTATTATCGAATATTAAAATAACATATTCTCCTTATGATAAATTAACATAGGTAGTATTTATTCAACGAAAGCTTAAATGTACTCCCTAAAATTTTAATTACGTCCCAAACGTGATCGCTATTTATCAAAGTTTGGTCGAGCTCCATTGTAAAGATTTCATCCGTTCTCATATTACTTGAACATTTTAGTTTTTGTTCGCATAATTTATATTATTTAGAAATTTAAAAGCATAGTATGACTGAATTTTACTTAACTTAAGCGGGTACCGGGAGACTGGTGCAAAGCCGTGATAGTCCCAATATATAAGGGAAAAGGATCGCAGCAGCCCGGCTAGCATGGGCGGGGGACATTTTATCCCCGGGGAAAGGATAAAATGTTTCTCCCCTCGCTTAGTTTATCCACCCTTCGAGCATGGGCACACCGGTGGATATAATATCCACAGTAGATAAAACGGGGATAGACTTATCCCTGCAATTATTGCCATTATAAGAAAACTCAAAAAATACTTCAAAATTGATGTTTACTCTAAGTCACAAAATCATTATTTTTTTCTGTGCTCGTGATTTCGACACTTAAAAGTTTTCGTCACAAACTACGTAATAAGAATTATAGCGCAATTTTCGTTTTCGTCAAATAAAATTAACACGGAGAGGTTAATATATTAAAATGAACGCCAAAAAGTAAGTATGCTATCACATAAAATGTTGTAAAGTATCTATTGTTTTAAGAAAGCGAAATGTAAACATTAAATTTTCTCTACAAATCTTTCCGTTTACAAATAATTGATACTATTTTATAACCTGTTAGTCTATATTTATCGCCAATAATTTAACAGTTCTTTTTTTTTTCATTCAGATCAGAAGAAACACAAATTAATATGTTGATCGACTTTATGTCGACTCATAACCACCTTGCCACTGGAGAGTTCACAGGGCCCTTAGGAGCCAAAAGGGCAGATTCCCAGTGGCAAATTCTCAAGGAAATACTAAAAGAGTATGGGCCAGACAGAACAATTGATCAGTGGAAGCAGGTTAGTCCATAACATATTACATTTTCGTGGTAAATTCTGTAAGTACACAAAATTAAAATTATATACACTAATTTTGACGGCGAAAAAGTAGTAGGTACTTAAATATTCTTTTAATTGCAGACTTGGAAAGATTTAAAAAAAGGTGCGCGTACTGAGAATGCAGCGGCAGCTCGTGGACGCAGCACCACGGGTAATTCAGTAACAGTACCGACTGTGTCCGAAGTGGGCAAAAAAGTTTTAAGCATTATTGGGTATGAGTCTTCTACTGGTATTGGGCCTGAAGAGTCTTCTATAGGCCAGGCAAATGTGTGTACTTATTTAGTTACAATATTTTGTCTTGTGTAACTTTGTCTTTGAAAGCATGTAAAGCTTATGTTTCTAATTTTATAGCAGGAGAACATTGAAGCGTCGGTGGTGGAGCATGATACCCAATTAAATTTATTAAGTCTTCCTGTACCCACCTCCTTCGCAGACAACCTAGAAAATATTCCACCAGCCCCTTCTACAAACCATCCAGCCCCTTCCACAAACCGTCCAGCCCCATCAACCAGCTATCCCACAGCCCAAAATAAAAAGGCACGGTCGCATGATGCATTCATTCTCCTCCAGCAAGAAAATAATGCATATTTACAAGTAACAATTGTTTTTTATTTCATTACTAATTGCATGAATGTTATAATTCCCTTCCTGATTAATATTGTTCTGCAACAGTCAACATAAATTAGACCTTATCTTTCAGAGTATAGATGAAAGGCTCAAAGAGCGCAACAACCTTTTATGTGAGCAAAATTAGTTGAAGTATGTATTTATTAATCCTTGTCTTTTTTGTCGAGCAATCGTCAACAGCCTGGTTTGATCCATAGATGTGATGAGAGGATTGCGCTCTTCACTTGTTACATCTAAGTTGTCCATTGGTTCTTCCATTGGAATTCTGCAATATACAAATTAAATTAATAATGTTTATCAAAAGTAAACAAACATTCCAATAATAATAAAACACACCTATAATGTAGCATGATATTGTATAGTGTTGCACAAGCATATATTAATTGTGAAGCCTTCTCTGGACTGTAGTGGGAGTACCCTGTCAATGCCTATGCTTCGAAATGTGCCTTTGAGGTACCCATTCGTTCTTTCCGCACAGTTTCTCACTTGGCAATGCCATTTTTTATATTTTTCTGCAGTACTATTTGGTGCAGCTTCTAAATCTGGAGTCATCAGCCAAGGCTCTAAAGGCATAGCCCGAGTCCCCTGTAAAATATTTGTTTCTATTAATGTTGTATTATAATATAGGTGTCAATTAATGCCTGTTTTTGTCTTTCAGATTTTCACAAAGATTTAAATTTTAAAGATGGAATATGAAGGATGAAAAATAAAGAAAAAACAAAGTATTAATGGTGATAAAAAATAATTTTCTAATCAAACAAAGAATAAACAATTGTATGATGATGTGTCTTGTGTTTTTTTTATTCCTAATACTATGCAGATTAGCCTTTTAGATGGCTAACAAGATTTGTTAAAGAATTAACATATACGAGTATCTTAATTCAAAATTTTGGATTGTAACTTCATAAGTTTAAAAATTTAATTTAAAACATTATACCTAAAAGATAGTATTGACCAATTTTACTTTCATACAGACGTTTCATTTCCGATTTAACTTTTGAGTTGTTAAATATAAATTGATCGTGGACTCGCCCTGGATATCGTGCATTGATGTTAATGATACGGCACTCAACATCCACAACCTGTAACATTTAGTCATAGTCTTAATAGCGCAATGGTTAATGGGTTTCTGCAATCCAAAAGGTTGCAGGATCTATAACCGGGACGACAAAAATAACAATAAGACTGTTGTTGTACCTTTTTCTAGTAAATATTAGTCATGAATATAATACTAATAGTTTTATTTAAAAAAACTTGATTATTAAGGTTTGTGAAAAACTAGAACTTGTTTATCCTTACCAGTTGAACTTTTATTGTAGACCGTCCTTTTCTATTCTTGTATTGAGCCCCAGTCGGGAATGGTGGGGGAAATATATCGACATGGGTGCAGTCAATAGCTCCAAGAATATCTGGCAAACCATGCTTCGCAAGGAATCCTGTAGCTACATTTTTCCTTGCTTGTTCTACTCCTGGAAATGATATCCATAAAATTAAAATGCAAGTAAGTATATGCACTGAAACCTGTTCTATTTACCTACAAAAGAGGCTAATTAAAGTATATTGTCGCTTACATTCTAACAATAGCTCCAGTAACTTGAGTCAGGTATTTGCTAACTGTTGTTTGAGCAACAGCCATTTCATGGTCTTGACCCGTACCTCTCTGGTAACTACCATCTGCCATGAGTCTGATAGATGTGAGTACCTAGAAAAATATTAAATTAGGTTAGTCACATGTATTGATTGTAAATATACGATATGTTTGCACAAGGTGATTGTAATAGACGCTTACTTTTATATGCACTGCATCCGCAGCATTAATAGGCTTTAAAGCTTCATGGAGTTCTTCACACAAATATATAACACATTCTTTATGCATCCGGAAAAGGCGTATAAATTCGTTGTCGGGGAATTCAAATGGATTACTCTGATCACGTATCGATCGCCGATGTAATTTTCTCTCTTGTTTTTCAATTTCTGACGCGAAAATAATGCTAAAGTAGGTCGAGACATCTTTTTAGTATAAATATAAACTTAAACCCACGTCCAATGAACAAGAATGAAATTGTCCCTTTTAAATGTCAAAATAGCATGATTTTTTATCCTTTATTTGGCCCCATGCTACGGACGGGGGATATATGTCTACTCGTTATGTCAAACGGGGATATACTTCTCCTTTCCCCCGTTGCCATGCTTTGGCTTAGGGATAAGATAATTTTATCTCTTGTCAGTGGATATAATCGGGGGATAAAATTTTTGTCCCCCGCCCATGCTAGCCGGGCAGGACTTTACAGTCCTGCCCGGCTAGCATGGTATCAGCCTTCTTAGCATTGTGGCAAAACTGTATGCTAAGGTGCTAATTGAAAGAGTTATGAAAGATACTGATGGAAAAATTTGGGATGTGCAAGCGGGATTTAGAAAGGGAATGGGATGTACGGATCACGTCTTTTCCATTCGCATGATCGCGGAGAAGTTTTTGGCCAAAAACCAAAAGGTTTTTTGTGCGTTCGTGGACTTGGAAAAGGCTTATAACAGAGTGGACAGGGATGTGTTATGGCAAACACTGAACTCATTTGGGTTGAGCGCTGGGTTGATACAGGCATTGAAGTCTCTGTATAGGACTCCAGTGCTTGTGTCGGGATCAACGGGGCCTACTCGGACTGGTTTGGCATCCATAAAGTTGTCAGGGCTGTGTGGCTTCCCCGTGGCTGTTCAACCTATTTATGGACAATTGTTTGAAAATGTTTTAAAGTTGAAGAATTCGAGTTAAGAATCGGTGAGTTAACCATCAAATGCCTTTTGTACGTCGATGATCAAAACATACTTGCGTCGTCGGCGGCCGAGTTGCAAATGATGGTTACATTAATGAACAGGTCATTAAAAGAAATGAAAGTGAACCCAAGTAAGACGAAAGTTATGGTTTTTGAAAGAGAAGAAAGTAAAACGATATGGGAAATAAGAATAGAAGGGGAATTGGTCGAGCAAGTAGATGAGTTTGTTTATTTGGGTATGTATTTAGCAGGGATGGTAGATATGATAAGGATATAGAACGACGGGTAAACGCAGGAAATAGAGTAAATGGGGCTCTACACTCTATTGTGGAAAGTCAGAATGTGTCCAAAAAGGCACGTATGGCAATTCACAATGCTGTGTTAGTCCCTACTTTAATGTATGGTAGTGAAAGTTGCGTGTGGCAGAAGAAGCACAAGAGTAAAATAAATGCTGTAGAAATGCGGTCATTAAGGAGTATGTTAGGGCTGAATCTAAATGACACAGTGAGAAATTTTGTGATAAGAGAAGAGTGCGGTTTGCAAGATGATGTTGTGACCAGGATTAAGAAAGAAATGCTTCGGTGGTTTGGCCATGTAGAAAGAATGAATGAGGAAAGAGTGACAAAGCAAATTTATGTGGCAGAGGTGAACGGCAGAGTCTGGAAGGGACGCCCTAGGCGAAAATTTATCGAACAAATTGGCGATATATTGAAAATAGGCCAAAATTAAGAGTACCCTTAACCGACGAGCGTGTATGCGTAGGTATAGTGATGTGGAGGAGGCGAGAGAGGTGTGTCAGGATCCGGCCAAATGGAAGTCCATAGTCTCTGCCTACCCCTCTGGGTGACAGGCGTGAGTGTTTATGTTATGTTTATGTTTATGACTGAATTTTGTAATATAAATCATTTCTCTAGTGGTATTTACTTTTCTTTGCAGCTAAATTAATTCACCCATCACCAACATAACCACGTGTTCAGGGGTTAAGGAAAATATCGTCAGGAAACCTGAATGTTTCCAGCGCAATTATGACTAATCGATTGAGTTTATATTTGACAAATGATATCCCAATCAATTGAGATTAAGTTTGGGCAGACCTCACACGTTGATATATAATCTGTAGATACATATACCTCTTCTACATACAGAGCAGCCAGAAATATAAGCCTCCTCCGCCACAGTCTGTTAAACAATTAAAACCAGGTTGTTATCGATTAATTATTGTTGGTTTAATTTATTAATTATTATTTTGGGGTATTTATATAGTATTCTCATCTGATTGGGCTGAATAAATATTTTAAAGGAAATAATAAATAAACATAGATACATATTTAATATACTAACATAAATAAATAAATAATACATAAATAAATAAAAACCCAACCAGATGGAAACCCTCGGCAGGGGAGACCAAACGGCCGAGGGTTAGGGGGAAAGGGAGAGAAACCGGCGGACGATGCGGGCGCTATCGAGGAGCACCGCCTTCTGCATTTGAGCTTGGAGCGGTCCGTTATGGAGTCCCAGTCGCCTCAGATGACCCGAGAGGCTACAGGTATAATTTCGGTCGGCAGGCCACCCCACATGTCGGTCACCTCGTGAGCCAGGTCCAGATATTTTGTTCGCTTATCTGTTTGGGCTTTCACGAGGTTCTCCTCATACGGAATGGTAATGTCGATCAAAAATATCCTTGACTAATTATTATTATTATTATTATTTTTACTTAAGGTTTTAAGAAGCCTGAATGACCTTGATGAAACGGCGACAGCAGAGATTTTTGCCGATGTCAACACCGTCTAGTGACTACTTTCTGTATTACTTAGAAAAGTGCAAAGATTAATAGACTGCAGAGGTGACAAGTATGTAAGTGATATACTGCCTATTATGCTTACGCATCACTGAGAGTTATGTTGCGGTTAAGCATATTCAATTACCTTGCACGGTGTGGTACTGTACAGTGGCGGCGTAGCGTGGGTTAGCACCCAGGGCGGTTTTCTATCAAGCACCCCCCAAATAAAACAAAAATGCTAAACATACTTACCGGACTTTATTTCGCTAAATTATTCTATTCATAACCATAATCATTTCAGCTTTTCACAAGTGGAGGCCTTTGTTCAGCAGTGGACTGCTGAACAAAGGTCTCCCCCAAGGAATGCCGCAAAACACGGTCCTGAGCCATCCGCATCCACTGACTTCCTGCACGTCTTACCAAGTCGTCACTCCATCTAGATGGCAGGCGACCCACACTTCGTCTACCGGTATAAGGCTGCTTCTCAACCTCAAGAACCTTGCTTCCCAATCGGTTGTCGGTTCTTCGAAATATATGGCCGGCCCATTGTAACTTCAGCTTACTAATCCGTTGGGCTACGACGGTTATTCTTGTTCTACTGCGGATATCCTCATTCCTAAGTTTATCACGTAGAAAAACCCCGAGCATAGCCCTCTCCGTAGCTCGCTGAGCGACCTTGGACTTCCTCATACGGCCGGTAGTGAAGGACCTCGTCTCAAATCCGTAAGTCATCACTGGCAACACGCACTGGTCGTACAATATCGTTTTCAAGTTTTGAGGTATACCTGACTAGAAGATGTGTCGTAATCTCCCGAGCGCTTCCCAGCTTACTTAGTTGTACTTACCCAGTCGGAATATTTGTCCCAGGTAAACATACTCGTCAACAACTTTGAGCTTAGTGCTCCCATCAACTACAAATAAAGGCTTTCTCTTAGTCCACATACGCAAGACAAAGTAGCCGATTATACTCTTCGGTCTTCTTTTTTTTTTTTTGTAATGACTCTCAAAACAGCATGTAGACGTGACTTTGAAGAGAAATAGGTCTGTAGTTCTTTAAGAGAACGTGGTCGCCTTTCTTGAAGAACAAGACCACCGCACTTCTGCTCCACGCCTCCGGAAAAATGCCATCACAGAGGATTGAAATAAGAAGCTTCCGAAGGACTTCAAGTTCCGGTTTTCTACATAGTTTCAGAAGCTCCGCTGTAATTCCATCCTCGCCTGGGGACGTGCCGTTTTTAAGGTGCTGGAGAGCCATTCTAATTTCGGATAAGATTTGCTCACAGTAATGCCACCATGGAGGACGGAGTTAAAGAGCCTCTGAAGGACTTCAAGTACCGGTTTTGCACGCTCTTTCAGAAGCGCCGTTGTAATTCCATCCTCGCCCGTGGACTTGGCGTTTTTAAGGTGCTGGAGAGCCATTCTAATCTCGCTCAGACTGACGTCCGGGATATCATCGGAATAGTGTCGGATAAGACTTGCTCTTGGAACGTTACTCACACTTGCATGTGTCTCTAACGATAACGTGTACAGCTGCCCATAGCACCTCTCAATCTCACTCAAAATCTCAGGTGTCCCGGAAACGATGCTGCCACATTCAATCTTCAACTTCGACATTTGGCTTTTTCTGGTAACAGATCTCTGGCAAAAACTTTGGAGCCCTGTTTCCGCCCAACCGCTTCTTCAATACGAGCTGTATTGAAGTTGCGTAAGTCCCGCTGCTTGCATTTGAAAATCTGTCTATTCAGTTGCCTGTATGATATCAAATCTGCTGAAGACTACAGCTTCATTTCCCGTCTAACAGTCATGAAATAAGAGTGCGATCAGAGAGTTTTTGTGTTCTTCTGCAACAGGTCTTGCAAAACTTAGCTCCGACCACATGGACGGTTTCCACGAGCTTGTCATTCATTTCGTCCACTGTATTGCAGTCTTCTAGGCACTGAAAACAATTTTGTAAATCAAGCTGAAAGTTTTCGGGGATTTGGATTAAAGCACGATGTGGACGGAGTGTTGATTTCATTAGACATGACTTCTCTGACTGTTTAGTTTCAGTGTTCCTCTCATCATTCGGTGATCGCTGCCAGTTTTTACCCGCGCAATCACTGAGTAGCCATGGTAGCTCAGATGGTTAGCGCTGGCTATAAATTTCACAGTACGCGAGCAACCCGGGTTAGATCCCCGCCGACACCAATGAAATTGTTAATTGCAACTTAAGTGCTGATTTACCATGTGCATTTCAGAGAAATAAGAAAAAATATTTCGAAGACCCGACCGGGTCCACTTTCTGTGAGGCCGATTCTGAAAGAAAGAGTTCATCATAAAGAAGCCCTCTTTCTCCATGAAGTCGGCCAGCTGCTGGCTACTTGAGTTCCGTTGCCCTATCCCGAATTTCCCTACTTTCAGTTCACCGTTCTCTTTTGTGCCTAGTTTTCCGTTGAAGTCTCCCATTAACACCGTATAGTGGGTTTTGGAGGAATGTATGGCTCTAAAAATATTCTCATACATTTCCTCCACCTCCTCATCGGAATGTGTCGAGATTGGTGCGTAAAACTTTAAGACCTTCAGCGAATACCGTTTGGTGATTCTGAGTATAAGGTACGCAACTTTTGTCGATGCACCCACAATCTTTATAACGTTATTAACGAGAACTTTGTGGACGATAAATCCGACACCTGCTTGGAACAGATGGTCGCCCGGTGATAGAATAAGTTGTCGGATTCGAGGATTACCGTGTCCTACCTCTCTCATCGGACCTCAGATAAACCTATAATATCCCAGCGCAACTTTTTTATATCTACTTCCAGCTCCAGGATCTTCTCGTCAGTAACCAGGGTAAGCGCGTTATATGTTGTTTGGTCAAGCCATCTTAGGTGGCAACCGAACCTCCACCGGAGATTCTTAGCACCCCCTGCCCAGCCGTTGTCGTGATCGCCATAGTAGCAAGGAATAGCTGGGCCGTCGGGGACTAGGTGCCATCTTTTTGTAACTCTCTCCATGGGCGTGTAAATTACTATAGATGCCACGCTTGGCGAGCGGGTTGGCAACTGCAGTTTTTTTATTGTTATTTTTAAGGTAAAATATTCTATTACATTATCAAAATTTACTTTCTTGTCCATTTCGTTCTTTTCTTGACGTTAGTCGCGCTTGGCTCATTGTGGACCTTAAGTGAGATTTTATTTACTAGAGTTTTGAAAAGCTTCTTTCACATGAAGCTACCGTAACACAAATAGGTAAAAAGAAATCTTAAACACAGCGATAAACACTAAGATACCGAAACATAAATAGGTAAAAAGAATCTTAGATTTGGAACAGACTCAGAATAGCGCCCCATTTTACGATGAATCTGAGAAGCTCCCATGAAGTCCAACGGTACTACGAGAATATGCAACGGTTATAAACAAATCACTACTTGACTTTTTTTGTTGCTACGCGCGCTATTTTTCGATCGCGTTACTCACTCGACTCGTTCGGAAGTAAATAAAAAATAAATATGCGATACATATTAAAATTTAATATTTGTATGCAGGTAAATACTATAGTAGGTAGCTATTTATTTATTGGTATGTCTTCGCGAAGTAATTCTTCTGTAAGTATTCTCTGGCTGTGCGAGTTAGTTGTCGTTGTCACCACTTGGTGCTTGGCACCCGGGGCGGATCGCACCCTCCGCCCCCCCTTTACGCCGCCACTGGTGCTGTAGCTTCATACGGTAGGCATCACGAGCTATCAAGTGTTTACGTTTTAAGTACGTAAGAGTTTTTATTATATTCGTTGAATCGTACTTATTTGTGTCGTATCAGTAGCTCTGGGTCTAAGCACTCTTTGTAAATTTCACCCTGGTTTGATCATAGGAGGCCTGTGCCTAGCATAGCGACTTACATAGCCTGTTACTTTACTTTTGTATCGTATACATATGCAATATTCATATTCGTTTCAGATACAGAAGGGTACCTAATTCTGACAAAAATATCATGTGGAGGCCACGAAAACGTAAAACATATTTGTACCTAGATAAAATGTTCTAGTGATTGTCAGGCATTTCATACGCCACATTTTCTATAGAGTTTAGAATGTTTCAGATAGGGCAAAATAAAAAATAATACAAAATATTATGGGAATGATTTATTAATAATATATACATTTATAGGTATTTATAATAAAAATAATGAACAAGCTGCAAGGCTAAACTGATAGTGTTTCTTGTAAACAGAATTGTAAAATTGCTGTTCTCATTTTATCAATGGTGAATTGATGAAACGTAGTCAAGATCACTTTATATAAAATATATTTAATTAAATTGGCACATGGCGTATTTGGCCTTTTTCTTAAAACTCGGCGGAAATTTGAAAACAAAGATTTTGTCTGTTCTTAATTATCTTGTGTACCACTTTTCACAGAAATATTGCTTACAACTGGCGTAGTTTCCAAAAGCATGATTAAGTGTCAGCTCTATATCGTCAATCAGATCCTGAACTTTTATTGTTGACATTTATTTTTGTGTCTTTTTGTTATATCCTGTAACCTTTTTAAAAACTGACACAAACTTATTTGTTTATTATTTGATATATTTTTATCTGTAACGTATTAGGTATATTGGATAAGTTTGTAATTTTATTTTATTTTATCACAAAATTTTTACAATAAATTATTACTTTTTGTACAGTGTTTCTCCCCTCTTAGTTTTGGCGTGACTGCAGGATGTTATATAGGTACTGAGTAACCTTCAGTTACTAAGCGGCTATAAATCAATATATGTATGTATAGACATACAGATCTACATTTTTTGATTGTATTATTTTTGATTTTTTTAATTTTGATAAATTTTTTGAAACCTGGTATAATAACATTTTTTCCATACCATTTGATGGGCCTGAGTACGAGTATAATGCCAGTTGTGCTCTTTGGCTGAAGTTATTTTTTTATTTTATGCACAATTGCAGACAAAACAATCCCCATGCAGATTAATTTAGCTCTATTCAGCCTCTTAATATGGACATACCTCGGGATTCAGAGATTTTAAAAGTTTTTATGCTTATATTATACTGAAAAATATAATATTATATTATTACTGTCCCGTGTGAGAAAAACTTTATTCTTATATACATATTTCCATCACACGAAATACATTTTTGTGGTTAGTTAGAAAAATAATATCTACGTGAAAACTTTCACAGGGTAAATTTCTTCTTTTTTATTTAATAGTAGTAGGTAAGTATTATTTGCAACCTATTTGTGTGTGCGTGTGTGTGAGAGAGAGAGAGAGAGAGAGAAAAGCGTATGAGAATACGTGAAGAGGAATAAATATTGAGTATTCGTAGTAAGTACATTTGGCTTCATTATCATCATCATTACAGCACTTCGCAAGGCCTATATATATATATATAGGCCTTCCCAAGGAATGCCACAAAGCTAGGTCCTAAGCCACCTGCATCTATCGACTTTCTGCATATTTTACCATGTCTTCCCTCCATAAAGTGGGAGGCGGCCCTGCACTTCGCTTACCGTTACGAGCTTGCCACTCGAGAACCTTTCTTCCTATTGTTTATCGGGTCTTCAAGCTACATGGCCAGCCCATTGGCATTTCACTTTTTTTTTAAATTAATAATACATAAAACATATTACAACGGTACATAGTTACTATTCAGCACCATTAAACCGCAAAACGGTTTGTATTGGTGCTTGCAGACGTCTATACGCATGCATATATTATTTTTAATAACTACCATCGTAAAATTGGTAAAATTAAGGATGATAACAACTAACAACCTATTCATTGTATTAGAGACATGACGACAAACAGGTTTCGCTAGTTTACCGTGATGAGCGTGTAAGGTATACTGTTCCTAATATAATTACGTATGTAGTGTATATTTACTTTAATAATCCGTTGGGCTAAGTCAATTACTCTGGTTCTGTTGCGGATATCCTCATTTCTAACTTTATCACGCAGAGAAACTTCTCTCCAATTTAAAAGTTTTATATTTTTCAGATGATGGTTTGTCTAACATTTAAAGAAAACATAAACACAAGAATTTCTTTATTTTTATTTATGCACTTAGGGAAGCAACACTTTTATTTTATTTAAATTGTTTGATATAATTTTATAACAGTGTACCTAAATATAAGTATCTGTATCTAGATTTCCCTCCCCAATAATGTTCTATTAAAGTCATACTCATAAAAATAGCGTTTTATTATAATACATAATTATAAAATTCAGTATCACCTAATTAATAAAAACATGCAACAATAACATTACAAAGGTATTGAAAACTATCGAAATCTAAGTAACTAGAGCATGTTGGTCGTTCCACATCTAAATTATATAAAATGCATTTTTCAATTTCACTAATCAACGTCGCCGCGAAAATTTCTTCATCTTAGGACACTTTAAAAATTAATTTATTTAGAAAACAATATTAACAGTTACCAATGTACAGATATTAACTAAATTAAGTATTTCTATTCATAAAAAAATAATTAAATACTATTGATTCGTTACATTATCTACGACACTATGTTTTCTGCAAGTCGTCTACCAATCATCATTATCATTACAGCCCTTCACAAGTCCACTGCTGAACATAGGCCTCCCCCACGGAATGCCACAAAGCACGGTCCCGAGCCACCTGCATCCATTGACTTCCTGCATGTCTTACCAGGTCGTCACTCCATCTAGTGGAGGGACGCCCTACACTTCGCCTGCCGGTACGAGGCTGCCACTGGAGAACCTTTCTTCCCCATCGGTTGTCGGTTCTTCGAGCTATATGGCCGGCCCATTGCCACTTCAGCTTACTAATCTTTTGGGCTATGTCGGTTACTCTGGTTCTACTGCGGATATCCTCATTTCTAAGTTTATCACGCAGAGAAACCCCGAGCATAGCCCTCTCCATAGCTCGCTGAGCGACCTTGAGCTTCCTCATACGGCCAACAGTGAAGGACCACGTCTCAGTTCCGTATGTCATCACTGGCAACACGCACTGGTTGTACAATTTAGTTTTGAGGTGTTGAGGTATGCCTGACGAGAAGATGGGTCGTAATCTCCCGAACGCTGCCCAGCCGAGTTGAATCCGTCGATTGACCTCTCGGTCGAAGTTGGACTTACCTAGTCGGACTATTTGTCCCAGGTAAACATATTCGTCAACAACGTCTACCAATAGTTAAAGATAAAATATATTCTTACAGTGGCCAAATCTTGCGAACGTTTTCTCAAGATTTAAGTCAAGTGAGCCATAATTTCGTGGTTGGACCCTCCAGATGTAAAAATTCAAAGAACAAGCAGCAGCAGATAACAGGCAATGGGTTAGAGCCACTTAAGAGTTACGATGCCTGACGTAAATAGAGGTGTTCTTCTTAACTGGCTTCCCCAGCCGATAAAAGAGAATTTCAATTTTTTATAGAAAATTTTAAAAATAAACTCTTTTCCTAATAGGTTTAAAAACCTATTGGTAAATCTAATTGGGCATGCCCTAAGCGCATTAAAAAAATTACGTATAACATTATTATATGGAATTTTTTAAAGTAGTTTAAATACACACAAGTTTTCACTAAGAACCTTATTATACTTCCTATTTTCCGATAATTTTATGTCGAACTTCAAAGTTCGGAAAATCCAAAAACGTCACTCCATAAAGTCCAAGACGTATTTACGTATAAATATTACATCCTACTTACTTTTAGTACGTACTACTATTATTTATTCTGTGCTTTTAAAATATTGTAATAAAATCATGACGGCGATTGACGCCGAACTCACTGATGATGCAGTCTCCATTTAGTAAAAAAATAAATTCATACAAGGCCGCTAAAACACCGAATATTTCGACATTTCGCAGCCGAAAAAAATTAATTATAACTAAACAAAACAAAATTAAACTGCCATTTACATTCAATGGCTTCCTACATGATAGATGAAGAGTTTTAAAAATAGATTGAGTTGAACAATTGATATTTTCAAAAGTTATCGTGTTTACGATGCCATGCGGACTTGATAAATCCACACCATAAGCCACTAAAACCCATTTTTTATGTAAAAATAACAATTAATCGATTTAAAAAAGTATTAATAAGTTGAACAATCATTTATCTTTCTGACAATGTGCTTTTTATATCACTTATATGCAATATGATTGCTAGATACGATTTCAATCGACAAAACGTTGGAATCATAATTTTTAGGCCCTAGTAGAACATACCTGCGCGCTTAGCGCTTACGGCATGCAATACCTTCGCGCTTACGGAATGCAATATTTATAATTGAGTATAAACTCTTCAAAAACTAAAATATATTTGAACCAAGTCGCTCCAACATCGACCCGCGGTCCACCATCGACGATGTCCGAAAATGTACTGCGACAGAGCTCGCGAATGATTACAGGGTGACGGAGCAGGCACGCTCGCACGAAAATGTTCAATTTCGGGGAAAAATAATATTTTCTCGAGTAAAACGGGGAATAAAAATTAAACTCTCAATTAAAAATATTAATATTTTTAAGACCTTTTTTTTAGTGTAAAAACTAATTAAAGAGCATGTGCCGTTTTGGAGAAATTTAGCAAAATATGACAAAGATAGGTACTCTTTGGGGATTTTTTCTCTAATAAGGGCTTGACAAAACTAGAATTTTGTTCAATTAAAAATATTTATTAAATACTCTTCTGTAACGTTGTATTTTTTCTTTGCGGATTTAATGATCAGTTATTGTGATTTTATTACTTAAATATCCAAGAATTTAGGTATTTCAACCGCACTTAAGGCTTTAAATTAAAACGGTTAACCCATTTAATTTAATTTAACACCATTAATTAAAGACAACATATTTATACTTCTCGCTCACAAAACTTCAGGCATTCAGACAATATTACCGTCCATCGTCAAACGAATTATAATTTATACATTTAATAACTCTGTAAATTGCTGTGTCTGTTAATTTATTTTTATTTTATTTTTATTCCTGTAAAAAGTTTATGGTAAAAACAAGGCCAGATGACTATATTATGTTATGTATAAAGAAAATTTAATCCAAATAAATGGTTTTTAGAATTTTTGTCTGTTTATCTGTGTATTATCATTTCATGCAAAAACTACTGGACGGATTTTCAAGAACTATGATTTGTATACTATCATATAGTCGGTGACCATGAGAAATAACAATTTTTTTATTTTTCTTATAAATTCGCTACCTACATTTTAATGTTTTAGAATATACGTTACCTTTTTAATTTCTCTTTATTTTATCTCTTATTTTGCAAATCAAAGAGGCTTATGGTTAACCAAAAATTGTACTTTAAATCATTTGCTTATTCGTCCGGAAATTTTTATATTAATGGATTTCAATAGGCAGCTTTCTGGATATTTATATAAGCGTTTTGAGATTTTCTGTATTTCTATAATTTGTTTACAATCTTATATTTATTCCCATTGATTGTTTATAAAGCGATTTGTTTATATTACATCTATATATTATTGATTTAAACATGATTCAGTATTTGCCTCGACTTATTAATTCATAATATTATAAAGTTGTAGGTAGGTATTTTCAATGTCTGTATTTTGAAAACTTATTATTACATAGTTAAAGCTTAAAGTTTTTTTTTATATATAAGAAGGGGTAAAAGAGCATGCGACTGTCGCAGCCCATAAACAACTGTAACACCAGGGGAACAACAGATTAAAAAAAGAGTAGACTCTTTTCTTGGAGGCTAAGTCGTATCGGTCGCTAGTGGTAGACGATTCCATAAAAAAGTTGTTTTGTGTTGGTAAATCGCATAGTGGTGAACATTGCTTTTATTTACATAGAAGTTTAGTATCAGCAAACCCCTTTAAAACGCTATTCTTGACGAAATGATCCTTAACATCTAGTGTCAATTTCATTAAGGTTTCTTCTTCATTTTATCATAAGTTCTCATAACAAATGTTCCTCTTTTTTATAATCAGCAGACTTGAGCATTTTATTATAACTTCCAAAATCTTTTTTCATCCAAAATATTTTAAATCTCAAATTATTTTCAATTTACGTAATTTATGTAAAAAAAAATCTGTATTTTGAAGGCGGTTGACTTCAATTATACACAGACAAACATGCAAACCAGCAATTATAAGATCACACAAATATTTGTCCCATTAAATTAGGTCTGGAGTATATTATTATTATTATTATTATATAACAAGTGTACGCGAAAATAAAGAAAAATGTATTTACTTTATTATTATGTTTTCCATTGTTACATAGTTGATAGGGGAAAAATAACTAAGAAAAGATATTGTTCGCAGAGTAAGCACACACGAAATCCATCAATAAAAGCGGTTCACGGATGAACAATCAAATAAATTGATTCATAATTGCTTCCGAGCTTGCCGTATACCGCAAAATCAAGATATGGATTCCAATTTGCTATATCGAAATATCGTTGTCGGTAAAGTAAGAACTGGACTATATTATGGTGGATGCATTAACACTTCCCATTCAAGCTCTCTATTTTTGCTGAGTGGCCAAAGATGTGTGTAGTCTCCTTTTCTGTTGATCAATTCTGGCCGTTTTCTCTCAATTTCTTGCTTGAGTCTCATTAGTTGTAGGCAGTAGAGATCCCAATAGATGGTTATGCCCAGCGGTAAAAGCTCATAATAAACGATGCCTTTCCAATCCCACCACACACACAGTATCACCTTATTGCGTGTTAATCCGGGATTCGCTACAGTCTGTGGAGCTTGACTACCCTTTGACCATTATCTTTTTGGCACGTTCTTGTCGTAGGTGATCCACTTTTTATCACCAGTGATCAATCTTTTCAAAAATGGTTCGGTTTCATTACGTTTCAATAGAGAATCGCAAATGAGTACACGATTCTTTCTTTCAGTGAGCTCGTGTGGTAACCAAATATTCTTCGTTAGATTCGCTCATTTTGGCGGACAGAAAAACAATTGCAAAATGGTGGGAAAGTATTTTTTACTTTTTCTTTTTCTTTTTCTTAATGTCCTATATGTATTGATATTAAAACCAGCCAGGTACAAACAGTACAACCAAAGAGATTTTTCTTCAATTTTATACAAACAATATACGAAGAAACTTTTTTTCCCGACCTAATACGACGATAATCAAATTTTACATTGTAAATCGTTATTCAAAAGACGTCATCGTCTTTTTTCAACAAAATTAAATTGACAAAAGAACTTGCAATCTACCTGTTGGTAAGTGGATACTGCAGTCCATGGAAATCTGCAGTCAATTTCAAACAAAGAAGTCTGAAGATGCGTTGTCACTTCTGAAGACTGAGTTGGAATATCTTACACACGCTTGTAATTATACTCGATTTTTTACCCTTAAGACCGGAAA
Source organism: Parnassius orleans (assembly GCA_029286625.1). NCBI lineage: Eukaryota > Metazoa > Arthropoda > Insecta > Lepidoptera > Papilionidae > Parnassius > Parnassius orleans. Next base: position 2,945,415 of record JAGSMP010000170.1, read on the forward strand.
AGGGGAGTTACCAAATCTATTAAGCTACATTCTTAAATGTTGTTAGAACCTATGGCTAGAACCTATGGTTAGAACCATCAGTTATCATTTAAACTAAGCAATAGGAGACGTAATCCACTTATTTATTTATTTCCAGTAATTGCTCAATAATTATACAAAGCTCTTTCTGTAAAATGTTTTAAGAGCACTTTTGAATAAGGACTCTTACAAAGCTGTTGATATCTGTGCACAACTCATTGGTCGAATTTTTTACAATAACAAAGTGAAAAGGTGCGCATAGAAAGCGCGTAAGATTTCAAAGAATTGTTGATGCTACGTTATTTGTTTCGTAAACGCTACTTCACTTTGAGCCCACTTCAAAGAAGAAGGAGGTCCTTAACTCGAGTGAATGTTTATTTTTTATTTTTGTATATATGCTTCCCAATATCTGCTATCCAATTGTGAACGGTTGAGGGATAAAGTTTTATGAGAAAAGCAAAAACCGACTTCAAAGGACTAAAAAGTATAAAACAATTTTCGCCTAATTCCATAACTTTTGAAGTTGGGTATTTAATTATTCGATAGGTACACTGTAAACGCCCAGTTCAGAAGCTATTAAATTAAGTGAAAATTATGAAATAATATTTTGTAATTTTTAATAATAAGCTTTTGAGTAGTAATTATATCGAGTAAATCAAGATCTATTCCCACCGGCGCCAATGAAATTGCAAATTTTAGTATTGTTTTACCACGTGCTCCGTAAACATGGTGAAGAAGCTTGCACTTCTTTTATGAACGTGTTGTAACATCCGCTTACATAGATTGTCGTGTAGTGGCGGTGTGAGAATATCCACTCCCCCATATCATCCCGTGGGTATCGTAAGAGGCGACAGATGGAAAGAAATCAGTAGATGGGCTGCAGCGTCTTCGTAATAAAGACTAAAAATAGGAAACTGCGGTTGCCAACCCGCTTGCCAAGCGTGGCAACTATGACAAATATCCCCCTATGAGGCAATCTATGCGGAAGGCTTATGTTCAGCTGTGGACTTAAATAGGCTGTAACGGTAACGGTATAGGTACATTGAAATTTAAAGCACTTTCTGTAATAAGAGAAGTCTCCAGTGCCCAGGAGTGGAACATATTATGTAGGCAGAATAAAACTATGACACTTATTCATAAGTCCCATTCACGGTCGATATTAGTAAAAAAAAAATTGTGGGTTTTAATCTAGCTTATATTATGTTGTTATTCAATTTAAACTTAACTAAAATTAGATTCTGCTACGTTAAATTGTCGTATCACAGAGTCCTATGTATTTATAACATATTTGTGGCACTATATTGTAAATCTAAGGTGATACTCGCAGACATTTCATTCATTCTCATTCTTCATCATCAGCCTGTAAAAGCCCACTGCTGATTATGGGCCTCTACTGTTGCTACATTCCCTTTGCTGCCCGTCGCAGATCTGAGAATTTTACGTCTGGCGTAAACAAGATCGTAATACCGCCATCTACCGTAAGCCATAATATTTTTGGCATACATATTGCTAACGCTACAGCCTTTGATAGCTAATTCAGTGGTGAGCAAGGTTGGTCCCGGTTTAGTTCGCTTGGTGGTTCAGGCATCACAGTCCCAAAATGTTAAGTAGGCTTACTTGCTTTCTATGGCGTAGCGGTGTGATCCTGAAGACGCCTCCGGCTGGAGGTTATCCGTTGCAATCCTCGTGATTTTCTTCCCAATGGCGTTGATTAATCGAAAATATGCTTGAACGTACCCAATACCACCAAATATTCTGTGTATTTAGCAAAAAATCTTCCGAATAACCATTTAAGAGTCTACATTTTAATTAGAGGTGCGTGTTCCGCGTACACCAACCGAGACGCAGCCAACCGAACTGACCGCCGAAATCAGAATGGCAGATGTCGCTGGATTGCAGAGCCCACCGACAATCCGTAGTAATCGTAATGCCCGCACACACATATTCACTGCTTATGACACAAACGGGATGAAATGGGGTGACATAGCAACAAAAACTAAACTGAAGCATTTGGGAGAAAAATAGCATCATTACTCTACCAAAAAATATAAGGTGACTTTATATCCAAGAAACTTTTTCCCACTGCATTAGAAAAAGGACGAAAATGGAGGAAGAAAATTGAATGATGGACTGGAATGGATACAGTATCAATATCGGTAAGTACATCACTCACCTTCGATATGCCGACGATATGGTCATTATGGCAAAATCGCTGGAGGACAGTATTATCTTATATAAATAAAATGATAGAGCTTTGCAGTTGTGCGCGGATCACGGAAAATACTACTGGATAGATTTCAATTAGGTTTTCTAAGTTTTATTTCTTAGACACTTGGCCCTTAGTTAAAAAGAAATATTGCGATATCTTCATTTAATATAAAGTTATTAAATTTTCAAGAAACAACGATTTTCTAAGCAAAGTATGTTTTTGCTTGCGATCTTTTTGATAGTTTTTCCTTCGCACTTACGAAAACTTTGTTAATATATCAAGCAACGCGGACGAAATCGCGGTTATCAGCTAGTACTGCTCAATAAAATCAATAGTGTCTTCGAATGTGTCTTAAGATGAACATGGACAACGCATAGGTCATGTAATTGTTAGAAACGCTACGCTCAAATTGTTGACGAGTAAGTCTATCTAGGACAAATTGGCTAATGAATAAGAAAAATAATGCAATTATAACTTTTTGGAAGGCTAATTTTATGTATCAATAATTTAATATATCAAATAAAACTTGTGTAGTTATGAACTTAATTAAAACAATCTCTTTTTAGGATCAAATATCGAAGAGCACTAATTAGAACGATACTACAAGTAAAAGTAAATTGGCCCTTATCTTCAATCATTCGTAATACTGTTGACATTTTCTCGAGACTCCCTTAAAAGAGAAGGAAGGTAATTTGATCCAATTATTCAATTAATTTTACATAATATTTTACCTATAGAACTGTAACAACAAAATTTTGACGTTAGCGATACCTCTAAACTATTCAGTAATTAATTCCAGAACTGTACACATCATCATCATCATCGCCATTACAGCTCATCAAAAGTCCATTGTGGAACATAGACTACCTGCATCTATCGACTTCCTGCACCTATTACCAGGTCGTACATGGTAATAGGTGCAGCTGGTGGGCATCCCTACACCTCACTTACTGATATGAGGCTACCACTCGAGACCTTTATTCCAATCGTTTTTCAGATATTAGTGGTTTTTCTGCGGATATCCCCATAACGAAGCCTATAACGCTGAGAAATGTCTAGCATTTCTCTCTCCATAACTCTATGCGAGACCTTGAGTTTCCTTATTACTTATACGACCAATAGTGAAAGACCACGCCTTAAATCCATTATGTAATCAAGTTTTGAGATATACGAGACACGAAGAGCGTATATTCAATGGTCTTACCAAATAGTCTTGGTAACCTAGACTGGACCAAGGCTTCATTACCAGTAAACAGGATTTACAATATTCGTCACTTACCATGCTCAACAGATATAAATAGGTGCTGCTTGTGGGGACTGGTCTGCTCGGATTTGCAATACATACCGGCTGAAGAAGGTGGCAACCATAACAAATATCCCCCCTATAATGCAATCTATATGGGAGGCTTATGTTCAGCGGTAGACTTATAAACGAATGAAAAAATTATGTAAGTGCATAGTTCTTTCCCAGCAAAGCTAGCCCATTCATGTATTTGTTGGGAGGACCAGAGCATATACGTATCACTAAGAAAAATACCCGCCTGCATCTTTAAATGAGATATTGAAATGGAATGAAAAACAATAACTCAACTTAGGTATCACCACAGAGAAAGAATCGGCGCGGCGATTTAGTGCTCCGTTGGTACTACATACGCTACCATCCAGTTAGTACTACCATTACGGCCTATCAAAAGCCCACTGCTGAACATACACTTCCCCCATAAACTTAAATGGGGGATATTTGCCATAGTTGCCACACTTGGCGAGCGGGTTGGCAACCATAGTTTTAATTTTTTATTTTTAGTTGTTATTAGGGAAACGCTGCTGCTCATCTCCTAGTTTGATACCCTCTGTCACCTCTTACAACACCCCGGTCGATATGGGGTATTGGATATTCTGAAACTGCCACTACACGGTCAATAGTACTAGCTGACTACGTTATACAGCATGATATATGTATATTTTTTCTTATTTCATTTATATTCTAGTCTCAAATCTCTTTATTGTTCTCAACAATAATAATTCTACATTGTTTTATTAGTTTCATTTGTTTCCTGCCGATGTTAAGCTTAATGCAGATGTTTATAATGCTCAGGCGACAGTGAAATAATTCTCGTTTATATAATTGCGGTACGTTATCCTTTGTCGCTGTTGACTGATGGCCAACATCGCACCCACGTCTGGTGCCACCTGAATATAGTGATAAATTGTTATGCTGTCATTTCGTTAAACGCAGAACGGAGTGAGATTTGTAACGTTTCCATTTGCAATGAAACGTGTATTTATTTTTATTTAAATACACGCTTCATAGCAAACTTGTAACACACATTAAAAAAGTTTTTCAACGCATATAACAGCAGTTGTAAATTTTAAAAAAATAATAAGAGGTGATTTAGTTTGTGTTACTGACCATATTTACAATTTTCATTCATATAAATTATTTTATTTTATACGTGGTAAAGCTATGCTGCTATGTCCATCTTCGACCGAGATGTCAATCGACGGATTCAACTCGGCTGGGCAGCGTTCGGGAAATTACGACACATCTTCTCGTCAGGTATACCTCAAAACATGAATACGAGATTGTACAACCAGTGCGTGTTGCCAGTGATGACTTATGGATCTGAGATGTGGTCCTTGACTGCTGGCCGTATGAAGACGCTCAAGGTTGCTCAACGAGTTATGGAGAGGGCTATGCTCGAGGTTTCTCTGCGTGATAAACTTAGAATTGAGGATATCTGCAGTAAAACCAGAGTAACGGACATAGCCAACGGATTAGTAAGCTGAAGTGGCAATGGGCCGACCTTATGGTCAGCCCATTGCCACTTCACATAGCTCGAAGAACCGACAACCGATGGATAAAAAAGATTCTAGAGTAGCAGCCTCGTACTGGTAGGCGAAGTTTAGGGCGGCCCCCCACTAGATGGAGTGACGACTTGGTAAGACATACAGGAAGTCGGTGGATGCAGGTGGCTCAGGACCGTGCTTTGTGGCATTCCTTGGGGGAGGTCTATGTTCAGCAGTGGACTTGTGAAGGGCTGTGATTATGATGATGATGATGATGAAAGCTAAGCTGCAGCTATATTATGCTTGTGTGTTGCACGATGGTCGGCTCACCCGATCTTTACCTGTATATATCGGAAGTGGTTTGTCAGAAATGGTGCAAGAATTGTGTGAATAATTGTTTCCAATTTTGGACTAAATTTTGATACTTACATAAATATATAATTCTTTATTTAATAAAAACGTGATTCACATATTCGTTTAAAAAATAAACACAGATTAATTCCATCATCCGTATGGTTGCGGCGTAAGAAAAACCATCACCCCATTTCATTTTGTGGGTTTCGTAGGAGGTGACTATGGAAAAATCCAGAAAGATATAATGGTTTACTATAGATGGCAGTACAACCATCTCGCTTACACCAAGCGTTAAATACCCAGACCGGTGATGACGAGCAGTATAAAAGGTGAGAGGCGTCTGGTATTGCAATCGTTAACCCATCAGCAAAGATTAATACAAACTCACCCTAAAACATTAGGAGCCTACGTATAGAGGCTTCTAAGATTGTAGGATGAGGGGTCTTTTACGGACTGATTAATAAAAAAGAAGAAATTGGAAATAAATGAAATTCCACAACAATTAAAATCATACAAGTAGTTTAACGTATAAGGCTTATTAAAGATTAATATTTTTAGGTCAACAAAAAAGTCCACTGCTGTACATAAGCCTTAAACATAGCATTTTTGGGCAGCATCATGTATTTATCACCTCGATCGGGAAGGATATCACACAGTTCAAAGCAGCGTCCACTTACCACCATGTTGACTGTGTGATCATTTGTAACTGTTACTTGTGTATGAACTGTAAAAATTAAGGTTGCCTCTGTTCGAAATAATTACAAGGCCAAATCGAAAGAAGTGTGAGAAAAAGTGGAATAAGTTGCCATAATCTGTCTTTTTATCAAATTACAATATGGATGTCTTTAAGGAACCAGTGAATAGGCTTTTATAAAGCTAAGTTTGGGCGCTTAACCTTCATCAGCTGCATCAATACTAACTATCAGGTTGGATAGACGTCAAGCACTGGCTTGGAATATTTAAAAAAGTGTTTTTTTCTTCTAATCGTAATAAATAATACTTGTACGATATGAAGAAAACCGCAGCTGTGAAGTGTTTAGACCACCAATTTGGCGTTATGTTAATGGACACTAAAGCGGCTATACTTTAACAACCACATGTTGTCGTATAGCAAAATCTACGCTTACATAAATTTAACAAACAAGTATATTCGACGACTATTTATGTATTTCTTTTGTGGGAAAGAACATATTAGAAAGATGTATGTTTGCATTCTGTAAAAGAAGTATTTTTAAAGATCAAAGTTATTCATAAAGTAAATTATAATTTACTAGGTGGAATGACTTCTTTTCTGCTTTGTAGTCCTTCTGGGTAGGGACCACCCTCTTGCCATCTCTGCCGCCAAGCAGTAGTACGCGCACTGATGTCTCCCGGTATGAACGGTATAGATAACCAGTATAATTACAGTTTGTGAGGCATACCGCCTTAGTCCTCAGAGGTGACAACGCATCTGTAAACTTCTTTGTTTGAAGTTGGTTTCAGGTTTCCATAGAGTGCAGTAGCCACTTACCATCAGGTGAGTGATCACTGTTTCTTGGGTGTCGTTAGAGTCGACAGAGGGAAACTAAAATAGTAAATGAGCAGAAGCATCATCCGAATTACAATAAGAATATATCCCCCCCCACGCCCCCTCCCCCTCCCCCTCTTGAGGCAATAAATTGAAACATGTTGCTGAAGTCAAATCCAATATGGAAGATATCGTTAACATGAAAACTTTAAATATAATAAGTATTTTTTCTTAGTTATTTATTCCTTATAAAAAATGTAATGCGGATTTTTATATCACATAAATAAGGATTACAGCTTAAAATATTAACACACTGGAGCTATAAAAAAGAAACATTTCCTTTTTATACACCAAAGTGGGTTTTGATGTAGCTCGAACTACTAAATGGTCTGTTGTGTATTTTGGTTAGATAGATCTTTTTGCGCTCCGATCTTAAACTTGCTTGTTATATTATTTCGAGCAGGATAATATTTTCAAGACATAAACATACTTATAGACACATCTGTATTTAAGGTAATAGAAGAAGGCATTACTTTGCCGAAGCCCATTATAGTAAAGGACTAGCTGTTCCCCGCGACTTCGCCCGCGCTTAATTTATTACGATTGGATTTCATAGTTTTAATTTTTTTGAGCGGAACCCTAATTATTTTTCTTAAATAAAAGTAGCCTAAGTTACTCCTTATAACATCAGCTACCTGCCAGTCCCCTCAAAATCGGTCCAGCCATTTTGGAGATTAGCCAAACAGACAGACAGACAGACAGACAAAATTTTTAAACATTGTGTTTTTGTTATAAGTATCGTATATATTTTCATAATATGCATTTAGTAAAAAGCTGTTATTTTGACATTACAAACAGACACTTCAATTTCATTTATTTGTATAAACATGTTTATACGTGGTAAAGACTCAATGAAACTGTATTATGGCTACAGTACGAATGAGTCGGCTCAACCGGGGTAAGACCACGCTGTGAACAAAAGTTTTCACGAAGGCCAGCGAAGGCCTAGTCTGTTAAACTGGTGAATTTCTGAGATATTTTATGTCTATATACAATAGATCAACAGTGCTAAGAGCCTTATTGGTGACCTCAATCTGGTTAAATCAAACATGTCAGTCTCAAGCACAGACGTAAAGTAGCCAGCATTTTCATGTTCTATAGGACATATTTCGGAGAGTGTGCGCATAAATTGCACGATTAAATTCCTCCCTCACCCTTCCACCAACTAGAGACTCCGTCGAATAACTAGATACTAGCCAGTCTCTACCCTTTTTTTCTTGACAAGTCACGAATTCGAACCAAGCAGTTCGATTCATCGTCCGTAATGCGTACCGAAAAGAAGTGGAATGATTCGCTAACACCTGTGTTTCCATTCAATTGCAATGTGATTATCTTCCAGGTAAAGGTGAATAGGCTTGCGTTAAGCTATGTCAATGCATTTTATCATCTTTCTCTACATCACCACCTAACATCTTGTGTGATAATAGTCAAGCAATGGCTTATAATATTTAAAAATGCTTCTTACTATTCGGAAGTTTCTGAAATTGTTGAAATAAATCAGAAAAACATAATTCGGTTGAAGATTATGTAATCCAGCTGGCAGACTTACTCAACTCTCTATAGAGGGCAAAGATGCCGTACAGGTCCATGAACTTAGTTGCTTATTTAAGATATTCCTTACATAGTGAAGAACTTTTGGGAGTGGCATTAAAAACTTTTTACACAAATACGCCTGTTTCCTAACATAATATGACTGATTTATATATTATCCACACAAAATACACAAAACGATTTTCAAACAATAATAATATTAAAAAAATAGAAATATATTTTCTTTTAAAATTTGTCACTTTTATACCGAAATATTATATAGTTAGTAAATTATATCAATAAAAAATTATTATATCCTTCTACTTATTTGAAGTAGGTAGCATTGACAGCCTTTCCTCTATCAATTACTCTCAACGGTCTCGAAGGTTGAATTAACAGGTTGGCAAACATCGTTAGTAAGGTAAAGTTAATATTGAGAGATAGTCTCGAAACTTGGAGTGTATGTTGTAGAAATAAATTATATAATTTATGTAAGTAACCAATGAACATCTCTAAATTAGTTATTAATGTTACTTAATAAGTCTTCGTGCACATGTGGTGCATAACGAAAGTAGTTATATTAAGGGGAAAGGCGTGCGCGTAACGTATCTAGATGGTGGCACTCCTTTCCTGCCTGGGAGTCCATCTGGGTAGGTTCTGGTTCTCTATACCCTGCAGATCGGAATATAGCAGAGCGGGAATTGCTGTCGGCGGAAGAAATAGCTGAGAGGGTGGTCTTATGACGCCGACAGTACAGTTCCTGCTCTTCCATACTGCAGGCTATAGAGAGTTATAGAGTAAGTGGGTGGTCTTACCTTTTCTTATATGAGAGGGGGCAAACGAGCATGCGGCTCACTTGATGGTAAGTGACTACCGTCGCCAATGAACAAATGCAACACCAGGGGAATTGCAGATGCATTGCCGGCCTTTTAAAAAAAGAGCAAGCTCTTTTCTAGAAGGTCGCTAAGTCGCATCGGTCAGGAAAAATTGCTGGTGGCAGTCTATTTCACAAGGAAATTGTGCGAGGAAGAAAACTTCTTGCAAATCGCACAGTGGTGGACCGCCAATCATCCAGGTGGTATGGATGGTATCTCGAGTTTTGTATTTATGTTAGATATGTATTATTTTCTATAGATTAATATTATAAGGGGTGCGCCATTTAAGATTTGGAATTTGAATCGGCTATAAAAAAATAAAACTAATGAATATTTTTTTAAAGTTATGAGTCTACTAGAAAGATTGAACCTTTCAATTTAGGAATGGAAGAAAACATCATTCAAATGACTGTCACCGCTAGCCATACAATAATACCCCATTCGATCAGTCCAATTATTCAGTGCATTTTCGATTGTTTTGATCTCTATTTCGTCAATGGCAACTTTAATTTCATGTTTCAAGTCGTCAATCATCTCTGGATAGTTAGCATAACATTTGTCCTTAACAGTTCCCTACAAAAAAAGTCTACTGAGTCAAATCGCAGCTTCGCAGTGGCCAATTGACATTAGCATTTCGGCTGATTATGCGATTTCGAAAACAGTGCGCAAAATATCGATTGTTACGTTGGTTGTGTTGCACGTTGCGCCATCCAGTTGAAACCAAATGTCGTCTATGTCATCTTCTTCAATTTTTGGAAATAAAAAATCGCTTAGCATGGCGCCATAGCGATTGCCATTCACTGTAACGGCGTTTTCTTGCTTATTTTCGAAGAAAAATGACCCAATAATGCCACCAGACCAAAATCCGCACAAGACAGTAACGCGTTCTGAATGCATTGGTGTCCCCCCCCCCCACGATGACGTGTGGATTTTCTGAGCCCCAGATACGACAACTTTGCTTATTGACGTATCCTCTGAGGTGGAAATGAGCTTCAACTTAAAAGATGATGTGAAATATTTAATTCTTGAGAACGATGACGAGTTGATGTTGATGGTTGTTCACGCACACTCTGAGCAACAGCAGCGATGTTTTCGGTTGAGCGCACTAGACGAATACGTGCACAGGTTGTTTTATCCAATAACAATCCAGTTTCACGAATTCACTACACAAATTGAAACAAGATATATTTATACGTGGTAAACAAAAATTGACAAAAAGGATGTGCCAAAAACGCAGTTTTTTTTTGTAAATATCTTACAGTTTGAATAGAAGTTAAGTTTTCAATATTTCTCAACTTTGTTTAAGCGAAAAACGACCCATTTCATAGATGACAAACATAAAACTAACTTTCTGTCACATCGGAAATGTAATCGCATCTTTCAACTTCAAAATAACCTATAGTTTCAATTCCAAACATTAGATGGCCCACCCTGTATATTTTGTTTAGAGTGTGTTATGGTGACATTGAGCGGCTGGAATTAGTCCGTGGTAGATGCGATAGAACACGCAAAGGATGCAACATCTATTCGCAGCGCCAGTGAGTCAAGCCGATCGGAAAGAGCTCGGTCACCGACGGTTCGAACGGCTCTGCGCTAGATGCGATCAAATGGAAGGAGCTGGCACTGGGGAATCCCGGCCAAGAGGTGGGAACAGTATTCCATGTAAGGCCGCACTTGCGCCTTGTAAAGTTGCAGGCGGTGTGCCGGCATGAAATACTGTCCCGCTCTGCTAAACACGCCAAGCCTTTTAGAGGCCAATTTGGCCTTTTCTTCCAAGTGACCACGAAACTGCACGTTATTCGATATGTCGATGCCGAGGATTCCGATGCTGGCTGAAGCAACAAACTGAGTGCCCTGAAACTGAGGAGATACAACAAAGGGTTTCTTTTTAGGGGTAATCACGATAATTTGTGTCTTATGAGGATTGAACTGGACTAGATTTAGTCGCCCCCTATCCGAGACTTTGTTCAAAAAAGACTCGACTTCAGGCACAAGTTTTCCGGTATTCGGCGACATTTTCCCGAGAAATCTTGGTAAGGCCGGTGTGTAAAGCACCACCAGTGTTTTGGTCCGCATAGGAATAAATGTCACCGGTTTGCAACATATCATGGATATGCAGAAGAAATAGCGTTGGTGATAACACGCAGCCTTGTGGAACACCAGCGTTAATAGGCTCATGCACCGTCAATCGGAACAATCGGGCAACCGGAGGATGCATCGTCTTTTTTATATAGGATAAGGTTGACAAACGGGCACACAGTCGTGACCGCTGCAGCCCATAGACATGTACATCTATCCTCGATTACGAAGCAAAATTACGAAGCAAAACAGACGCATCTGGCGTTGTCACCTGTGTGGACCAAGATGGAATGCCTCGTTTCCAATTAAAAGGGTCTCCGGTTCTCTACACTCACCACACGAAACACAGCAGCGTTAAGCTGCTATTTTACGCTGATATTCTGTATTCTGTAGAGCGTGGTTCTTCCTCGGTCAAGCCAACCCATTCGTGCTACAACTATACTACTAATGTAGCTACAGCATGGCTCTACCACGTAATAAGCTCATTGCACAATTTCTCGGACAGCCCATAGTAAGAAAGCTTCGAAAGAAGCGCTTTGTACCAAACCTGATCGAAGGCCTTCGCTATGTAAAAACTAACCGCCAAGGCCCCTTGGACTCGCCGCCTGCGCCCATCGGTGTGAGGTATTTAAGAAGACCCCGACGGAAACCGTACTGGCGGTCACTAACTTTTTAACTTTCTTTTCTTGTGGCAACCCCGGTGACAAGTAGTTAAATAATTTGCTCCCAAATAATTTCGTAAAAATAAATATTGTAATTGATAATTTCCACCTCAAATTTAAGTTATAGTTGTTAATTACGAACAAGTTGTATTGTGTAATAAATAAAATATCTAAATAAATAAATTTTTAGTTTCTCAACTTAAAAGTAACGATCACAGGTTAACGATAACGATAACGATTACAGGTAACGATAATCGCTTAAAGGTTACTGTAATTCTTGTTATCCCTTTTAATATTTACGATATATCTCTTAAGTGTTGCTGTTGTTTTCGGATTTCATTTTGAATTGTTTTCTTGATAATTTAATTTGAGATCTTTAATTAGAGTCTTACAATTGGATAGTTGCTTACTCTGCTCCCTTGAATTTCCATCTTTGTTTTCTTTTACTATTTAAAATACATAGTTTAATGAATACTCGCAATGCCAAGACGCACCAGATGGAGAACCAACTTCACCTTGCTCTCCAAGATCTCAAGGCGTCCAGAGAGCAGTGTGAGATATTACTTAAATAAAGAGATGACAATGAAAAGGCATTAATAAATATAATTTCGAAAAGTACACATGTAAAAAGTGATATGGCAAAGTTACATAGATACTAAACAGATATTTTAAAGGAAAGGGATCAGCTCCAGGGGATAGTTGATGAGTTTGACCGATGCAGCAAAGAATATGAGGAAACCCTCAGATTAATTGCTGCATTGAAATTACAGTTAACTGAAGCTAATGAGCAAATTTCACAATTTAAACAATACATTGATAACTGGCAAGCATTTCAAACTCAGAGTCTGTTCAATTAGCTCATAGAATATAAATTTCTTAAAACGTTGTAACCCTCAACAACAATAAATTTGACTGATGATTCTGCCACATCAAGAACAGCAGAAAGGATTACAAGCAGCAGAAGAAAATTAAGAAAATATATAAAAATCAATAAATATATTAGGAAAGTGCAAAAATTAGTTAAAACTAAAATGAATACTAAAAATTATGCAAATATATGTAAGGAAAAGCAAGAGTTAATTAGTAAACTTAAATTGTATTCAATTGAGGTGGAAAACATGAAAACTTGTCATGAGACTGAAATAGAGTGTCTTAATTTAGATATTTTATCACTTCAAACTTACAAATTATGTCAAACAAATATAAATCAGCAGTCCTAGGGTTATTGAACACATACTGGCCATGGATAATCTGGTAAAGTCATCTAAATATAACGCGGAACGTTTTGACTCCTTATTAAAATATCAAAATGAATATCAGCGTTCAATGCCACGTTCTTTAAGGACAGTGTGTGTTAATGATAAGACAAGCAGTAATACTTCATTTTCTTTACCTACACTCTATGACAGTATCATAACAAAACAGATAAATTTAAAAATTAATTCATATAATGAAAAAAATATTGTTATTGTGTATAGTGATGACAAAGGCAAAAACTTGGGAATATCATTAAATAACTGTTTAAAAGGGCAAGGATGACAGAGAAGTAATTACTGCATGTTTGGAGCATCATTCAGTGATATCAATATATATAAAAGGCAAACCTGACTGACTCATCTATCAACGCACAGCCGAAAGTACTGAACGGATTTCGCTGAAATTTGGCGTACAGACAGTTGTAATAACGTAGGCATCCGCTAAGAAAGGTTTTTGAAAATTCAACCCATAAGGGGGTGAAAAAGGGGTTGAAAGTTTGTATGGGGAAACAAGATTAGTTAAACTATTTTATTCGAAACATCACAGGAGTACTCCTATCAATAAATGAGTAAACATGTGTTTCAGGCTCTTTCAGAATTCAACCCCTAAAAGGTGGAAAAGGGTTGACAAATTCTGAAAATCAACATGGGTATAGTTTTTATGGTTTATCGGGTCGCTGATTACGAAAACAACAACTATTTCAAAATCCAACGCAGCAGATGGGAAATACCATCTGCTGCGTCATCCCCTGTGGGGGTGCGATGTGGTTGAAATGTCAATATGGGTGTCGCTTTATGGTTTTTTGGGACGTTAATTACGAAAATGGCATCAATTATGGTTTGAAACCAATATGGATGGAAGGATGGATTTGTATGTAAAAATCATCATGGGTTGGGTGACTTGGGTGTCATTTTAAGGTTTTTGGGTCGTAAATAACGTAAATGATATTGATAAATATTTTAAACTTAATTTATTAGAATAGAATAGAATATACTTTTATTGCATAAAAACAAAAAAACAAAATAGACAAGAAAATTTGTAAAATAAAAAAGCACAAAATTACACCAGAACAAAAAAATACTAATTTAAAAATAAAATAACAATGAAAATAAACAAACAAACCAAATATATTTTACAAATTAATAAAATGGCAAAACCAAAAGAAATAACTATTTTGTATTGATCTTCAAGTTCCAATCCCTACCAATAGATGGCGATGGTATCGTTTTAGAACGTGGTAGCGTTGTGTTTTTTCGAACTAATATAAAGTGAATGGTGAATAAGCGCTTCAACCTGTACCACATACGGTACCTATTCACTGTTAACTGATATTTGACTAGACTTCGACTTTGTTTGCTTGCTTACGGTTTAAGATTTGCTTCGTGTTTTGGATTAGTTGCTTGATTTTATCTTTCTTACAACCACTGTTCAAACTTGGAATTCGATTTGCTTTGTGATTAGGTATTGTTGATAGAAGTATTTTTTCTCACTGAAAAAATGACTACAGAAACTCTTAATATTAAAGGAAAAATGGAAGAACATACTGTCTTCCCCATTATAGGTGACGGCGCCTGTTTGTTTCGTGATCTGTCATTTTTAACGTACGGAACGCAAGAAAATGCGATGGTGGTGCGTTCACATATTGTTAGATTTGTGGTAAAAGATTGGCCTAGGTTTTCAGTTATGACCCACGACAGAAATTGCGATAATTATTCAACAGCAAATGAATATTCAGCCGATATGTTCAAAAATGAAACTTACGGTGGAGTTTGTGAATTGGTAGCTGCAGGATTAATATTTCTGTTTCGGTTTGAAGTATATCGAAATGGTCTGCTATACACAGAGTATGGAACAGATATCTGTCCAGTAAGGTGATTACGATTTAGCCATGATTTATATAATGGACATTTTGACACCTATCTGCCTATTGTTGCGAAGAAAATTACACAGCGTCGCATGGAGGTACCTGTCGAAGAGCTTGATTCATTTTCAGAGCTTGACCGTTTAACTGTTACATCTTTTGTAAACAGTGAAATATCATCCCAAACCAGCGGAACAGATCAATCTCTATCGTCGTCATTAAAATATGAAAAAAAGGAAAATAAACGAAGGTCGAGATTTACTAATTACACAAAAGTCAATTAAAAGTGCAAAAGAAAGTTATAGGCAGAAAAAGCCAGATTTAAATCGTAAAGCTGTGTCCGCTTATCAGAAAAAAAAACCCGATGTACACAGGCAAGCTGTTGTAAATTACCAAACTGCGAATCCACAAGTGCATAGAGAAAATTCAGTCACGGTATGAGGAAAACATTACACTGCGTTTATTGAAAAACAAGGTCTATTCTGCTATGGAGTATGACACTGATATTGCTTATAGAACTGACAGCAGTGTAGCCTTGGGTTCTATGACATGCAAATGTCAGTGGTGCAATGCGCTGAAATGGAAGGATGAGACACCTAGTATGTGTTGCAGTGCTGAAAAGTTGCAACTTGATCGGTTGAAACAACTGCCTGAACCACTCTTTAGTGTGATTAATGATCTACACCCAGATCATGACCATTTTATGGGTAATATTCGTAAATATAATGCCTGTTTCCAGATGACTTCCTTTCGTGGTAAACAGGTAACAGCAGATAGTTTTTCACCGACTTTTAAAGTACAAGGCCAGGTCTACCATTTAATTGGATGTATATTAACAGAAGCCGAACATGACGCTGAGTAGCTTAATATATATTTTGTAGGTGAAGATGATCGAGGAGCAATGATTCGATGTTTTAAATTTCCTAACTTAAAGCCAAATTTAATCAAACAATTGCAGAATATGCTGCATCAAGTGAACGCGTAAATAAAAGATCTGAAAAGTGCCATTGATAAAGCCCCTCCTTCTCAGAGTCATACAAAAGTGTCATATATGCTGATAAAAATCCACCAGAAGAACTTAGAGGTAGGTAAAATGCACCAACTACAAATGAAGTGGCTTTAGTGTTAGTGGATCAACAATTTGATCGAAGGGATATCATCCTCGAGAGCCGAAGTAATTCACTTCAGCGTATTAGTGAGATACATCTAGCATATGATGCGCTACAGTATCCATTGGTGTTTTGCTGGGGGGATGATGGATATTCAATCAATATATCACAACGCGATCCCACAACTAAGTTGCCGCTTACTAAAACTGTCTTTTCTGCAAGTTTCTATTCGTAAAGAATAATGATAAAAGAAGGAGAAGATAACTATTTAGTCAACTATCGTGCCATTTTTAGTCAAATTTGGTGGATGAATACGCCAACATAGAAACAGAGAGATTAAATTATATCAAAAATAATCAAGCCAAATTACGTGCTGATAGTTAGATCCATTTAAAAGATGCTATTGGACGAATAGACGCAGAAGCAAACCAACTAAGACAAATGGTTGTCCTTCCATCATCTTTTACGGGGGGACCTGACCTATGTTAGGTATTAAGGCGGGCTGATCTTTTTATCACTTTCACATGCAATCCTCGTTGAGACGAGATAAAAGGGCATTTGCTTCAAAGACAACAATCTCATGATAGACACGATATAATTTCGATGGTGTTTCAATTAAAGGTGAAAAAAATCATGAACTTATTGACAAAGGACAAAATATTTGGTGATGAAGTGCGATGCTATATGTACTCAACGCAATGGCAAAAGGGAGGTCTTCCACATATTCATTTTCTTTTATGGCTTCCCAAACGTATTACTCCGGATCAAATCGACAATATAATTTGTGCAGAAATACCGGATCCCAAACGTGACCCAGAGCTTCACGAAATCGTTAAATGTAATATGATACATGGTCCGTGTGGAACTTTAAATCGAAAGTCACCATGTATGAAAGATAATATGTGCAGTAAACGATACCCCAGGGCTCTCATAAGGGAAACTCAAACTGGTGAAGACGGTTATCCGCAGTACAAGAGACGTTTACTAAATGACGGTGGGTCGTCTGTTAATATCAAAGGCGCAAAAAGCAAAATAATCGCTGGGTAGTCCTTTATAATCCAGTATTATTAAAAATATTTAGCGCTCACTTAAATGTGGAATATTGTCATTCGGTGAAATCAATTAAATATGTCTGTAAATACGTAAATAATAGTTCAGACCAGGCATCGTTTGCTTTAGAGAATGAGAAGGATGTAGTTAAAACCTACACAATTGGAAGATATATAAGTTCATCAGAGGCAGTATGGCGAATCCTTGAATTTCCTATTCATGAGCGTTTCCCTCCCGTAGTCCACCTCGCTGTTCATTTGGAAAATGGTCAAAGGGTTTATTTTAATGAGCAAAATCTGAGTGAAAGAGTGAATAGTGCTCCAACAACCACACTCCTATCCTTTTCGATTTGTGTAAAGTGGATAACTTTGCAAAAACATTAATCTACCTAGAAGTATCTGCATACTACGTTTGGGATAAAAGAAAGTTCCAAAGGAGAAAGAGAGGAGCAAACGTTGGAGGCTGGCCAGGGGTCAAAAAAGAGCAGATTCTGGGCAGGGTTTATACTGTGCATCCCAACAATACAGAATGCTATCACCTTCGCATGTTTCTTCATGAAATCGGGGCCCAATTTCGTTTGAAGCGTAAAAAACTGTAGATAGTCATGTATATTCCACGTTCCAATCAGCGTGCAAAGCTCTCGCCTTGCTTGAAGATGATCAGCATTTGTTTGCAGCAATGAAAGAGGCAGCACTTTTCCAATCACCGTAAATGACTCAGGATCTTTTTACGATTATTTAGTGTTCTGCCAAGTATCAGACCCTTTAAGCCTTTGGGAGAAATTCAAAGAATACCTATCTGAAGATTTTAAATGGCAATTAGAAAGACAGGGAGATGTGAATGTAGAGCACATAACAGATGTGGTATTTAACAAATGCCTTTCGGTAATAGAAGATGCCGTATTAGCGTTGGGTGGTCGGCTACTAAAAGAGTTTGGGTAACCTCAGCCAAGCAAAGAACAACAATTTGAAAATAGAGAGTTTCTTAAAGAGACAAGTTAGGACTTAGCATCATTAGAAAACATGGGTTACCTCAGCCAAGCAAAGAATAACAATTTGAAAATAGAGAGTTTCTTAAAGAGACAAGTTAGGACTTAGCATCATTAGAAAACACAGTTAAAAATAAGGAAGGATCACTGAATGACGAAAGAAAAGCAGTTTACAATCAAATTAACACAAAAATTTAATCAAATGAGGGTGCAATATTCTTCTTAGATGCTCCCGGTGGAACAGGCAAAACATTTCTCATAAATTTGCTATTAGCAAAAGTTAGAAGTATGTACTCACGGAATCGCTTTGGCTGTGGCTTCTTCTGGGATCGCAGCTACGCTGCTTGAGGGTGGACGAACTGCTCATGCTACCTTCAAGTTACCACTCAATTTAACAACAGCTGTTACTCCCATTTGTAATATATCGAAACAAAGTAATTTTGCTGAAGTATTAAAACATACGAAAATGATAGTGTGGGATGAAATAACCATGGCTCGTAAGGGTGGCATAGAGGCTTTAAACAGAACTCTACAAGATATAAGAGGAAATAAGAAGTTAATGGGTGGTGTAACGGTTTTGCTGGCTGGAGATTTCAGACAGACTCTACCAGTAGTGCCAAAAGGAACTAAAGCAGATGAAGTTAAGGCGTGTCTTAAGAGATCCACTTTTTGGCCTCTAATTAAAATCCTCAAGCTCTCGAAAAATATTCGGGTACACTGAGGAGAAAAAGAGTCTGCTGGTGGATTTGCGAATCTCCTACTTGAAATCGGCAACGGTGATTACCCGATAAATGACGGAATGATGACCATTCCTGGTAATTTGTGCACAGTTGTATTTACGTTACAGGAGTTAATATCCAAAATTTACCCAGATATTACTCATATCTACGATAAGCCAATGGAATGGTTGTGTGAACGTGCTGCCATTCTTACCCCGAAAAACGACCAAGCAGCGGTAATTAACGATATACTGTTAATGTCTTTTGAGGGGGAAGAAATGGTGTACACGTCAATAGACTCTGTGGTCAACACAGATGACGCAATTAACTACCCTGTCGAATTTCTTTATTCACTGAAACCATCGGGTCTTCCACATCATAAGCTTATTCTTCTCGTGGTCACTCCTGTTATGTTGTTGCGAAGTTTAAAACCTTCAACTGTGCAATGGAACCAGACTAAAAGTAAAAGCGTTACGTCACAATGTAATGGAAGCCATAATTAAAACTGGATGTGCGCAAGGGGAAACTGTATTTGTACCAAGAATTCCCTTGATCCCGAATGATCTTCCCTTTGAATTCAAACGAATACAGTTTCCCTTCAAAGTCTGCTTTGCAATGACCATAAACAAATCACAAGGGCAGACATTAAAAATTTGCGGGTATAGACTTGAGAGAAAATTGTTTTTCACACGGGCGATTCTATGTGGCTTGCTCACGCGTAAGCTCGCCCAGTAGTCTGATTATTTTGGCACACAATAAAAGATTAGCAAAAATGTGGTGTATAAAGAAGTTTGTACTTTACTAGCTTTTGCCCGCGACATCCAGTTATAATTGTGGCTTGTAACAGCAGACACTTTTTCACACATTGGCGCCATATAAGCGAACTCCACGCGGACGAAGTCGCGGGCAAAAGCTAGTTATGAATAAAAATTTATTTAGTAAATTTAGCCCTTATAGTATATTAATAATTTTTGTTGGGAGAAGAGGCAATATGAACAAGAATCAATTATTAAAAAATTTTGAATATCTCAATTACATAAATGTGCATAGTTATCTTGTTTACATTGCTTTACATAAAGGGGTGGCCACAGGTAAATAAATTAAGATATAATTTAAATGTAATAATGTATAATTTGACATGTAATCATAAATTAATATAAGATAAATTTCATGTGAGATAGGTATTACCTATCAAAGTTTAGTTTAAGGCTGGTCTTAATACGCTATCTTATTATTTATATTTTAACCCAGCCTAATATTGAGCAGCAAAATAATTTTACAAATGATTTTGAATCAGTTACAAGTAATTTAAATTAGATAATAAGACAATAGAGGTAATCTCTAGCTAAGATAATTTAAATACCTTAAAATGCAACCCGTGTAGTGGCGAGTAAGGATACCCACTACCCCATATCTTCCCGTGGGTGTCGTAAGAGGCGACAAAGGGAAACTGATACAGAAGATGGGCAGCAGAATCTTTCTGATAACAAAAAAACAAAAAAAAACTGCGGTTGCCAACCTGCTCGCCAAGCGTGGCAACTATGGCAATATAGCCCCAAATGAATAAAGTAACGAAGAGACGGCCCCCAGTCCCCGGCGGTCCCGCTATTCCTGGCTACGGTGGCGACAATGGTAATGGCGGGGCAAGGGGTGCTAAGAATCTCCGGTGGAGGTTCGGTTGCCACCTACGATGACTCGACCTGGCAACTTATAACACACGCACCCTGAGGACTGACAGAAGATCCTAGGGCTGGAAGAAGAGATAGATAAGTTACGCTGGAATATAATAGGACTATCCGAGGTCCGAAGAGAGGGGGAGGACACGGTAATCCTCGAATCAGGCAACTTATTCTATCACCGGGAGGTCGACCATCTGTCCCAAGGAGGTGTTGGATTTATCGTCCACAAGTCTCTTGTTAACAACGTTTTAAAGATTGGGAGTGTGTCGACGAGGGTTGCGTACCTTATACTCAGAATCACCAAACGGTATTCGCTGAATGTCATACAGGTTACAACAGGTACAACCTCGGCACACCCAGATCGACTCCGACCCCGAAGTGGATCTCTAGAGCCATGAATTCTTCCAAAACCCACTATACGGTGTTATGGGAGACTTCAACGCAAAACTAGGCACAAGAGAGAGCGGTGAGCTGAAAGTAGGGAAATTCGGAATAGGGCAACGGAACCCATACAGCAGCTGGCCGACTTTATGAAGAAAGAGGGACTCTTTATGATGAACTCTTTCTTCCAAAAGCGGCCCCACAGAAAGTGGACCTGGTCGAGCCCCGACGGTTCGACAAAAAATGAGATTGACTTCATTATGACGACCAGACGACAACTGTTCAGTGATGTTTCAGTGATCGCGAGGGTGAAAACTGGCAGCGAGCACCGAATGGTGAGAGGCACACTGATCCTAAACGTGTTCTAATCTAAAGTCCCGAAAACTTTCAGCTCGAGTTACAAAATCGTTTTCAGTGCCTAGAAGATTGCAATGCAGTGAACGATATGAATGACAAGCTTGTCGAAACTGTCCATGCGGTCGGAGCTAAGTTCTGTAAGACCCGTCGCAGAAGAACACAAAAACTCTTAGATCACACTCTTAACCTCATGGCTGTTAGATGGGAAATGAAGCTGTAGTCTTGAGTAGATTTGACAGCATAGAGACAACTGAACAGACATATTTCCAAATGCATGCGGCGGGACTTGCACAACTTCAATACAGCTCGTATTGAAGAAGCAATCGAGCAGAACCAGGGCTCCAAAGTCTTTGCCAGAGATCTGTCTGCCAGAAAGAGCCAACTGTCGAAGTTGAAGACCGAATGTAGCAGCATCGTTTCCGGGACAGCTGAGATTTTGAGTGAGATTTAGAGGTTCTATGGGAGGCCGCACACATCATCGTTGGAGCCACACGCAAGTGTGAGTAACAATCCAAGAGCAAGTCTTATCCGACACTATTCCGATAATATCCCGGACGTCAGTCTAAGCGAGATTAGAATGGCTCTCCAGCACCTTAAAAACGGCAAGGGCCCAGGCCAGAATGGAATTACAGCGGAGCTTCTGAAAGCGGTTGGAAAACCGGTACTTGAAGTCCTTCAGAAGCTCTTTAATTCCGTCCTCCATGGTGGCATTACACCAGAGGCGTGGAGCAGAAGTGCGGTGGTCTTGTTCTTCAAGAAAGGCGACAATGCTCTCTTGAAGAACTACAGACCGATTTCCATTCTGAGCCGCGTCTACGTGCTGTTTTCGAGAGTCATTACAAATCGTCTCGCATGCAGACTCGACGACTTCCAGCCTCCCGAACAAGCTGGTTTCCGAAAAGGCTTTAGCACCATAGACCACATACATACCCGTCGGCAAATTGTACAAAAGACCGAAGAGTACAATCTGCCACTTTGCCTTGCGTATGTGGACTATAAGAAAGCCTTTGATTGCGTCGAAATTTGGGCGGTGCTACAGTCCCTTCAGCGGTGCCAAGTTGACCGTCGGTATATCGAAGTGCTGAAGTGTTTGTACAGTAGGGCTACGATGGCTATCCGAGTACAGAACCAGAGTACGAAACCTATCCAACTGCAGAGAGGTGTAAGACAGGGTGACGTTATATCCCCGAAATTCTTCACCGCTCCATTGGAATACGTTTTCAAGCTACTAGACTAGAAAGGATACGGTATTTACGTCAATGGCGAGTACATCACTCACCTTCGATTTGCCGACGATATAGTCCTTATAGCAGAATTGCAGGAGGACCTAAGCACTATGCTCAATGACCTCAACAGTGTCTTCTAACGGATAGGTCTCAAGATGAACATGGATAAAACAAAAATCATGTTTAATGTCCATGTCACACCTATGTCAGTAGTTGTTGGGAGCACTAAGCTCGAAGTTGTTGACGAATATGTTTACCTGGGACAAATAGTCCGACTAGGTAAGTCCAACTTCGACCGAGAGGTCAATCGACGGATTCAACTCGGCTGGGCAGTGTTCGGGAGATTACGACCCATCTTCTCGTCAGGCATACCTCAAAACCTCAAAACTAAATTGTACAACCAGTGCGTGTTGCCAGTGATGACATATGGAACTGAGACGTGGTCCTTCACTGCTGGCCGTATGAGGAAGCTCAAGGTCGCTCAGCGAGCTATGGAGAGAGGGCTATGCTCGGGGTTTCTCTGCGTGATAATGTTAGAAATAAGGATATCCGCAGTAGAACTAGAGTAACCGACATAGCCCAAATGATTAGTAAGCTGAAGTGGCAATGGGGCGGCCATATAGCTCGAAGAACCGACAACCGATGGGGAAGAAAGGTTCTCGAGTGGTAGCCTCGTACCGGCAGGCGAAGTGTAGGGCGTCCCCCCACTAGATGGAGTGACGACCTGGTAAGACATGCAGGAAGTCAGTGGATGCAGGTGGCTCGGGAGCGTGCTTTGTTGCATTCCGTGGGGGAGGCCTATGTTCAGCAGTGAACTTGTGAAGGGCTGTAATGATGATGATGAAAATACAACTCACCAATACCAAACTGTGTAATTTCACAAAATAGCAATAATAAAAACTGTATTAACCTGGTGCAGCAAAATATACAAGATATGTTAGACAAAGAACTAGAAATTGAATTATTTTTAAAGAGGAACCATATACATATTTTATGTATCACTGAACATTGGTTGAAAGATTACAACTCCTTATTTAATTTCAGTAATCACCAGGTGGTCACTTCTTTCAATAGAGATACTAAATTACGTGGTGGCTCCTTAATATTAGCTAATAAATCTATATCATGTAAAGAACGTAAAGATATTGTGAGCGAACTGTAGAAATGGCATGTGTTGATCTTAAGAACCTCATTGTTGTCAGTGTTTACAGACCCTCATGTTCAATGTATGATACCTTCGAAAAAATTATGGAAGACGTTTTGGTTAAGCTTAATAAACAGAATTAATCGTTTGTGCGGAGACTTTAATATCAATCTCCTGGCGCGCTTCTTCCATCAGTGATAAATTTTGCTCATTGTTCAAATCATACAATCTTGATAATTTATTCTTTGAAGCTACACATTTTGCAGGGTGTAGTGCAACTTGTAATGATAATATTTTTGGAAATTCATAATTCAAAAACTAAGTTCAGATCACTGTGGACAACTGGTTTCATTACCATATATGCACAAAAAACAGGAAATGGAGAAAATTGTGTTAGTTCCAATTAATGCAAAACGCCTGGACAGATTTAGAAGTAATATGGTATAAAACCTTCTATCGCTTACTTACAAGAACAATTCAGACTATTCATATGGAGTGCTATTTGCCCTTATAAGTAATGAATTTAATAAAAAAAAAAAATTCTAGAACATTCTTCAGTAACAGTCGCGAGGCATTTAACGAGTGGGCGACAGTAGAATAGAATTCATAAGAGCAGACGAAGATTATATAAACTTTACCATGAAAGGTCATATAATTTTTGCGATACTTTTGAGAATATGTCAAAAATTATTCTTAAATGTTTAAAAAAGTGTGCTCTACAGCCAAATCTTTACATATTAGCAACAAAATTAAGACCGCTGAAAATAAAATTAAAATGACGTAAAGTATAATTAATAGCGAAACCGGTAAAGACAAACCTCGTAACACAAATTATCAATTGAAAATTGATAATGAATTGACTAGATCAAATCAAGAAGTCATAGCGGTTTTTGAGAAATATTACACTAATATACCTATTTTGACAACAAAGTCATTGAATACTTCTCCAACTGTCGCCAATTCATTACTCAAACAA
This sequence comes from Parnassius orleans, assembly GCA_029286625.1. Classification (NCBI taxonomy): domain Eukaryota; kingdom Metazoa; phylum Arthropoda; class Insecta; order Lepidoptera; family Papilionidae; genus Parnassius; species Parnassius orleans. The sequence goes on from JAGSMP010000170.1 coordinate 2,970,243, forward strand.
AATGTTAATACGTGTTTAAAAGAATTGAGATCTGAAAAAGTATTACCAAAAGATATTGTAAAATATTTCAAAACCCTTGATGTAAAGAAAAACGCTGATTTATGGGGGATTTCCGTTACAGTTTTGCATCAACATAGTAAAGTAATACCTTTATTTAAATCTGGTAGTACATGGGACCTCGCTAATTTTAGACCTTTTTCTTTACTACCAACTCTCAGTATAATTTCTGAAAAGATAATTTTAGATCAATTGTTAATTTTTTTAATAAAAATAAATTACTACATAAAAATCAATTTGGTTGCAGGTGAAGCCTATGAAATATATTTTTAATGCCTGGGAAAGTTCACAAGATGCCTAAGGTATTTTTTGTGATCTTTCCAAGGCTTTCGATTGTGTTCATCATGAGATATTAATCAGGAAAATACAACAGTACGGTATCAAAAATATTGCGCTTAGACTTATTATTTCATTTTTAAATAATAGAAATCAAGAAGTCGTTATCAGTGGTAAATGTTCCTCCGGATTAGTAGTATCAATGGGCGTTCCTCAGGGCTCGATTCTTGGCTCATTCCTGTTCTTAGTCTATATTAATGACTTACCTTATCTTGATTTCTAAAAACAAAATTATTGTAAAGTGAAACATGCTTATAAAAAGTCCCGCTGGGTTTCTTGCTGGTTCTTCCCAAGACAGAGGTATTTTTCGAACCAGTGGTAAATTAAAAAAAATACTTTCAATAAGTATTATGTAATAATCTATATTTAATAAATATTATTCTATTCTGTTCTATTCTATGCTATTCTAATCAGCTGGTGCTCTTCAAGATACTGCGTGAGCTGGCAGTTAATAAGGGATTCCATTATTTTCGAGAACAAGGAGGTAATGGCGATAGGCCTGTAGTTGGATGGATCAGAGCCTTTTTTAGGGATCGTTTGCCGAAAGCTGTCTTCCACGAATTTGGGTCTACACCTAGGAGTACCGGAAAGACGCGTTAGAACCGGTGCCAACTCTGGAGCACACGTCCTCAGCACAATTGGGGGGATTTTGTCAGGCCCACTCGACTTGTGGATGTCCAGGGAGAGGAGTGCTTTGCGTACTGACCACGGTGTGGATGGTCGGCGGTGTGTTCCCCCCGTCATCGAGAGTCGAGTTGGATGAAAAAAAGAGCCTAAAAGCTCGGCTTAGGCTCCTTTTTTCATCTCATCTCATCAAGGCTTTCTCTTTTGCGGTGTGAGCCAGTGAGTTGTGTTTCATGTGCCGAGGTGGATGTGATGGCTTACAGAAATTCCCTTGGACAGCCTTGGCGAGAGACCAGAATGCACGGGTTCGTGAAGGAAGGCGAACTAATTTCACGCCAATTCTGCGAGTGTGCTAATACTTTGCCATGGCAATAACTCTTTTGAAGGAGCTGGAGGCAAATACTTTTTTTTAAGGATTTTGGTGTTTACATCCCAAGCCGCCGAAGTGTCAGCCCAGGCCTGAAAACACTCCTGCTTACTGTGTGATGCATTCTTACAGAAGCGATTAAACCAAGGCTGAGATTTGCCTCCGATGGGTACCACAGAAGAGGAAATAAATAGTTCCATTCACTGAAGCACCACATCAATGACAGAATCATCGACAGCACTGGGATTATCGGGCGAGAAGCAAATCTGCCTTCATGGGTAGGATGCAAAGAAAGACCGCATTCCGTCACAATCCACCGACCTGTAATACCAAACACGGCGGCAGCGTGCAGAACGCAACCGCGAAGGGAGCGTAAGTGACACCGGATCAGACAATGTTCCGAAGAGCCAAGAGGGGCGTCGACGGAAACCTTATATCCATCATCTGAGAGGTCAGCAAAAGATCCAACAGGGTAGGTGCATGATCGTTCACATCTGGAATCCGCGTAGTCGAAGTAATCAGTTGTGTAAGACCATTTTTTTTCGTGGGGAAATCCTCATGGATACGAAATACTCAACGAAAATGTTATGCCGGATTCCTACCGGCTTAGATCCCTCGGTGGTCACCATCAGCGTATATGAGGGGTCCCGGGATCTCCCTTCGGAACGCAACCGGAGCGCCTCTCTCGTTTTGCTTTATTAAAGCACATCCAGCGTGCAGCCTTCTGACCACAGCACCTCGCTGTGCAATCTGATGTATCGTAACCACTTCCGAGATATCGTCCTCCTCGGGGGTTACATCTAGGCGTTCGGGGCCCCCACCCCGAGCGTTTGCAACCCCAGTGGCCCCATTTCTGGTAGGGGAACACCATTTTCAAGAGGAAGGCCGTGACGAACGCCTTGGCGACGTCGACTCCGAGCGGGATCCGCCCACTATCCTTCTGAATCATAACGGATTCACAGCAGGTGACTACGGCCCCTCACACCGAATTCCCGCTCAGCATCGCCGACACGACTGCTGACAGGGGGAGGTTCCATCCGATATGGTTCACCAGGATCGTCCGCTCCCGTTCCCACGCTGGACATACCGCCAGCGTATGGGACGCGGAGTCCCGGTTCTGTCCACCGCAGTGGAAGCAGTTCGCCGTTGCCTCGCGTCCAATCTTCCGAGTCTGTAGGTGAGTCGTCCTACTGGTCGCTGCATCTAGGCTTCGAAGACCGGCAGGATTGCATCAATGACGCGTTTGCGTTCATAGCGTTCTTCAAGTCGAGTGCGCCATATCGCCAAAGCGTTTTGCCGTTCCTGCCGGGCGTGGATGCTCAGTGAGGGATACTCCATTACCGGGGGTGCTGGTATATTACAAAGGCTGGTACATATAATATTTACCTATTTTGACGCCGATAGCAGTTCCTGCTCTTCTGTGTTCCGCTCTGCAGTGTATATAGTAAGTGAATGGGTTTACCTATTTTTGATGTTAATAGCAGTCCCTGCTATTTTGCGCTTTGTCAAGCGAGAAGAAATTTCACCGTCATTTCTATTAATTCAAATATATTTTGATTTGAAACCAATTTTGTTCTATGGGTGTTTTGACTACGTGAAATGAGAAAAAGATCTTATATCAATAGATGACGGTGTAACCATTTCGTTTATGTTAGACGCAAAATACCCAGATCGTCGACGGTGATGCCCGGTTGCTACGTTAAGGTTGCTAGAGATTTGGTACTGCGA